>CM060921.1:782311783-783511783 GCA_030737875.1 Allium sativum
TTACGCTCTGGGTCTGAGCGAAAGTCGAATCCGTACAAATCAAAACTATGTCCGAACGGTCACCACTGAATCCCTTTCAAGGTAGCTACTCCTCTCATGGGTCTCAGTTGCAACACATCCATTCGATGTGAAGACCGTCGTTCTTCAATTATCGTCTTCAACTCTTCGACTTAGATCGTCGTCTAATCATTTGAAATGAGATTGAACTCGGACTTTTCAAATGATTCTCGCATATATATATATAATTTGAAATCATTGCATATCGTTATTGGTATTTAATAACGACCTATTTCTATTTTATTTAAAATAAGATAGCTTAAATTAATATAACGACGCTTCGGGTCAATGGGCGACCCTGACGCTGTTTTCAACCAAATTTGATTTACACTTATCTCGAAAACTAACCGTTGGATTTTGATGAAGTTTATATCGTTGGAAAGATCTTCCCAAAGCGGTCCTAACGGTTCCAGTTTTGGGAAAATCCGATGGTCGGATCTTTCGGTATAACTATTTAAAGTTACGATTGTCGATACGCGAACTGCCGCGCGCGTTTTGTTTAATTTATAATTTATATTTATATATATATATACATATAAATATAAATCGTTTGGCGATTTTAATTATAAAAATTTATTCTTTTTATCGCATCTAAAATGACGATAAAATATCACTTGTTTTATTTTACTACTTTTTTTGTTTTATTTACACAAACTGTAAATAAATTATAATTTATATATCCTTTCATTTTATTTACACTAAGTGTAAATAAATTGTATTCTTTTTCCTATTTATTTACCAAATTGTAAATAAATGTTTTCTATTCTTTTCCTTATTTATTTACCTAAGTGTAAATAAATATTTCTCCTTTCCTTATTTATTTACCTAAATGTAAATAAATGTTTTCACTTGCTTTTTCCTTATTTATTTACACTATTTGTAAATAAATGTTTTTACTATTCTTTTATCTTATTTATTTACCTAAATGTAAATAAATGTTTACTTCCACTTTTCTATATTTATTTACATTAATTGTAAATAAATATATCTGATTTATTTTTCTTATTTATTTACACTATTTGTAAGTAAATGTTTTTATTTTATATTTCCTATTTATTTACCTAAGTGTAAATAAATATATTCTTATCCTTTTGTTATTTATTTACCTAAATATAAATAAATGGTTTCATCTTCTTTTTCTTCCTTATTTACACTATTTGTAAATAAAGAGTTCTAATTTCTTGTTCTTATTTATTTACTTAATTCCTCTCCAATCTAACTAAAGTTTTAATTAAAACCTTATTTCGTTTTAACCTTCCAAAGTCATTATTAAATAATTAATCAAAAATTAGGAAATTAATACCCTCATTAATCCGGGTTAAAGAATAAATGTTATTTAAAACATAATTCACGATAAACCCAAATTCAAATTTCATTGTAAATCCGTAGTTATAATAAAACCATTTTTTAATTCCTTTTATTTATTTTAAAATAAATAAACCATTTATTCTGATCAAAATATCATTTCTCATATTAAAACATTATTTTCAAAATATTAATTTTGAAATTAACTCTTTTAATATTCATTATAAAATGGATAATATAAGTTAATAAACTTATTCAGGTTAAAATGATGTTTCTATTTAAAATGGATTAAATAATCCAATTCGTTATATAATCCATTTATGTTTTATAATGGGCCAGACTTCTCACATTAGGCCTACAACTTGTGGATGTTGGATATGCCGGTTGGGTCCGGGCAGACTTATTCCACAGTTGGGCTTAACCTCGAGTCAAAACCCAAATTGTTTTCGTGTACTTGGACCTCTCACATTAGGCCCAACATTTATGGCTGCTGGATATGCCGGTTGGTTCCGGGCAGACTTCCGCCATAAACGTGACCTAACCTCGTGTCCAAATACAATTTATAATTTATAATTATAATTGTTTCTTAAAAATCTTATTTTTTAAAATATTTCATATTTTAAAACCTCTAAAATATCATTCATTCCTTGAAATACTCTTTATATAAATTCTTATCTTTCCATTTCAATACACATTAATTTTTCCCCATTATTATAATACTATAATAATAATCACTTCAAAAATGGTTTTAATTGTTATATTAAAAACCTACCATTCCAACATTAAATCAATCATTTATGTCAAGTATTGAAATCCATCTTCCAAACTTAATGTTAACATAAAACAGAATCTTTCAGTTTCAAATTCTCCTTATAGTTGGAATGTAATTTACCAATTCTAGAAATTTGTTTTATAACTTTCCAAATAAACAAGGATATGTCCTCCTTAATTTAAGCGTCCATTAATACTATTAATTGAGTAATCAATGGAATTTATTTCTTTCATTCCAAACTTCTATTTTATCCTTTTTAAATAGTAAAATACATAACTCTTTAATCCAATTTCCAATTTATTGTATTAATTGCATATTTATTTGTTTGACTCAAAATTGGAATGAGACCCACACCATTCATTTCCATATAATTCGATTATACGGAAATTGTATATTTATTACATAGCAAATTTCAAACATCAACAACCAAAGTGCATTTTCTAATTAAATCCAAGGGTGACGTGTATTCAAATGCCAACCCATGACCCGTGTGGGGTTTCAACCAACACAATTCAAATATTATAAAATAAACGGTGCTTCTGGACAATGTGTTAAAATTGATCGTCCAATCACATAAACAAGCCAAGGTCGCTTGTAAATGACAGTGTATACAAGTGCATTAAATAATAACATAAATAACATACCCAATTAACGATGTTCACATAATAGGTATGACGGTTCTAATTTCATCCCTTTTAAATGAAATAAATTTACAATAAACATATTCACTTTATACCATTTCATTTAATGTAAACAGCCCATATACAAACTATTTCCTTTTTAAATCCGTTCCTAAATAAAGAACAAATTTTATTCATTTTAAAATAAAGAAATAAAACTTTTTTTTCATTTAAGTCCTTTATTAAAATAAAGAACAAAACTTTGTTCATTAAAGTCCTTTTTATAATAAAGGATAAAACTTATACATCTTAGTTCCTTTAAAATAAAGAAATAAACTTTTACCTTTTAATCCTTTTTAAAATAAAGAAATAATCTTTATTCTAATCTTTTATTAAAAATAAAAGTCAAACACTATCTTAATTTCAAAACAAAATCAAAAAAATAAAAATAAAGATAAAGTTTCATTATGTTTTTAACAAAACAAAATCAAAAATAAAGTTGCATTCTATGTTTCAACAAACAAAAAGAAAAGTTTCATTTTGTTCTTCAACAAAATAAAATATAAGAATGTTTCATTTTTGTTTTTCAACAAAAATATAAAAATGTTTCATTTTTGTTTTTCAACAAAATAAAATATAAAAATGTTTCATTTATCTCCAATAAACCAAAAATATAAAAAGGTCTATTTTTGTTACAACAAACAAAAGTAAAAGTTTCATTCTTGTTTCACTAAACAAAATATTTGTGCTTCATTTGTTTTAACAAAATTAAAGGTTCCATTTCGACTCAACCCAATAGTATCAACCACATATGCAACATCAACTGACAATCACAGTACAAGCAACAACATCCATATTCAAGCATACATCACAGATTCATATTCTTTCACATCATACAATGATTTTCATACAACGAAAGAAGAAAAAAAAATCAAATTAAACATAGAATCTCACAGTCGTTGTGAACTTTTCCCAAAATTCAAAGTGTTCTGAATCAACTCCAGTCGGTTTAGATGCGTAGATCTCAGCCACACTATTACAACGTCGCCTTCTTCTTCCCCAAATAGAATCGGCCGTAGCTTATGAGAATGGAGAGGATAAGATGCTCTTTTATTTGGTATAAGAGTTAGGATTTAATTTGAAGAGAAGAGGGAGACAGGGGCACAAGAATTTTCGGCCATGGTGGAGTATAGGGGCGGCGACTACAAATTGAAGAAGATGGATAATGATTTAGTTAGGGTTCTCCTCTTTTTTATATTATGCAATTGTTGATTTTTCAAAAAACCCAATTCTCCTAAAACATTCAGAATCCAGTCCATTTTCTCTTTTTTTTTGTATAAATTTATTTAATTCTTAAATTTACTTAGGGATGAAACTTTCCATTTTCTTTGGTTTAATGTAATCAATTTATGAGGGGAAGGGAAAAATGTTTCATTTCCTTTCTTTAAATTACTTAATTAATGGGGATAGTTAGAGAAGGAAACTTTCATTTCCTTTCTAATGTGACATATTATAACAAAAATGTTATTCTTAATAAATGTCATTTTTGTAGCATGGCATTTATAATACGACATAAATGACACTTTTAATACTAACATGAATGACCTTTATATATTCTAATATAATATTTCTGACCAAGTGACATTTTTGTTCTAGTTTAACATTCCAAAAAAAAAGTGACCCTTTTTATCTAATTTAACATTTCTAATAAAAAAATGTTATTTTTCATCTAACGTAATTTTCTAATATAAAATGCCCCTTTTTTAACTAATGTAACATTTCTATACACAAAATGTTCTTTTTTTTTAACTAATGTCACATTTCATATAGAATGTCCTTTTCTAACTAATGTAATATTTCATATAGAATGTCCTTTTTTTTTCAACTAATGTAACATTTCTATATATAAAACATTTTTTTTTCTTTGACAATTCTAGTGAAACATTTATCATAAAGATGACAATCTAATTCTAATGTACATTCTAACGATATGACATCATTTTTATAACGAAGTAAATTTCTAACGATAATAACAATTGTAATTTCTAATATAAATGGCAAATGTATGTTACATGAATATTTTTATCTCGCTAACAATAATCTAATTTGACAAAATTGATTTTTAGTTTTAACACAAATCCTTTTTGATAAAAGTAATTTTTTTTTATTTCCTACTCTACCTATATTCATATGCGATAAAAATATGATTTTTATTTTCTACACACATTATATTTAACATGAATATAATTCACCAAATCATCACAGCCACAATCAATCAGTCAGTCTCAATTTTATACAACGCACATATGGTTTAATATTAAAACATTTATCAAGTTATGTATATTAAGTTAAAGCTTAAATTCAAATTCCCAAAATGCAGCGCTATTTCAAACTCCTTTTATAATTAAATTAAATTTATTTGTTTTAACTTCGATTAAAATAATTTTTTAGCCATTATTATTCAAAATAAATTATTTTAAATATCCTAAATCCATTAAAATTTCTAAAATAAAAATTTTAAATTGGCCCCAAAATTCCGGGTTGTTACACGCACCTACCAAGCAATTGTGTTGATGCACCCCATACTATCTTCCAACCAAAACACCAACATCGTTATTTCCATAGTCCATGATTTTAAATACTTAATCAAAAAGGAAACGTGACCTTACTCTTTTATTTCTCAGCCCATCATGCAAATCCCAAACCGCACCTAGTCTCCTTTTTCTCTTCCAACTCTTTCTGAGCTTATCCCATATTGAACCATGAAAGCAGTGAAAAGAACTCACAAACCATACCAAATTTTTTATGCGAGCTGCTAACTTCCTCAAGAACTCAAATCAGTGTCCATCTTTCATGAACCTCTCATCCCTATATTCGTTGTTGTAAAAGGAAGTGCGACCGAAAATTTTACGTGATCCATTGTACCCTATATGAGCTTGAAGCTCCAGCTTCTAGGATTTCAAAAATATAAAATTTGAAATTTATAAAAGAGCATTTATTTTAGTATGCTTTTTTGGAAGCCAATTGTTCAATTCGGCCATGGCATTTTCCTTCCTGAAGCCAAAGAACGCAAGTTTAGTCTGTGTATATTTATAATGTTAGACAACTTTTCTATTAAGTACTAGGCTATAGGGGCAATGTGTAGGTTTGCAGTGATTTGATTAACCAGGGAAACTTAATCCTTAAGGAATGAGTTGGTATACACATTGTTTTGAAAGGATGGGTACATGAAACTTAGCATGGAAGTAAAACTTTATGTATGTTTATATTTTCTCTTCCAGGACCATGAATATGAAAGGGAGTTATTTGTTGCCACGTGTTATCAGACCGCATCCAAACATTTTGCAAATTGTCATCGTATGAATATACCATTTAATCAAAAGGCACATTGAAGGGATTATTATTTTTTGGGCCATATAAATCATATCTGGTCGTATGTTGAAAGTTTAACAGGAAGGTGCAAACTAAAATTGTTATCTTGTACAAGGACCTTACCATATCTATTAGTATTTCATTAAATTACTAATTCATTCCAGTCTAAGTTTTAGCACATACTTATTTCCATTTTCTTATTTGTAGCATGCCTTATGGTACGTTAATAATAGATGTATGTTATCAAGCTTCGATCAAAATTACATTTGGTAAACATCACATGTTTGGATTTATTATAAAATTGTTCCTGTCAACTAAATATTTAATATTACCCAATTTATACAATATTTCCAATTATTTCGGAAATAAAGATATTATTATCCCATTGTTTATAAAAATTATAAAATCAATATTATCTAAATTCAAACCATTTAAATTTCTCATACCATTATATTAAAATAATTAAATAAATTAATTATTATATCGCAATAAAAATCTGGGACGTTACAATTTCACGAACCATTTATCGCATTAGTTAAAGTAGCACATGGGCCTTGAACTTTCCTAGTGATTACCTATTTGAATCACTGGCAAATCAGTAGACATAAACTGTCCTTGAACGGTAAATATTTTATGTGTTTCCAAAGTAGATCACACATGATAAATGTTTCTTATAACCCTTCGTTCTCTATATGTGTTCGTTTTTGCCATGAACACCTGCATGGTCTCACAAGTGCTTAGAGAATTTGGCCTCATAATTCTCTTTGAAGTGGCGCCTTCGCACTTATGTGGGTGGTTCTTTAAAGGGTATTTTCTAATTCCTCAATTACAGAAATCATTAAAAGTATTAGTACTTATCCTTATTCAACATATAATGCACAGACTCATCATAGGAATGGTTTGTGTATATAGTGCCATCAAGTTTCTCTTAAACTTCATTATCCCTTTGAAGATCTCTAATCAACTAGGTGGGGTTTCCATTTTAGAAAACCCTTTAGTTTATAGGCCTTAGCCCCATTCCCATCGATAAGGTTTGAACTGTAACAACCTGGAGATTCAAAACCTGTTTAAAGTTTTTATTTTGGCTATTATGGATTTTCAGAATTTAAAATGATTTACTTTAAATAATAACGACTAAAAATATATTTATAACAGAATTAGAATGTATAAATTTATTTTAATTATAAATAGAGTTTGAAATGGCATTGTAGTTTGAAAATTCAATTTTAAATTTCAAACAAATTTATAGAATTCAATATAAATCGGATTTCAGTAAAATCAGAAATATTTGAATTTGTTTAATTATATCTTTCTGTAAATGTGAAAAATCCAGATTTCATAATATAAATTGAAAGTTATAGCTAGTTTAAAATCTAAAATAGTCGCTATGGAATTTATATATATTTTAATACAATATATAGCCCTTAAAAATAGCCATTCTTTAAACAACCTCCGTTTTTTACGAAACCAATTTTGTTGGATCCGGAACGTTAAATTATTGTTATATGCTAATTTTCATAATTTTTGGAATTAATATGTGAGCATGGCAGAAGAAAACATGTTTGGTAATTTTAGTTTAAATTTAGTCAACTGAAAAATTGCCATTTTCCAAACGGTCTCCAAATTCGACGAAATTAGTTTTGTTAGGACCGTATCGTTAAAACATAGCTAGATTTATTTTTCTGGAATTTTTGGAATCAATATGCGGTCCCAATAAATTAAAATGTGCGTTCAAATTCAATATATATGGATTTATATTTTAATTTTGATGAAAATTAATCAAAACAGGCGAATTGGCTTACGGGACATATCCCATTGTGTTCGGAATGAGGGTATTTAACTAGAAGCGATATTCGTTGGGCTTGATTTGGAGTTCGAATTAAAAAAGCAACCTTTTGGATTTAAAAAATAAATTAAATATAAATATCCCTTAAACCCTCGCCTCCCTCTCTCTCTTTTCGGTCAACGCAGAAATCGAAAAAAAAGAAAAAAATGCGATCGACGTTCCTCCCCCATCCACCGCTGCCGCCGCCATTCCTCCTACACCACCACCGCGACCAGCGCCGCCCCCTTCACCCTCCGATCCCCTCCCCCTTCCGTCCATCTCTAGCAAAATTCGAGAAACCGCCGAACCCTAGCCCTAAATCGACCAAACAGAATTGGCACCCCCTGTTCTACCACTAGACAGACCACCACATCCTCTACCCTATCACCCCGACACGCCCCTCCTCCGGCCACAGCTCCGACCTCGGGCCCGTTTCAACAAAAAAAAATCCAATTTTTATTGTTTCTGGCGCGTACACTACAGTCCAAATCTTCCCGAGCCGATATTTCCCAAACCGTGAGCTTCTGGCCAAATCTCCACATTGCAGAAATCAAAGAAAACAATTTTCTCTTCGATTTGAGTATATGGAAGTCATATTTTGGATTACGGAGTTGCTCAGAAAACGCGTCCAAAATCTGGTGTTCAAATACTGTCTTTTCGTGATTTCTAGCGAAACGGGCCAATTTCTGGAAAAAGTCCATTAAGCGAAAGTTATCCGGAATGGCGCGTTTAAGCTAAAAATAAAAGGCGCCGTGAGGATTGGAGTTCTTTTGCAAATTTTGGAGCCAGAACAACAATTCAGAACAATAGAAAAGCACGGTGGAGTGGATCCCAAAGTGAGAACTCTTTCTCACTCTAATTATTTTAGGGTTAAAAATATTTTAGGTTGAAGACAGGGCTTAGTAGTCCCCGGCACTATTTATTCTACAAACCCTGTTATTTTTTTTGGATTTATATTGTGGAAATTTGTATTTTAGTTGTGAAATTGATTATGAATTGTTTGTGGAATTTTTTGGATTGATTGTGATTGATATGTATGACGCGAGCCAGTATCAGGGGAGGGGTAATGCTAGACATTACTCCCGTTTTAATATCGCATCGATATAATGCCGAAATTTTATGAAATAAATATTTATTCATTAAAAATATTATTTTTAATATGTATATGAACTATTAGAAATATTCATATGTTGAAATAAATATTTTATCGTTAAAAATATATTTTTTAACGTATAAATGAACGACATAAAATTCTCCGGAAATGAAAATGAATATTCATTTACAAATCGGATGATTTGTTTATGTACACACATTTAACTAACATTGATTGGGACGATAAATTTTACACATTGCCCAACTGCCCAAATAAAATTTATATTTGTTGATTGAAACCCCACACGGGTATTCGGATGATACTGACGAACACTAATCCCAATTATTTAGCTGTATGTCAATCAATTGGTTGACAGACTGTTGTAAGCATTAATTATTTATATCTAATGCTTATGTAGTGGTGAAATGCATACTGGATGATGGATGATTTTATATCATTATTGTTTTGTACATGTGTGTAAAAAATCCATATAAATAACATTATATGGTACTGATTCCAATTCAAAAAGGAACAAATATTTTAAAATAAGGAAATATTTTAAAATAACGAATATTTTAAAATAATATTCCGTAAAGGATTAAAATATGAAGTTGTGTTGATTAGATTTACGCCATTTTGACGCGAACGATATTTATATTTATTTTCTTCATTTTTATAATGAATATCGAAAAGGAAATGATTTCAAACCTGATATTTTGAAAATATTATCATTTAAATATTATAATGATACAGAATATTCAATTTTGATTTAACATTGAAAATGAAGTTAGAATCGTTTTAAAACGAATTTAAAAAATGATTTATAAAATAAGATTTAAATGGAAATCGACTAAATATATGTACAATATTTATATTATATATATTTAATGGCCTGAATAGAACGCGCTGCGCCACGACCGTTCACGAGTTTCGACTATCGACTTCGAATTGACATTACGGGAGATCCGACCGTCGGATTCTCCTAAAACTAGAACCGTTGGGTTCGTATCGAAATGCGCTTTCCAACGAATGTAAGAGATTTGAAATCTAACGGTTGCATTTGGAATTATGTCCATATTAAATTTGGAAAAGGTAGATGTAAGTGCAGTTCGATGACCGTTTATGGAAAACGACTGGATGGGCCTTAATAAAATTATTAATAATATTAATAAATTGTGTAAAATCATAATAAATGATTTGGAATGAATTTGGATGAAAAATTCTATATTTGTAAAGATAAAAATATATTTTTATCCAAATGAACTAATTATTAACTAGTATAGAAATCCAATATTTTTAAAGAAATAAAAATGGATTTGAAATGGTTTTAAAATAACCAAAATTTTCCAATGAATAAATTGGAATGGGAATAATCTTTGAAATATTTCGATATTGGATTCCATGGCTATATGGACATTGTTATGGGAATTTGGAAGTTACAGATATCGTTTTTCCCAATACGATATCCATTAGTTTCGGAATTTGATATTGAATATAAGTCGATATAATTTCTATTTAGGGCCTTGTATTTAATGTTAAATGGGATTTTGGGTTTGTCGAGAATGGTGTCTTTGGTAGCACTGTTTTTAAACCCAGTTGCGAAAAGAATAAATCTTCTAGTTAAGATTTAGAGAAGTTTACCAATTAATTAATATTTAATTGGAACTGAATTAAGAATTGGAATTTTTGGTTTATCGTGAACAGTGTTTGGAATTTGTAAATCTTTATTCTAAGATTTAATGGAATTTTCCAAAGTAAAGTTTTCCAATTTAATAAAATAAATTGGGATTGAATGGAATTCGATTTGGTAATAATCGAAGTGAGCTTCTATGTAGGAAGACTGTTAGTATATATGGACTTTAAAAGGGTTTGTCGTTATTCCATTTATATTATTAGCCGGATACGGAAATTGATATCAATTATATATATATTGATCTGTTTTTCCGTGAAGATTCCATAATTAATGGAATGTGATTTTGGGTTTGTCGTGAACTGTGTTTAAAACGACATTGGTTCTTTAGCCCAGTTAAAAATAAGATTACATGTCTAACTTTGTATTTCGAACTGTATTGTTGATACCTGTTAAACATATATATCTGTTTGGTGGCGGAGAATTTATTCTCTTGCTTAACACCCTTCTCTATGATGTGCGAGCTCAGAGGTTATATATCGACAGAAATCAATGGTACAGTGTAGATTGTCGAGGCGGCATGTTTGATTTCCCAAAGTTAAATAATCATTAATATTGATTTTTGGGAAGATTAAAACTAAGTGGAATTTTACTGAATGTTTAATTAGATTGGAATGTGAATGAGATAATTTAGATTATCAAATTTAGGATATGATCGAGAATGAAGTATCACCTGTTTTGCTCCAAGCGATAGTTAAATCTTTAATTAGATTTGAATGGGAAATGGTAATTAAATTTACCGATAACACCATGGTGTCAGATATGGAGTATTACCAGTTTTGCTTCATGGGATTAATAGTTTGGGATTGGGAAATTAAACAAATGATTACTTCAGTAAGGCTCGATAATCCCAACTAGTTGATAAACCTTAATTTGGTTTGAATTGACATACAAAGGAAGATTAAAGAATATATTTAAAGAATTTATTTTTGATAAAATTAATAGGAACCTTTCCCAATGGATATGAATATTTGAATAAAAGAATATTCAGAATTGGAATTAGGCATATGTTGTGTTTTTATAGAACTTGATTATAAAATACATGAATTATTCGGAAAGGCCAAGTTAATACCCATTCTGAATAATTGATTCGACAATAAATCGACGATGAAGACGGTGGTTGAAGACTGGTGGTCTTCACATCGTTCGAATGATTACTGATGTCTTGATTGGGCTGTACACCCTAGACAAGGTAATAAGTGGTGATTGTCTAGATGTACTTGGAGATCGACCGGATATGCGAGGACCTCTCTCTTGTATTGGACATATGAGATGAGGAATATGGTACCTCCGGTTTCGTTCGGACCCAAAACGAACTAGTAAATGGAAGTGTGTGTCTGACATTGGATTTTATTCTATGTCGATTGATCTCTATTAAATATATATGTTTGGTGGCCGAGAATTTATTCTCTTGCTTGACACCCTTCTCTAAGACGTACGAGCTTAGAGGTTATATATCGATAGACATCAGTCGCATGGCCTGAAATGTCTGTGTGGCATGTTGAGATGCAAATGATTAAGGCTTCTATTGAAAAGCATAGTTTTGTGGTTGATGATCAAAGCACGACTTTAAATAGCACAGCTTTGTGTATAGCATTAACTCGCGAGCCTCACACATTGGTATGAGTCAAAAACGGGATAAGGGACGCAGGGAGGACATGACGTTTCTTTCTAGCTATGGGTGGTGTCATGGTATGGAGCGTAGACATTTATATTTTTTGCATATGTGGATGATAGATAGCGAGGCGCCTCGGTTATATCGGTCACTATGGGGCCGATGGATATGTCCGATAGGACCGGGAAATGTGTGTTCAAGAGTAACTAATCCACTAAAGTGTGTGGATCGGCCCTATAGGAACCAAGGGTTTCCCCACGGTGTGTAATCCTGAGGCATTTTCTAGAGTGTCTCGAATCAGTGAGGAGCCATCCCTGGCCTCGACTCATAGATAGAATCCAATTTCCAATACGTGACATTTCAGTTTTAATTGCAGAACCAGTTTGGCGACATAGTAGGATGGGGTACTATGTCGTCTATGATTTATACATTTATATTTGAAGTTTATTTTGACACTATACATGTATAATAGTATCAAATGATTTTGTTCTAAATGTACCAAGCATGTTTGGCTATTATAAGGTAAAACTCTATCCTCCGGCTTGCGCTGCATTGGGTGATGGGACCTGAGTCTTCTAATAACTTAATTTTTCGAAAAGCATTGCGCTGTTTATAAACTGTTTTGTGCACTAGTATTCTTGGGAGGAAACTCGTTCTGTGTTATATGTCGTAGTCCCTTGATTTACTTTATTTTTAAAGTAAAGTTTTAAATAACTGTTTTAGTTCTCACACTAGTCACATGACTGACCTGGAGTTTATTGTTTTAACCTAAACTCTGGGTGCCCCTATTTTCCACATGGGCAGTCAGTAGTTTCGCCTTTGCAGATATTTCTTTATACAGGATCCTGGATTTACAGCTGAAGCTATTTTCGAAAAGCTATGTATCCGTGTATCTCTTTCAACTGTGTTATATATTATTTTTCCGCTGCTATGTAATGTATTTTAAATCTCTAATATTTTTCTGATGTATATTATTTATCGTACTCCGTTAATTATATTCTTGTACTCTGATGTAATTATTGTAACAGCAATCAAATGTTCTCTTGTTTGCGTTCTGATTTTTCGTGTTCTCAACCCAATCTGGGCTTTCCCGTAAGGGCGAGTTTGGGTCGTTTCAGACTTTGATATCAGAGCTTTGGCTAACTCAAATCTTAGCGGTGCAACTCGTTAGAACAGAATAAAAGACTCGTCAGAGATTGAATTAGTTATATCCTATGAAAGAAACCTCATTAGAGCTAGTATCAGCAGTATCCTAGAATGAGAATAACTCATTAGAGATAGGGTTAGTAATGCCCTAGAATGAGTTGAGAGTGACAAGTTTACAATTAACGTATTTGTGATCATATATATAATCTGTATCGTTACATGAAATCTCTCTCGGCAAGCCTTTTGTAAGTGGCCCCGCTAAGTTATCTTTAGATCGAATGTAATCTATTATGATAACCCCATTAGAGAGAAGTTGTCTTATCATTTTATGTCTACGACGAATATGCCTAGTGTAACATCCCTTAAAATTTCGACCATTTAAACTATAGAATTAAATTTAATTATCGAATTTAAAATGGCTTTTAAATAAAATTTATGATGTTTTAATGAATGATTTAAATATTTATTTATGATAAACAACAATTTATAATTTGTTAAATTGTGATTGATAATGATGAAAATTATCAATTTGTATGTGCATATGGAATAACCAACTTTAAGTTATTATCTATAAAGTTCAATAGTTGAATCCTTGATTTTATTTAAAGGTTCAATATAGGAATTAATGCGATAATTGAAAATAAATTTGTGACTGTTTCCAATTAAATTTTGTGTAGGAAGAATTATAACAAAACAAAGTGTCAACCATCTATAATGTACGTTTTAACTATCGCAGTTAATGAAAATTAATGTTAGCATTTATAATAATAATTTGTTCTTTTTATTTTTAAACATAAGTATAATTTTACAAAGATAATAAATTCAAAATTCTAAAACAATATTTTACGGTCATTGAATAATAGCTGTAAACGATATAGAAACGTTTTTGATGTAAGACTTAAAATTCTTAACTTCGAATTATATTTTGAATTTTGTGTGTTTAGTTTAGTTTAAATAAATTAGGTCAATCGTCAAATTACAAATTCTATATAAAAAAAAATATTTGCAATGTGAATAACACATTCATTTCTTTCCTTCATTGTATTAATTTACTTCCCTTCATTGCATTAATTTCTTTCCCTTCTTTCTATTTATCCATCTTATGTCATGTACTTATTGTCATTCCTAAAATTTATTTCCATCTCCTCGTTTTTCCTTTTACTTCACATTACAATTTTTCCTAAAACAAAAAAATAATTCTCCATCCCTTTTATTCTCCTTTTTGTTTCCCATCATTATTTTTTCCAATATCAAACCATCTCCACGTATATATATGTATTTCCCTTATCTTACATATCATTTTGTTTATATTTAGAAGAAAAAAATACCGTAAAACTTTTAACATTATTTATGTAAAACTTTTAACACATGTTATTTAAAATAATGAGTTTTTAAATTTGAAATGTCACAAACTTTCTAACAATTAGCATCAAACAATTTACCATGCATTACATTCCATTTCTCAAGTTATATTTCATGCGTTGCGTACATTTCAAACTTGGCAATATGTCATATTTTCAATACGGCTGACATTCATTGCAATGCATGGTGTACTTTATTCTCAAATCCCTTGTGTTATCTTTTGTCAATGCATGCATGCATTCATTTGATTCAGCTTAATTCATTTCCTTCCTTACATTAAATTCAATGCATTCATTTGCCCATGCATGTCCATTTCTTTAATATTTACGTCCCTAGCCATTCCGTCTTTCCTTTAATTTGAAACTTCACATTTGTATATAAAAAACAAATTAACAAACGCATTGCATAAATTGCTCACGCATGACGTTACCTATCTTTTCTCCTTTCCCTTTTCAACCTGAAGCACTCAATTAGTACATAAAAAAAGACTTGGAATAATTAATATGATACACGCAACAAAACAAAATGGTTGTTGTAGCGACTCGGGAATTCGACACATGAATCACGACACTAATACAGATCTTATGTCCAAAACTCAAGTATTGAAAACCCCAGAAGACTATAATAAAGAATTTAAAGGGTGAGATAAGAAAGAAGAATAGAATAGAAGAACAAGAAGACTAACATAACACAGAGTCTCACATCGCAGTGGAACAAAATATAATATAGAAATAACTATTATTGAGAGCTTGAAATAATACTTAAAACATCTGAGTACATCAAAACATCTGAACAGTTATAATAGCCTGTCCTCATATATATAACACAGTGGAATAATAACGGTATACATCATATGTCTGAACTTCTTCAGCTCGGCTTTGGATTTCACAACATCCGATAAGCTGAAATTGTACAACATGGTCTAACCCAAGCATTACGAATACCGGGTCAGTCTGGTGAACCAAAGTGAGAAAAACTCGCAAAGTTTTAAGGGGAATCATCAAAATTGATTTTAAAGTTCAAAATCATTTTGAAAGAAAAGGATAACCGTAAGACCAAATCCACACATAAATACAGACAGTGTTTGCCTACGATAACCCAAAATATTTTGAAATCAATATTATTCTGATATTATAATAGTGTCCAAATACAAATAAATAACAATCTAGCAGAAGGCTTGCATCTCACACTCCATATATATAGTATACAAACAAAACCGCAAGTACTTATTGGAGTTTGGATTCCGACTATGACAAGGTATAGGACCACCTACCGATATTGTACCTCTAGAGGGAAATACACCAGGTTCAACAAGAACATCTTACAACCTGGCCCACACTTGACTGACCACTCATTTTGCTTGAGTGTATCGAATGTATATCATCAACGGTTAGGCCCAAACCACCGTTTCCCGAAAGGGACAGCATAAAAATAGATTAAAGAATGAAATGGAATTTCTCTAGAGAGGTGATTATGCACCATAATGGGAGCGACCCACATAGCCATGATGCGTGCCCGATTTTTGTCATTTCCAAGTTAATGAAGCCAAAGGTTAGATTTTTTTTAGAACATCTGACCACCATTTACTTTGAATGCCACATTATCAGATCCACCCGATATCACTAATTGATGTCCATAAAGATACTTTTGTTGTTAAGCTAAAGAAGTTTCCCTTCGATGCCCACAACTTGGTAAGTTTGAAGAAATCAACGTACGTGATTTGTTTGGAAATACTCAACCAGACACCCGTCCATACAAGTCATCCAGGAATAGGACGAACCGAAGGCACTCTCCTACCACATCCTAGGAATCACTCTAAGGATCAGTAGCGAGTAGTCCTTGCAATCCGTAGATTCCAATCGCGACGAAATCATTGTTAAATCTAGGGATCATCCAGAGATATTTAACAATGGTTCTTTTGCTTATGAAGATCTACGGTCTTCACTTGCTCCATCTTGATCAGCGTCCTTGACATTAACATATTTGTTGGTTGATGGTTTTCGAATATAAATTCGACCCGGTCTTCATGTACCAATAACGCATTGGCATATTTTGATAGTCGATTATTTAACTATTAAAATAAACAATCATAAAAATAAAATAAATCCATCGGCAGCGTCACTTGGCCATTAAAATAAAATATTAGTTTTAATATATTAATTTTGTCAAATAATTTTATTTATATACCTAGGAAAATATCTTAAATCATATCCAATTTTATCGTTAACTATCACTTCAAAACGATTGACATAACATTACTCATTTTCCACAATTGGAAATTCGATTCAACTTATCATTACAAAATCCCCTTTTGCTTCGCTATTTGAACACCAAAATCGTCTCTTATCCTTTTCAGAACAAACTCGTTTCAAATCTCCTTTCCTCGCCTTTTAAATATCATTATATTTTTTTACAAATATTCTTTTATTTCATTTATTATGGAAATATCACTTTGTATCTTATTTAAAATACAATTTTATAAAACCTTCTTATTTTTGAATCTCCTTTTTATATATATTACTATTACTAAATTCGTTGATTTATTAAATGGTAAATAAGTATCAACTTTCAAACCTCAGCTTCATTAAACTGTTTGTTAAATTATCTGGATTTTGTTACAAATCCTATTACCCAATCTTTTACCAAGTTCAATTACAAGAATCCTTTTCTAAATCTTCCAATCATCCATTCTTGGGAAATCTTATTTCAAATCTCATCAATTCCACTTAATGCCATTATTAAGCAACGTTAATTTAAAATTAATGTTTTAACTTCATATCTTCTTTTTATAAACTTGTTTATACAACTTTAGTTTAACATAACCCTTTCTCATCTCGATTTTCCTTTTCTCAACTCAATTGTTAAGTAACATATAATTAAGCTTATCGTATTCGCTTAAAATCACTATATGACTTCATTTACCAATCTCGGTTCAAATATAAATCCATTCATAAACTCACTTTGAAAATTCAATTATATTCATTTCTAACTTCGATTACTTGCTTAAATGACTTCATTTAAGAATAAATTTCTTAAATTATTACAATTAAGTTTTATGATTTACTTCACCAATAACTGGAATTAATGTTAAATTTCCTTTTAAAAGTCTTATTAAGTTAAACAACTATTCACTAAATTGTTTTAGGTTAATTGGCACAAACTAATTTAATTTAACAATCAATTTCCGTTAAAACAGTTGGCTTGGTAAATTTTAAAACCTGATTAACCCGTTAACCAACAGTAACTCGTCTTTCCATTTGAACAATATTATTAAATTAAATAATCTCATTTACTTTGATTATTATTAAATAAATAATAATCTATTTCAAAATAATATCTTTTAATTGTTTCTTAAAAACAATTATTTCTAATCTCAGTTGTTAGTCGTTACATAAATCACTATCGATCTTAGTAATAAATGAATTAGCTTTATAAATCAATAAATAATTAAGATGAGGCACGTGCTTCGCACACGGTAGATTTTTGGTACAAAAATGGTGATTAAAACAATCAACAAAATATGGTTGGTTGATTTCCTTTATATAAACTTCATTTAAAATAATATATTTACAAATCTATATTTAGTTATAAAATAAATTTCATAACTTCATTTTATCAATTCACCTAACGATAAATCAGTATTTATATAACAGTATATATTTGGGCCATATGCTATAAATTCATTAGCCAATACAACCCACTGGTTAATATCAAAACAATGTTAAATTTGGATCCAATAATCGGTAACCAATTCAATAATCAAATCATATGGTTTAAATAGTTCATATAATATCATATGTAGATAAATAATTAATTCAACTGATAGCGATCAACCAAAAATAATAATTCAAGCATCCAATTTAATTTAAATACGTTTATATTATTATAAACGTAACCAACAAGGTAAGTTACCTTGTTTGGAAATCATCGTTAAAAATAATGATGTCATTTCATTTAAATTAAACAACCGTTTAATTTAAATAATAGGTATAAAATATTTAACTATCATCCAAACAGTTATCAAATCAACCAAAATTTAGCAAACATAGCACACAAACAATAAACCCGACTTATAATAATTATAAGTTGGGAAACTGAGGGAGTTTAACTCACATTGATTTCGATTATAGTTGAAGTGAAACAGTTGTGGTTAAATTAAAAAAGCATTTAATTTATCCAATAATTCCAGTTGCTTCCAATTATGTCCATATTAGTCCCATAATGAAGTGCTCGTCACCAAGATTGTAACGCAGCTGGTTTGGTCCACTTCTGCTCATATATGCACGAGTTATAAATATCTATAGTTAATATAATTTAATTTAGCTAATTTATTTTCTAGTTATAATTCATTCACCACTAATTACCTTTGGAATAAAAGTAATGGGCCAACTCTCCGATTACTTCGTTTGTAGATGTACATGCCAATAAATTCTTTTAATTGAAGCCTAACAAGACCACTTTCTGATTTCTCCAAACGACCTACTCGATTTTTTCACTTTTTTTATTTGGTCCAGTTATTTCCATAATTACTTTCATATGAAAACAACCGAAACCAACTTCCATGTTACCGCGTTTCTTCCAGACTTCTGAACGCCTCGCCATCTCCAATCAAAAATTCTTTACCACATGTGTTCTTTTTTTTCTTGTTTCCCATCTTTCTTTTTTTCAATAAATTCCGAAAAGCCCGCAGCCCAAAAAAACCATCTCAGCCCAAATCGCACACCCCTTGCCTTTTAAAGTTTAACTCCTTAGACACGTACAGCTCCTTCTTTCCATCCTATACAATATACTTTGCCCACCATCTTATCTCTTCCCGCTCCATAAATAAACCTACCATTATCATTATTTTTGAGCTCCAATTCTCCATTGCCCCTTCATGAGATTTAAACCAAAGCCGCCATCAGTAATACAACTATACAAGTTCCACCTCATCAATTCTCTTTCTTAGGAAAAGCAAGAAAACTTAGGCCCAAATCCTTGCTTCCTGCATTCAACAAACTTCTGTTTCAAACAACTCCTCACCTTGTTGGTTGTTCGCTTTGAGTCCTGCTACCGCCAGATTGCCAGAGCCTCGGCTCTCCTTGCCAACTCCCTTGACTCTGGCCAACCTCCGTGAGCCCCGCAGTCTCAAGAAGAACATCTCGTTCATCTGCAAATATACACACGAACTTCCCTTTTCATTGCAACTGTTCTTCCTCCGCGTGTGCATGAACCCGCACAACCCTATCAGGTTCCAAATATATTTATATGGGTTTTCTCGTTAAATATTTTGTTATTTTTTTAGTGAAGGCAACTTGCGATCATGTTTACTTTGGAGGGAAGAAGTATGATATAGTTGTTGGGAAAAGGAGATGAAGATATGTTGTATATTTATAGGTGGTGAAGGTTTGGCAGCCACGCCTTTTGTTTTGATGGCACAGTATTGAAAGATTGGTATTGAAGGAATCACCATAGCAGGGTGGGTAGGTAGTTGTATCTAAATAAAGTATGTAACATGTGCGAGCTTCAGAAAATGCATATAGGTAGGCTTCACTGTGTAGGTCATTTCATATTTAGGATGTGTTATTAGAAAAGAAAGGATAGCTGCAAGAATTTGGTGGGAATAACATCTGCATTTCGTAAGTGTGAGTTTTCATAGGCATGTTAGCTGAAGAGGTTGAAATATAGGGTGTACAGATTTTGCATGTGTGAAGCTTTTAGAGGGCTTCACAGGTAAAAACCTAGCTCGAGTACCAGTTTATAAATGAGAAAAGAGGTGAAGGGACCTTGATTTACAAGGTAGGCTAAATAATAGATACCATAATTGATGCGTGAGTATTTAAGTGCATAAAACTTAAAATGTACTGTAGCGAAAAGGGTAGACAACTTGTTTAGGATGTACAATTTTTAGTATAGGTCTATTTGGCTGATTTGTACATTTACAACGATAAAATACAGGGCATGCTTTATTCTCATTGCTTAGGAATTAAGATTATATGGTTACCATTATCTAACGTTGTCCCTAAAATTCGCAACCATAAACACAATATCCAAAAATTATGAAAATGGACGCCATGGTGCAATTTAATATTACAGTCCTAATGAAACTAATTTCGTTGAAAACGGTCTCCATTTGCAAAAACGGCGCAACGAAGATCCCAATTTATTCATCGGTTCACTTTTAAATTTCATCTACCGAGAAAATAACTCGATTGGCTCCAAACTGGAAATCTTGCAATAACTAACGATACGTATTCCAATAAAATTCGTTTTATCGAAAACGAAGGTTGTTTGAAAAACAAATATTTTAATTGCTTATATAATATCGATATAATATTATAAATTAAATCCAAAACAATTAAATTAAATAATAATAAATTATAATTATCGAATATATCCAAGTAAAATAATATACCACTTGATATCCAACCAATATAGGTTTACAACTTGATATTAGTGCTTTCGAGTTAAACGATATATATATATATATATATATATATATATATATATATATATATAGAGAGAGAGAGAGAGAGAGGGAGAGAAATTCCTTAAATAAATTAAATAATTAAATGCTATAATTTATACACGTTTTCCATAGCGACTATTTCAAAATTTGATTTGGATATAACTTACAATATATAAGATGAAATCTCGATTTTTCTTTTTTATTAGAAAATTATAATAAATAAATCCTAACATTTCTTATTTTATAGAGTTCCGACTTAAAACGGATTCTATATATTCAATTGAAGTTCAAAACCCAATTTAATGAACTACCGCGACGTTTCGAGTTCATTTTATATTAAATATAAATATAATCATTTAGTTGTCATTAAATAACGAATTTAATATTAAAATTCATTAATATTCCAAATAAAATATTAACAACCAATTTAAATTCGAAATTCAAATGGCTGAAAAATCCAGGTCATTACATTCTTCCCCCCTTAGAAGAATTTCATCCCCGAAATTACTAAATAAGAAGAATGCTCTGAATAATAATTTCCGAACCACAAATATATACTTCGGGTTTTGAAAGTTACCATTAAAAATATTCTAAGTTTGAAAATTTCGTCAGCACCTCCTCTGTACGGCTCGATCTAAACAATTACAACTGCCACTCCGGGCCTCACGTCAATCAAAAGAAAACAAAGCCAAGTGGCTACCCAACACAGAGGTATAAAATCAGTCAACCAAATCAATATTATTAAAGTTTACCTATTTGTCGGGCAACCAATACTCGAATCACAAAGCAAAGCCATTAACAACTCTTCGTCTTCCCACTTGCACTAACTCAATATATGATGCAACAACTGTTACAGGGTTAAATCATCTAATTTTATTTCATATTAATTCTATTCAATTTCATTTTATTGAAATTTATTTCTTTAGTTTTCAATTCATTCAAATTTTGATAAATTTTTATTATTCAACCAATTTATCATTCAATCAACAATTAACATAGCCAAATCATTCCATTTTCCTTTCCAAATTTATTAAATTTTGTTAAAGTTAAATTCTGATTTATGTAATCATATATTTAAACTCTAATTCACAAATTCAATATTTTTAATTTTATTCTAGTTTTATTAAACTACTTGCAATCTCATTTGAATTCCATTCAAATCAATCAGCAAGCAAATATCAATAATTTTAAGAAAAATATTTCTTTTCTATATAAAAATATAGTTTGGGCAAAATTATTTCATTTACCCATTTTACAAAACAATATTGTATCAATTGCCTGTTCATCTTGAACTTATCCAACAACACAATACAAAACATTTATATATATAAAATCTTCAAATACGCTCTCATATATACACACACACACACACACTCAACTCAATCTTGGGTATTTCTAATCCCATCTCCATCGAGTTACGTCATAGAGCCAAGGTTACTACTCAACCAATAGCTCTGATACTAAGTGTAGCAACCCAGCAATTTTGACACTCGAATCATGACATTAATACATATCCTATACCCAAAATTCAAGTATCAAAAACCCCAGAAGGCTATAAGAAAGAATTTAGAGTGTGAAATAAGAAAAAAGAATATTAGAACAGAAGAATAAGAAGGCCAATATAACATAGAGTCTCACATCGCAGCGGAACAAAATATTATATAGAAATAACTTTTATTGAGAGCTTGAAATAATATTTACAACATCAGAGTACATCAATACATCTGGACAGTTATAATAGCATGTCCTCATATATATAACACACAGCAGAATAATAACGGTATACATCATACGTGTGAACTCTTTTAGCTCGTCTTTGGACTTCACAACATCCAATAACCTAAACCTGTACAATCCGGTCTAACCCGATCATTACAAATACTGGGTCAATCTGGTGAACCAGAGTGAGAAAAACTCGCAAAGTTTTAAGGGGAATCATCCAACTTGATTTTAAAGTTCAAAATCATTTTGAAAGAAAAGGATAATCGTTAGACCTAATCCACACATAAATACAGACGGTTTTTACCTTATGATAACCCAAAACATTTTGAAATCAATATTATTTTGATATTATAATGGTGTCTAAATACAAATAAATAACAATCTAGCAGAACGCGTACATCTTATGCTCCACATATATAGTGTACAATCAAAACCGCAGGCACTTATTGGAGTTAGGATTCTGACTATGACAAGGTATGGGACCACTGTTGATAGTGTATCTCTATAGGGGAATGCACTGGGTTCAACAAGAACGTCTTGCAACCTTGCCTACATATGCCAACCGACCACTCATTTCGCTTGAGTGTATCGAATGTATATCACCAACAGTTGGGCTCAAACCATCGTTTCAAGAGAAAGGGACAACATCAAAATAGATTAAAGAAGGAAATGGAATTTATCAAGATAGGCCATTGTACACCCTAATGGGAGCGACCCACATAGGCATGCTGCCTTGCCCGATTTTTGTCATTTCCTGGTTGATGAGGTTTGAGGTCAGAATTTTCCTTTAGAACTCTGGCCACCATTTACTTTGAATGCCACATCATCAAATCCACCAAATATCACTAATTGACATCCAAAAAGATACTTTGGTTATTAAGCTAAAGAAGTTTCCCTTCTATGTCCGCAACTTGGTACGTTTGAAGAAATCAACGTATGTGATTTGTTTGGAAATACTCTGTCAGACACCCCATCCATACAAGTCGTCCAGGAATATGATGAACCAAAGGCACTCTCCTACCACATCCTAGGAATCACCCTAAGGATCAGTAGCGAGTAGTCCTTGCAATCCGTAGATTCCAATCATGACAGACTCATTGTTAGCTCTAGGGATCATCTAGAGATATTTAACAATAGTTCTTCCGCTTATGAAGATCTATGGTCTTCACTTGATCCATCTTGATCAGTATCCTTGACAGTGACATATTTTCTTGTTTGGAATGGTTTTCAAATATAAATTCGATCCTGGTCTTACCGTACCAGCAACGCATTAGCATGATTTTGATAGTCAGTTATTTAACTTTCAAAATAAACAATCATAAAAATAAAATAAATCCATTGGCAGCGTCACCTGGCTATTAAAATAAAATATTAGTTTTAATATATTAATATTCTCAAATCATTTTATTTATATACTTAGGAAAATATCTTAAATCATATCCAATTTTCTCATTAACTATCACTTCAAAACAATTGCCATAACATTACTCATTTTTCATAACTGGAAATTCGATTCAATTTATCATTAAAAAATCCCCTTTTGCTTCGCTATTTGAACACCAAAATCGCCACTTATCCTTTTTAGAATAAGATGATTTCAAATCTCCTTTCCTTACCTTTGAAATATCGTTATATTTTTTTAAAATATTCTTTTATTTTTTTATTATGGAAATATCACTTTATATCATATTTAAAATACGATTTTATAAAACCTTCTTATTTTTGAATCTCCTTTTTAGATATATAATTATTACTAAATTCGGTTATTTAGTAAATGATAAATAAAGTATCAACTTTTAAACCTCAACTTCTTTAAACTGTTTGTTATATTATCTAGATTTTATTACAAATCCTATTATTCTATCTTTCACCAAATTCATTACAAGAATCATTTCCTAAATCTTCCAATCATCCATTCTGGAAAATCTTATTTCAAATCTCATCAATTCCACTTAATGCCATTATTTAGCAACGTTAATTTAAAATTAACATTTTAACTTCACATCTCCTTTTTACAAACTTTTTTATACAATTCTAGTTTAACATAAACCCTTTCTCATCTCGATTTTCCTTTTCTCCACTCAATTGTTAAGTAACATATATTTAAGCTTATCGTTTTCGCTTAAAATCACTTTATGACTTCATTTACCAATCTCGGTTAAAATATAAACCCATTCATAAACTCACTTTGAAAATTCAATTGTATTCATTTTTGACTTCGATTACTTGCTTAAATGAACTTCAATTTAAAAATAAATTCCTTAAATTATTATAATTTAATCTTTATAATTTACTTCACCGATAATTGGAATTAATATTAAATTTCCTTTTAAAAATGTTATTATGTTAAACAACTATTCGCTAAATTATTTTAGATTAATTGGCACAAATTAATTTAATTTAATAATCAACTTCCGTTAAAACTGTTAGCTCAGTAAATTTTAAAACCTGATTAACTCATTAATCAACACTAATTCGTCTTTCCATTTAAATAATATTATTAATTTTAATAATCCCATTTACTTTGATTATTATTAAATAAATAATAATCTATTTCAAAATAATTTGTTTTTAATCGTTTCTTAAAAACAATTATTTTTAATCTTAGTTGTTAGTCGTTACATAAATCACTACTCATTTGCTTATCAATCTTAATAATAAATGAATTTGCTTTATAAATCAATAAATAATTAAGATGAGGCACGTGCTTCACACATGGTAGATTTTTGGTACAAAAATGGTGATTGGTGATTAAAACAATCAACATATATGTGGTTGGTTTATTTCCCTTTTATAAACTTCATTTAAAATAATATATTTACAAATCTATATTCAGTTATAAAATAACTTTCATAACTTCATTTCTATCGATTCACCTGATGATGAATCAATATTTATAAAATAGTATATATTTGGGTCATTTGCTATAAATTGTTCAACTAATACTGCCCATTGGTTAATATCAAAACAATATTGAATTTGGATTCAACAATCGGTAACCAGTTCAATAATCCAATTACATGGTTTAAACAGTTCATATAATGATCATATGCAGATAAATAATTAAGTCAACTGATAGCGAACTACCAAAAATAATAATTCAAGAATCCAATTTAATTTAAATACATTTACATTAATATAAACGTAACCAACAAGGCAACCTACCTTGTTTGGAAATCATCGTTAAAAATAACGATGTCATTTCATTTAAATTAAACAGCCGTTTAATTTAAATAATAGACACAAAATATTTAACTACCGTCCAAACAATTATCAAATCAACAAATATTTAGCAATCATAGCACACAGACAATAAACCCGACTTATAATAGTTATAAGTGGGGAAACTGATGTGTTTAACTCACCTTGATTTCGATTATCGTTGTAGTGATACAGTTGTTGTTAAATTAAATAAGCGTTTAATTTTTTCAATTATTATAATTGCTTCCAATTATGTCCATATCAGTACCATAATGAAGTGCTCATCACCACGTTAACACATTTGGTTTTGTCCACTTCTTCTCATATATGCACGAGTTATAAATATCTTCATTTAATGTAATTTAATTTTACTAATTAATTCTCTAATTATAATTTAGACACCAATAATTACCTTTGGAATAAAAGTAATCGGCCGACTCTTTGATTACTTCGTTTATAGATGTACAGGCCAGTAAAATCTTTTAATTGAAGCCTAAAAAGACTACTTTCTGATTTCTCCAAACGACCTGCTCGTTCGTTTCACTTTTTTTATTTGGTCCAGTTAGTTCCATACTTATTTCATAAGCAAACAAGCAGAACCAACTTCCATGTTACTGCGTTTCTTCCAGACATCTGAAAGCCTTCCCCATCTCCATGCAAAAATCCTTTACCATATCTATTCTTTTGTTTCCTGTTTCCCTTCTTTTTTTATAAATTCCGAAAAGCCCACACCCAAAAAAACACCATCTCATCCCAAACCGCATACCCCTTGCCTTTTAAAATTGAACTCCTCGGACACGTACAACTCCTTCTTTCCATCCTGTACAGTATACTTCATCCTCCATCTGATTTCTTCTCGCTCGAGAAATCAACCTTCCATCATCGTTTTTTTCAAGCTCCCATTCTCCATTGTCCCTTCACGAGATTCAAACCAAAGCCTACAAGGTTTAACCCAAACCGCACGAAAATACGAATCATGAACCAAAAGAAGTTAAAGGATGAGAAATAGAAAGAATGAAAGTTAAAATACAAGAAAGTAGATAGAAGATGGAACTGAACAACAACACGGAATCTCACAATCACAGCGGAATAAAATATTATTTATAAATAATCACTTTTCAAATTGATCGTCGCTTTCTAAGAACTAGAAAAGCGCGATATTTAAATTAAATACTGCAAGCGCACAGGTGTGTAGCATACAGGTCGAACACAGGGAGGTAGATTAGAAGCAAAATATTTATTTAATCTCTTAGGCGAGTTAGACGATTTTCGAGGTTGGTTTTTGAAAACAATAAAAATTGAAACTGCGATCCGATTCAGAACAAATATAATTGAACCGACGATCAAATCACAATTATCAATTGGAAATTAAAATGCAAAACAGAAATAAAATGCAAAAAGTAAAATTGCAGGAAAAGAAGAACAACAAAAAGTAAATTAGGATTGCCGTTGAAACTAATCAAACGACTAATCACTCACAAAAAAATGTAAAATACAATTGGTGCTCTTCCAAAACTAATTGTGAAGACAACACCAATTGCTAAGAAAGAAAAATGCAGAAATAGTAAAAAAGAAGAAGAACTTTTATTAATGGAGAAGAGAATACAGAAAAATGGAGATAGATGTTACAATGGGTATACATGTGCTTATATAGGTGAACTGAAAACCCCTAATCCTCTAATGGGCCATGACTCAACCTCTTGAAAATAATATATCCCCAAATAAAAGAGACAAGATAAACATGAAATATTCCATGTAGCTTTCCTCTTTTGATTGGTCATGTGGCAAGTTGATTGGCATTTTCCAAGAGATTTGAGGTTAATTGGTAAATTGATTGGCATAATGATAGGCATCTATCTAATCAAATCTTCATCTTTATGGAGAGTAAAAATGAAAGATTCCCTTTGATTTATCTATGAAGAATACATCCAATTCTTGAAATATTTATTAGTGTATATCATATACTCATACATATGAATATATATATACACCATAAATCACTAATCCATAAATTCTTCAAAGCAAGGGAGGCAGTGTGAACGCGTTCCATTCTTCAGCAAAAAGAGAGTTTGATAGGAATCGAACCCAGGTCTTTCTGTACAAATTTCCATGCCTTAACCAATGTGCTACAGCTTCCCTTGTGATTGAAAACTTGTTGAGATGGGAAAGTAGCTTCTTTTTCTTATCAGTGGTCTTTAATTTAATGAAGGAGACAATTAATCAATGACCTGTAAAAACACACAAAATACCCAAAGTACCATTTATTTCTATACAATAAAGATAAGATATAAGCATAAAAATAAACACATTTCTGTGCTAATCAAATACCCCCACACTTATCTTTTACTCGTCCTCGAGTAAAACAAGAAATGAAAAATAAAACTAGATAGGTCACACTTTCGTAGGAAACACGATTGCATTGAGCGTATGCAACAAGCCGTTAAACCTCTAGGTGTCCCTAGTAGGACGAGTGGTGTCTCGTGAGGGTTTTCAGCGGATACTACCCACAAAATCCAAATGGAGTATGCTATGGCTTTAATGTAACTACATGAATGCAGATAACTTATGTAATTGAAAACAAAAAATGAAAACACGACTTGTTTCAGGAAGTGGTACAACAAATTAAGTTAACAGTTTTTAATCAGTTGATTGTACTTTAAATACCTCAACTTGTCACAAATTTTCAATATAAATCAAGTTTTCAAATGTTAAATTCCCGTTTGGCCAGTTAGTTCGGTCGATATCATAGTGCAGCCATGAAATAGATTCTTAGTTTGCTTGGCACAGTTTGTAAAGTGGTATTCTAATTTCCTTTTGTATGGCTATTCAAATCAATAAGGCCAAGAAATGTTTGGGCATCATCGCTTATTCTCTATCCCTATAAAAGTTGAAATTTACGATTAATTACATACACGTAACTTAGAAGACCAAGGTATACCACCCATGCACTGCCTCGCGGACTAACGGAGAGTTGGCACAGAGCTTGGTGGATTGTGCAGACCGACTTTGACTTTGTCAACAACGTGTCGGTAATCCTTAGGTGTCCAATCTCATAAAATGAGACCAAGATATTCCAACGTTGACTTTGTCAACAACATGTCGGATAGAGCTTGGCGGACCAACGCTTGATATACAAGCAATGTTGGACACCCTTGGATTACTATTATTATTATTGAAATTATAAGCACAAAAGAGAGTTACGCGAATTCAACTTAACACAACTTAGTTTTAAAGATTTGAAAAGCCAATATAAGTATTTTAAGTCCTCCACTTATTTAAACAAAGTCTACAATGTAGAATAGATTTCATGGCCAACACCTAAGAATCTCCCTATGTACCGGTTACATTATTATCCCTCAAAATTAAACTTTTCATTATATTTCATATTCGATCTAAGCTGAGAGAAAAAAATACTATCAACTGATTAATAATCCTTAACTTATTTTGTTGTATCAAATCTAAAATGAGTCGTATTTTCCAAAAAAAATTATGGTATGTTCGTACAATCTAGAATGCATGATGGTCCTATCTAAATGCATGAAAAATGAAAAGGAAAAATTAAAGAAAAAAAATGAATTCAATGCAGACTCCCCCCACACTAGAACTAAACAGTGTCCACACTGTAATTTTTTCTATAATTGAAAGATAGTACCCAAAGGTGTATCAAATGCAGAATGATTTGTAGAATGAAATGCAATTTAACCACTATATGCGAATGCCAATTATATACAAAATGAAATTTATAATAACGGTGAGTTTTATGTGAAAAATGAGATTTTTCTTTCCCTCCACACTTGCCTCTATCGAAAATGATGGATGATGATTTCGTATCTGATTTTTGAGGTACAAAAGGCATGTCAGTGAGATCTAAGATCAAAATCCTTCCTATAAAATTTTTGTCGTGCCAATGATCAAAATCCCCGGCAACGGCGCCAAAAACTTGATCGTCGCTTTCTAAGAACTAGAAAAGCGCGATTTTTAAATTAAATACTGCAAGCGCACAGGTGTGTAGCATACAGGTCGAACACAGGGAGGTAGATTAAAATCAAATTATTTATTTAATCTCTTGGGCGAGTTAGACGATTTTCGATGTTGGTTTTTGAAAACAATAAAAATTGAAACTGCGATCCGATTCAAAACAAATCTAATTGAACCGACGATCAAATCACGATTATCGATTGGAAATTAAAATGCAAAACAGAAATAAAATGCAAAAAGTAAAATTGCAGGAAAAGAAGAACAACAAAAGTAAATTAGGATTGTCGTTGAAACTAATCAAACGACTAATCAGTAACAAAAAAATGTAAAATACAATTAGTGCTCTTCCAAAACTAATTGTGAAGACAACATCGATTGCTAAGAAAGAAAAATGCAGAAATTATAAAAAAGAAGAAGAACTTTTATTAATGGAGAAGAGAATATAGAAAAATGGAGATAGATGTTACAATGGGTATACATGTGCTTATATAGGTGAACTGAAAAACCCTAATCCTCTAATGGGCCATGACTCAACCTCTTGAAAATAATATATTCCCAAATAAAAGAGATAAGATAAACCTGAAATGTTCCATGTAGCTTTCCTCTATTGATTGGTCATGTGGCAAGTTGATTGGCATTTTCCAAGAGATTTGAGGTTGATTGGTAAATTGATTAGCATCATGATAGGCATCTATCTAATCAAATCTTCATCTTTATGGAGAGTAAAAATGAAAGATTCCCTTTGATTTATCTATGAAGAATACTTCCAATTCTTGAAATATTTATTAGTGTATATCATATATTCATACATATGAATATATATACACCATAAATCACTAATCCATAAATTCTTCAAAGCAAGGGAGGAAGTGTGAACGCGTTCCATTCTTCAGCAAAAAGAGAGTTTGATAGGAATCGAACCCAGGTCTTTCTATACAGATTTCCATGCCTTAACCAATGTGCTACAGCTTCCCTTGTGATTGAAAACTTGTTGAGATGGGAAAGTAGCTTCTTTTTCTTATCAGTGGTCTTTAATTTAATGAAGGAGACAATTAATCAATGACCTGTAAAAACACACAAAATACCCAAAGTACCATTTATTTCTATACAATAAAGATAAGATATAAGCATAAAAATAAACACATTTCTGTGCTAATCAAATACAAATTGTATTTGCACTTACATACACCATCGGAGCACATAATATATACAACATAGCGGACTAAGCTCTAAATATCTAATACCGAAGCCTCCTGCTCTAAGCTCCTCCAGATAAATCTGTATACTTCTGGACTACTTGAATGCCCATCCAAATATTGGCACCCAGGAGTTTAGGGAAAATGAAACAGAATAAACTCTGGGTCAGTGATGGGACTAGTGTGAGTAAACGATTAAAAACCGTTTGATTTTAACTTTCAAACACCTTTTGAAAAAAAGAAAATCGCAAGACCAATCCACACATAAATACGGATGGTTTTTACCTCACGATAACCCAAAACATTTTTGAAAACAATATTATTCTGATATTATGATAGTTTCTAAATACAAAAATATAGTAATCTGGCAGAACGCTTGCTTCTCATGCTCTACATGCATAGTATGCAATCAAAACCGTGGGCGCTTATTGGAGATTGGATTCCGGTGACAAGGTATGGAACCACCTGTCGATAGTGTATCTCTAGAGAGGAATACACTGGGTTCAACAAGAACGTCTTGCAATCCGGCCCATATGTAACAACCCTAAGTCCCACATCGTGGAAGCCTATGTGAAGTGGGTACTTATATAGTATAGCCTATCTCTTACTAACGCCGAGGCCTTTTGAGGAACAAAACCCCACACCTATACGGTGGCCAAGTTAGGGACAATATCTTGCGTGAACGGAGGTGCGGGCCGTTACAGTGGTATCAGATCCAATACCCAACCGAAATTGTGGCTCGTGTGTACCACAGCGCCTGGGTGAGCTGTTTGTGAGCCAACGGGGACACTGGGCTCTGTAGGAGGAGAGAATGTAACACCCTTAAGTCCCACATCGTGGAAGCCTGTGTGAAGTGGGTACTTATATAGTATAGCCCATCTCTTACTAGTGCCGAGGCCTTTTGAGGAACAAAACCCTATACCTATACGGTGGCCAAGTTAGGGACAATATCTTGCATGATGGAGGTGCGGGTTGTTACACCACACATGACCGACCACTCATTTCGCTTGAGTGTATCGAATATGTTATCACCAAATGTTGGGAGCTACCCACCATTTCCCGAAAGGGATAGGATCGAATATAATAAAGAAGCAAATGGAATTTCTCTAGATAGGTGACAATAGACCCTAATGGGAGCGAACAACATTGCCATGCTGCCTGCCCTATTTTTGTCATTTCCCGATTGTGAGGCTTGAGGTTGAGCTTACCTTTGGATATAACACGTCTCCATTCACTTTGAATTCTACATCGTCAAACCCGCCAAATCACAAATTGGTTTCTCCAAGAATATCATGGTATAAAGCTAAGAGAAATGAATTCCTCCGCCACCCAACGTAAATACATTTGAAGAGATCAATTTACGCAATTTGTTAGGCATACTCTGTCAGACATTCATCCATACAAGTTGTCTTGGGAATGGACATACAGAAGGCACTATACTTTAAATCCATCTTAGGAAATTTTTACCTAGGACTGACATAATAGCCCTTGCATAACACTGTCTTTAATCTAATTCAAAAACATATACATCGAACCGAAGTGGAATTTAGATTCCGGTCTCTTCGAAAACGATAACGAAAAGGTCCAGATTTGATAGTCGGTGATTTAACTATCAAATATAAAATAAAATAAACAGATACATTTCTATTGGATCTGCTAAGCCTTATTTAAATAATCTAAATTATTAGTTTACATATATATAATTTAAAATATAAGTATTAATTAACTTATAAATTCTTATTATCAAACTTATGTGATAAATCTCGTTCTTGAATATTCGTTTCATAGTTGAAGATAATATTCATGTCTAACACTCATTCTGAATACAAACTGATATGATCTATCGGATAATAGTGAAATCGATCTTGTTAGGGTATTTTATTACCTCTCAGACCTTGAATCGAAATCATTCTCATTGTCAAGATTCGTAGAAGATCGATATCCAGAATATTTGACAAACTAGCATTTGTAAATCCAATTGACTTCTAAATTTTAAACCATTTCAACAACATTGTCCATTTGAATCATTCATCAATTTATCTTGATACTAAATCAGGGAATTTAATCCAAAAGATCGACTTGCTTTCCTTTTCTTAAAAACTAAATTATCTTCTGAGATAAGGAATTTAATCCGAAAGATCGACTTGCTTTCCGTTTCTTTTAAAAAACTAAATTATCTTCTAAGATAATTTATTCAAATTTAAACTGCTATTTAATTACACCATTATCTTACCAAAATATGTTAATTTAAAACTAATTAACTTCTCACCATTCATTTCAAAAAACAGATAGTTTAAGATGATTATAATTGATCCTTCCTTTTAAATTAATAATATAATTAATCTAACATAATCTATTTAATTGCATCTTAAAAACAATTTAAATCCAAATATCAAAACTCGAGTATTTTCTAAGTTACTTCATAGTAAACGGCTTAGCAGTTCCAACGATATATAATAGTTCAACCAACATCTAAGCTGTTAACCCATTCACAAACAAACACAATTCAATATTATCAACTGATAATATCTTAACAACATATATTAGCTGATATAATATTTCAAACTGATATAATAGCAGAACGGTGTTTATTTCTGCTAACATGGTGTCTAAACAATCCAATTAATCAAATATATAGTAGAACGGTGTTTATGTCCACTGACAGATGCCAATACAAATATAATTACGATTCACATAATTAAACACAACTAAATTTAGTAAATCAATTTATTGAACCACCAATTCAGTATTTACTGAATTTACAGATCATTTTTATCAATAGTTTACATTTTAGTTTAGTTCAGCATCTAAATTTATGTTTGATAAATTTTAACTAATATTTATTATAAGAATTTTTTTTATTATTTTATATATCATGTTATTTTAAATAAAAATGTTTAAATTCGATAACTTCTGTTGAGATAACTACCTACACCATCGTTCAACATACACGAGCCAAACTATTCGATCCTATATGTTCTTGGTCTAACATATATATGTGCATTAGAATTTAACTTAACCATGTTCTTTTCTTTTCTTTTTCTCTTTTCTTTTTAATTTCAATGGGTCGAGCCCAAACCCACATACTATACATATTTAAATATATATATAATACTAAATTAAAATTTAGAATAAAACTCGACTTATCTTTTTAATGACAATAACTCTGAATGTAGTATAAACCCACGTCCTTACTCTACAAAACTACTGTAACACCCCGCCTCCGCTAGGGTCACTCGCAAAGGAATGCACTAGCTTTAGAGGGGCATTATTGGTAAACATACACAGAAATATCACAAGACAGAACATATAAAATAGAGGAAGTAAAATCAAACTTTCATAACATGAATAAATAAGGTCTAAAGCCTTTTACATCAGAGTACATCAAAACCTGTCTTGCAATAGTAAAGAAGCATAAAGACATTTTCATAAATTATTCCCCAAGTAAAAACAGTAAAGTAGCCATTAGCCAAGAAAAGTCCAAGCCATCCATGATGACCTTCAAGCAGAAGAAGTCCGAACTAAACAACAGTATTTCCTCCCTGTAACCTGGGGGGCGGAACGGAAGAAAAGAGGCGAAACAAAACAGGTCAGTCAAAAAGACTGAGTAAGCCCTATCTACTATTAGCATAAAAACTAGTAAAGTTAATTGACATGAGAAACTGAGATGAACATAAGCATGATAACAAGATAGATAAGCTAAATCAAAATAACAGGATGAACTACTGAACTCAGATAAACTAAGGTGTCATGATAAATTACGATGTCAAGATAAAACAAGGTATCACATCGTCAGGTTTCTATCAAGTATAATATCCCCAAGATATCTGTCACGTATAACGCCCCGTGATATCTATCCTGTATTTTAGCTCTGCACCTACCGTACTAGTATCCCCACCGTGTCATGTGTTAACCAAGAATGACCCTCACTCAAAAGTCGTGTAATGGTCCATGTCAACCTAATATATCGCATATATAGGTTACTCAACTTGTATGTTTTATTCCATGTAAATGTTCAGTCCCTTGCCGTAGACCATACGGGCTTTCCCATGAGATTCTATATTACTTTAACATAGTTCCATGATCCTTAAGATCGGTTTGGACTATTACCCTAAACCTAGCTAGGGTCTTCCAACATGAATTATTGTTTGTACAACTAGGACTTATGCTACCTAGGGCTGCTAGGGATTATGCTTACCTATTGCACGTTTTCGTATCTCGGTTTGGGTTCAACCACCTAGGGCCACTAGGGATTACGCTAACCGCCAACCGCGCCCTTTTTCCCACGCATTCATCGTGAATCGCTTTTCCATGACTGTATGCACATGTATCGCATCGTGCCATCCGAGTCCTGTCACAGTGCAAATCAAGAAATACAGGACTCGGTCGGGAGCTTTCGATTTATCTGCCGATGCAGATGCTAAGGTCTGTTTTTCTTATACGTGGCTTTGGTCCCACGAGACCACTCCCTCAACTAGTGAAAGACAAGACAGGATAAATCCTGTATGAGAACACAACACCGGCCAACCCACATCCAAGCTTTACCGCAACCATAATTAGATAGCAATTATGGTCTTTTGGGTGTTCTCTGCCTTTCCGTACGTACACGCTTGACCAAAGATGGTAGGTAGCCTGACGAAATGCTATCTGGGGTACGACCGTGTATCGTCGACTATCCCCTATCCATCCCCGTCTTTAGGTCGCTCGTATAGCAACCAAGGCATACTCTTGGTTCTTCTAACGCAGACCTTAACCTCTCATGAGCCTAGTATAATCACCTGGCAGCTCATAGAGGGATACCAAGAATATCCTCACGTTCCCCGAAGCCGCTGCTTCGTTACCCAGTTCGCTGGAGCCTTTATCTAAATCAGATACTTGCTCCTACTCGTATACTTAAACGATGACCTACCGTATCAGGTTACTCATCTATCTATGAACTGGTCTAAATTTCCTTGACTAAGAATCATTACTTAGTTATTCTTCAACTAAGGTTTACCACTTAGCATTGTTCCCGTTATCCTTGTTAACTACGGTTATCCACCTAATCCTCAGAACTAGGGTTTACATAATGAATTAAGTGTCACTTAAGTTCATGACTTAACCCGTCTACAAATCCTGTCAAAATTGGCTAAGTATCCAAGTTCAAGGCTTAACCCTACAAACCATGCTCAAGTTGGTTAAGTATATTAAGCAATTCACGATTTAACCTCGTCCAGTTATCATTCTAGATTGGTTAAGTATATATTAACTTGACCATATCAATTTACTTAGTCAAATCGGTCAAGTGTATTCAAGCGATTCGTGACTTAGCCTTATCATGTTTTCACGTTATATTGGTTAAGTATTGGTTAACTTAACCACAATAAATTAACGAGTTAGATTGGATAAGTATAGGTCACTTAACCACATCAATTCATCATGTTTAGATTAGTTAAGTGTTTAACTTAACCCCATTAAACTACCAAGTGGGATTAATTAAGTCTAGGCTAACTTAACCCCATCCGATTTCCATGTTTAGACTAGTTGAGTCTAATCTTAACCCCATTCATTAACCGTATTTTTCGGTTAAGAGTCATTAAGAAAACTTACTTAACCTTACCAGGTTATCGCGTTGGATTGATTAAGTGTTGGTTAACTTAACCCCATCCACTAGTCATATAAAAATGGTTAAGTGTCATTAGGCAAATCAAGTTACTTAACCTACCCAACCTTGTCATGTTTTGTTAAGTATCATTAGCCTAATCAAATTACTTAACCCATTTGTCCATGTCATATTTGGTTAAGAGTCATTAATCAAATTAACTTAACCCTATCATGTGGCATTAATTACTTAATGCACCTTCACCTCTCACATTAGACTTTGTTGTGGTTACTAGTTAAGCCGGTCGGTTCCGGGTAGCTTTACACCACAACTTGGTCTAACCTCGGGTTCAAGCACAACATGACCAACTTCTCACATTGGGTCCTATTGTTTGCAACTACTAGTTAGGCCGATCGGTTCCGGGTAGTTTTACGTTGCAAACTCAACCCAACCTCGAGTTGGCCACACTTATATTATCTAAGTGTCATGTCCATCATGTTTCCCAAAACATGTTACAAGTTTTCAAGCATTTGGGTAGACCTAACTTAATAGGTAAATTCCCAAAGGGTAGACCTAACTTAATAGGTAAATTCTCAAGCTTATGTTTTTATGCATACTTACATGTCAACTTCCATGTTATATTTCAAGTCATGTTTTCAAGTTGTATTTTCATGTCATTAGAAATTACCCATAACATAACCCAACGCTTAAACTCGCATATACGTTCGCGACAACGTAATGGATTAAAAGAAGAGACTTGGCAAAGGCATGACAAAAATGGATATTAAGCCACAAGTTAATCATGGTGGCAAATGAGGCACAAATGTGTTCATTAACTTGCATGTTACATTCTTAAGCCTCAAAACATGCATAAACCCAAACTTGGCACATAAGCGAATCATGGTGACAAAAGATATGGAATGATGACTAGTAACTCGCATATATCATCATATAAAGGTTATGACTTCATATGCAAGTTGACATAAAGGTTATGTGGGTTCTCATGTTGCCTAATGCAACATTTCAACATAAAGGTTGTAGCTTTTAGCTCACAAGATCAAGATAATGACTTCATAAACTTGCATGACATGATAGCATGTATCATACTCAATGATCAAACCTAAACTTGGAACATGAACATTTAACTTCATAGTTAATATCTAAGAGTAGGGAAAGGGCTTACATTGCTATGAAGGCACAAAAGATATGACAAAGCCCTTATGCAATCAAATAGACCCAAAATGCAAGCTCTAACATAAAAACCCTTGAGCCAAAATGATCGAAACCCTTGCTTTATGATGCAAAGATAGAAACTTGACTTGAATGCAAGCTAATGACACTCATACAAGCTTGAAAACACTTGTATGCATGGAAAATCTCTCATGGAAACCATTTAGAAATTTTATGAAGAGAGTGGAGGCCATGAGAGGTAAAATTTTGCCATAGTTTAGTTGCATGAATGAATAATGAGAATTTAGGATAGGTTAGGGTCTTATTTATAGATTAGGCAAGTGTTTTAGGCCATAGGATTAAACCTAGATTCAATCCAAGCCATCAAAGCATGTCTTGGGGAAGAAGTCAAGTGTAGGAACCATCTAGGGCCTTTAGATTAAAGATGAACCATGAGAACCATCCAAATGCAAAATCTGCATTTGAGCGAATCGGCACACGGATTGACAGCCAAACACCCTGGATTAACCCCTAGTCGACCCAGCGGGCTCGGGTCGACCTCAAAAATCGGCCGGTTCGGTTATTCCCCTCTCCCAATTCGCTGTTTTGAACATTTTTGCATATTTATTTATTTAATTTTCAATTATATATATATATATATATCAATATATATATATTTCTCTGCGCAACCCATTTCACTTAATTAAGTATATTTTAATTTGGGAATTTTTCGTGAAACTTCGCGAGGCCATATCTTGGTCATACGGACTCCGATTTTCGAAAACTCGGACTCTATTTCGCGTATTTTTCCGAGACGAACGCAATGGCATAGCCCGTTTCCCTTGATTCAGATTTTACAGTTTAATTCTTCCTCCATTTATGTTATAACAGGTTATTGAAAATACGGGTTGTTACATTCTCCCCACCTTTTAGGATTTCGTCCCCGAAATCTCCAAGTTAGGAAGAACATATCCTACCATCCATCATCCATCTACTGAAAACATCATTCACAAGCAACCATTGTCCTTAGATGATTTCTAATGCTGTATGAATATATGCAAAACGTGTGTGTACATGTTCCTTAGCTAATGCTAATGATTAGGCCTGAATAATCTTTCTAATGCAAAATATGTATAGTGCCATGAATCCAACATGTATGCAAATAGTCCTAGTCATATAGATACTATATGCGTGCACAATCATTCATTCATATGCAACAACCGCATGATAATACATTCGATTTCATCCATAAACAAGTATAAATACTCGTGCATATGCAATATGAAATGTGACCGGGTCGAGCTAGTATCTAATGTGTATTCGCGCATCCACGAGCAACCACTTGCAACCACTTGCAACCATATCAATCATAACATGTTTCAAATACATGTTTACATCCATAAGGTTCTACCTAGAATTCCCTGAAACAGGGTCGAGAAGATAAACAGGACAAACTCCTTACAAGGTTTGTAACGGAGAATAGGACCGAGAGGATGTCCACAAAAGATAGCCTACAAGTAAGCTCTACAGAAAACAGGGATCAAGGATATACTCCCAAAAAGATATATCATGCGCGTATCTAGTCTTTGACCATCAAAGTCGTCTTTTAACTTCGCGATTTTGTAGCTTCTTATTCCTGTTTCCATAACATGAGCTGGAACTCATTTCTTCGTCGCCTCTCGTTCCACTTGCACTTATCCTTTTCCTAGAATACTTGACGCAAACATGACTGCGTACTCATGATCTCATGCAAGCTTTCCAAAATTCACTAGTGAATCTTGGATCTCGTTTATATACTATAAGGCATTCCATGTAGAAGAACTTTCTCTTGAAAGTAAATAGATGTCAATCAGGTTATCATGCGCACTTACTAGGGTGATCTCTATAACCCATGCATAAATGAAGTAAACCATCCGTCTTATTGGCGAACACCACTCGATCGGGCTTCAAATTTCCAATAAAGGCATCAAGGGATTTTAAGTAACTAGTCATGACAGAACTTCAAAAAGGTTACCCGATACTTCGAGGGCATTACCAAGGCTAGTCAAAAGGTCTAACTGCCCTCCTATCAAAACCGAGAGTGGCACCCCCTACTGGATAACCACTTCATCCCTAGAATCCATCCATAGCTTATAAACATAAGCATTATTTCCAAACTCAACACTTGGCATAGACATTCCCAAATCCAAACAAGTCATGTATAAATGGACTGATTCTCCAATAGGACTTTGAGACAAAAATGGGATTCTCTATTACGCTAGTACTTAAGGTGCAGAGACTCAACTATCGAAGCACACTTAAATGATACGAACAACGAAGTCCTAACGGGATGATAGAGAAGAAAAGTTAAACCTTTAACAAGATCGTTACCCTCCTTCCGAGGTACTCTAGAAATGAGAGCATACTACTGCCCTCCCGATGATCTTGTCCTTGTCCCATAATACTTAACTATCCGCCCCGTTTTACCATGCCAAAGGTACTCTCTCGTCATGGGTTTCATTGTTCATCTTTCTCCCTCCTTTGAGGACTAAGCCATACCAACAAGTTGCTCATCCTTAAGCTCGTATCCTTTATCCTTCTTTCTCACGATCCTTTCTTATAACGCGGCCACTGGTCTCTCGAGAACCACCTCCATCGTATGGAAAGCACTTTCGTAGGTAGAAAAGACTAGTCGCAGTTAAAACTACTGTGACCACAGATGGAGGAAAGAAAGGAAAAGAGAATCAATTAAAGAAACAAGGATAGTGCTAATGGCCTTTGGGGAATAGCCTTTTTCTTTTAAAAGAAAATTTTCTTGAAAAATTCTTCTTTTTAAATGGTTTTTTTTTCAAATAGTTTTCAGAAGGTCATTAAAAACTTTTGCCCAGTCTGGTAACCTTCTGCTCTGATACCACGTGTAACACCCCGCCTCCGCTAGGGTCACTCGCAAAGGAATGCACTAGCTTTAGAGGAGCATTATTTGGTAAACATGCACAGAAATATCACAAGACAGAACATATAAAATAGCGGAAGTAAAATCAAACTTTCATAACATGAATAAATAAGGTCTAAAGCCTTTTACATCAGAGTACATCAAAACCTGTCTTGCAATAGTAAAGAAGCATAAAGACATTTTCGTAAATTATTCCCCAAGTAAAAACAGTAAAGTAGCCATTAGCCAAGAAAAGTCCAAGCCATCCATGATGACCTTCAAGCAGAAGAAGTCCGAACTAAACAACAGTATTTCCTCCCTGTAACCTGGGGGGGAAACGGAAGAAAAGAGGCGAAACAAAACGGGTCAGTCAAAAAGACTGAGTAAGCCCTATCTACTATTAGCATAAAAACTAGTAAAGTTAATTGACATGAGAAACTAAGATGAACATAAGCATGATAACAAGATAGATAAGCTAAATCAAAATAACAGGATGAACTACTGAACTCAGATAAACTAAGGTGTCATGATAAATTACGATGTCAAGATAAAACAAGGTATCACATCGTCAGGTTTCTATCAAGTATAATATCCCCAAGATATCTGTCACGTATAACGCCCCGTGATATCTATCCTGTATTTTAGCTCTGCACCTACCGTACTAGTATCCCCACCGTGTCATGTGTTAACCAAGAATGACCCTCACTCAAAAGTCGTGTAATGGTCCATGTCAACCTAATATATCGCATATATAGGTTACTCAACTTGTATGTTTTATTCCATGTAAATGTTCAGTCCCTTGCTGTAGACCATACGGGCTTTCCCATGAGATTCTATATTACTTTAACATAGTTCCATGATCCTTAAGATCGGTTTGGACTATTACCCTAAACCTAGCTAGGGTCTTCCAACATGAATTATTGTTTGTACAACTAGGACTTATGCTACCTAGGGCTGCTAGGGATTATGCTTACCTATTGCACGTTTTCGTATCTCGGTTTGGGTTCAACCACCTAGGGCCACTAGGGATTACGCTAACCGCCAACCGCGCCCTTTTTCCCACGCATTCATCGTGAATCGCTTTTCCATGACTGTATGCACATGTATCACATTGTGCCATCCGAGTCCTGTCACAGGGCAAATCAAGAAATACAGGACTCGGTCGGGAGCTTTCGATTTATCTGCCGATGCAGATGCTAATGTCTGTTTTTCTTATACGTGGCTATGGTCCCACGAGACCACTCCCTCAACTAGTGAAAGACAAGACAGGATAAATCCTGTATGGGAACACAACACTGGCCAACCCACATCCAAGCCTTACCGCAACCATAATTAGATAGAAATTATGGTCTTTTGGGTGTTCTCTGCCTTTCCGTACGTACACGCTTGACCAAAGATGGTAGGTAGCCTGACGAAATGCTATCTAGGGTACGACCGTGTATCGTCGACTATCCCCTATCCATCCCTGTCTTTAGGTCGCTCGTATAGCAACCGAGGCATACTCTTGGTTCTTCTAACGTAGACCTTAACCTCTCATGAGCCTAGTATAATCACCTGGCAGCTCATAGAGGGATACCAAGAATATCCTCACGTTCCCCGAAGCCGCTGCTTCGTTACCCAGTTCGCTGGAGCCTTTATCTAAATCAGATACTTGCTCCTACTCGTATACTTAAACGATGACCTACCGTATCAGGTTACTCATCTATCTATGAACTGGTCTAAATTTCCTTGACTAAGAATCATTACTTAGTTATTCTTCAACTAAGGTTTACCACTTAGCATTGTTCCCGTTATCCTTGTTAACTACGGTTATCCACCTAATCCTCAGAACTAGGGTTTACATAATGGATTAAGTGTCACTTAAGTTCATGACTTAACCCGTCTACAAATCCTGTCAAAATTGGCTAAGTATCCAAGTTCAAGGCTTAACCCTACAAACCATGCTCAAGTTGGTTAAGTATATTAAGCAATTCACGACTTAACCTCGTCCAATTATCATTCTAGATTGGTTAAGTATATATTAACTTGACCCTATCAGTTTACTTAGTTAAATCGGTCAAGTGTATTCAAGCGATTCGTGACTTAGCCTTATCATGTTTTCACGTTATATTGGTTAAGTATTGGTTAACTTAACCACAATAAATTAACGAGTTAGATCGGATAAGTATAGGTCACTTAACCACATCAATTCATCATGTTTAGATTAGTTAAGTGTTTAACTTAACCCCATTAAACTACCAAGTGGGATTAATTAAGTCTAGGCTAACTTAACCCCATCCGATTTCCATGTTTGGACTAGTTGAGTCTAATCTTAACCCCATTCGTTAACCGTATTTTTCGGTTAAGCGTCATTAAGAAAACTTACTTAACCTTACCAGGTTATCGCATTGGATTGATTAAGTGTTGGTTAACTTAACCCCATCCACTGGTCATATAAAAGTGGTTAAGTGTCATTAGGCAAATCAAGTTATTTAACCTACCCAACCTTGTCATGTTTTGTTAAGTATCATTAGCCTAATCAAATTACTTAACCCATTTGTCCATGTCATATTTGGTTAAGAGTCATTAATCAAATTAACTTAACCCTATCATGTGGCATTAATTACTTAATGCACCTTCACCTCTCATATTAGACTTTGTTGTGGATACTAGTTAAGCCGGTCGGTTCCGGGTAGCTTTACACCACAACTTGGTCTAACCTCGGGTTCAAGCACAACATGACCAACTTCTCACATTGGGTCCTATTGTTTGCAACTACTAGTTAGGCCGGTCGGTTCCGGGTAGTTTTACGTTGCAAACTCAACACAACCTCGAGTTGGCCACACTTATATTATCTAAGTGTCATGTCCATCATGTTTACCAAAACATGTTACAAGTTTTCAAGCATTTGGGTAGACCTAACTTAATAGGTAAATTCCCAAAGGGTAGACCTAACTTAATAGGTAAATTCCCAAGCTTATGTTTTTATTCATACTTACATGTCAACTTCCATGTTATATTTCAAGTCATGTTTTCAAGTTGTATTTTCATGTCATTAGAAATTACCCATAACATAACCCAACGCTTTTAAACTCGCATATACGTTCGCGACAACGTAATGGATTAAAAGAAGAGACTTGGCAAAGGCATGACAAAAATGGATATTAAGCCACAAGTTAATCATGGTGGCAAATGAGGCACAAATGTGTTCATTAACTTGCATGTTACATTCTTAAGCCTCAAAACATGCATAAACCCAAACTTGGCACATAAGCGAATCATGGTGACGAAAGATATGGAATGATGACTATTAACTCGCATATATCATCATATAAGGGTTATGACTTCATATGCAAGTTGACATAAAGGTTATGAGGCTTCTCATGTTGCCTAATGCAACATTTCAACATAAAGGTTGTAGCTTTTAGCTCACAAGATCAAGATAATGACTTCATAAACTTGCATGACATGATAGCATGTATCATACTCAATGATCAAACCCAAACTTGCAACATGAACATTTAACTTCATAGTTAATATCTAAGAGTAGGGAAAGGGCTTACATTGCTATGAAGGCACAAAAGATATGACAAAGCCCTTATGCAATCAAATAGACCCAAAATGCAAGCTCTAACATAAAAACCCTTGACCCAAAATGATCAAAACCCTTGCTTTATGATGCAAAGATAGAAACTTGACTTGAATGCAAGCTAATGACACTCATACAAGCTTGAAAACACTTGTATGCATGGAAAATCTCTCATAGAAACCATTTAGAAATTTTATGAAGAGAGTGGAGGCCATGACAGGTAAAATTTTGCCATAGTTTAGTTGCATGAATGAATAATGAGAATTTAGGATAGGTTAGGGTCTTATTTATAGATTAGGCAAGTATTTTAGGCCATAGGATTAAACCTAGATTCAATCCAAGCCATCAAAGCATGTCTTGGGGAAGAAGTCAAGTGTAGGAACCATCTAGGGCCTTTAGATTAAAGATGAACCATGAGAACCATCCAAATGCAAAATCTGCATTTGAGCGAATCGGCCCACGGGTTGACAGCCAAACACCCTGGATTAACCCCTAGTCGACCCAGCGGGCTCGGGTCGACCTCAAAAATCGGCCGGTTCGGTTATTCCCCTCTCCCAATTCGCTGTTTTGAACATTTTTGCATATTTATTTATTTAATTTTCAATTATATATATATATATATATCAATATATATATATATATATTTCTCTGTGCAACCCATTTCACTTAATTAAGTATACTTTAATTTGGGAATTTTTCGTGAAACTTCGCGAGGCCATATCTTGGTCATACGGACTCCGATTTTCGAAAACTCGGACTCTATTTCGCGTATTTTTCCGAGACGAACGCAATGGCATAGCCCGTTTCCCTTGATTCAGATTTTACAGTTTAATTCTGCCTCCATTTATGTTATAACAGGTTATTGAAAATACGGGATGTTACAACTACTATGTTTATTACCAACACTAAATAGATGACAAGATTTGTTGTTAATAAAATATCAAATAAAATCACCTGTCCCCAAAATTCTCTTCCTCCAATATCCAACCAATCAACACCTCCCGAATTCCACCTTTTTGCAATTAAACTCTCTTTTATTCTTGGACTTAATTGCAGAAAGATAAAAATCAGAGATTATTATTGGTTGGTTATAGAGGGACAGAGAACTTTGGGGACAGAGATTAGTTCTCATAAAATATGGGCCAAAGCCAAGAATTATTGAATTGAACATACCTCATTCACGCATTACCTTCCCTTTCCCATCCATGTTGCTTCCCATTCTTCTACATCTTACCCACCCTACTCTCGTTCTCCCCTTTACTATTGTTTGTTATTTTTGGCTACAGACCTTTCAGATTGCTGACCTTCAATTTCCAAAATCAATTCAGTGTGTGCTAACTTCATATGAAAAGGGGTTTGCACAAAATCAGTTATAATTTGCTTTGCAGACCTAAGAAAGAGGAGGAGTTGGGCTTAAAAACCTATTTGAACTTAAAAAGGCCTATGGGCATAAAATAGCCTGGAAAATGTTAACTTATAACAATTTATGGGCTGTGTGGATGAGAGCCCGCTATATGAAGACAAATTTCTGGACTGCAAGCTTTGATAACAATGCCTCTATGATCTGAAAAATCTGCTTGAAGCTCAGGAATGAACTTAAACCACATATACAACGTGAAATTGCAAATGGTGTCACCACAGACCTTTGGAGAGACCCATGGCTAAATGTTCAAAGTTTAATAGATAAGCTAGGCTGGGATAGCTATTCGGCTTATGAGGCACCTAATTTACCGGTTAGTTCTATTATTTCAAATCAAATCTGGCAATGCAGTAATAACTTGGTAGCTCGCAATTTCAATGAAGAAATATCAACATTGTCAATATACTCTGAACAAAACGAAGACAAATGGAGATGGCAAAATGGTAACTTTAGGCTTGAGAATGTATGGAAAAGTATCAGAACGACTCACCCTACAGTACACTGGAGTAATGTGAAATGGACTCGCTCTACTCCTTCTAAGATGGCATAGACCCTATACAAGGCCATTCTAGGTAGGTTGCCTACCAAGGAAAGTTTATGTAGCTGGGGGATTATAGTTGAGGACATATGTGTTCTTTGTAACAGGTTTCCTGAAACTCATAACCACTTGTTTTTCGAGTGTAGTTTCAACAAGCGATTGTGGGCTATACAAAAACTAAAGTGCTTCAATTCTGACCAAATTGGCAACTTGGAAGAAGAAACTGAGTACCTGAACGATGGAAGTCACATGTCGAAGTTGATGATAGAGCTCAGTCAGATTTGCTTCATAGCCACAGTGTGGCAGACATGGAGAGAACACAACTCCCGTACTTTCAAGAAGAAGAGCAGAGACGTATTAGTCAACGCAGCCATCATTAACAGAAAAATTGTAATTGTAATTTGAAGGATCAGTAAGAAGCTACTCACCAGTGCAACGGAATGAGAACGATTGTTATTGGGGAGGTGGAGCTGGAAGGAAGCGACTGGAGAAAGTTACGAGCGAATTACGTCCGCCATAATTATGAAACCTAATTTTACTTGGTTCCTTTTTTAGAAAATGTTAGGGGACACAAAAAGTAACTCATTGGAAGTTTACGTATTATACCCGTAGCCTATAAACGGGCTGTACTTTGGGCTAAGCCAGCTTTTGGGCTGTAATAAAGAATTTAACCCATTTCAAATATATATATATATATATACACACATATATATAGGAGCATTCGATGGCACCCCAAATAGTGAGCACCCCATTTGCCTCCTATATAAACCAAGCATTCTTGTTAGAATAAGTGAGTGGAAGGTGAGAGAATGAGTGGAGGGAGAGAGAAACGAGATATGTGGTGGAAATTAGGGGACATTTAGGGGTAGTGCACTATTTCGGGTGCCATTGAACGCTCACCATATATATATATATATATATATATATATATATATATATATATATATATATATATATGTGTGTGTGTGTGTGTGTGTGTGTATGAAAACTGGGCTAAGCCCATAATCTACACCGTCAGGCTAACGCAACTAATGCTGGCCGAACTTCCTCTCCCCTTTAGTTTTTCTTTGCTTCCCATACTTCCTTTCTTTGTTTCTAACGTTAATTCCAAATTTCATCCTATATGCCGCTGCAAACTTCCCAGTCCATCTACCTAGTTATAAGGATTTTTTTTTAAATTTTGTTAAACCTACTTCCTTAAACTTCTTATCCCTTAGACATGCATAAACTTAGTATTTTGATATATATATATATATATATATATATATATATATATATATACACAATAATAATTTGACACCTGAAAACCATATAAGCAAAAGTAACAAAATTATGACATGTTGAGCCCTTTTGTTTTTCGTTTATCTCATTATTTCCATTAAAAGTATTTTTTTTAAGACCAGCCCAATACTAGCTCCCATGCAAAACCGCCTGCACCCAAACAAGCATGCTGCGTCCATCTTTTCCTGATCTCCCCTTAGCTTCTGTCGAACTCACCACATCTTTTGTGGAGGCCATCCTATCTTCTTGTGCCCATGTAGTTAGGTCTGTCACTATCTACTTCTAATGTTAGTATTATATTGGTGATTAGAAACAACAGTTATCTAATCTAAAATATACTATTTTATATAGATACATATACTACTAAAATGGAAATGCTATTATGCCCGAACAAGATTTTGTCAATTTATGCGAAAGAGATATGGACCCTGCATTTTCTCCACCTCCCATGAATCGCACCTTTCGTTTTCTCTCCCTAATTTTCAGCCTAAAATTCCGGATCAAAATTAAACTATTTGCATGTTTTGACAATTCTATTTCGGGTATTGTAGCATTGTTCCAAATAAAAATGGGGTTGTCTATTTGAACTAAATAGTTCAGTCCATTCTTACTGATAATTATCAGGAAGTAATATTACAACCTCATTACATATCACATAGCAGCTTGGGTATACATTATAATTTGGACCATCTACTTCCATTTTAATCAGTGCAGTTGTGTTATAGTTTGATCACTTAATACATACTATAACCGTCAAGGAACTGCTAAAATTCAATGTGAGTCACAGCACTATACCGCAAACCCATCTCCTCGCGAAGACCAAACAAAGGCTATCACGCACTATTGTACACCGCTGTGAACATCCTCTACCGTACATGTGCACGCATGAACCGATTACTCGGTACTTGTCGCGCCACTACTGACATGTCACATCCACACCCAATCTCGTCACCGGCCAACCACTTGAACCCCAAACTTCTTCATTCCTGAAATCCACTACTCACATATATATTCCCAAATAGGCATATGTACACACTAGTCACTAGGCGTGGTTCATGTGTTATGGCACAAGTCCTTCATAGGTCTTTAGTGACGTATTCGACCAGGTTAAAATAGAATCACTATCTGACATTTTGAAAGCCTTGTCTTTAATAATGTACACTACAGTTTATCCTCTCATTACTTGTGCCAAATACATGTTTATGGTTTTGAAAGCTAATGAAAAACGATGAAGGTATGACATCATGATTACATAGATGTTATGTATCTTTTTGTATGTGTAGTAGTGTTACTTCATGGTGTACAATAAAAGTTCACCTTTCGTTCATTTATATTATTTTATGTTATACCATTTAAAGTTCACCTTTCACGTTGGTTCCAAAAGAAGTGTACCCTCGTATACTATAATCATGGCATCTACCCTCAGAATATAATTTTTCCCCCTTTTCTAGTTTCGCTATTCTTGTTTTATGCGTTTACAGTTTGGATTTCCAGTTTATATATTTCAGTTCTGATATGAATCCTTAAATCTACTAACTACACATTCTAGATCACATATGCGCACGCGCGCACACACACACACACACACACACACACACACACACATATATATATATATATCACTATATTACTATATATTACAATCTAAAAAGTAAATAATTGGAATGGTTTACTCACCTAGTTAATAAGCTCTCTGTTGTTTCCTGTTTCATGGTTTCCAGGTTCTGTCTAAGACTTGTCTGCCATTACTTTGCTCCAGATTTTGGTTCGAGTGAATCCATCAATATACACAGTAAGCTAGGTGTATTTATAGATAGAGTAGAAGGCTTCTACATGAAGCATGTTGGCTGATAAAGGGGCAAGGATGGGATGGTTTGAGCTATTGCATTTTCTTGTTGATAAGAAGTATTGTCTAGGCTATTCATTTTTAATCCTCTTCAGCCTTGCAGTGCAAGGCCAGACATGAAGTGTATGTGCAGATGTATTTAATATATATATATATATATATATGTGTGTGTGTGTGTGTGTGTGTGTGTGTGTAATCCTATACTTAATAGCCAAGCAACTCAATCTGTCAGTGTTTTTGATAGACAAAACCGAGCTCTCTTTGCTTGATTGAGAGATGTCATAGATTTTTCTTGGGTTAGAAGAACATGTGCGTAGTCTATTCTTTATTCAATTCTTACCAGGCTACAAATTAAGGCCATGAATATACATATGTCTTTCCATTCTGTCTACATACACGTACAAGCACATGCTTTAAAACTGTTTTAAAAAGAATTTGTACATGTTATATCTTAGGCTACAGGTTGTCACAACTTAGATTGGGAACGCATGTTGCCTGTCACCTTTGTTAGAATTTTAGAGGAGGAAGAGGAATAAATTATGAGGAAAAAAAAATTTGTAAAAGAGGAAAATTTTAATTGCTTTTATTTCTCTTTTCTTTTTTCTTGATTGATACAAATGAGCAGAGAGCTCTTATTTACAACATACAATAGATCATTCTAGATTTGCAATATTCTGGAATTATCTTTTCCTAATTAATAGCAACATTAAAACCTCTCTCAATAAAATGCAAGAACTCTCTAGAAATACAAATCAAGTTTATTATTTTCCTTTTTTCAACACCCCCTTTAAACTTGATTTGTGTTTCTATAGTGTCCTTGCATTTTATTGAGAGAGGTTTTAATATTACTATTAATTAGGAAAAGATAATTACAGAATATTGCAAATCTAGAATGATCTATTGTATGTTATAAATAAGGGCTCTCTCCTCATTCGTATCAATCAAGAAAAAAGAAAAGAGAAATAAAAGAAATTAAAGTTTTCCTCTTTTATAAAAAATTCCTTTTTCTCATAATTTATTCCTCTTCCTCCTCTAAAATTCTAACAAAGTGGTACCAGAGCAAGGTTAGTGAAGATGTGATAAAATGTCAAACAATGGAATGTTTTCCTTCTAATATCCTCGTCTCACAAAAAGAAAATTATTAAAAATGGTGCATTCGAATGAAATCTTTACTTGGAGGACAAAAAGTATGGGAGATCGTAGACAAAGGCTACGATGAGTCAGAAAATGAAAATGCATTATCTCGAGCAGAGAAGGAAGCCTTAGCAAAGACAAAGGAAAAAGATCAACTTGCACTTAGCCTCATCCATCAATGTTTGAATGATTCAATGATAGATAAAATATCTGATGCAACCACTTCAAATGAAGCCTGAGAAATTTTGAAAAAATCTTTCCAAGGAGTTGATAAAGTAAATAAAGTTAAGCTTCAATCACTAAGGAGTGATTTCGAAGCAATGAAGATGAGCGAATCCGAAGATTTCGGATTGCTCATCCGAAGATTTCGGATTGCTCATCCGAAGATTTCAGATTACTTTACAAGGGTGAATGCGAATGCGAATCAATCAAGAGGCTATCAAGAAAAAATTGCAGATGTTCGAGTGGTGGAGAAAATTCTTTGTTCTTTAACACCGAAGTTCAATTATATTGTGTGTGTCATTGAAGAAACGAAGGACGTCGAAGAAATGACAGTAGAAGAATTGAAAGGTTCTTTAGGTGCTCAAGAAGAGAAAATTAAGAGAAGACAAGAAGAACCACAGGAGCAATTCTTAAAACTAAAGCAACTTTAAAAAATGAAGAAGGAGAAAAGCAGTACTTAAGAGGAAGAAGACGCGGATATGGACGAGGAAGAGGAATAGATTATGAGAAAAAGGATTTTTTTGTAAAAGAGGAAAACTTTAATTGCTTTTATTTCTCTTTTCTTTTTTCTTGATTGATACAAATAAGGAGAGAGCTCTTACTTATAACATACAATAGATCATTCAAGATTTGCAATATTCTGGAATTATCTTTTCCTAATTAATAGCAACATTAAAACCTCTCATTAAAACCTCTTTCAATAAAATGCAAGAACACTCTAGAAATACAAATCAAATTTATTATTTTCCTTTTTTCAACAATCTTCATTTGTTCTTCCAGTACTGAGAAAAAATTATGTACATTATACAATATACTCAGAAAAAACTTAATACCGCTGAATCAAAACTACACTCAGTTTAAAAACCAGATTACCAAGACTCTGCAATCATAACTAAACCACAAATGCCTTCAGCTGAATTAAACCAGAACCATGTGATTACTAGGACGACTGCAAAAAACAATAGCTTGTAAAGAACCATTCCAGTATATACTAGATTGCAATTCGTCTAACTCTCGAAAAGCTTGACTATAAGGACAAATTCACAGATGTCAAGACTCCATTTTGCGTGAAGCACCATCAATACAGCGTGTTAACCTTGTTGTTAAAACGCGGTTCAAAACTAAAAAAATGCGTACTAACATTAACTCGTGGCCACGAAGATTAATGCAAAGTCCAGCAGACCATACCGACCGGACAACCACTTTATACTGGTAGGTAAGTTCTTCTATATACTGGTCGGCCAACCGCAGTTTGGATGGTCGGTTATAATAAAAGGGCATGAATGCAACATGAAAAACTTCATGCATATGTGGACCAATATTAAATGATATACAATTGTTGTGTGTACTTTCCATGCAAAAGACATGAAGATGCATACGTGGACTTGTTTTAATATAAACAAACCATGTTGCAAAGAACGTGACCGATCGGATATAAAGGGACATGCACCTTCTAAAGTTCAAGAGCGGACATACATAATGACTACAAGTCACATATAATAGATGAATCCACCTTAGAACATTGCAAACAGATGGCCAGAGATTCAAGTACACGTGGCTTAATACAAAGCAAATAATTGATTAGCAACTTTGAGGGACAGCATGCAAGCATTGAGCAATGGTATAAATGCAAAAACCTGGTCCCATTTTTAATGCTTTGCAAACACGTGAATGAGGATACCAGGCACTGCGAAACAAAGTGGCACAATTGTAAATATAAAAAGACGGGTACATAATGTAACGAGGCAACCGACGTTTCCTATTGGACCGACCAGTGTCCTCTCTAGTGACCGTTCAATGCTACTCTTTGGACCGACCAGTCTGAATCTACTCATGGATTAATAGTATATATGGAATGTGGCACAAAGCTACACATAAGGTTGGACATATGCGACACAAAATAAATAAAAGATTCTCATGCTAATCAACATTGCAAAGTGCAGGGAACATGCATAGATAATGCATATTCAACGTGATGAAGTAGCTTGGACTACTGAAATATTTGTGTGAATACGTGATCATTCCAATATTAATATAACACCAGCACGGAATGCTGCACTTTGGACATGTAGCGTATCATATATAACATGAAACGTAGCATGTCATTGCACGGGCTGGTCAACGACTCTATATGAAGAAGATGCTAGTGTTCATGTATTGCAGAATAACGTGGCAACTCCTTAATGGCCGGTCGGTAGCAAATATGTATAACTGATCGGCCATATTTAATATGGGAAAATGCGGCAGCAATAAAAGAAAAAGTGCCAAGGTACATATTAAACTGGTCTGTCCTGTTTCCAGCAAAATGAAGCGGGAGGTATCTCATACTCCATGGCTTATCGGTTGTCAAATATATTGACTGACCGATGTCTAAAAGGTAAAGACCGTCCCGTGTCTTAGTTTATGACCGACCGACCGACCGGTACCCATTTCCAGCTGTTGTCAGCTGTACTTAGTGACATTTCTATAAATAAATGACCGACCGGTCGGTTCCCTACATCTGATATTTTAGCCATTCTCCTCATTTGCTCCACACATATAAATAGAGGTCCAACCCCACTTTAATGAGAAGGAAAGGCTATGACCTCGGAGGCTGTTAGACTCAATTCTCAACTCTTACTTATTGATTCAATCATCTCTAATCATCTCAAAGTGAAGATCTAACCCCGAATTCATTATAGAGACATGCAAATTCATCAAAACTTGTGAGAAAGCATAGATTAGTTCTACCATTAGCTATATCGGAAGAATCTCATCGATTTCTCCTAACAATATTCATTGGATTAAAGAGAGGAAATTGAGAGGTTAATGATGAATGTATTGAGAGAATATACTTGCTTTGTAACTCTAAATGCAATAATGGTATCATTATTCAAAGTGGATGTAGATCAAGCTTGATCGAACCACTATAAAGCATTGTGTCTCTCTTTACTTGCATTTTTCTAGTTTATGGCTCCACTTCTCTTGTTTTTAAGTATTTTATGAAGTACATTTCGTACTCTTGGTGTTGATTCCAATTTCGAGATCAACATTTGGTGCCCACCGTGGGGCCGCGTTCGCATCTACTTCCTTCACCTTAAAGTTCTAAGCCTATTTCTACCGTAGATTCCGCAAATCTAAGATTTCGGCCAATCGACGAATTTTCATCAAAATTCAAGGCCTTGTCCGAGATCATGGCCAAATCAAAGAAGACCACTAGCAATGTTGTTGAGGAAAACGACAATGTTGCTAATCACGAAACTATTCCACTCACCAACCGATTTGAAGGTGGAGAAAATTCAATATCCGGGGCAGGAGTGACTAAAGCCGAGTTAGACACCATCGTCGCTAACTTGAGTCAATGCATGGAAGCCTTTAATAAAGCTTTAATCGATGCTAATAAAACTCTCGTGGATGATAATCAAGCTTTGATGGATAAAGTGAGCGCTTTCCTAAAAGCTCAAGCAAATCCCGCTCATTCTCCGAAAATCCATGTCAACCTTGAAGAGAATGTAAATTCATCAGCCTCCGATCCTCGTAATGACAACTTTGAAGGATTTATTGGTGAAGACGATGCCAATGTCTAAGACTCAAAAATGAAATCTACAAAACCACAACGATTGAAATAACCAACGAGTTGCAAGTCCCATTAAGGGGGCACCTTCCCATAGTGAAAGTAAAAGGCCTAGATCATCTAAACACAATCGCTCGCCATGACGAGCATCCGGAAAAGGGATCGAGGTCCGCTCTCCGGAACAACACAACTCGAAGGAATATATCATGGATGTGGTAAAGCAAATCATGAAAGACAACATGCCTCACAAGGATTGTGAAAGGGAATAAGACTTTTCTCTCGGAAAAAACCCATTCACAAAGAGGATCCGCAAGGCTGAATTCACCAAATAGTTCACTCATCCTACTCTGCCGCCGTATAATGGAAATTCTGATCCAAATCACTTCCTATACAAATACGAATGGTATATGAATGGAGCTAAAGCAAAAAACGAGATCAAATGTCTATGCTTCCCTCTCTATCTAGAAGGTGTCGCATCGTTATGGTTCATAATGCTCCCGCCCAAATCCATCAACCAATTTGATGATTTTTTCTGAAGTTCAAAGAGCAGTTCAGGCTGCAAGCTACGAAGAAGAAGGATGTTATTTCTCTTACATCAATGAAACACAAACCGGGAGAACCTGTCAAAGCTTTCCTCAAAAGATTTGATGCTGTTGTATCCGAAGTAGTAAATCATGAGACTCGCACGATCATAATGTCGTTAATCGGTGCCATAGATGAGGATAGAAAATTTGGCAAGTGGATCAAAATGAAAGAGCCAAGCACGCTTGACAAATTCTATAGAAAGGCCGAGGAGTACATGAGATTGGAGATTAAGTCTGCGCCTCTTCAGATTACTAATTCAAACCAACCTTTTGAAGCTCCCAAAAATGCTGCTACTCAGTACAATAAGAAAAATGCCGGAGGTCAGAAAAGGGGAAGTGATGGGAAAGACAATCGAGATAGCAAGAAGCTTCGCTTCTCCAACCCATCAGAGCTAACATCTTTAACTGATACTCCAGAAAACATCTTTGCAGCAACAAAAGATACCGAGGATTATCCGATTCTATAGCCTTAGAGAGTAAGCGGCAAGCAAGCGAACTCTGGAAAGTTCTGCCAATTCCATAATCAGTCAGGCCATAACACCAATGAGTGTAAGCACATGAAATCATTGATTGAAGAGCTGATAAGGAAGAATCGTCTGCAATAATACGTGAAAAATCCATAATCCTCAAATGCTTCTCCGATTCCCCAAGCCTAGGGGGCAACAAGCAACAAAGCTTTTGTCAAAACCATGCCGAGGCTTATCATCAACTAATGACCATTGATTGTGCTTCAATTTCAATGGCTCAGAATAAGCGATCAACATCACCATTGCTTTAATTCATGCTCTGTTCCCGCTTTATTTCGTGCTTTAATTCATGTTTTACTTTCTGTTATATTCAAAACTTCTTGTAAAAAGTCTGTAATAATCTGCAAGTGATGCACTGAACATTATCTCTACGATTAAGAGCATGGCTGTTTGAATGAATTTCTAGCTTGCCAAATTACGTGTCAAATCAAAACTTATTTAAAAATTGATTTCATATTGCAAGCCATCTGTCGAGCGTTTGTTCTTGCAAAATCTGATGAAACATAGCGACCCCATCGACACAAGTTCAAGTGCCAAATGCTATAAACATCAACATGCAAAATATGAAAATAGAAAAGCACCGCCGTAAAAAGTGAATAGGAGGAGTCACAAATATTCAAACAACGAGCAAGTGCCACGACAAATAAACGAGAGAGCTATAATTTTTTTCAAGGGGCACCTCCCCAAGTGGGAGTTTTAAAGCTTCAAGTTCCTAAAATTGAAATAGCCTGCCAAGTCGATCGTTCGACCAATGAGCTAGTAGCTGCCCCTTGGATAATACAATGACTGCTTCAATTCTTTTGTGTAGCATCTGGAATCCCCAAATGTGAAGAATGAAAGCCATTCGCGTAGCATCTGAAATCTCAGATGTGAAGAATGTGAAAGACCTAATTGATCGTCAGAATCAGGAAGTACCTGATGCGATAATGACAAACATTTGGGTTTCAACCAAAGTCCTCTCCGGGGGCACCCGATCGATCATTAAAATCAGGAAGTATCTGAGTAATAATGATAAACATTGGGGTTTCAACTAAAGTCCTCTCCGGGGGCACCTAATTGATCGTCAGAATCAAGAAGTACCTGATGCGATAATGACAAACATTGGGGTTTCAGCCAAAGTCCTCACCGGGAGCACCCAATTGATCGTCAGACTCAGGAAGTACCTGATGCGATAATGACAAACATTGGGGTTTTAGCCAAAGTTCTCTCCGGGGGCACCCAATTGATCATCAGAATCAGGAAGTACCTGATGCAATAACGACAAACATTGGGGTTTCAGCTGAAGTCCTCTCCGGGGGCACCCAATTGATAATCAGAATCAGGAAGTACCCAATGCGATAACAACAAACATTGGGGTTTCAGCCAAAGTCGTCTCCGGGGGCACCCAATTGATCGTCAGAATCAGGAAGTACCTGATGCGCTAACGACAAAATTTGGGGTTTCAACCAAAGTCCTCCCCGGGAGCACCCAGTTGATCGTCAGAATCAGGAAGCACCTGATGTGATAACGTACAAACATTGGGGATCTAACCAAAGTCCTTTCTAGAGGCACTCCATCTAAAATTGCAGATGCTTGGATTAATCAGTACAATTGAGTGACGAAAGTCTCCAATATCTGAATTACCAAGCCGGATTACAAATGGAATTCCGATTTAACCAGTTAACTAGTGTTATGTCTGAAAATCTCAGACATGACAAGTATTAAATTTTATTTCAAGCAAAAGCAACAAATCCAAAATACTTCCCTCGAGGAAGGCTGATAACGTTCTCCCAAACCAGGGGCAAAATTTCCCAGCCTTCTCCAAAGGGGAGCAAGGAATAAATCATGAATATGCATTCCGGAAATATGAAAGGTTGTCCATCACATAAGTCATCAAAATCATAGCGTTTAAAATCCACAGTCGGCTTTAGTCGATTAGTTGATTTTAATCTTTAACACAGATTCGAATTAGAATATCGTGTTTGTGCAGACAACCATTGATGACTTGTAAACCATTAAATAAAATAATTATGTGCAGAAACTTTACTCAATTCAAAATAAAATTCGTCATGATTCGTTAAACTGACCTGTTATTGATATGGGCAATCAATAACAAAGTATAAGTCCAAAATTACGCAAGTGCTTGTTTTAATTACAGAACATGTGACAAGAAGCATATTAACAGCAATATTCATTTCGAAGCCCACATTTCTGGCAAGCGAAAAATACAAGCTTCGAGCGGCAAATGTTATCCCCGTTGTTAAAACGCGGTTCAAAACTAAAAAGTGCGCACTAACATTAACTCGTGGCCACGAAGATTAATGCAAAGTTCAGCAGAACTTACAGACCGGACAACCTCTTTATACCATTTGGCAAGTTCTTCTATATGCTGGTCGGTCAGCCATAGTTTGGATGGTCGATTAAAATAAAATGGTATGAATGCAACATGCAAAACTTCATGCATACGTGGACTAACAGTAAATGATATACAAGTATTGTGTATACTTTCCATGCAAAAGACATGAAGATGCATTGTGGACTTGCTTTAATATAAATAAACTATGGTGCAAAGAACGTGACCGACCGGATATAAAGTGACATTGTAACAACCGAGAAAATCAGAACCTGTATAAAATTTTTAATTTGGCTATTTTAGTGGATTTCAAATATTTAAAATAAATTATTTTAAATAATAACGATGAAAAGTATGCTTGAATCGATGTTTGAAAATGAATATATTTATTTTAATTATAAACAAGGCCTAAAATGGCACGGCAGTTTCAAAATTTGAATTCAAACTTTAACTGACTGTACTGGGTGCAAAATAAAGCGGATTTTAGTGAAACCAAAAATATTTAAATCTGTTTATGAATATCTTTCTAAGAATCTGAAAAATCGAAGTTTCATAGCGGGAATCAAAAGTTATGGCCAAATGAATTTTCAGAAAGGTCGCTATAGAATTTATATAGCCCGCGAAAATAGCCGTTTTGCAAACGACCTCAGAACTTGACGAACCACTTTTGTTAGATCCGGGATGTCAAATTATTGCTAGGTTTCAAATTCCATAATTTTTGAAGTTAATATGTGAGCGTGGCGAAGGAAAATGTGTTTGGTCAATTTCAGTTAAATTGGATCGACTAGAAAATGGCCATTTTTCAAACAGTCTCGGAATTCAATGAAACTAGTTTTGTTGGGACCGTATCATCAAAACATAGCTAGATCTATTTTTCTGGAATTTTTGGGATCAGTATGTGGCCCCGGCAAATTGAAATGTACGTTCAAATCAAATATTGAATGTTTTACATTTGAGGAGAAACTGACTGAAACAGTCAAATGGGCCTATGAAACATATCCCGTTGTGTTTGGAATGGGGGTATTTAGCTTGGGGCGACAGTCGTTGGATTTGAATTGGAGTTTGTATGGAGCGAGGGGTATTTTCGGATTTAAAATAAATTAAAATTAAAATATAATCCTTGGCCAATCAGAATTAGCCGTCACTTTCTCGTTTCAGTAAATCACCCCGTAAACCCCCTGATTGACGATGGAAAGAGGTTCAGAACTTCCCGTTCATTTTCCGGCCAAACCACGCGGAAGTAGACCTCGACCCAGTTGAAGCTTTTGTAGTACTCGTCGAGGGCTTCAAATCTATAATTGCCATGCCCTCCCTCGTTGCGTGTTTCTCGAGATTCATGCCCAAGAAGTGCTGCAGCATCGAACGGATTTTCACCCCCACCGCCGCATCGAGCTGTGTCCCACCACCATCAACCTGCGCGCGATTCGGAGCTCTCCACCGTGGCGAAGTGTGATCGTCTAATCGCTGAGCAGTTTGAGCGGAAAACACAGACCTAGTTTTGAACCCTAACGTGGAATGTACGGCTTTGATTTTATTTTATTGTTTATAGAAATTTAAAGCGCTACGAAATACGATTTTGCAATAAAAATCATATATTTTTGCTATGTTGACGAAATTCGATGAAACAGGAAACATCGGACTCGTGTGGACGTCTTCTACATTCTAGAAGAGACCGGATATTTTTCTGAGCCTTCTACAATTTTTGGAGGAGTGGAACCCAATGTGAGATTTCGGATTTATAAATGATATGGAAATGACGATGTATAAATTATATAGTCGATGTATGAGTAATATAAGCATTGTACATCTCATGTATAAGCGTTGTATATGTTGTATGTTCGATGTATAAGTTATATATGCATTGTAGAAATCGTATATGCGTTGAATGAAATTGAAACGATATTGAAATGAAATCAAAATATATTTATATAGGAATATCTATATATATACTCCCCTCGTCCACAGATCATGGACGATATATATTGGTGGTGATATTGTTTGGATTTGGTTGGTGTGAAATTTGGTTGAATATCACGAATGGTTGATTTGAAATGATTGATTGTGGTTGAAAATTCAATAGGATTAGTGTATGGAAAAAATTCGTCTACGTACGTACTAGATATTGAAATCCCCATTGTCAAAAGTTGCAAGGCTTTAAGGTAGAGCGAGGAGCCGTACTAGGGACGGTGCCGATTTTAACTACCCTGCCGTTATGCTGCTGAAATTTTCTTAAATATTTCTTTATTTGATTTATCTTCATGTATTGAAATATATTCACATGATGAATGAAATAAATGGTTTGAACGATAAAAATAACATTTTTATCGAATGAATGAAATAAATGGTTTGAACGATAAAAGTAACATTTTATCGAATGAATGGAATAAATTGCTTTACAAATAAAAATACCATTTTTAAGTATATATGAAGTATATAAAATAATCGTGTTTTGAAATAAATTGTTTTACAATAAAAATCACATTTTTACCATCTTTATGAAGTATATAAAATAATCGTGTTTTGAAATAAATTGTTTTACAATAAAATCACATTTTTACCATCTATATGAAGTATATAAAATAATCGTGTTTTGTAATAAATTGTTTTACAATAAAAATCACATTTTTACCATCTATATGAAGTATATAAAATAATCGTGTTTTGAAATAAATTGTTTTACAATAAAAATCACATTTTTACGATCTATATGAAGTATATAAAATAATCGTGTTTTGAAATAAATTATTTTACAATAAAAATCACATTTTTACCATCTATATGAAGTATATAAAATAATCGTGTTTTGAAATAAATTGTTTTACAATAGAAATCACATTTTGTTTTTATATGTGAATTATTAAAAATAGTGATGTATTGAAATAAATATCTGTTGGATAAAAATATCGTTTTTTATCAAATGTGTGAAATGAATATGGTTTTGAAATCGAAGAATGAATTATATTTATATATATATATATAAATATAATTAAAGTAAGTTGAATAACGAAGCTAGAGTTCGTATTTTGAAACCGTGATTTCAAACGATTATTGTGGGAGACCCTACCATCGGATTTTCCTGAAACCGAAACCGTTGGGTTCGCTTTGGAAATATCTTTCCAACTACACCAACTTTGCAAAGATCCAACGGTTTGATTGTCTGGAATGTTTAATTCAAGTCTGAATGAAAACAATGCCAGAATTGATTATATATATATGTATATATATAATTAAAATAAATCGAATAATGATGCTGTAGTTCATATTTCGAAATTATAACTTCAAACGATTGTACCGCGAGATCCGACTGTCAGATTTTTCCCAAAACTGGAACCGTTGGATTCGTTTTGTAAAGATCTTTCTATAGATATAAAATTTGTAAAGATCCAACGGTTAGATTTTCAGATATGTGTGAATCAAATCTGAAGAAAAACAGCGCTACGACCGCGTTATGGCCTGAAGCATCGTTTAAATGAATTGGCTATTTTTAAATAAATAAAAATAGAAATAAATCGTTATAAAATAATATAAATGATATGGAATGGAAATAAACTGAATCTATTCGGTTTATTGGATATTTGATGGTTGAATGTGTTTGACGTGAAAATTACATTAAAGAACAAAATTATTGATGTCGAATAATTTAACCATTAAAATGAATTGATTTGAAATTCTAAATATATGTAAATTATTTGAAAAGGACGAGTTAATTCTCATTTCAAATAATTGATCGATGGTTAGAAGTCGAAGATATGAGGACGGTGCAAGACCGACGATCTTCACATCGAATGGATGGGTGCTACTGATGCTCACGATTGGAGTAGTTACACTGAAGGGGGCTAAAGTGGTAGCCTTCCGGACGTATTTTTTGATTGTATGGTTGTCCAATATATAAGGTGCCTCCGGTTTCGTTTAGACCCCAAACGGACTTGTAAATGGAAGTGTGTCTGATATTGTTTATTGACAGCATGCCATACAGAGATGTTTTGATCAAAGCTTTTGTTGAAAAGCAGAGCTTTGTGGTTGATGATCAAACTAGGGCTTTAAATAACTAGCTTTGTGTTTATCGTTAATTCGCGAGCCTCACACCCCGGTATGGACCAGAAATAGGAGAGGACTGCAGGGATGACATGCGTTTCCTTCTAGCTAGGAGGGGTGTTGGTGTTTTTACACGGCCTGACATTTTACTTATGTGGATGATGGATAGCGAGGCGCCTCAGTTATATCGATCGATCCTGGACCGATGGAGTCAATTGGCTCATTTATGCCCCCATAGGGCGGGGAAACGTATTGTTCAGGCATTATAATCCACCCCGTGTGGACCGGCCCTGAAGATCCAGGGGGCAGTTGCGGCTGTTCCTGAGACATGGGCTAGATTGTCTCGAAGCGGTGAGGACGATCCCTTGCCTTGGTTCATGACGGAAATCCAATTTCCAAATACGACATCGAACGATTTTGATTGTATACCTATATATGGCGACATAGTGGTATGGGGCATTAATGCCATCTATGATTGATATTTATGATTGAAATTGTTTTTGAAACATATAAACAATAGCAATAATATCAAATGATTTCTTTTGCTCGTATGAAGCATATTTTGGCTATTATAAAGTAAACTATATCCTCCGGTTTGCGTTGCATTGTGTGATTTGAACTGAGTCTTATAATGGCTTCATTTTTATAAAAAGCATTGCGATGTTTAAAATATTTACTTGTTTTAAAGCACTGGCAATCCAATGGGGTAAACCCGTTCCGCGTTAGCGGCGTGGTCCTGTGATTGGCCATATTATAAAATATGTTAAGTAGATTTCTCATACCAGTCCCATGATTGACTCGTAGTTTGTTTCACTTGCAAACTCGAGTTCCCTATTTTCTACACGGGCAGCCTTGTATTCAGGTTTTAGCAGGCTCTTTCTGGATAGCTATGGAGCTGAAGATGGATTCTATCATTTCTTTCTTTTTATGTTGTTCAACTCCTATTGTATATATTATGTTTTGATTCCGCTATAGACATTTATGTAAAGCTGAACTGTATTTTGTACTAAGTATGATCCTGTATACTGTGTAACTCTGATGATTACGCTTATCCAGTGTATTCTATTATACATTATCTGGTGTATTTATTTATTTCTGTTCTGCTGTGATCTGTTTATGTGTTATATTCCAAAGATTACCCTTGCCACCGTGGAACGGGGTTTAGGGTCGTCACAACGTGGTATCAGAGCTTTGGTTAAGCTTAGTTCTAGAATATAACATATTAACGACCTCGTCAGAAATAGAACCAGCAGTGTTCTAAAATGAGTAACTCATTTAAGATAGGATCAGTAATATCCTAGGTTGAGTGAAGCAGAATGAAATACACCCTGATAGACATATTTACATTCAAGTATATGTCTCTATGTTTAAAAAAAATACCTTTTCTGTTGGCCTAACACTTTGTTCGCTATTTGCAGACATTGAAAAAATGAGTGCCAGAAGTAGAAGAGGTAGGTCAGAACCAGATATTGAAGCTCTATTAATTAAGTATCGAAATCTGGGTGGAGTACTGTTCTCAGGCAATGAATCTATTATTCAAACACAAGCATGGATGCGCTATGCTGAGTAAATATTTGAAGGTTCAAAGATGAGATATGATCATAAAATATTACTGGCATCTTGGGCACTCAAAGATGAAGCTCTAATCTGGTGGGATACCATTGTTAAAGATAATCCAGAAGGTGATATCACCTGGGATAGATTCAAAGAAATTTTCAATGAAAGGTTTATTCCTCCAGAAGCAACTGAGCAGTTGAGGGATGAATTCTATTATATGATACAAGGGGATATCACCATTCCAGAATATCATAAGAAATTCAATGAACTTTCTTGTTTTGCCCCACATCTAATTCAAAATCCAAGGATGAAGAAACTGAGGTTTATTAACGGGCTCCAAAGAAAGTATCAAAGTAATGTAATTGCACATGTGCAACAATCTTTCTCTAAAATGATATATATGGCTTATCAGTATGAAAATCTGGATAAGCAGGGTCTTTTGGTTGATGAAGAAGAAGTCAGTACTAGCAGTAAAAGGATATTTGAAGCTGATAGGCCAGAGACAAGTACGCATCCTAAAGCGGTATAAAGTCTGAAGGCAATAAAAAGCTAAGGGCTAGTCAGAAAGGGGTTAAATCTGAGAAAGGACCAGTAACGATTGCCATATGCAACAATTGCAAGAAGCCAGGGCATTTTCAAGGGAATTGCAAATCCTTGAAGAAAGAAAGAAATGCTGGATCAAAATCCAATAAGAAGGGTCAAGAGAATTGAAGATGCAATCTTTGCCATCGGGCTGGCCATGTAAAGCAAGATTGCTGGCTATTAAAGAAATCTGAAATAGTACAAGTAAATGAATTCGCAGAAACTCCAGCACCCTCAGCTAGTCAGGAAAGGCAGAATGTTTTAGAAGGCACGCTTAATGTCAAAAATATTCCGGTTAAAGTATTGTTTGACACGGGCGCATCACGAAGTTTCAACTAAGATGGTAAAGAAATTGGATTTGAAATTGAAGAAGCTTAAAGAACCAATGACTGTTCATGATCCGGTTGGGGGTTTCCTCGATCTTAGTTGGATTTGCGGGGTGCCGGTTTCCTTTTCCTGTTATCGGTTCCCTACTATCTCTATCGTCATGAATTTCAAAGAATTTGATCTTATTCTGGGAATGGATTGGTTAACCAAATATGAAGCGGAAGTTAAATGTGCCGAAAGAGTTGTTAAGGCAAAAATAAAGCTAGGATATATAACCAGTCCATGTGAAGGTCCGAATTCTGGTAGGAAAGATTTTTTGTCAGCTCTGTATGTTTCTCCTGCCCAAAAAAGAAAATATTCCCGTCATTATGGAGAATATTCTGATCGACATTGAAAATATTCCAGTTGTCAAGAACTATGCGGATGTGTTCGAAGAAGTTGTTAGCTTACCTCCTCATAGAGAAATTGATTTCAAAATCTCTTTAGTTCCGAATGCAAGGCCTGTAGTTCACGCTATTCGAAGAATGACCTTGAAGGAAAAAGAAGAGTTAGATAGTCAAACACGACAGCTTATATGGAAGGGTCTGATTAGACCTAGTTTCTCTGATTGGGGAGCAGCAGTGGTATTTGTCCCGAAATCAGACGGTACTCTCAGACTATGTGTGGATTATAGTGACTTGAATAAGCAGACATTGAAGAACAAATATCCATTGCCATAGATTGATGATTTGTTAGATCGGTTGAATGGCGCGCAAGTATTTTCCCGAATGGACCTAGCTACAGGCTTCCATCAGCATCGTATTGCCGAAGATTGTGTTCCTTTGACAGCATTCAGAGGTCCAAATTTATTCTACGAGTGGTTAGTAATGCCGTTTGGCTTATGTAATGCTCAAGCTTATTTTGTCGATCTAATGAACTGGGTATTCAGAGAAGTATCGAATAAATTTGTTCTGGTTTTCATTGATGATATTTTGATCTTCTCTAAGTCAGAAAGCAAGCATGAAAAACAATTGGAACAGGTGTTAGAAATTCTCAGAAAGAATGTTTTAAAAGCCAAGTTTTCGGCAAGAAAAAGTCAAATTCCTTGGTCACGTCGTGTCAAAGGAAGGAATTTCAGTTGATCCTAGTAAAATCACTACTATTCAGAATTTGGAAACAGCCTCGTACACCCACAGAAGTCCGAAGATTTCTTGGATTGGCCGGTTATTATCGGAAGTTCGTTAAGAATTTTTCGAAGATATCTAGTCCGTTAACAAATCTTACTAAGAAACATTCAAGATTCAACTGGACTCAGGAACGTGAGACGGCTTTCCAAGAGCTGAAGTTAAAACTGACAACTGCTCCAGTGTTAACAATTATTGATGGCAATCAAGACTTGAAAGTCTGGACAGATGCTTCTGAAGAAGGTCTTGTTGCAGTATTAATGCAAAGAGGCCAGGTAGTCACTTATGCTAGCCGTCAATTGAAGCCACATGAAAAGAATTATGCAACTCACGATCTTGAATTGTTAGCCATCGTGTTTGCAATGAAAATCTGGAGGCGTTATCTATTAGGTGAGAAATTTGAATTATATACTGATCATCAGTCATTAAATATTTATTCACTCAGAAAGATCTGAATATGAGGCAGCAGCGTTGGTTAGAATTTTTCACAGCATATGATCTTGATATTTTATATACTCCAGGGAAAGCCAATGTTGTGGCTGATGCCCTCAGCAAGAAGAATGTGATCATCGCAAGTATTATCACTACACCATCGTTAATTGATAAAATATCAATTCTTCAGAAAAACGATAGTTTTGTTAAAGAGATGATCAAAAGAATTCAAAGGGGCGAAGTTTCCAGTTTCCAAGTGGATAGCGCAGGAGCTCTGAGATAGAAAGGAAGAATTTGTGTTCCCGACAATCTTGAGCTCAAAAGATAAGTAATGGACGAGAGTCACAAGTCCAAACTAAGTATCCACCCAACGGTTAGTAAAGTGTATAACGACCTCAAGCGAACTTTCTGGTTGAAGGCGATGAAAAGAGATATCTCTATATATGCCAGCCATTGTGCTACTTGTCAGCAAGTAAAAAGTGATCAATAGAAACTGGCTAGACTGTTGCAACCGTTGGAAATTCCGGTGGGAAGTGGGAACAGATTTCTATAGATTTCATAGACGATTTGACTAGAATCGAGAAAGGAAATGACAGTATTTGGGTGATCGTAGATCGTCTCACGAAGACCGCCCATTCCATACCTGTCAAATCGAATAGAACTTCTCAGAGTCTGGCGCAGATTTACTTTAGAGAAATTGTTAAACTTCATGGAGTTCCCTTGAGTATCGTTAGCTATCGTGATCCGATTTTTGCTAGTAAATTCTGGGAAGCATTCCAAGCAGAATTGGGAATGAAACTGAACTTGAGCACCGCTTATCATCCTCAAACAAATAGTCAAACTGAGAGGGTGAACCGTATTCTAGAAGATTTATTGCGGGCTTGTGTTATTGATTTTGGCGGATCATGGGAAGACCACTTACATCTGGCTGAGTTCTCATACAACAACAGCTACCAAGCGAGCCTGACAATATCACCATTCGAAGCATTGTATGGTAGACCATGCCGATCTCCTGCTTGTTGTGCAGAACCTGTTAATAGACTTGTATTGGGACCCGATATGATTCGCGAAGCTGCGGACAAAGTCAATTTCGTTAAGAAACGATTACTAGCCGCTCAAAGCCAACAAAAGAGCTATGCAGATAAGAGAAGAAGAGATTTATCATTCGTTGTTGGTGACCACGTGTATTTAATGGTATCTCCGATGAGAAGAGTAATCCGGTTCGGTAAAACAGGGAAATTGGTGCCTAAATTTATTGGTCCGTTTCCTATTCTAGAAAGGATTGGAACTCTCGCTTATAGGGTTCAATTGCTTGATTGGTTGCCTGGAGTACATGATGTATTTCACGTATATCAACTTCGAAAGCATGTTCATGATCCAGACTTGATCGTGGAAGGAGCATCACAATGGGATATAGAAATTACTCCAGAATTTGCTGTGAGAAGAGGGCCGCTAAAGATATTTGGCAAAGAAACAAAAGAGCTGAGGAACAAGAAGGTTCACTTAGTCAAAGTGCAATGGGGTGGAGATCCACGAGATTGTACTTGGGAAACTGAGGAAAGCATTGAGAAAGCCTATCCCAAGTGCAAAGTGGATATCTCTGATTAACTCTGGTGCAAGGTACATTTACCATATTTCGCAATTCCATTTTGTTCTCTACTTTGTCGTTGTTTTCTTTTCATGGATGTAAACTTTTTAATTATATAGTCTGAATGATTTTAAAAGAGTATATGAATTAATTAGTATGTTTTTGAAAGATAAAGCAAATTGATTGTTATTTGTGTTGTGTGAGGGTGGATTTGATTAATTAAATTATTAGAATGACAGTTAATTTAATCAATAAGAGAATGATGGTAAATTTATTCAATTAAATCGCACATTGAGCTGTTTTAAAAATAGCTAGAAATATATGCATGTACATTATATATGTCTGAACAGGTGAATGGATTAGTTGTTGAGTAAAGAATTTATTTGTGTGCCCGACAAATAGGTAAACCTTAATGAGTTGGATGCGCAATTTTATTATTATATCAACTCCTGTGAATGCCATTGGATGTGGAGTGCTGGTTGTTCTGTGTGTAATAATAAACGTCGCCATAGGATAGTAACAATTAATTCTGAACTACACTACATGGCATACTTCTTGAAGATAGGCATACTTCATCATATACCACATAAGCATTTGGAGCTTGTGTGACGAGGTTGAAGATTTACCATACGAGCGAGAGGCTTGTATGGCGATGACTATATATTATAGGTTGAACTGATGACTGATATGGACTAAATAAAATGTAACAGTAAATTGCAAGATTAATAAAAACCTATACGGGTCTGGAGATGACAATAAACACGTCTCTCTGGTCATTAAGGCACAAAAACCATTTATAAGGTAATGAGAATTTATTCTTTGGAGTTATGATCTATACACACTCCCCTGTGGACACCAGAATATATCACTATAAATATGTGCATGCTTATTAGGATTTATTGGGTACCTAATACGGCCCAATAAATTTCCAAACCCCTCCCCGTATAAAGGAGGTTATGGCGAAATTTTTCAAAAATTTAGGGTGTTAGCCAAATTTTTGAAGAATTAGAAAATTCTTAGAAATTGAAAAGTTGAAGAATGAAAGCCAGAATGAAAGTTGAGTTAGTTGATTAAACAACTTTCGACTTCGTTCCTTTTCGGGGACGAAAAGACTTTAAGTGGGGGAGAATGTAACAACCTGGAAAATTAGAACCAGTTTAAAATTTTTAATTTGGTTATTTTAGTGGATTTTAAATATTTAAAATAAATTTTTTTCAAATAATAACGACGAAAAGTATGTTTGAATCAATGTTTGAAAATAAATATATTTATTTTAATTATAAACAAGGCCTGAAATGGCGCAGTAGTTTCAAAATTCGAATTCAAACTTTGATTGACTGTTCCAGGTGCAAAATAAAACGGATTTGAGTGAAACCAAAAATATTTAAATCTATTTATGAATATCTTTCTAATGAATCTGAAAAATCAAAGTTTCATTGCAGAATCAAATGTTATGGCCAAATGAATTTTCAGAAAGGTCGCTATAGAATTTATATAGCCCGTGAAAATAGCCATTTTGCAAATGACCACAGAGCTCGATGAAACCACTTTTGTTAGATTCGGGATGTCAAATTAATTTTTTAAGTTAATATGCGAGCGTAGCGAAGGAAAATGTGTTTGGTCAATTTCAGTTAAATCAGATCGACCAGAAAATGGCCATTTTTCAAATGGTCTCAGAATTCGACGAAACTAGTTTCGTTGGGATCGTATCGTTAAAACAAAGCTAGATTTAGTTTTATGGAATTTTTGGGATCAGAATGTGGCCCCGACAAATTGAAATGTACGTTCAAATCAAATATTGAATGATTTACATTTTAATTTGAGGAGAAACTGACTGAAACAGTCGAATGAGCCTACGAATCATATCCCATTGTGTTCGGAATGGGGGTATTTAGCTAGGATTGATAGTCACTGGGTTTGAATTGGGGTTCGTATGGAGTGAGGGGTATTTTCGGATTTAAAATAAATTAAAAATTAAAATATAATCTCTGGCCAATCAGAATTAGTCGACACTTTCTCGTTTCAGCAAATCACCCTGTATACCCCCCTGATAAATGACAGAAAGAGGTTCAGAACTTCCCGTTCATTTTTCGGCCAAACCACGCTGAAGTAGACCTCGACCCAGTTGAAACTTTTGTAATAATCGTCGAGGGCTTCAAATGTATACCTGCCACGCCCTCCCTCGTTGCATGGTTCTCGAGATTCGTGCCCGAGAAGTACTGCCGCGTCAAGCAGATTTTCACCCCCACCGCCGCATCGAGTTGGGTCCCACCACCATCGACCTGCGCGCGACTCGGAGCTCTCCACCGTGGCGAAGTCTGATCGTCCAATCGCTAAGCGATTTGAGCGGAAAACGCAGACCTAGTTTTGAACCCTAACACGGAAGGTACGTCTTTGATTTTATTTTATTGTTTATAGCACTTTAAAGTGCTACAAAATATGATATTACAATAAAAATCATATCTTTTTGCTATGTTGACGAAATTTGATGAAACATGAAACATCGGACTCGTGTGGACGTCTTCTACATTCTAGAACAGACAGAATATTTTTCTCAGCCTTCTACTATTTTTGGAGGAGTGGAACCCAATGTGAGATTTCTGATTTATAAACGATATGGAAATGACGATGTATAAATTATATAGTCGATGTATGAGTTATATAAGCGTTGTACATCTCATGTATAAGCGTTGTATAAGTTGTATATTCGATGTATAATTTATATATGCGTTGTAGAAATCATATATGCGTTGAATGAAATTGAAATGAAATCAAAATATATTTATATATGAATATCTATATATATATATATATATATAAATATACTCCCCTCGTCCGCAGACCATGGACGATATATATTAGTTGTGATATTGTTTGGATTTGGTTGATGTGAAATTTAGTTGAATATCATGAATGGTTGATTTGAAATGATTGATTGTAGTTGAAATCCCAATAGGATTAGTATATGTGATAAATTCGTCTGCGTACGAACTAGATATTGAAATCCTCATTGTCAAAAGCTGCGAGTCTTTAAGGTAGAGCGAGGAGCCGTACTAGGGACGGTGCCGGTTTTAACTACCCTGCCGTTATACTGCCGAAATTTTCTGAAATATTTCTGTGTTTGATTTATCTTCATGTATTGAAATATATTCACGTGATGAATGAAATAAATGGTTTAAATGATAAAAATAACATTTTTACCGAATGAATGAAATAAATGGTTCGAAGGATAAAAATAACATTTCTATTGAATGAATGAAATAAATGGTTTGAATGATAAAAATAACATTTTATCGAATGAATGGAATACATTGTTTTGCAAATAAAAATCCCATTTTTATAGTATCTATGAAGTATATAAAATAATCGTGTTTTGAAATAAATTGTTTTACAATAACAATCACATTTTTACCATCTATATGAAGTATATGAAATAATCGTGTTTTGAAATAAAATGTTTTACAATAAAAACCACATTTTTACCATCTATATGAAGTATATAAAATAATCAAGTTTTGAAATAAATTGTTTTACAATAAAAATCACACTTTTACCATCTATATGAAGAATATAAAATAATCGTGTTTTGAAATAAATTGTTTTACAATAAAAATCACACTTTTACCATCTATATGAAGTATATAAAATAATCGTGTTTTGAAATAAATTGTTTTATAATGAAAATCACATTTTTATTATATATATGGATTGTTAAAAATAGCAATGTGTTGAAATAAATACCTGTTCGATAAAAATATCATTTTTATCAAATGTGTGAGATGAATATGGTTTTGAAATCGAAGAATGAATTATATTTATAATATATAAATATAATTAAATTAAATCGAATAACGAAGCTGCAGTTCGTATTTTGAAACCGTGATTTCAAACGATTATTGCGGGAGATCCGACCATCGGATTTTCCTGAAACCGAAACCGTTGGGTTCGCTTTGGAAATATCTTTCCAACTACACCAACTTTGCAAAGATACAACGATTTGATTGTCTGGAATGTTTAATTCAAATCTGAATGAAAACAATGCTAGAATTGATTATATATATATATAAATATAATTAAAATAAATCGAATAACGACGCTGTAGTTCGTATTTCGAAATTGTAATTCAAACGATTGTACCGGGAGATCCGACTGTCATATTTTCCCAAAACTAGAACCGTTGGATTCTTTTTGAAAAGATCTTTCTAATGATATAAAAATTGTAAAGATCTAATGGTTAGATTTTCAGATATGTGTAAATCAAATCTAAAGAAAAACAGCGCCACGGCCGCGTTATGGCCTGAAGCGTCGTTTAAATAAATTGGCTATTTTCAAATAAATAAAAATAGCGACAAATCGTTATAAAATAATATAAACGATATGGAATGGAAATAAACTGAATTTGTTCGGTTTATTGGATATTTGATGGTTGAATGTGTTTGACGTGAAAATTACATTAAAGAACAAAATTATTGATGTCGAATAATTTAACCATTGAAATGAATTGATTTGAAATTATAAATATACGTAAATTATTTGAAAAGGACGAGTTAATTCTCATTTCAAATAATTGATCGACGGTTAGAAGTCGAAGATATGAGGACGATGCAGGACCAATGATCTTCACATCGAATGGATGGGTGCTACTGATGCTCACGATGGGAGTAGCTACTTAGAAAGGGGCTAAAGTGGTAGCCTTCCGGACGTACTTGTTGATTGTACGGATGTGCGAGGTATAAGGTGCCTCCGGTTTCGTTCAGACCCAGAACGGACTTGTAAATGGATGTGTGTCTGACGTTGTATATTGACAGCGTGGCATACAGAGATGCTGTGATCAAAGGTTTTGTTGAAAAGCAGAGCTTTGTGGTTGATGATCAAAGCAGGGCTTTAAATAGCTAGCTTTGTGTTTAGCGTTGATTCGTGAGCCTTACACCTCGGTATGGACCAGAAACGGGAGAGGACTACAGGGAGGACACGCGTTTCCTTCTAGCTAGGAGTAGTGTCGGTGTTTTTACACGGCCTGACATTTTACTTATGTGGATAATGGATAGCGAGGCACCTCAGTTATATCGGTCGATCCGGGACCGATGGAGTCATTTGGCTCATTTACGCCCCATAGTGCAGGGAAACGTATTGTTCAGGCATTATAATCCACCTTGTGTGGACCGGCCCTGAAGATCCAGGGGGAAGTTGCGGCTGTTCCTGAGACACGGGCTAGAATGTCTCGAAGAGGTGAGGATGATCCCTTGCCTTGGTTCATGACGGAAATCCAATTTCCAAATACGACATCGAGCGGTTTTAATTGTATACCTATATATGGCGACATAGTGGTATGGGGCATTAATGCCGTCTATGACTGAAAATGTTTTTGAAACATATAAACACTAGTAATAATATCAAATGATTTGTTTTGCTCGCATGAAGCATATTTTGGCCATTATACGGTAAACTCTATCCTCCGGTTTGCGTTGCATTGTGTGATGGCAACTGAGTCTTATAATGGCTTCATTTTTATAAAAAGCATTATGATGTTTAAAAGATTTACTTTTTTTAAAGCACTGGCAATCCAATGGGGTAAACCCGTTCCGCGTTATCGGCTTTGTCATGTGATTGGCCATATTATATAATATGTTAAGTAGATTTCTCATACCAGTCCCATGACTGACTCATAGTTTGTTTCACTTGCAAACTCGGGTGCCCTATTTTCTACACGAGAAGCCTTGTATTCAGGTTTTAGCAGGCTCTTTCTGGATAGCTATGGAGCTGAAGATGGATTCTATCATTTCTTTCTTTTTATGCTGTTCAGCTCCTATTGTTCATATTATGTTTTGATTCCGCTGTAGACATTTATGTAAAGCTGAATTGTATTTTGTACTAAGTATGATCCTGTATACTGTGTAACTCTGATGATTATGCTTATCCAGTGTATTCTATTTTACATTATCCGGTGTATTTATTTATTTCTGTTCTGCTATGATCTGTTTATGTGTTATATTTCAAAGATTACCCTTGCCATCGTGGAACGGGGTTTGGGGTCGTCACAGACATGCCCCTTCTAAAGTTCAAGAGCGGACATACATAATGACTACGAGTCACATACATTACAAGAATCAACCTGAGAACATTGCAAACAAATGGCCATACATTCAAGTACACGTGGCTTAATACAAAGCAAATAATTGATTAGCAACTTTGAGGGACAACCTGCAAGCATTGAGCAATGGTATAAATGTAAACACTCGGTCCCATTTTTAGTGCTTTACAAACCGCGTGAATGAGGATACCAGGCACTGCGAAACAAAGCGGTACAATTGTAAATATAAAAAGCCGGGTACATAATGTAACGAGGCAACCAGCATTTCCTATTGGACTGACCGGTGTCCTCTCTAGTGACTGTTCGGTGGTACTCTTTGGACCGATCAGTCTGCGTCTACTTATGGATTAAAAGTATATATGGAATGTGACACAAAGTTACACACAAGGTTGGACATATGTGAAACAAAATAAGTGAAATCTGCTCATGCTAATCAACATTGCAAAGTGCAGGGAACATGCATAGATAATGTTTATTCAACGTGATGAAGTATCCTGGGCTAGTCAAATATTAGTGTGAATATATGACCATTCCAGTATTAATGTAACACCAGCACGGAATGTTGCACTTTGGACATGTGGCATATCATATATAACATGAAATGTAGCATGTCAGTGCATGGGTTGGTCAACGACTCTATATGAAGAAGATGCTAGTGTTCATGTATTGCAGGAAAACGTGGCAGCTCCTCAATGACTGGTTGGTAGCAAATATGTATAACTGATCGACCATATTTAATATGGGAAAAGGCGACAGCAATAAAAGACAAAGCGCTAAGGTACAAATTAAACTGGTTGGTCTTGATTCTAGCAAAATGAAGCGGACGGTATCTCATACTCCATGACTGATCGGTTGTCAAACATATTGTGTGACCAGTGTCTAAAAGGCAAGACCGACCGGTGTCTTAGTTTATGACCGACCGACCGGTACCTGACCGACCGGTACCCCTTTCCAGTTGTTCCAAACAGTACTCAATGGCATTTCTGTAAATAAATGTCCAACCAACCGATTCCCTGCCCCTTATATTTTGGTCATTCTCCTCAATTTCTCCACGCCTATAAATAGAGGTCCAACCCCACTTTAATGAGGAGGGGAGGCTATGACCCCGGAGGGCTGTTAGACTCAATTCTCAACTCTTACTTAGTGATTCAATCATCTCTAATCATCTCAAAGTGAAGATCTAACATTGAATTCATTATGGAGACATGGAAATTATCCAAAACTTGTGAGAAAGCTTAGATTGTTCTACCATTAGCTATATCGGAAGAATCTTATCGATTTCTCCTAACAATATTCATTGGATTAAAGAGAGGAAATTGGGAGGTTATTGATGATTGTATTGAGAGAATATACTTTCTTTGTAACTCTAAATAAAATAATGGAATCATTCTTCAAAATGGATGTAGATCAAGCTTAATCAAACCACTATAAAACGTTGTATCTCTCTTTACTTGCATTTTTCTAGTTTGTGGCCCCGGTTCTCTTGTTTTTAAGTATTTTGTGAAGTACATTTCGTACTTTTGGTATTGATTCCATTTTCGAGATCAACACAACGGATTATTCCTTATGTGCCTCTTATTAGACTTTGAGTAACTACCAGAAGGGATTACATCCTCAAGATGATATTCAATTCCCCCATTTAAGTCATCATCATACACAATAGCTTTCTTTTTCTTCTTACCTCGACCCTTACAGTTCAAAGAATTGTTAACTTCTAAATGCTCATAATCATCAGCATCTGCCCAAAATTTTCCGAATAGCCTAGAAGACGATGCCAAACCACTCTGAGATGGAGAACAACACTATGGAGGTGGAGGCGGAATAATATGAGCAGGAAGCCGTAAATGAGAATATGGCGAGGCTGAATTCATATCAGGAAAGGTCAAGCCTAAACCAGAGACTATATACTGCTGTATATAGTCTTGAGTGATTGTATAGATTAGGATATTGTGTCAGCTTATAAATCAATGTATTTGGTTCGAGTGAAATATTAATAATACATGCCTTTCAAATAATTCATTTGTTCTACCAGGGTTTTGGATGTCACGGCTCTATGCAAATATATGTACAACCATGTGCACAAATGAATTTAATAACTGAACTTAGCACCTAAGCATCCTCAGTTTTAAATGGCTGTGTATTTTCATGGTATAGACTTCCTATAATATAGATTGGAAAATGAATTCTTAGCTGCTATGTATGCATCTGCACCTTAGTCACATATCTGCATTCTACACTTGTGTGCTACCCCATGCGTAAATGTCTTAGCCATGCTATATTGAAAATCTTATTCCTAGTGGGCTAGAATATGAATGTACATCATTGATTTGAACCAATTTCTTTGAATATTGTTAAGCGTAACTACTAAGGCTATGCAAGTTATGTATTTTATTGATTTCTTTCATGTAGTAATTGATATTTACTTATTATATTCATATTTGTTTTTCTGTGAAAACTTATTATTCTCACAATTTAAAACAAGTTTGAATTCAAATGCAATGTAAAATCACATTTACTTAGCATATGTTTATATAAATATTAATGAATATAAAAGGTAAATATACTCATAGGATTTTAAATAATTATTCTATTTTCAATAATATTTACATTCAATATTATCTATATTTGCAAGAGCTAACACAAATATGAAAACGTAAAACAAAATGATACTATATTATTTACTGACTTTATATATATATTTATATATATACTAATCAAGGAATTTTAAACCAAAAATGTGTATATATATATGTATATATATACTATAGTGTCCCGAAACTCCGGTACCCTTTGAGCTGACCAAATAACACAAGTCCAACCCAAATTGCACTGGAACCTAGAAAACTAATAGAAAGAAAACAGAGGGTGAGAATAGATAAGATAGAAACTTAGATTAGAAGAAGAAGAAGAACACACAACATCAGAGTAAACACGAATCTCACAGCGGAACGAATAAAATATAACGTAACTTTGAAATAAAAGATTTTACTTGAATATACATATCATTATCAAAGTATAACACTTACAACACAGCGGAAATAAACAATAGCTACGAAAACGCTGCTGAAGCCTCCTTCTCTAGCTATCCAAGTATATATGTAAAACCCCGACTACTTGACTGCCTGTACAAAATTGGGCACCCAGGAGTTTAGGGAAAACAAAACAAAATAAACTCTGGGTCAGCCATGGGACTGGTGTGAGTAAAACAATTTAAAACAGTTTGAGCAATCAAACGATATCTCATAAGACCACGCCGTATAACGTAACGGGTTTTACCCTTATAAGAATCCAAATCAATTTGATTTAACTTTCAAATCGTTTTGAAAGAAATAATGATCTTTTATATCAAAACTCTTTTGGTATTATAATAGTGTCTGTCAACCACAATATAATAATCATCTTGCAGAACGCTTTCATCTCACGTTCCACATATATAATATACAATCAAAACCACGATCACTTATTGGGTAATGGATTTCAAACTATGACAAGGATTGGAACCACCTTCCGATAGTGTACCTCTAGAGAGGAATACACTGGGTTCAACAAAAACATCTTACAACCCGGCCATAAATGACCGACCACTCATTTCGCTTGAGTGTATCGAATGGGTGTCACCAACGGTTAGGATCAGCAACCGTTTCCTGAATGGGACAGCATCGAATAGGTTAAAGGATGAAATGAATATCTCTAGATAGGTGATAAAACACCCTAATTGGCAGCCAACCACTTAGCCATGCTGCCTGCACGATTTTTGTCATTTCCCGATTGTGAGGCTAGAGGTCACGCTTATCTCCGACAGATCACACAATTTTTCACTTTGAATGTCACATCGTCATACCCGCCAAATCACAAATTGATTTCCCCAAAAATACAATGGGTATACAGCTAAGAGAAATGAATTCCTCCGCCACCAAATGTACATACATATGAAGAGATCAACTTACATGGTCCATTAAATGTACTTTTTCAGATGTTCTTCCATACAGGTCTTCCTGGGACTGGACAAACCGAAGGCACTATTATGTAAATCCATGTTAGGCAATTTCTACCTAGGATTGCCAGAACAGCCCTTGCATAACTCCGTCTTCAGTTTTCTTCATCATATTTGATTTGCAACGTTAATGCCCATGCAGAGAGGTTTATAGATAATAAATCTGATCCGGGTCTCTCCATATTAACAATGGAAATGATCAAAATCTTCGATAGTTAGTGATTTAACTATCAAAGGAAAACATGTGTACAAACAACGGTCGTATTTCCAAATGGAAATATTACTGAGCAAATCATCAATCAACACGGATCCACTTTAGTTTAATTTATTATTCAATTATCCATTTCCCTATTCCTGTTTCCATATATTTAACATTTCTTATTTTCTAAATTTAGAAAATATACGTTATTAACAATGGAAAACATTTCCATTTCTTATCTTCTATATTAGAAACCATTTCTGATTCTTATTTGGAAAACATTTCCAAAACTCCTACCTTTGGAATTAAACAGATGTTTAAATAAAACATCGTAATGCCAACTCAAAACATTACGCTCATTAACTAAATTCACTTAACCAAACTTTACTATCAAACCTTAACCATTCCTTAGTTAAAAACGAATCCAATCAAGTTGGTGTATAACTACCTCTCAGAGCTTAACTGAATAACATTTCTAACTTCAAAACAGACAAGGTTCACCTTTTAAACCTTTAACAAACTTCATTACGTAACTCTCTTTTGAATAAATCTCTATTCGATAACTCTTTCCTTCGAGTAAACTATATTCGATAAATTTTGTTCAATTAAGACTAATCGATTAACTCTTATCGATTTACTCTTATCAGTTATTTGATTAACTCTATTCTGTTAACTCTATTTGATTAACTCTATTGGATTAACTCTACTTGATTAACTCTACTTGATTAACTCTATCGGATTAACTCTCATCAATTAACTCCCATCAATTAACTCCTTTCGAATAAATTATATTCGATTAACTCCTTCTGAATAAACTATATTCGATTTACTCCTTTAACTCTATTCGAATAAATTATATTCGATTAACTCCTTTTAAATCTGTTCGAATAAACTATATTCGATTTACTCCTCTAACTCTATTCGAATAAGTTATATTCAATTAACTCCTTTAACTCTATTTGAATAAATTATATTCAATGACTCCTTTCGAATAACTAATATTCGATAACTCCTTTCGAATAACTAATATTTGATAATCTTCTCGAATAAATAATATTCGATTAATTCTCTTCTTCAAATAACCTTATTCGATAACTCTTTCTTCGAATAAACTATATTCGAATAACTCTTATCTGACTTACTCTAATTCAATTAACTCTATTCGAATAAATAATATTCGACTAACTCTTGTTCGATTAAATCTATTCAATTAACTCTATTGGATTAACTCTATTCGATTAACTCTATTCGATTAACTCTAATTCGATTAACTCTAATCGATTAACTCTAATTCGATTAACTCTAATCGATTAACTCCACTCGATTAACTCCTTTCAATTAACTCTAACTCGATTAACTCTAATCAATTAATTCTAATTCGATTAACTCTAATCGATTAACTCTAACTCGATTAACTCAAATCGATTAACTCCATTAAGTTTGGCTTCATATTCCAAAATAGTATCCCATTTCCAAATTCTATTTATACTTCTATTTATAGAATTATTCATACGAAGTCTCTTTTTTATTTCTAACACTTAAATCTCATTAAAAAATTCCTTTTATAACTCTATTTATTTCATAAATAAATATTTCCTTTTATAACTCTATTTATTTTTCTAAATAAATATTTCCTTTTATAACTCTAATTATTTTCTAACTATCTCCTTTTCTATTCTATTTGTTTCACAAATATTTCCTTTCCTATTTGTTTCACAAATAATTTCCTTTTATATTTGTTTTCACAAATAATTTCCTTTTATATTTGTTTTCACAAATATTTTCCTTTTATAAAAACCTTTTCCTTTTATATATAAAATCCATTGATTTTATATAAATACTTTATTTTCAAAATACACTTTGAAAATCCCTTTTCTACATTCCAGTATTTCTTACAGTATTTAAAATACCCAAATAACAATGATCGATATCATTCAACACACGTAATCAACACGGATTATATATCACATCAAATATTACAATATATGAAAAATAGTAAAATAAATGTTGAGGAATCCAACTGGATTCCTCTGACCTGTTTCCCTGCATCCATAGATGCTAAACAATATAATTAACATCAATTTCATTTTACTATGAAATATTCTGCTAAACAAAATAATTATATATATATATATATATAACCAGCTCTATAATTTCAACCAATTACTTAGCAGTTCAACCAAACAGTCAATACATAGCAATCAATCATCATTTATCAGTTCTAAATATACGTTATAAAAATATGAACTAGTAGTGTTGGTGAGTTTTACTCACATTGGTGGTTTATCGTTAATATCGATAACCGTTGTCGATTCAGATCGGACAATTTATTTTGCAATAAATTGTAACTAGCCCCAATTCACTCCTAGTCAGTTCCATTGTATAGCCACCGTCCATACGATCCCAACAGATCTTGCTTCGATGAATTCTGATCACATATGACTAGGATATTTAATTTACAAGTTGTACGTTATTTTATTTTAAAACTTAACTTAATAAAATTACATAAATGGGCTTCTAGCCTATACCTCGGCCCATCGGTTCACCATTTCCACGTCACTGCCTTCTTCCTCTACCAAGAAACCACGCGACCTCCTCTGTTACTTCTTCAATTCAATTACTTCCTCCCCAATATTCTCTTTCCTCCCTTTGTAAAAAATCACGAGACCTTTACCATTGATCTCCATTCTCTTTCCTCTCTTTCCCGAGCACACCCTCCTGAAGCGAACACCACCAGAATGTTTCGCGTTCTCCAGCTGATGCCCTTCCAGGTCGTGCACATTTTCGTGCTCCTATATCTCGCTCATCACAACACCGTTCGACCAGAAAGCATCACCAAAATTCACCTCTCAGTTTTCTCTTCAACTTCGTATACACGTTATCCAACTCGCATCAGCCATGTCATTCGCGACTTCAGGATTTTTCCGAGCTCCTTCAGTACATCGTACTTCTCCTTTTTGATTGAAAATCCACCAAAGTTTCACAAAACGTTCAAAACTCTATAACAAGATCAATCGCAACATTCAATTCGTGATTCGTTGCTTTATTCTCTCGAAAAGCCCAACCCTAGTGCATGGCTAAGAAGAACAGCGAACACTGACGCTTTTGAACTGCTCAAAACCCATATAAATTTGAAGAGGAATACTCGATGGATCCAATTATAGGTGTTTCGAGATTTACAGAATTTGATTTGAATTTCCTTTGATTTTAAAACTCATGTTTCTCACGGTTGAAAATCTTCCTGGAGGCGGCTCAACATTTTGTTGGCTGTAGAAATGAAATTAGGTTAAGTTAGGAGCTTTTATAGGATGTATGATAGCTTATAAGGTAAGCTACTTATTTTATATAAATTTATATTTGATTTTCAACTCGATTTATCATTCTAAAGTTTCCTATGACCACACACAATAACCAAAAATCACGAAAATGGACATGCACCTTCAGTTCAACATTACGAACCCAACAAAACTAGTTTCATCGAATTCCAACTCCATTTGCTCACACAGCGTATTTTTTACTATCAAAATACTAACCATTTTTCATGATAATAATCCGCAAGGCCACACACTGACTCCAAAAATCACGAAACCTGAAATCTAACAATAATTTAACAATACAGATCCAACAAAATTAGTTTCGTCGAAAACGGAGGTCGTTTGCAAAATTGGCAATTTTTAAAGCTCTAAATAACTTATATAAATATATAATTATATTTAAAAATAATTAAATTAAATATAAATAAATGTATATTATCGTATATATATTCACACAGAATATCGTATAACTCCAATTAGATTTATAGCTCGATATTCAAATCCCGGTTGAATCGATATTTAATTTATATTAAAAAATCCTTTTATAATATAAATAAATCGCTATAATTTATAAAGGAATTCCATAACGACTTTTCAAAAATTTGATTTGGGCATAACTTAATATCTACACGACGAAATCCCGATTTTTCTCTTCTATTAGAAAAATATGCTCCACCAGCACCGAATGTTTCTTGTTTCACAGAAATCCGATTTAAAACGGATTCTGTATATTCATTTAAAGTTTGAATTACCAAATAGCGAACAACTACGCCATTTAGAGCTCGATTATAATTATAATATAAATTATACGTTCAATTGTCGTTCAAATAATATATTCGTTATTCTAATTCAAATTCTAAGCTGAATTAAATATTTTAAATTGTCCAGTTCACATTATATCGTCAATTCACTATTTCCGACTATCTCGAAATTAAATATTTTATTCTATTATTTAAATTAATTAAATATTAAATATTATTTAATTAAACGACCCTATAAATCTCTAAAAAATTATTTAAATTATTAAATAAATTTATCATTACACCGTAAAAATACGGGACATTACATTCTCCACCCCCTCCCCCTTAAAATAATTTCGTCCTCGAAATTGCTAAGGTGGAAAACAAACCCTATTGACTAGTACAAATTTATTTGTTTACTTCTCAACTTCAGTTTCACTATACCAATTAATTTTAATTAAATCATTACTTTATTCCTTTCAAAGAAAATTTTCAAATATTCTGAAAATTTTCTAACAACTTTACTTTTCCAAAAATTTTGCCAGCACCTCCTTTGTACTGGTCAATAGCTCAAACTCCAACTCGCCTCTCTAGGCCTTCTTCAACCCAAAAGTAAATTAAACAGCCAAGCGGCTTTCCAATTCGGCTCATTAAATCTCAAACCCAAATATAATATAAACTGGTACCTTTTTTGTCGGGCATATCAATATATCCTCTCCATGTGTTACAATTCTGCATATACCAATGTCATCCCAATCATTTGGTTATACCCCAAACCAAATTCTGTTCTTAACTCAGATTCCATTTTTAATTTCAACTCTTAACTTACCAGTCAAATTCCATTTCGGACTATGTCCAATCCAATCTAATTCGATACTTTCTATCTCAATTCATTTTCCACTTAACTGGTTTCAATTCAATTTCTATTTGGTTTTACAAATTCAAATTTAATTTGTTTTTATTTCAAACAATCTTTACCTGGGAGTTTCAAATAGCTTAGCCTTTCCAAAAATCAAATATCCTTTTCTGGAATTTCAAAACAACTTTTTTCCTCAAAACAATTAAAAAAAATCTTTGGTAGTAATCCTTCACTTACCGCTCGAAAATGAACACCGATTATGTCCGGATCATCATCAAAATTATTTTTCAGCGACCGAAGAGAGTTCAATAATATATCACTTTCAAAACCATTTCTAAACACTTCCATTTTGAAATCAATTCAAAATATCATTTGCAATGCTTTAAACAATTTAAATTCTCCTAGGATTTTAAAATTCTCATACATTTAATCCAAATCCATTTACAACACTTATTCAACCTCCCAGAGTTTTAATTTCAATTCTGATTTAAATTCAGATTTAATTCATCTGATTTCACGTATTTCACTTATATGAATTCTGATTGGCTATTTACATAACCATTTCACATTTTACAATCTTATTCGATTATAATCATAACCAATACATCCAATATACTATAATACTTCAAATATCTATACTTTGTTTATATCAAAATATAATTTGGGTGAAATTATTTCGTTTCCCCTCTTTTCAAAACAAACTGTGTCGGTTCATCATATTTGAGTGTTTATAAACCCCTACCGATACAGTGGATCAAACTGATCGACCAGAACCAATAAACAACTCAACCAATAATTCTCCACAATATAAAACAATTTTATATTGAATACCAAATACGTACTCATATATATACAGTCAACTCAATCTAGGGTATAGCTAACCCCATCTCTACTGAGTCACGCCACAGAGCCAACGTAATCACTTAACCATAAGCTCTGATACCAACTGTAGTGTCCCAAAATTCCGGTGCAATTTAAGCTGACCAAATAACACAAGTCCGACCCAAATTGCACTGGAACCCAGAAAACTAATAGAAAGAAAACAGAGGGTGAGAATAGATAAGATAGAAACTTAGAAAAGAAGAAGAAGAACACACAACATCAGAGTAAACACGAATCTCACAGCGGACGAATAAAATATAACATAACTTTGAAATAAAAGATTGTACTTGAATATACATATCATTATCAAAGTACAACACTTACAACACAGCGGAAATAAACAATAGCTATAAAAACGCTGCTGAAGCCTCCTGCTCTAGCTTTCCAAGTATATCTGTAAAATCCTGACTACTTGACTACCCGTACAAATTGGGCACCCAAGAGTTTAGGAAAACAAAACAAAATAAACTCTGGGTCAGTCATGGGACTGGTGTTAGTAAAACAATTTAAAACGGTTTGAGCAATTAAACGATATCACATAAGACCTCGTCGTATAACAGAACGGGTTTTTCCCTTATGAGAATCCAAATCAACTTGATTTAACTTTCAAATAATTTTGAAAGAAACAATGATCTTTGATATCAAAACTCTTTTGATATTATAATAGTGTTTATCAACCACAATATAATAATCATCTTGTAGAACACTTTCATCTCACGTTTCACATATATAATATACAATCAAAACCACGAGCACTTATTGGGTAATGGATTTTCAACTATGACATGTTATGGAACCACCTTCCGATAGTGTACCTCTAGAGAGGAATACACTGGGTTCAACAAGAACATCTTGCAACCTGACCACACATGACCGACCACTTATTTCGCTTGAGTGTATCGAATGTATATCACCAACGGTTGAGATCAGCAACCGTTTCCCGAATGGGACAACATCGAATAGATTAAAGAATGAAATGAATATCTCTAGACAGGTGATAATACACCCTAATTGACAGCCAACCACTTAGCCAAGCTGTCTGCCCGATGTTTGTCATTTCCTGGTTGTGAGGCTAAAGGCCACGCTTATCTTTGACAGATCACACAATGTTTCACTTTGAATGTCACATCGTCATACCTGCCAAATCACAAACTGATTTTCCCAAAAATACAACGGGTATACAGCTAAGAGAAATAATTTTCTCCGCCACCAAACGTACATACGTTTGAAGAGATCAGCTTACGTGATCCATTAAATATACTCTATCAGACATTCTTCCATACAGGTCGTCCTGGGACTGGACAAACCGAAGGCACTAGTTGTTAGATCCAAAAGTGGCTCTAACACCCAAATTATCCAAATTGCAGAGATTTATATCTAGAATTGCAAGAAAACACAGGCAACAGACAAGATTTATAGTGGTTCGGCATTAACGAGCCTACGTCCACTTTATATCCATGATTATACGCGAGATTCAGGTATAGTCAGTTATTTCTCTCTTAATCTCACTGTTACAATGTTGGTTAACTCAATGATTTCGAATTAATACTGATAAGAAATAATTCAGAGATTGTAATGGTGGAAACAACACTCAGAACTTCCAAAAAGATCCCCCAAAATGCCAAGTCTGGGGCTATTTATAGCTGATATTTGCAGGCGGTTCGTGGTCACACGTGGCGCCAATCCCAAGAATCTCGGACTGGTTCGTGAGTGGATGTAGAAATGGTCAAAATGGCAGTTATGGACATATGTCATGAGATCCGGGGACTTCGGATCGAGGTAGACCAAGTTGTGGTCAATGTCCTTTGGTTCCTGAGATCGGGTCGTGGAGAACTGGCGTGGAGGGATCAGATCATGATAGGGAGTCGCAATCGCTGATGGGCGCCACGAGTCGGGGAGGACAATGTGACTACGATCGAGTGTTTAAGGGTTTTGACATGCGAGGCTTCATATTTCCTTTGTGTGTGAACCTTGGTGGCTTGGTCCAAAAGCTAGCCGACATTTTGCCCCCGCGAAGTATCAAGGATGGAACATGCTTCGAAATCACTGAGCTATCTTTTCACGAAGCGATGTGAATCAGTGGTCGTGTCTGTTTGAAATGTCTTACTGCTTCAGGAGGTTGTGTCCCTTGACTGGTATAAGTATCAAGTTAATTCGCGGATCATTTCTTTATTTATTGGTTGATTTTCATCTTCCGAATTCCAAAGTATATTGCGATCGACTCGTCAGGTAATCTTTCAAATCTGACGAGTATTTATGTACCTTTGATTTTAATGGCCATTCCTGAACCTAGCACGTTGCGATCCCGTACGTTTTGTCACCACGATACACATCACGGATCAATCATTGGAGGAAACCACCTTCCAAGCTTTATTGGTCCTTCATAAACACTCGTGGCCCTTGGTCTTTCATGGATCGAGTCGCGATAAAAAAGGGAATGCGAAGGGACTTTTGGTTTGACTATATAACCCTCTCTCTTCTCCTTCCTTCATTATTTCTCATTATTTCACTACCGCTGCCTTCCTCCTCTTCTTCTCTAAAACCCTAATCGCAATTTCCAAAAAAAACTTTCATCTCATAATTAAAAAAATGGTAATTATGCTAAAAGTACTCCCATGTGATTTTATTCATGTTTCTCCCTATTCCTCTTGAATTATTACCAATACTACAATGGTGGTGGTGAGAGTTTGGGCGTGGCGACAGTGTTAATGGGTTTACGGGGGAAGAAGGGAGATGGCGAGGAGGAAGACGAACTTCACCGGGCTGGTTCGTGAATGGGGTAGAGGCTCGGGTCATGGTTGTAGTGAGACGGAGGGATTAGAGATGAAGGCACAGTACTGGCAATGAAAATGGTCAGTGGATCGGGTCGTGAGAATGGGAAAGCGCTTGTTCGTGGAGATGGATAATGGAGTGGAACATGAAAATGGAAAATGGAGCGGATCGTGGGGGTCCTTCACGATCTGTCTTGGTGCTGGGTCGTCCCACAATCCGAAGACCTCACCACGAGTCGAGGCCATTCTCTCGAGTCGAAGTTCTTCCACTGTCCTGATCTATATCACGAACCAGCCTCACAACTCTAGTCGGACCAAGCCTCACGAGCCAATACACATATTGACCAAAAATGCACTATAATTATGGTATATTAACGGACATTTTGGTTAGAGCCTTCGAGATGAACTTTCTGAACTAATCAACAACATGACTTTATAGTATACAATGACCGCTATCCTGTTTATTTAGCTAACTTCGTGTTTTTCTTTAATGTACCCACAGGCACACACTTGCACTTACACACACACACAGGGAATGGGGAATTGTATTCTAACTTCTCACATTTTCTCGCCAACACAGTTATGTCAGATAAGCAATTGACCAAAATGATAGAGAGAGATACAGAATCAGAGTCATTAAAGCATTATGATCCTGATGTGCTTCCCACAGATTCAGATTCGGAAGACTCCGACCCCGATTATGAGACCGACACCGATATTGAATCGACGACTTCTGAAAGCACATCTCTTTAAAATGAGGAAGAAGAAGATGATCGGGCTCCCGACGAGATCCCAGGTGTTGAGGAAGTTGAGGAAAAGAAACTCACTGATTCTCTGGCTTCTAAGTTAGATGACATAAAGCTTAAGAAAATATGCATAAGACACGGGATCCCCTAGGATGATCTTAAGACTCTAGGAAGTGAGGATAGACCTCATTCTGCCCCGCTAGGGTACATGACCGTTAGTAGGCCAATGTGCTGGGTAGGCGCTATTCCTCCATTTCCACCAATCGTTGCTGAGACCTTAAGACGATTGCGCATTTCCCCTATGCCGCTTCATCCTAACGCTTACGCAGCCTTATACACTTTATGCATTGCGTATGCGGAGATTCTATAGACTGAGCTCACTTTCAAAGATTTGAAATTCTATTATCTCTTCAAACACCATTCCACAGTGATTCCGAACTTCTCTTTCTTTGGCTCGGTTGCCAATAGGAAGGTTTTACCGGAGGGTCACAATTGCATAGGGGATCCCAAAGCTGATTGGTTCTATATAAAACACATAGCCGGGTGTGCAAGGAAGTGGCTAAAATCAGGTAAGCTTTAAGCCCCTAGATGTGTGATTTTCTTAAGTAACCGAAGCACTGACATGTTTCTTTTCTCTATACAGATCATAGCTTCCCAAAAACGGAGGGCTCGATATATGATAATCGTCTGTCCCTCCTTCTCAAGAGCGAATCAGACTTCTTAAAAATCAAGAAACGTATCACCAACGAGAATCTTCACAAGCACCGTCTTTTGGATATAAGGTTCGGACTTGGTATCGATGGTATTCCTTATAAATATGTGCCCCCGACTGAAGGAGAAGGGACCTCGGGGGTCACGAAAACCACTGAACTTTGCAAGAGCCCCTCACCAATGATCAATCAGGATGATGAGGATTTGAATGTATATAAAGGAGGCGAGGTCCGGGCCGATGAGCCAAAGGAAATCCCAGATTATGAGGGACAATCTCCGTTAAGGACTTCACCACCACCTGAGCCTCCTTCTCATGATGAATTAATAGAGGAACAGATATACGGAGAACTGAGCAAGATTCCTCTACCAGACGACATTTACACACAAGAAGACTTCGAAGGAGAAACATTCTTTCCCATCTCTGAGGAAGTGAATGTTCCAGCTGGGGAAAAAGAAAATACATAGACGAGCTAGACTCTGGGCCTTAGTCTGTTGGGGGGATTACACGGGATGCACAAATCACTTGCACCACTCGTCACAACACTTCTACACCGCTAGTATTCATGATTCTGATAAACATTTTTTTCTTTGTAGGGAAAATGCCTTGTAAACAATCCTATTCTTATCGCTCTCTCCGAGCAAGCACAGCGAGGCTCCTTTCTGATCCTGAGCGTGCTCGCGGTGACAGTCGAGGGAAATATTGTTATCGACCTCGTAACCCTTATCAATCTCATTCTACATGATCTCATTCTCCATCAAAGCAAGATCCAGGGAGACCCCACGGTCGTCCAGTGCCACCGTCGGGGGGAAGCAACTTCCCAAAGATTTGACTCCTCCGAAAAGTACACCCTCTTATAGCAAGTCTTCCAAGAAACATCATGAGCCAAAAGGTAAAAATAAAGATCTGAGAAAGGATTTAGAAAAGGAGAAAATATCTATTGTCTCCTGTAGCCAGCGTGATTTGGATACTACCGCTGCACAAGATGTTGTCTACACCTTTGAGAATCAGGTCAAGCAGGAGCGTTTGCGAAAGCAGTTCCCTGACATTTTCTTCGAAAGGATGATGTTCGTTCCAGATCTTGAACCAGTTCCCAAGGACTGGGATGTAGATGTCATAGGGCGAGTGAGTTATGTAGCCAAACAATATAGGGCGATGAAGAAGCATGCCGCCACTCTTTCTGCTGCCATCCTTCACCAAGAGATGGGAGCATCCAGAACCAGGGTGAAGATTGACAACGATGGTAGGGCCAGGAGAAAAATGGAAAGGGAGCTAGAGGATACACAAGCTCAACTCGCTTTTGCTCGGCGGGATGCAGAAAATTACAAATCAGAGCTAGAGAGTGCTAGGAAGCATTTTCACACTAAGCTCGACTCAAATAGCCAAGAACGTTTGGCTTTGGAAAAAGAAGCTTAGGATCTCAGGACAATCAACACTAAATTGAAGATAGCAAATGAACATTTTGCCGCTGAGAAGGCTTCCTATGATAAAGAGAAAGCGAGCTTAAAGGACAGTCTCTCCCTTGTTGAAAAAGAGAAAGCAACTTTGAATGATCGACTTGTCCGAGCCGAAGAGCGCGCAGCTCTCGCTGAAAGTAATGCTAATAATGCTCTTGAAACGGCCTCCGTCACTGCTGATGAGCTTGCTACAACAAAAAAAGAGATAAAAGGTTTCGAAGAACTACTATTCGACTTCTTTGGCCAAGTCATTAAGACCCGAGAAATCTCGTGGATTTTGGATTAACACATTACTTTGGCCAATGTGTGGGATATGATCGTTTAGGGCGAAAAGCGTCGAATGAAAGCCGAGGAAGTTGATGAAAAACAGACTCATACAGACTTACCTCAAAGGTGAAGAGCCTGAGGCTTTGGAGATAGGCAGACGTCTGATCCAAGAGGAAATCGAGAAAAAGAGAACAAAACTAAATGGCAAGGATAAAATTGACGAAGGCTCTAGCTCGGTTGTGGACCCCAAGGCCTCCTAAATCAAGGAATACAATCCTGATGATCCATTGATTCCCTTAGCTCCTACCCCCTCAGTTGTCGGAGCTGTTATCACAAGTCTGGGTGAGGAGTCGGCTGAAGGTATCTCCATATTCTCTCCACAATTCGTCAAAGCAGTTATAACTTGCCATCGTATCGTGGGACAGACAACTGAGATGACCACATTATCTCCCAAATCACTAACATTTTCTTCTCACGACATAGGTGGCAAGCCGATCGAGAAGGATGTGGAAGAGAAAGCAGAGGTGGAGAAAGTTAGGGTCTCCTCAAGTGCTGGTGCTGAAGTCTCTGAGGTTCCAAAGCAAACTGAGGATGCAATAAGTGAGAAGGCTATTGTGGCACCTAGCACTGATGCTCCTGCGGATGCCAAAGTCATTGGGGCTTTGCAAGACACCGATGGTGGTCATAGAGATGAAGAGGATGACGTAGTCATCATAGAAGAAATCAAGGATGACGATAACGAGACCTTGGCTGGTATGCAGGCTAGGAAAGAGAAATAATTGGCTTTGAAGAAGAAGGAGCAGGACCCTCTATATGTGCCTCCAATTTCGGAGGTTGACTCTAGAACTGGGCTGGTCATAAGATTCTCCTCCAGATTAATAACTTCACAACTTGCCTCCAAGCCTTCTAATTCTCCCTAGGAGTCTCTTGTTGATAAGAGGAAGAGGAAGATGGGTGACCGCTCTGATGCTGACAAGGAGGAGTTGGAGAAACAGAAGAAGGAGAAGAAATCAAAATCGTCTCCCAAGCATAAATAGGATGCACTTATTAGCTCATAATTTTCCTTTTAGGCTTTCCATTGGCCATGAAATGTAGTTGTGAGAATGGCCCTCACTTTTGTTTAGCTTCTTGGTCTTGTATGCCAGCTTTTAGTTAATGAAAATTTGTTTCTTTTGCACCATTGCGTACTTGCAAGTTTAATTTATTGTACTTAGTCATAAACATTTGGATCCTAGCTAAGTTAAAATCGAACCATGAAGCATTGCAACAAAAATATCAAGCAACAAAAAATTTCGAAATTTCTGTAACTGCACAAATATGGCTGGGACAGGAACTCTCGTGGTGCTAAGTCTCTGGCACCTTTATACTCTCCTGATCCTTCAGCAGGTTAGAGTTCGAGCTTGGTTCTTAGTCTGTTCACCGATCCATTAGTGGGGCAGAAATTCTGGGGGCGCTAACTCTCTAGCGCCTTTATACTCTCCTGATCCTTCAGCGGGGTAGAGTGTTATCATGGCGGTTTTATCATGGTTGCACCTTCACGCCTTAGGGACGTTATCTCTGCATCCTTTATACTATCTCTCCAATCTCGAGAGTTAGAGTGCAAGTAGTAGTGTGATTTACGTCGCTGCACCTTTTGGAACTTTGGTTATCGCTAGCCTTCCAATTTGATAGGTGGAACTTTGAATTAGGTGTTTCGATATCGCTGCATAGTTTATAACAAATCACGAAATGATAATGATTGATGTTAGTTAAAAATAAAAGAGCAGATAAGAAACGGTACAGTAAAGGTAAATGACACGCGGTATTTTTATAGTGGTTCGGTCGAATCATGACCTACGTCCACTTTATAATCTTTTGCTCAAGTAACCAGACTGTTCTAGGCAAGTCGTACCTTTTTACATGGTCTTAAAAACAAAAGAGTAAAACTGGCAGTTTCACATCAGATAAGGCCGTAGATGCTGGGCATTCCACACTTTGGGGATTTCATCTCCATCCGCGGTTGCTAACTTGAAGGTTCCATTATCAAGTCTTCGTAAAATGGAGTATGGTCCTTCCCATTTCGGGCCCATATGTACTGGTGGTGGAAAGACGCGTTTCAGGACCAAATCTCTGGGTTCAAAGGTTCTAGTTCGGACTTTTTTGTTGTAATACCGAGCGACCCGTTGCTTGTGTCTCAAGGCGCGTAGATCGGCTTTGTCTCTCTTTTCTTCAACCATATCCAGAGACTCAAGGAGTAGCACATTGTTGGTCATCAGGTCATAATAAGTGATTCGATGAGATAGTACTTCTAACTCAACCAGGATGACCGCTTCGACTCCAAAAGCGAGGGAAAAGGGTGTGTGACCCGTTGCCGACTTGTATGTTGTCATATAAGCCCGTAGTGCCGAGGTAATTCATCAACCCACCTGGCTTCGGCCCGCTTAAATCTTTTCTTCAGAATAGACTTAATCACTTTGTTCACCACCTCAACATGCGCGTTCGATTTCGGATGTGCCACGAAGGTGTATCTTTTCTCGATATGATACTTCTAGTAGAAATCTCGAAACTCGTTGCTGTCAAACTGAGTTCTGTTATCGATTATGACGACTTTTCGAATCTTGAATCGACATATAATGTTCCTGACGACAAAGTTGATCACTCGCTTGGTTGCGATCTGGTCAATGGCTCAACCTTGACCCATTTGGTGAAGTAATCCACGGCCACAATGGCGAATTTTGCTCCGCCCATAGATATGGGGAGGCTTCCAATAATATCAATTCCCCAAACAGCAATGGGCCACGGGCTCATCATCGTCTTCAACTAGCTAGGAGGTGCCCTAGGAATCTTGGAAAACTTCTGACACGCATCACAACGTCATGCATATTTGGCTGCATCCTTGTTTATGGTGGGCCAGAAATAGCTATATCGCAAAATCTTCTTTTCCAATGTTTGACCTCCATTGTCGTCACCACATTCACCTTCGTGGACCTCTTTCAGTACAAGCTTGATGTCGTAATGGGCGATGCACTGGAGGAGGGGCATCGAGAAACCTTGTCTGTACATGATTTCGCCTTGCAGCACATATCGGGAAGCCTTCCGGATAACTGCACGCCTCTCAGTTTTCTTTGTTGGAAGCATTCCATTCACCAAAAAATTCTTTAGAGGGTTCATCCATGACTCCTTCTCAGGTTCAATCTCTATTACTGGATCAGTTTCCATCTGATCTATACTAGGAGGCTGTATCACTTCAATCGGGACTAGCTCCATATCTTCAGGATTATCAGAGCTAGCCATATTCGCTAACTTGCTTGCCTTTTGATTTTCCGTTCGAGGAATATGAGATATGCTATAGTGATCAAAACCGTCCAGCAAATTCTTCACTTTTTCCAAATATGATATCAACCTTGGACTCCTGGCCTGAAACTCTCCAGTGACCTAGTTCACGACTATCTTGGAATCGCAAAAGATGTCCAGCCTTGTGATCTCCAACTCCTTTGCGAACTTCAGGCCGACAATCAGAGCTTCGTATTCGGAGTCGTTATTAGTGGCATGGAACTCCAATATAAGAGCACAACATATTAGCCGTGTCTTTGGAGTTTCAAGCACCACTCTAGCACCAGATCGTTTGACGTTCTTAGCTCCGTCAGTGTATAATTTCCAGGCACTGATGTCAAGGAGTAGTTTTGGTGGATCGTCTTCTTCACTTACTACACCATGTTCCAGGATGGTAAACTCTGCTATGAAGTCTGCAAGTACCTGCCCCCTTATTGATCGTTGGGATTAGAAGTTCAAATCAAATTGGCTTAGCTCAATATTCCACTTGAGTTGTCTTCCTAATGCTTCTAGACTTTGCAGAACTTGTTTGAGCGGTTGATCGGTGTACACAGTAATGGGATGGGTCTGGAAGTAGTGGTAAAGCTTTCTTGATGCGATCAGTAAGCTATACGCAGGCTTTTCTATTCTTGGGCAATTTCGTTCGGCTGCCACCAATTTATTACTCACATAGTACACCAGTCTTTGCACCTTGTCTTCCTCTCTTACCAAAGCCGAACTGATCGCGTGGGATGACACTACCAAGTACACAAATAAATCCTCGTGAACCACAGGTTTAGACAGTATCGGGGTTCATTCCAGATGATTCAATAGGTTCTGGAACGCTTCTATACAATTAGGAGTCCTTTTAAAGTTGTGCTTGCCTCGCTTTATCAGCTCGAAAAACGGGATGCATTTGGAGATGTATCTACTTAGCGCTGCCACTTTTCCAGCGAGGCCTTGCACATCTTTGATCTACCTTGGTTCTTGAATATTTCGGATTGTTGTAATTTGATCTGGATTGATTTCAATTCCATGGGAGCTGACGATGAATCCTAGGAATTTTCCAGATGCTACCCCAAATGAGAATTTCGAAGGATTTAGTTTCATCCCGTATTTGTGGAGAATCTAAAACATCTCTGCTAAATCGGCAGTATGGTCAGATGATTGTCTGTACTTTACCAACATGTCATCGACGTATACCTCCATCGTTTTCTCGATTTGGTTGTAGAACATCCTATTCACTAATCACTGATATGTAGCACCGACATTCTTCAGACCGAAAGGCATCACTACGTAACAGTATAATACCAGAGCTGTAATGAAGCTGGTATGCACTTGGTCCGGGACGTGCATAATGATTTGGTTGTACCTTGAGTAGGCATCCATGAAAGAAAGAAGCTCGTGACCCACCGTTGAATCCACCACCTGATCAACTCTAGGTAATAGAAAGCTATCCTTTGGGCCGACTTTGTCTAGATCTGAGAAGTCAATGCATGTGCGCCACTTTCCATTGACCTTCTTCACTAAAACCGGGTTTGAGATCCAGTCAGGGTATGTGGAATCTTAAATGAACCCATTACTTCTCAGCTTTCCGACTTCTTCCTTCAAGGCAGCAGACCTCTCTGGGCCAAGCATTCGACTTTTCTGTTTGACGGGAGGATGTTTCGGGTTAATACTTAATGAATGACTCATAATCGAGGGAGATATTCCACACATGTCCGCATTGGTCCAGGCGAATTCATCCATGTTTGCTTTCAAGAAATTTGTTAATTCTTTGGCTTGAACAGGGTCCAACTGGGATCCAATCTTCCGGACCTTCTCTGGGTCACTATCATCAATTGGTATGTCCACATTCGCTTCATTGGGAGTCGTCATTCTGCCCCCAGGCTCTTCATCCTCTCTGGGATCTATATCCTCGGGCAACTCTCTAGGCGACTCTCCCAGAGTTACTTTCTTTAGTTGATATGACGTTTCTTCCCTTGCAGGGGAAGAAGCGCTCTTTGTTTCTACATCTCTTCCATTACGGAGCAACTTCAGCTCCGTTATGTAGCATGCCCCTGCAACAAATTGATCTCTCTGACTATACCTACACCGGCATCCGTCAGGAAATTCAACAATAAACACCAGGGTGCGATGCAGGCCCTGAATTTGGCTAGGGTCGGTCGGCCCAAGAAGGCATTGTACGGCGACTCAATATCCAGAACCACAAAGGGGAGGATCCTCACTCTCTCGTGTTCTACTTCCCCAAGGGTTACTAACAGTTCTACGTATCCCATCGGAGCGGTTGAGGCTCCATTAAATCCACGTATCCAACCCTCGCATGGTTTCAAATCCTTTTGGCTCGAGTTTCATTTGGTCAAATGTTTTCTTAAAGTGAATGTTAACCGAACTCCCGTTATCCACTAGAACTTTATGGACTATAGCTGGATCGATGGTGACGTTGATCACTAATGGGTCTTCAGTTGGGGAGTGGACTCCAATACTCTCTCGGTCACGAAATATGACGTCATCAGACATCGTCTTATGTTGCTTAATCGGGGCATTATCCTCAGGATTGCTACAGTCTCCTACTTCAAAATGTTGTTTAGCCGCGTTCACGTACTGATCCATTGCCCTGAAACTGTGCCCTGCCAGATGAAGCCCACCAACTATGGTATTAATAACAGTATTTTTTTCCTTTTTGCTGAGCTGTTGTTCCGGCAGCAGGTTGGCTTTGGTTCGGGGTCTATGCAGCTTTCCCCTTGTGAGTCACCTTATATTCATCAATCTTTCCTTCTCGGAGTAGCTTTTCGACCACATCTCCCAGATGACAACATTTGTTTGTGGTGTGACCATGAGTTTGGTGAAAAAGACAAAATTTTCCAATCTCACGATTCTTCTCTGTCGAATCTCCCGGAGGAGGCCTCTTATACTGGAGAACGTTGTACGTATCCAGGAAGATATTCTCCAATGTATCATTTAACGATGTCAAATTCTCAAATGGCCCAGGCCGAGATCTTCTTTGAGAGTCATTCCCTTGATTTCTCTTCTGATTATTGTTATTATTATTCCCCGATTGGCGACCATTTCCTTGATTCTTGTTCCCGACATTAACTTCAACCTTTCTTGAGCTATCTCCTGTCTGCTTGATGGCCACATTACTTTGGATATCCTCCTTATCAGCAGCCTTCCTCTTTCAGTTGGCGTAGATTTCTTCTCGACGCAAACGGATGTTGGCCTTTTCGTAAAATATTTCCTTAGTCAATGATGGTTTACCGGCCAAGTATCTTCCAAACACAATATCCTTAATCAAGGCCATCAAAACAGTTTGTTCATGGGGATCTCTAACCTCCATGACTGCTAGATTGAAGCGATCTAGATAGGACCTCAAAGATTCGTCCGGACGTTGCTTAATGAGGGATAATTCGATGACATTCTTAGATCTCTGAGTATGCAGCCGGAACTAATTCACGAACTGTTCACTTAATTCCCTGAAACTGGAGATCGATCGCACTGGCAAACGAGTGAACCACATTAACGCCGTATCCTCTAGGAGTATCAGGAATGCCTTACACTTCACGGCTTCAAAAGCGGCAGCTACATTCATGTACCATGAATATATCATCGGGTGTTGGACTGGATCAGCCCTTCACGCATAACGGTTCATAGGTGGCATGTTGAATTTCCTTGGGAATCAAACCTCAAAAACGTCATCGGTGAAGGGCGAATGACTGCGGCCTATACCCCAATCTTCGGTTCTTTGTCCGCGACTTTCTACCATCATTTGCCTAATCATGGCTTCGACGTCTGCATGGGTCAGGGTGGATTCGGGATCAGCACTTCTTGCCCTACGAGCCTCTCCAGCATTACTTTGATGCGCTGCTGCAAGGTCTGGGGCCTGAGCAAAACTCCCCTGCCCCTATTACCGCAGTCAGTCACACGACGAGCAGAAGGAATGGGTTGATTTTGAGCAGGGTCAATGACGTCTCCATTCCTTGGTGGTAGGACGAGATCATTTAAGTTACGGTTATTAGTTCCCTGATTAAGCGCCTCTTCTTCTCGAGAAGGAAGTGTCATAAATTGAGGCTGCTCTATATTCTCAGCCCTTTCTAATGGAGGCCATCATCGGTTTCTTCGAGGTTCTTCAGACGAGGATGTGTGTTACGGGGAAAAAGGGTGAGCTGGCGGTGGCGAAACCTGCCTTTGAATATCGTCAATTTGTCTGCATAAGGCAGTATATTTTGACGCAGCAACGAGCTATGCCGCCTTTGAGCAGCAATTCATCATTTTGTCTGTCCAATGCTTCAATTATGCGAGAGAGATCTCCTTCCGTAGCTGGGCAGGAAGGTTGAACTGGTCATCATCATTTTCTCTTATACACAAGGAACTCGAGCCAGGTCGAGCAGAAGTACCAGCACGAGCGGAACGAGCCATAATCTTCTTCCCAAGTCGAGTAGTGGTCGAATTGTCATTTCGGATTGTGGTCCCCTTAGGCTAATGGCTCGTGGTACCGTCTTGGCGTCGGTTCGTAACGGTACCCTGGGTTTGGATCGTGGGAGCATTGGCAGGAAGGAGGGTGGCGTTATCTTGAGAACGGGTCATTACGCCCTCAGTCACACGGTTTGTGGTACCTCCAGCGGGTTGGATCGCCCCCTCCACGCCACGATCCTAAGAATCAACCTCGACCTGCTCCTGAACGCTGTCATCACGAGCTTCGTTTGTTACTTCAAAGGCCTGTGAAGCTCGAACATCCTTGGACTTCTTTCCAGCCATAATACTTTAGATTTGCCGAAATCTTCAAAGATCAAAACAGTGGGGTTTTCGACTGTTTCCTTCGGACCTGACTATCCAAACAATATAACAATAATCCAATATGCTGAGATTTTGTTCTCATTGAAAGCACCAAAATGTTAGATCCAAAAGTGGCTCTAACACCAAAATTATCTTAATTGGCAGAGATTTATATCTAGAAATGCAAGAAAACACACAAGATTTATAATGGTTCGGCGTTAACGAGCCTACGTCCACTTTATATCTATGATTATCGTGAGATTCAGGTACAATCAATGATTTCTCTCTTAATCTCACTGTTACAATGTTTGTTCACTCAATGATTTCAAATTAATACTGATAAGAAATAATTCAGAGATAGTAATGGTGGAAACAACACTCAGACCTGCCAAAAAGATCCCCAAAAATGCCTAGTCTGGGGCTATTTATAGCTGATATTTGCAGGCGGTTCATGGTCACACGTGGCACAAATCCCATGAATCTCGGACAGGTTCATGAGTGGATGTAGAAATGGTCAAAATGGCAGTTATGGACAAATGTCACGAGATCCGGGGACTTCGGATCGTGGTAGACCAAGTCTTGGTTAATGACCTTTGGTTCCTGAGATCGGGTCGTGGAGAACAGGCGTGGAGGGATCGGATCAAGATAGGGAGTCGCGATCGCTGATGGGCGCCACGAGCCGGGGAGGACAATGTGACCACGATCGCGTGTTTAAGGTTTTGACACGAGAGGCTTCATATTTCCTTTGTGTGTGAACCTTGGCGGTTTGGCCCAAAAGCTAGCCAACGCTATTCTGTAAATCCATCTCAGGCAATTTCTACCTAAGATTCCTAGAACAGCCCTTGCATAACTACATCTTCAATTTTCTTCATGATATTTGATTTGCAACATTAATACCCATACGGAGTGGTTTACAGGTAATGAATCTGATCCCGGTCGCTCCGTATTGACAACGGAAATGGTCAAAATCTTCGATAGTCGGTGATTTAACTATCAAAGGAAAACATGTATACAAACAACAGACGTATTTCCAAATGGAAATTTTACCGAGCAAATCATCAGTCAACACTGATCCACTTTAATTTAATTTGTTATTCAATTATCCATTTCCCTATTCCTGTTTCCATATATTCAACCTTTCTTATTTTTTCAATTTAGAAAATATACGTTATTAAAAATGGAAAACATTTCCATTTCTTATCTTCTATATTAGAAAACATTTCTGATTCTTATTTGAAAAACATTTCCAAAACTCCTACATTTGGATTTAAACAGATGTTTAAATAAAACATCGTTATGCCAACTCAAAACATTACACTCATTAACTAAATTCACTTAACCAAACTTTACTACAAACCTTAACAATTCCTTAGTTAAAAAGGAAGCCAATCAAGTTGGGGTATAACTACCTCTCAGACCTTAACTGAACAACAATTCTAACTTCAAAACAGACAAGGTTCACCTTTTAGACCTTTAACAAACTTCCTTACATAACCCTCTTTCGAATAAATCTCTATTCGATAACTCTTTCCTTCGAATAAACTATATTCGATAATCTCTCTTCGAATTGCCATATTCGATTAACTCTATTCAATTAACACTATTCGATTAACTCTAATCGATTTACTCTTATCAGATAGCTTTATTTGATTAACTCTATTTGATTAACTCTATTTGATTAACTCGATTTGATTAACTCTAATCGATTAACTCTATTGGATTAACTCTAATCAATTAACTCTTATCAATTAACTCCCATCAATTAACTCTTTTCGAATAAATTATATTCGTTAAACTCCTTCTAAATAAACTATATTCGATTTACTCCTTTAACTCTATTCGAATATACTATATTCGATTAACTTCTTTTAACTCTATTCGAATAAACTATATTTGATTTACTCATTTAACTCTATTCGAATAAATTATATTCGATTAACTCCTTTAACACTATTCGAATAAACTATATTCGTTGACTCCTTTCGAATAACTAATATTCAATAATCTTTTTGAGTAACTAATATTCGATTAATTCTCTTCTTCGAATAACTTTATTCGATAACTCTTTCTTCGAATAAACTATATTCGAATAACTCTAATCTGACTAACTCTAATTCAATTAATCTATTCGAATAACTAATATTCAACTAACTCTTGTTCGATTAACTCTATTCAATTAACTTTGGTTGATTAACTCTAATTCGATTAACTCTAATCCATTAACTATAATTCGATTAACTCTAATCGATTAACTCCACTCGATTAACTCCTTTTGATTAACTCTAACTCGATTAACTCTAATCGATTAATTCTAATTCAATTAACTCTAATCAATTAACTCTAACACGATTAACTCAAATCTATTAACTCCATTAAGTTTGACTTCATATTTCAAAATAGTATCACATTTCAAAATTCTATTTATACTTCTATTTATAGAATTATTCATACGAAATCTTTTTTTTATTTCTAACACTTAAATCTCATTTAAAATTTCATTTTATTACTCTATTTATTTCATAAATAAATATTTCCTTTTATAACTCTATTTATTTTTCTAAATTAATATTTCCTTTTATAACTCTATTTATTTTCTAACTATCTCCTTTTCTATTCTATTTGTTTCACAAATATTTCCTTTCCTATTTGTTTCACAAATATTTTCCTTTTATATTTGTTTTCACAAATAATTTCCTTTTTATATTTGTTTACACAAATAATTTCCTTTTATATTTGTTTTCACAAATATTTTCCTTTTATAAAATCCTATTCCTTTTATATATAAAATCCATTGATTTTATATAAATACTTTATGTAAAGACCCGCAACTTCCCCGTAAGGGAAAGCGTCGGATAGTTCGAGAACAAGCCACAACATAACGCATACATAAGAACATCTCATCGTATATTACAACAATGCATCAGATTACAAGAATATACAGAGTATAAATGAATAAATATTACACAGAAATATCAGAGATTAACAATAAGTTACATAGCAGCGGAAAAATAATACAATACACAACTAGAAGAGATATACGGATACAAAGCTTTCCGGATATCGTTCCAGCTGTAAACCAGGATCCTGTGAATATAAATCTGCAAAACCAAAACTACTAGCTGCCCGTGTCAAAAATAGGGGCACCCAGAGTTTAGGTTAAAACAATAAACTCCAGGTCAGTCATGTGACTGGTGTGAGAACTAAAACAGTTATTAATCTTTATTCTAAATCATTAGGTAAATCAAGGGACCACGCCGTATAACACGGAACGGGTTTCCTCCCAAGAATACCAGTGCATAAAACAAACAGCGCAATGCTAAATAAAGAAAAATGAAGCTGTTATAAGACCCAGGTCCTATCACACAATGCAACGCAAGCCGGGGGATAGGGTTTTCCCTTATAACAGCCAAAGAATGCTTGATACGTTTAAAACAAATCATTTGATACTATAATAAGTGCATATTGTATAAAACAACTTCAAATCATAAGTATCAATCATAGGCGGCATGGGTACCATATATCATGTCGCCATATATAGGTTTACAAATAAAACCGCAAAGTCACGTATTTGGAAATTGGATTTCCGTCTATGAACCGAGGCCAGGGATCGTCCTCTACCGATTCGAGACAATCTAGCCTACCATGTCTCAGGAACAGCCGCAACTGCCCCCTGGATCGTCAGGGCCGGTCCACCGATGTGGATTATTATGCCTGAACAATACGTCTCCCCGCCCTTTGGGGCGCAAACGAGCCAACGAATGACTCCATCGGTTCGAGAACGACCGATCAATCCGAGGCGCCTCGCAACAGCAACAACCACATAAGTCAAACTCGTCAGGGCGTGTAAAACCACTGACGCCACTTTTAGCTAGAAAGAAACGCAAGTCCTCCCTGAGGTCCGTCTCCCGTTTTTGGTTCATACCTGGTGTGAAACACGCGAGGTAAACGTTACACAAAGCTACGCCACAAAGGCCGTGCTTTGATCATCACCACAAGACTTTGCTTTTCAACAGAAGCCTTGATCATTTGCATCTTAGCATGCCACACAGGCAAACCATCCTATGCAACCGATATCAGTCACACAGAATGAAATCCGATGTCAGACACACAGTCCATTTACAAGTCCGTCCTGGGTCTGAACGAAACCGGAGGCACCTAGTACCCCGCATATCCATCGATCTCCAAGTACGTCTGGACGATCACTAACTGTTTCCATCTTCTTGGGTGTACAGCCCAATCAAGATCATCAGTAATTACCCAAAACGACGTGAAGACCTCCGGTCTTCGACCATCGTCTTCATCTTCGACTTATCGTCGTATCAGTTATTCAGAATGGGATAAACCCGGTCTTTCCGAATAACTCGCGTATATATTATAAAAGTGTTACACAAACACAACATACGCCTCATTCCAATTCATTAGTCACTAACCGTAAATTAATCAAGAGAATAATTTCCCAAATATTAACCCCGAAGGCCGAAACCAACATCAGATCAATATCCAGAAAACCATTCTGCTTGGCTAACCGACAGTTAGTTTCTAAATTTCACATTCAAATCTAATTAAAGATTTAACTATCGCCTGGAGCAAAACTGGTGATACTCCATTCTCGATTCTTTTCAATCTAATTAAAGATTCATTAAAACTCCACTTAGTTTTAATCTGTGACTGGGTTAAAGAATCAGTGTCATTTAAAACACGGTTCACGATAAACCCAAAGTCACATCCCATTAATTATCGGGTTAAAGAACAAGTGTTATTTAAAACACTGTTCACGATAAACCCAAAAATCAATATTCATTCAATTCCAATTAAATATTATTTAATTGGTACACTTCATCAAATCTAAATCAAAAGATTTAATCTTTTCTCAACTGGGTTCAAGAACAGTGTTAGTGAAGACACCATTCACGACAAACCCAAATCACATTCATTAATTATCGGGTTAAAGAACAAGTGTTATTTAAAACACTGTTCACGATAAACCCAAAAATCAATATTCATTCAATTCCAATTAAATATTATTTAATTGGTACACTTCATTAAATCTAAATAAAAAGATTTAATCATTTCTCAACTGGGTTCAAGAACAGTGTTAGTGAAGACACCATTCACGACAAACCCAAATCACATTCATTAATTATCGGGTTAAAGAACAAGTGTTATTTAAAACACTGTTCACGATAAACCCAAAAATCTACATCGATTCAATTCCAATTAAATATTATTTAATTGGTACACTTCATTAAATCTAAATAAAAAGATTTAATCTTTTCTCAACTGGGTTCAAGAACAGTGTTAGTGAAGACACCATTCACGACAAACCCAAATCACATTCGATATTCAATACAAGGCTCTGAATAGAAAATATATCGGCTTATATTCAATATCGAATTCTACGACTAACAAATGTCGTATTGGAAATAACGATATAAATATATATCTTTCAAATTTCCATAACCACACCTGTATAATCACGAATTCCAACATCGAAATATTCCGAAGACAATTTCGATTCAAATCCACTCCAATGCAATCATTGGAAATTTTGGTTATTTTCAAAACCCTTTTCAAATTCAATTTATTTATTTAAAAATAAATAGAATTATAATTCTAGTTCAAAACTAGTTCATTTCGATAAAAATCTATTTTTATCTTTTCAAATATGGAGTTTTTCATCCCAAACTTTCACAAATCATTTCTTATGATTTTACACAAATTATTACTATTTTTAATAATTTTATCAAGGCCCGTACAGTCGATTTCCAACAACGGCCATCGAACTGCACTTACAGCGACCTTTTTCGAATTTGATTTGGACGTATCTCCAAATCCAACCGTTAGATTTCAAATTTCTAACATTCATTAGAAAGCTCTTTTCGATACGAACCCAACGGTTCCGGTTTTAGGAGAATCCGACGGTCGGATCTCCCGCAATGTCCGTTTGAAATAAATGGTCGAAATTCACGAACTGCCGCGGCGCGGCGCGTTCTATTCAGGCCATTATATTATATATATAATATATATAATATATACTTCGTCGATTTCTATTTAAAACGAATTATATAAATAGTTTTAAATTCGTTTCAAAAGCAATTTCAACCTCCTTTTCAATTCAAATCAAAATTGAATTCTTCTTTATAAATTCGTTTCAAAATTCATTTCTATTCAATTCAAATTTCAATTCAATTTGAATCCATTTCAATTCGTTTTCAATTCAATTCTTTTCGAAATCGTTTTCAATTCAATTCATTTCGAAATCGTTTTCAATTCAATTCATTTCGAAATCGTTTTCAATGCAATTCATTTCGAAATCGTTTTATTTTCAATTCATTTCGAAATCGTTTTATTCAATTCATTTCAAAATATTTGATTTCAATTCATTTCAAAATATTCGATTTCGAAATCACTTTTCAATATTCATTTTAAAATGAATAAAATCGATATAAATATCGTTCACGTCAAAATGGCGTCAATCTAATCCTCACGGCTTCACATATTTCTATTTTCAAATATTCTATTTCAAATATTTCTATTTCAAATATTTCTATTTCAAATATTTCTTTTTTTTTTTTTTTTGAAACTGGAATGAGGCCCAATCAATTACCATATAATGTTAATTATATGGATTTTCTACAACACATGTATATATCAACAACGATGAATAATCAACCATCAACCAAAGTGCACTACACTGTATAAGCATCAAATATAGACATTTAACGCTTATAGCAGCTTGTCAATCAATCGATCGACATATTTAATCAATCAGGATGAGTGAACTTCAAATTTCATCCTAACACCCGTGTGGGGTTTCAAACAATCAAACACATATTTTATTTGTGCAGTTAGGCGATGTGAAAAATTTATCGACCCAATCAACGTCATTCAAATAGGTGTACATAAACAAACCGTCTGGTTTGTAAATGAATATTTATTTATTCACATTCACGTTAAAAATTATATTTTTAACGATAACACATTTTATTTTAACATATGAATTTCTATTCAGTTCATTCGTTAAATAAAATGCTATTTTTATTTTTTTTTTTCTAACTTATTTTAGAAAATTTCGGCGGCATAACGGCACGATACTAGAAACGGGACAAGGCCTAGCCTTATCCCCGGTCTAGTGAAGGCCCACGCCATTCACACATCAATCAAATCAATTCGTTATGCAAACCACAAACTTTGAAGTAAGGATCTAACCTAGCCTTACTCCTTCGCCTTATAACGGCGCACGTCTAATCCTAACCAATTTATCGATTCGATTTTTCACACCACAAACCACATTCAAACCAATATCGCAATCAATCACCAAACAGTCAAACAAACAAGTCCATGGTCTGTGGACGATTGTGTCGGGTGCTACTAAGCACCGTCTGCATCCTAGTATATATATATAACTAGAAATAAAATAGAAAGGTGAGAAATTCTCACTTTTAGCTATCCAACCATCTCGACTCTTCTTTTGCAGAAGTCTTCGTCGTTTCGCCTTTTTGTCACCTTCGTTGCCCAAGGCCACTATATATATAAAAACGAATTTTTATTTCAAAGTTCAATATATAAAAATCGAATTTTTATTTCAAAGTTCAATATATAAAAATCGAATTTTTATTTCAAAGTTCAATATATAAAAATCGAATTTTTATTTCAAAGTTCAATATATAAAAATCGAATTTTTATTTCAAAGTTCAATATATAAAAATCGAATTTTTATTTCAAAGTTCAATATATAAAAATCGAATTTTTATTTCAAAGTTCAATATATAAAAATCGAATTTTTATTTCAAAGTTCAATATATAAAAATCGAATTTTTATTTCAAAGTTCAATATATAAAAATCGAATTTTTATTCCGCTAATATATAGACAATAATCTCATTTCAAAAATATTGATTTCGCCTTTATAAAAATAAAGTTTTCACCATTTTAAATTAAAGTCTTCACCTTTTTAAATTAAAAGTTTTCACCATTTTAAATTAAAGTCTTCACCTTTTTAAATTAAAAGTTTTCACCTTTTTAAATTAAAAGTTTTCACCTTTTTAAATTAAAAGTTTTCACCTTTCAAAAATCAGTTTCAAATTACTTTTAAAATTTTGATTTTATATTTTCCTTAAATCAGTTTTAAAATGAATACAAATCAGTTTTTAAAATGAATAAAAATCAGTTTTAAAATGAATAAAAAATCAGTTTTAAAATGAATACAAATCAGTTTTTAAATGCTTTAAAGAATTAAAATAAAAACGAAATTAAGAAAAAAACTTACTGTTATTGTACGAAGAGGGAGGAGGAGGGGTGGAGCGGCTTCCAGTGCGGTGGCGCGGGGGGGGGGGGGGGGGGATGAAGGGGTTGCGTCGGCTATTTCGAGGGGGAAAGGGGACTGCGGAGGAGAGGGGGGTTCGATCGGGGGTTGCGGCTAGTGGGAGGAAGCGGCGCCGGAGGTTGACTTGGGGGAGGGTTGTCGCGCCAGTGGCGGCGCGCTGAGAGGAGGGCGGCGGCGGAAGTTCGACGATGTCTGGGGTTTTTTTTTTTTTTCTTTTTTATCCTTTACAGAAGAATGATCGGGGGGGGGGCCAAAAGGTTTTAAGGGAGAGAAATTTTTTTTTTTTTTTTTTTTTTTTTTAATTTATTTTATCCTAAAGAGTTGACTTTCAAATACGACCTCTAAACGAGGCCCACCGCCTGTCGTCTATAGCGTTCTACCCCCATTCCGAACACAATGGGATATGTATCGCAAGCTGATTCGACTGTTTGAATCAGTTTCCATTAAATTTACATTTAAAACTTTATATTGAATTTTAAACGTACATTTCAAATTACCGGGGTCACATACTAACTAGAAAAATTCCAGAAAAATATTTTCTAGCTTCGTATTGACGATACGGTCCTAACAAAACTAGTTTCGTCGAATTCTGAGACCGTTTGAAAAATGGCCAATTTCCAGTCGATTAAAATCAACTGAAACTGGTCAAACGCGTTTTCCTTTGCCACGCTCACATATTGATTCGAAAAATTATGAAATTTGAAACCTAGCAATAACTTAACATCACGGACCCAACAAAACTGGTTTCGTCGAAATCCGAGGTCATTTGCAAAATGTCCATTTTTAAGGGCCTGAATTCCATAGCGACTATTCAGAATTTTCAACTAGACATATCTTTTGATTCTCGCTACGAAATCTTGATCTTTCGGATTCGTTGGAAAGATATTCACAATTAGATTCCATTATTTTTGGTTTCACTAAAATCCGGATTGTTTTGCACCCGGTACATTCAATTGAAGTTTGAAATCGAATTATCGAACTACCGCGCCATTTTCAATTCTATATAAATAATTATATATAATTATTTATATTCTAACGACGACGCGTATACTATATACGTTCGAATTCTATTCAAAATAAATTTCTCGTCGATATTATTTAAAATAATTCATTTTAAATAATCAAAACTCGCTATAATTGCCAAAATAAAATTTTAAACTGGCCCAGATTTTACGGGTTGTTACAATCTCCCCCACTTAAAACTTTTCGTCCCCGAAAAGGAACAAAGTCGAAAGTGGATTGATTAATCAGCTCTACGCTCGATTCGGCCTCCATTCTCTAACTCTTTAGTTTCTGAGAATTTTCAAAATTTCAAAAATTTGGCTAACACCCTAAATTTTTGAAAAATTTCGCCATAACCTCCCCTGCACCGGGAGCATCGGGGAATTTCAAATAGCTTCCCCGGTCCTTCAGATCTCAAAAAGAAAAAGAAAAAGCCAAGCGGCTAGCCAATAGGCTCACAAAATCATCATCACCCAAACAAAACAGGAAATTATGTAGTAAACATGTACCTATTTGTCGGGCAAACAAATTTTATTCTCTGCTCTAGCCTCCTTGCTATGACCTGTTCAAAGATATATATGTATATGCAAGCAGATGCGACCAATTTTCAATATCGTTCAATATTTGATATAATTAGGCTAAACGGTTCAAAATTATCAAAAAATTAAGCAAACAACCCAAACATCAATCAATTAGTGAATTAGAGTTTCAAATTCATAACTTTGATACATAGTCAAAAATCAGATTTTTGATGCCAAATCACAACAAATAAATCTAGCTATATAAGTTTTGGTTCTCACACCAGTCTAATGGAAATATATAGAAAATCACACCTTCGAAACTCGAATACCAATTCTGATGATGTCTAGACTATCATCAGAATCGTCTCCGGGCGACTAGAGTGTGGCTCTATATCTATCCAGTATATTAAAACTTCAAATACACGTGGATCAGACGCATACGCAAAGACTATATATATACTGGACTGTCCAAATTCAATATAAATAGATAATCAGATACGAATAATTGATTTAAATTTTCAAAACAAAATTTGTTTTCATTTGAAAAATATACTCTTCACACTCGTTCTAGGATACTACTGATCCTATCTCTAACGAGTCATCCCCATTGGATATTACCAATCCAACATCTGATGAATTCTTTCGTATGGTTCTAATGTGTCTTGTTCTCTGAGCTTTGTAAACCAAAGCTCTGATACCACGTGTAAAGACCCGCAACTTCCCCGTAAGGGAAAGCGTCGGATAGTTCGAGAACAAGCCACAACATAACGCATACATAAGAACATCTCATCGTATATTACAACAATGCATCAGATTACAAGAATATACAGAGTATAAATGAATAAATATTACACAGAAATATCAGAGATTAACAATAAGTTACATAGCAGCGGAAAAATAATACAATACACAACTAGAAGAGATATACGGATACAAAGCTTTCCGGATATCGTTCCAGCTGTAAACCAGGATCCTGTGAATATAAATCTGCAAAACCAAAACTACTAGCTGCCCGTGTCAAAAATAGGGGCACCCAGAGTTTAGGTTAAAACAATAAACTCCAGGTCAGTCATGTGACTGGTGTGAGAACTAAAACAGTTATTAATCTTTATTCTAAATCATTAGGTAAATCAAGGGACCACGCCGTATAACACGGAACGGGTTTCCTCCCAAGAATACCAGTGCATAAAACAAACAGCGCAATGCTAAATAAAGAAAAATGAAGCTGTTATAAGACCCAGGTCCTATCACACAATGCAACGCAAGCCGGGGGATAGGGTTTTCCCTTATAACAGCCAAAGAATGCTTGATACGTTTAAAACAAATCATTTGATACTATAATAAGTGCATATTGTATAAAACAACTTCAAATCATAAGTATCAATCATAGGCGGCATGGGTACCATATATCATGTCGCCATATATAGGTTTACAAATAAAACCGCAAAGTCACGTATTTGGAAATTGGATTTCCGTCTATGAACCGAGGCCAGGGATCGTCCTCTACCGATTCGAGACAATCTAGCCTACCATGTCTCAGGAACAGCCGCAACTGCCCCCTGGATCGTCAGGGCCGGTCCACCGATGTGGATTATTATGCCTGAACAATACGTCTCCCCGCCCTTTGGGGCGCAAACGAGCCAACGAATGACTCCATCGGTTCGAGAACGACCGATCAATCCGAGGCGCCTCGCAACAGCAACAACCACATAAGTCAAACTCGTCAGGGCGTGTAAAACCACTGACGCCACTTTTAGCTAGAAAGAAACGCAAGTCCTCCCTGAGGTCCGTCTCCCGTTTTTGGTTCATACCTGGTGTGAAACACGCGAGGTAAACGTTACACAAAGCTACGCCACAAAGGCCGTGCTTTGATCATCACCACAAGACTTTGCTTTTCAACAGAAGCCTTGATCATTTGCATCTTAGCATGCCACACAGGCAAACCATCCTATGCAACCGATATCAGTCACACAGAATGAAATCCGATGTCAGACACACAGTCCATTTACAAGTCCGTCCTGGGTCTGAACGAAACCGGAGGCACCTAGTACCCCGCATATCCATCGATCTCCAAGTACGTCTGGACGATCACTAACTGTTTCCATCTTCTTGGGTGTACAGCCCAATCAAGATCATCAGTAATTACCCAAAACGACGTGAAGACCTCCGGTCTTCGACCATCGTCTTCATCTTCGACTTATCGTCGTATCAGTTATTCAGAATGGGATAAACCCGGTCTTTCCGAATAACTCGCGTATATATTATAAAAGTGTTACACAAACACAACATACGCCTCATTCCAATTCATTAGTCACTAACCGTAAATTAATCAAGAGAATAATTTCCCAAATATTAACCCCGAAGGCCGAAACCAACATCAGATCAATATCCAGAAAACCATTCTGCTTGGCTAACCGACAGTTAGTTTCTAAATTTCACATTCAAATCTAATTAAAGATTTAACTATCGCCTGGAGCAAAACTGGTGATACTCCATTCTCGATTCTTTTCAATCTAATTAAAGATTCATTAAAACTCCACTTAGTTTTAATCTGTGACTGGGTTAAAGAATCAGTGTCATTTAAAACACGGTTCACGATAAACCCAAAGTCACATCCCATTAATTATCGGGTTAAAGAACAAGTGTTATTTAAAACACTGTTCACGATAAACCCAAAAATCAATATTCATTCAATTCCAATTAAATATTATTTAATTGGTACACTTCATCAAATCTAAATCAAAAGATTTAATCTTTTCTCAACTGGGTTCAAGAACAGTGTTAGTGAAGACACCATTCACGACAAACCCAAATCACATTCATTAATTATCGGGTTAAAGAACAAGTGTTATTTAAAACACTGTTCACGATAAACCCAAAAATCAATATTCATTCAATTCCAATTAAATATTATTTAATTGGTACACTTCATTAAATCTAAATAAAAAGATTTAATCATTTCTCAACTGGGTTCAAGAACAGTGTTAGTGAAGACACCATTCACGACAAACCCAAATCACATTCATTAATTATCGGGTTAAAGAACAAGTGTTATTTAAAACACTGTTCACGATAAACCCAAAAATCTACATCGATTCAATTCCAATTAAATATTATTTAATTGGTACACTTCATTAAATCTAAATAAAAAGATTTAATCTTTTCTCAACTGGGTTCAAGAACAGTGTTAGTGAAGACACCATTCACGACAAACCCAAATCACATTCGATATTCAATACAAGGCTCTGAATAGAAAATATATCGGCTTATATTCAATATCGAATTCTACGACTAACAAATGTCGTATTGGAAATAACGATATAAATATATATCTTTCAAATTTCCATAACCACACCTGTATAATCACGAATTCCAACATCGAAATATTCCGAAGACAATTTCGATTCAAATCCACTCCAATGCAATCATTGGAAATTTTGGTTATTTTCAAAACCCTTTTCAAATTCAATTTATTTATTTAAAAATAAATAGAATTATAATTCTAGTTCAAAACTAGTTCATTTCGATAAAAATCTATTTTTATCTTTTCAAATATGGAGTTTTTCATCCCAAACTTTCACAAATCATTTCTTATGATTTTACACAAATTATTACTATTTTTAATAATTTTATCAAGGCCCGTACAGTCGATTTCCAACAACGGCCATCGAACTGCACTTACAGCGACCTTTTTCGAATTTGATTTGGACGTATCTCCAAATCCAACCGTTAGATTTCAAATTTCTAACATTCATTAGAAAGCTCTTTTCGATACGAACCCAACGGTTCCGGTTTTAGGAGAATCCGACGGTCGGATCTCCCGCAATGTCCGTTTGAAATAAATGGTCGAAATTCACGAACTGCCGCGGCGCGGCGCGTTCTATTCAGGCCATTATATTATATATATAATATATATAATATATACTTCGTCGATTTCTATTTAAAACGAATTATATAAATAGTTTTAAATTCGTTTCAAAAGCAATTTCAACCTCCTTTTCAATTCAAATCAAAATTGAATTCTTCTTTATAAATTCGTTTCAAAATTCATTTCTATTCAATTCAAATTTCAATTCAATTTGAATCCATTTCAATTCGTTTTCAATTCAATTCTTTTCGAAATCGTTTTCAATTCAATTCATTTCGAAATCGTTTTCAATTCAATTCATTTCGAAATCGTTTTCAATGCAATTCATTTCGAAATCGTTTTATTTTCAATTCATTTCGAAATCGTTTTATTCAATTCATTTCAAAATATTTGATTTCAATTCATTTCAAAATATTCGATTTCGAAATCACTTTTCAATATTCATTTTAAAATGAATAAAATCGATATAAATATCGTTCACGTCAAAATGGCGTCAATCTAATCCTCACGGCTTCACATATTTCTATTTTCAAATATTCTATTTCAAATATTTCTATTTCAAATATTTCTATTTCAAATATTTCTTTTTTTTTTTTTTTTGAAACTGGAATGAGGCCCAATCAATTACCATATAATGTTAATTATATGGATTTTCTACAACACATGTATATATCAACAACGATGAATAATCAACCATCAACCAAAGTGCACTACACTGTATAAGCATCAAATATAGACATTTAACGCTTATAGCAGCTTGTCAATCAATCGATCGACATATTTAATCAATCAGGATGAGTGAACTTCAAATTTCATCCTAACACCCGTGTGGGGTTTCAAACAATCAAACACATATTTTATTTGTGCAGTTAGGCGATGTGAAAAATTTATCGACCCAATCAACGTCATTCAAATAGGTGTACATAAACAAACCGTCTGGTTTGTAAATGAATATTTATTTATTCACATTCACGTTAAAAATTATATTTTTAACGATAACACATTTTATTTTAACATATGAATTTCTATTCAGTTCATTCGTTAAATAAAATGCTATTTTTATTTTTTTTTTTCTAACTTATTTTAGAAAATTTCGGCGGCATAACGGCACGATACTAGAAACGGGACAAGGCCTAGCCTTATCCCCGGTCTAGTGAAGGCCCACGCCATTCACACATCAATCAAATCAATTCGTTATGCAAACCACAAACTTTGAAGTAAGGATCTAACCTAGCCTTACTCCTTCGCCTTATAACGGCGCACGTCTAATCCTAACCAATTTATCGATTCGATTTTTCACACCACAAACCACATTCAAACCAATATCGCAATCAATCACCAAACAGTCAAACAAACAAGTCCATGGTCTGTGGACGATTGTGTCGGGTGCTACTAAGCACCGTCTGCATCCTAGTATATATATATAACTAGAAATAAAATAGAAAGGTGAGAAATTCTCACTTTTAGCTATCCAACCATCTCGACTCTTCTTTTGCAGAAGTCTTCGTCGTTTCGCCTTTTTGTCACCTTCGTTGCCCAAGGCCACTATATATATAAAAACGAATTTTTATTTCAAAGTTCAATATATAAAAATCGAATTTTTATTTCAAAGTTCAATATATAAAAATCGAATTTTTATTTCAAAGTTCAATATATAAAAATCGAATTTTTATTTCAAAGTTCAATATATAAAAATCGAATTTTTATTTCAAAGTTCAATATATAAAAATCGAATTTTTATTTCAAAGTTCAATATATAAAAATCGAATTTTTATTTCAAAGTTCAATATATAAAAATCGAATTTTTATTTCAAAGTTCAATATATAAAAATCGAATTTTTATTTCAAAGTTCAATATATAAAAATCGAATTTTTATTCCGCTAATATATAGACAATAATCTCATTTCAAAAATATTGATTTCGCCTTTATAAAAATAAAGTTTTCACCATTTTAAATTAAAGTCTTCACCTTTTTAAATTAAAAGTTTTCACCATTTTAAATTAAAGTCTTCACCTTTTTAAATTAAAAGTTTTCACCTTTTTAAATTAAAAGTTTTCACCTTTTTAAATTAAAAGTTTTCACCTTTCAAAAATCAGTTTCAAATTACTTTTAAAATTTTGATTTTATATTTTCCTTAAATCAGTTTTAAAATGAATACAAATCAGTTTTTAAAATGAATAAAAATCAGTTTTAAAATGAATAAAAAATCAGTTTTAAAATGAATACAAATCAGTTTTTAAATGCTTTAAAGAATTAAAATAAAAACGAAATTAAGAAAAAAACTTACTGTTATTGTACGAAGAGGGAGGAGGAGGGGTGGAGCGGCTTCCAGTGCGGTGGCGCGGGGGGGGGGGGGGGGGATGAAGGGGTTGCGTCGGCTATTTCGAGGGGGAAAGGGGACTGCGGAGGAGAGGGGGGTTCGATCGGGGGTTGCGGCTAGTGGGAGGAAGCGGCGCCGGAGGTTGACTTGGGGGAGGGTTGTCGCGCCAGTGGCGGCGCGCTGAGAGGAGGGCGGCGGCGGAAGTTCGACGATGTCTGGGGTTTTTTTTTTTTTTCTTTTTTATCCTTTACAGAAGAATGATCGGGGGGGGGGCCAAAAGGTTTTAAGGGAGAGAAATTTTTTTTTTTTTTTTTTTTTTTTTTAATTTATTTTATCCTAAAGAGTTGACTTTCAAATACGACCTCTAAACGAGGCCCACCGCCTGTCGTCTATAGCGTTCTACCCCCATTCCGAACACAATGGGATATGTATCGCAAGCTGATTCGACTGTTTGAATCAGTTTCCATTAAATTTACATTTAAAACTTTATATTGAATTTTAAACGTACATTTCAAATTACCGGGGTCACATACTAACTAGAAAAATTCCAGAAAAATATTTTCTAGCTTCGTATTGACGATACGGTCCTAACAAAACTAGTTTCGTCGAATTCTGAGACCGTTTGAAAAATGGCCAATTTCCAGTCGATTAAAATCAACTGAAACTGGTCAAACGCGTTTTCCTTTGCCACGCTCACATATTGATTCGAAAAATTATGAAATTTGAAACCTAGCAATAACTTAACATCACGGACCCAACAAAACTGGTTTCGTCGAAATCCGAGGTCATTTGCAAAATGTCCATTTTTAAGGGCCTGAATTCCATAGCGACTATTCAGAATTTTCAACTAGACATATCTTTTGATTCTCGCTACGAAATCTTGATCTTTCGGATTCGTTGGAAAGATATTCACAATTAGATTCCATTATTTTTGGTTTCACTAAAATCCGGATTGTTTTGCACCCGGTACATTCAATTGAAGTTTGAAATCGAATTATCGAACTACCGCGCCATTTTCAATTCTATATAAATAATTATATATAATTATTTATATTCTAACGACGACGCGTATACTATATACGTTCGAATTCTATTCAAAATAAATTTCTCGTCGATATTATTTAAAATAATTCATTTTAAATAATCAAAACTCGCTATAATTGCCAAAATAAAATTTTAAACTGGCCCAGATTTTACGGGTTGTTACACTTTATTTTCATAATACACTTTGAAAATCCCCTTTTCTACATTCCAGCATTTCTTACGGTATTTAAAATACCCAAATAACAATGGTCGATATCGTTCAACACACGTAATCAACATAGATTATATATCACATCATATATTACAATATATGAAAAACAGTAAAATAAATATTGAGGAATCCAGTTGGACTCCTCCGACCTGTTTCCCTGCATCCGCAGATGTTAAACAATATAACTAACATCAATTTCGTTTTACTATGAAATATTCTGCTAAACAAAATCAATATATATATATATATATATAACCAGATCTATAATTTCAACCAATTACTTAGCAATTCAACCAAACAGTCAATACACAGCAATCAATCATCATTTATCAGTTCTAAATATACGTTATATAAATATGAACTGGTAGAGTTGGTGAGTTTTACTCACATTGGCGGTTTATCGTTAAATATCGATAACCATTGTCGATTAAATTCGGACAATTTATTTTGCAATATATTGTAACTAGCCCTAATTCACTCCTAGTCTGTTCCATTGTATAGCCACCTTTCATACGATCCCAACGGATCTTGTTTTGATGAATTCTGATCACATATGACTAAGATATTTATTTTACAAATTTTACGTTATTTTATTTTAAAACTTAACTTAATAAAATTACAAAAATGGGCTTCCACCCTATACCTCGGCCCATCGGTTCACCGTTTCCACGTCATTGTCTTCTTCCTCTACCAAGAAACCACGCGACCTCCTCTGTTACTTCTTCATTTCGATTACTTCCTACCCAATATTCTCGTTCCTTCCTTTGTAAAAAATCACGAGACCTTTACCATTGATCTCCATTCTCTTTCCTCTCCCTCCCGAGCATACCCCGCTGAAGCTCGCACCACCAGAATGTCTCGCGTTCTCCAACTGATGCCCTTCCAGGTCGCGCACATTTTCCTGGTCCTATATCTCGCTCACCACAACACCGTTCGACCAGAGAGCATCACCATAATTCACCTCTCAGTTTTCTCTTCAACTTTGTATACCCTTATCCAACTCGCATTAGCCATGTTATCACGACTTCAGCCTTTTTCCGAGCTCTTACAGTACATTGCACTTCTCCTTTTTGATTGAAAATCCACAAAAGTTTCACAAAACGTTCAAAACTCCATAACAAGATCAACCGCAACATTCAATTCGTGATTCGTTTCTTTATTTTCTCGAAAAGCCTAGCCCTAGGTGCATGGCTAAGAAGAACAGCGAACACTGACGCCTTCGAATTACCCAAAACCTATATAAATTTGAAGAGGAATACTCGATAGATCCAAATATAGGTGTTTCGAGATTTACAGAATTTGATTTGAATTTCCTTTGATTTTAAAACTCATGTTTCTCATGGTTGAAATTCTTCCTGGTGGCGGCTCAACATTTTATTGGTTGTAGAAATGAAATTAGGTTAAGTTAGGAGCTTTTATATGATGTATGATAGCTTACAAGATAAGCTACTTATTTTATGTAAATTTATATTTGATTTTCAACACGATTTATCATTCTAAAAATTCCTATGACCACATACGATACCCGAAAATCACAAAAATGGGCATCACCTTCAGTTCGACATTACGGACCCAACGGAACTGGTTTCGTTGAATTCTGACTCTGTTTGCTCACACAGTGTATTTTTTACCGTTAAAATATTGACTGATTTTCACATTAAAAATCAGTACGGCCACACACTGACTCCAAAAATCACGAAACTCGAAATCTAACAATAATTTAAAATTACCGATCCACCAAAATTAGTTTCGTCAAAAATGGAGGTCATTTGCAAAACTGGATATTTTTAAATCTCTAAATAACCCATTTAAATATATTTAAAAATAATTAAATTAAATATAAATAAATATATATTATCGTATATATATTCACATATAATATCGTATAGCTCCAATTGGATTTATAACTCGATATTCAAATCCCAGTTGAATTGATATTTAATTTATATTGAAAAATCCTTTTATAATATAAATAAATTGCTATAATTTATTAAGGAATTCCATAGCGACTTTTCGAAAATTTGATTTGGACATAACTTGAAATCTACACGATGAAATCTCGATTTTTCTCTTCTATTAGAAAAATATACTTCACCAGCTCCGAACGTTTCTTGTTTCACAGAAATCCGATTTAAAACGGATTCTATATATTCATTTAAAGTTTGAATCACCAAATAAGAACTACCGTGCCATTTCGAGCTTGATTAAAATTATAATATAAATTATACGTTCAACTGTCATTCAAATAATATATTCGTTTTTCTAATTCAAATTCTAAGCTGAATTAAATATTTTAAGTTGTCCAATTCACATTATATTGCCAATTCACTATTTCCGACTATCTCGGAATTAAATATATTATTCTATTATTTAAATTAATTAATTATTCAATATTATTTAATTAAATGACCCTATAAATTTCTAAACCATTATTTAAATAATTAAATAAATTTATTATTACACCGTAAAAATACGGGACATTACATATACATATATACTGTAATTTTCCTTAATATTTATTATTCACAATTTATTATTTTAAATCAATTTCTAAAATAATCCAAAATAAATTGTGTTATAAAATCAGCAAAAACCGGGACGTTTCACAAATCCTTGCTTCCTGCATTTAATAAACTTCAGTTTCAAATAACTCCTCACCTTGCTTGTTGTTCCCTTCGAGTCCTGCTACCTCTGAGATCGCCAGAGCCTCGGCTCTCCTCGCCGACCCGCTTGACTCCGACCAACCTCCATGAGCCCCACAGTCTCCTAGAAGGATATCTCGTTCATCTGCAAATATACACACAAACTTCCCTTTTCATTGCAATTGTTCTTCCTTCCTGTAGGCATGAGCCCGCACAGCACCTGTCACATTCCAAAATTATTTATTTAGGTTTTCTCGTTAAACATTTTGATTTTTTTTAATGAAGGGGAACTTGCAATCATGTTCACTTTGCAGGGAAGACGTATGATATAGTTGTTGGGAAAAGGAGATGAAGATATCTTTTATATTTATAGGTGGTGAAGGTTTGGCAGCCACGCCTTTTGTTTGGATGGAACGGTATTGAAAGCTTAGTATTGAAGGAATCACCATAGCCGGGTGGGTAGGTAGCTGTGTCTATATAAAGTATGTAACATATGCGAGCTTCAGAAAACACATATAGGTAGGCTTCACTGTGCAGGTCATTTCATATTTAAGTTGTGTTATTAGAAAAGAAAGGATAGCTACAAGAATTTGACGGGAATAGCATGTGCATCTCATCTGTGTGGGTTTTGGTAGGCATGTTAACTGAAGAGGTTGAAATATAGAGTGTACAGATTTTGCATGTGCGAAGCTTAGATTTTGCATGTGCGAAGCTTTTAGAGTGCTTCACAGGTAAGAAACCTAGCTTGGGTACTAGTTCATAAATGAGAAAAAGTGGTGAAGGGACCTTGATTGTACGAGGTAGGCTAAATAATAGATACCATAGTTGATGCGTGAGTATTTAAGTGCATAAAACTTAAAATGTACTGTAGCGAAAAGGGTAAACATTTTTTTTAGGGTGAACAATTCGTAGTATAGGTCTAGTTGGCTAATTTGTACATTTACAATGATAAAATACAGAGCAGGCTTCATTCTCATAGCATAGGAATTAAGATTATATGCATTATCTAATGTTGACCTTAAAATTCGCACCGATAAACATAATCCCCAAAAATTACGAAAATGAACGCCATGGTATAATTTAACGTTACGGTCATAACAAAACTAATTCCATTGAAAACGTCTCCATTTGCAAAAACGACGCTATTAAGATCCCAATTTATTCATCGATTCACTTTTAAATTTCATATATCAACAAAATAACTCTGATTGGCTCCAAACTGGAAATCTAGTAATAACTAACGATACATATTCCAATAAAAGTCGTTTTATCAAAATCGGAGGTTGTTTGAAAAACAAATACTTTTAACGCTTATATAATATCGATATAATATTATAAATTAAATCCAAAGCAATTAAATTGAATAATAATAAATTATAATTATGGAATATATCCATGTAAAATAATATACCACTTTAAATCCAACCAATATAGGATTACAACTCGATATTAGCACTTTCGAGTTAAACGATATCCATATATATATACACACACACACATATGGAAATTCTTTAAATAAATTAAATAATTAAACATTATAATTTATAAACGTTTTCAATAGCGGCTATTTTAAAATTTAATTTGGACATAACTTATTATATATAAGCTAATATATTGATTTTTCTCTTTTATTAGAAAATTATAATAAATAAATCCTAACATTTCTTGTTTTACAGAGTTCCAACTTAAAATGGATTCGATATATTCAATTGAAGTTCAAAACCCAACTTACCGAACTACCGCGACGCTTCGAGTTCGTTTTATATTAAATATAAATATAAACGTTTAGTTGTCGTTAAAAACAAATTTAATACTAAAATTCATTAATATCCCAGATAAAATATTAAAAACCAATTTAAAATATTTGAAATTCAGATAGCCGAAAAATCCGGGTCTTTACAGTTGTTTTGCCCAATAGTCGCTACACGTTTCCAAAATCGTCCGTTTCCAAGGCACTTATTTATTTCCTACGTATATTTTTCCATTCTGATATCTGCTCTAGTTTCTTGTGAATTCCATCGCCATCTCTTTTTGTAAATTCCCCACCCTAAAACAATCACAGTAACCCCTTTTTTCTATTTCCCATCGTCTCCGTTCCCTCTAGTACCACGCCTAGCTATCGAGCCTCCATCTGCCTTCATCGAGCCTAGCTTCATCGGTTTGAAGCGGATCCTCTGCCTGAAACCACCACTCGAGACTCTCCCCCTCCTCGTTCATCCATTCGCCTCCACTTTCAAATTCAAAGTTGCCAAACCCTCATCGGTCGTGCCTCGCCTCATTTCCAGATCTGAAGGTGAGTTATCGCACTATAAACAAATTCAAGTGCTTTAACTATTTTATTTTTACCTCTTTCAATTTGGGTGCATTGCAGTTTCAATTGCGGGTTTTTATTATTGCTCACTATCAGTATGCCAAACAGATTTCCATTTTATTGGTGTATGTTGTGTAACACCCCGAATTTTAGTCAATACTAAAATTCACTAATTACAGGATAAATAATCTCAGATGTGGGAATTGGGGGTAACGGGCTCCGTTATTGCGTTCGTCTCGGAAAAATACGCGAAATAGAGTCCGAGTTTTCGAGAATCGGAGTCCGTATGGCCCGGTTATGGCCCAAAGAAGTTTGCAGAAAAAATTAAAACTTAAAACAGATTTAAAAATTTAAATTTCAGATTGTGGAATGGAACAGGCGGGGTCAGGCGGGAAGATTCCCGCCCTACCCATGTTGATAGGGCTGTCGACAGGCCTGTCGACAGGGGTGTCGACTTGCCTGTCGACAGGGGCGCGCCGTCCAGTGAACCTGGGTGCACCAGGTTGGGTTCTAGGCTAGCTTGGAGGGCTGGTTCTAGAGATTTCCTAAATCTAAGGGTCCTAAATTAATCTAGGGTTAATCTAAGGGCCTAAAACACTCTCTTAATCTATAAATACACCCTAAACCTACCTTAATCCATACTAAAAATAGAAATGAAGGCCTCATGCCGCCAAATTAAATCCTAGAAGGAGTTTCCATTAATCTAAGAAGGAAGTTTCAAGCTAATCCCTCTCATATCATTCTCTAATCTTCACCATCTTCATAATTAGCAACTAATCCCTCATCATAAGTTGGTTAATTTTGGGTTTGGTGAGTTTCTATCACTTTAACATCAATTGTTAAAGTAAGTAGATTGGGTGTAATGAGACTTATGGTCTTAAATGCGGATTAGTGAGTTTGAATCATTTATAATGATATGTTACTCTATGTTGTTCTATGTTTATGCATACTTGATAAGTTGGTTTATGCATGCTTAATAAGTTAATTTATGCATGTTTAACAAGGTGGTTTATGCATGTTTAACAAGTTGGTTTATGCATGCTTAACAAGTAGATTTATGCATATTTAATGAGTGGAATTATGCATGTTTAAGAAAGTGAGTTATGCAAGTTAAGTATATGTTTAAATGCAAGTTTGATGTGATATGCAAGTTATGCATGCTTATGCAAGTATATGGATGCTTATGCAAGTCATGTATATGTTTAAATGCAAGATTTATGTGATATGCAAGTTATGCATGCTTATGCGAGTATATGAATGCTTATGCAAGATATGTATATGCTTAAATGACATGATATGCAAGTTATGCATGTTTATGCAAGTTATGTATGCTTATGCAAGTATGTGAATACTTATGCAAGTATGTGAATGCTTATGCAAGTTATGTGTATGCTTAAATGCATGTTTAACATGTTATGCAAGTTATGAGAATGCCTATATGCAAGTTCAACATGTTATGCAAGATATGTGTATGATAATATGCAAGCTCATATGCAACATGTTATGCAAATCATGTGTATGATAATATGCAAGTTTGGGTAAGATGTAGTTGGGTTAATATGTGCTCATATATGCATGTTGACATCCTCTTAACCCATGACAAAGTTATATGCTAAACCCATGATATTTGTGATGATCTTCCCCTTTTATTATGTCATGAAATGAGAACGATTTACGTGGGGAACGATGGGGTTGGTAAATATGTTAATAAATGAATGATTGGGTATGATTAAGCATACCATAAAAAAAAATTACCATAACTGGTAATTTACCTATTGAGTTAGGTCTACCCCATGGGAATTTACCTATTGAGTTAGGTCTACCCATGTTATGGAAAACTTGATATTAATTAGGGGTAATTAATATGGGGGTGATTAATTAGGTGTAATTAATCGACTAAGACACGAGGTTGGACTCATTTGTAGTGTAAAACTGCCCGGACCCGACCGGCTTAACCAGTTGCTACAAATGTCAGCCCAATGTGAGAGGTCTTAGCCATAAATTAAATACGTGATTAAGGTAAAGACACGAGGTTAGACTCTGTTGTGACGTAAGACTGCCCGGATTCTACCGGCTTAACCAAGCGGTCATAACAGCCAGTCTAATGTGGGAGGTCTTTATGGGAGATCACGGTCTTAATTAATTAAGAAACACTTAACCATAGTAGCATGTAGTGGGACATGAGGGGTTAAGTGGGTGCCTTGGGTGGCATGAGGAGATTTTGTGGTTGCCTTGGGTGGCATGTGGAATCTAGTGGGTTGCCTTGGGTGGCAATAGAAAATACGATTAGAATACTTAACCAAGTGGAAACATGTAATTAAACATGATTAAAGGGTTAAGTGGGATACACTAGATATTTGACAAGCTTAAGTGGGTAGCTTGTGGGGGCCCATTTCAACCAATATCCCAAACGTATCTTTGTGGGCTCGACCCATGTCGAGTGACGGGACACGCATATTGGGCTTGATTATAAGAGGCCAAAACGGGTTAGCGGTGGCAACGCAAGTCCAACGGGTTTCATATGCGTGTGTGGGCCCGGGCTGGTAGATAAGCCATTGTTGCATCGTGTAGATATAAAGCCGTGCACCGTTAGTATTGGGTAGCCACTTTAGGGGAGTGATACACCCCACTGTGGGACCAGCACGGGTATCTACGGTTGGGAGCCGATCGCTTGGGGAGTAGTGGGTACACCAAATGAAGATAGGGGCAGACGGCACCTATGTAGGGGTACACGAAACTACTGGGTAAGAATTACTGAGTACACCTAGTGGAGATAGGGGCAGACGGCACCTATGTGGTGGGCTAGGAGTACACGAAACTACTGGGGAAATTTTCTAAGTCCTTGGAAGGGATCAACCTTTAAGTAGGAATGACTGGTGTGGTGCAGTTAGTAATTATCCTTGGGTGGGTAGATGCGTCCTGACGGTTATCTTAGTTTATCCTAAGTCTACCAAGCTGCTTAGTGTAGCCATTCATCCCCAGATATTACCGTAGGTCAAGTTTATGTCTTCTCTGGTTACTTTAATGATTGTATTGTTAAAGTTATAGGACTCACTCAGACTTATGTCTGACCCCGTTGTTTTTATCTTTTTTTTCCAACCCTCAGGTCCTACGGTGGATCCTAGCGGTAGTAGAGCTTGATCGGATTGCTGTTCCAGTCTTTAGGAGCTTGGGTAGATGTAAAGCTCCAGTTATCCAGTTATCTTTTCTTTTGTTATGGCTATTGTATGAGAGAGTGGGATTATGTACTTCCTTTATTTTGATGGATATTGTACTTGACTTTTATCGTGGTTTTATGATGTAACCAGACATGTTTATTTCCGCTGTTGTGAGATGATATTTTTAAATTTCAAGTACTAATTATATCTGTCTTGTTGTAATTTTTCTGTTCTATATTCACTAAAATACTCCACCGATGCTATGGCATTCCCTTAGTGAGTGACCATAGCGGGTGTGGGGTGTTACACGTGGTATCAGAGCAAAGGTTACCGGAACAGATAAAATTTTTAGAAAACTATTTTTCTAAAACATTTTTGGAAAAGATATTTTCAAAAACATGTCTTTTAAGAGAAAAAGTTTTTGAAAGAAGAGCATAATCCCCAATAGCCATATCTATATCCTTCGAATTCTCCGTTTTGAATCTTTCCTTTTTCGTTTCAACATGGCCGAGAATCTTAATCTTCCGGAGGGTGTGACGGTACCAGTATGGTATAAGAGATTGATGGAGGCTAGGGCCACCACTACGGGTCCAGCAAATGTTCCTCCACCAATCGTAGCACCCGATCTTCCTCCTCCCCCTCCTCCTCGCACGGATACTTTTGCTAAGACTTGCAAGGAATTTAATGCTATGGGAGGGAAACCTTTTCAAGGATCTGAAACCTTTGTGGAGGCTAGAGATTGGCTTAAAGAGGTGGAAGAGTTGATAGATATCTTTGAGATGGAAGAAGGGAAGAAAGTCAAGTTGGCTGCTTGGTTAATGAAGGGAGAGGCCTCATTCTGGTGGGAGGTCACTAATGGAGAACGCCCCGTTGACTCTTGGGCGGATTTTAGGCAAAGATTTGTGGCAAAGTTTCTCTCAAGGGCGGAGGAAAACTTGTATATGGAAAGATTCTTGACTCTAAAGCAAGGAAATCTTTCGGTGAAGGAATATGTTAACAAGTTTAATCAATTGGCAAGGTTTGGCCTAGACATGGTGAATACACCGGAGAAGAAGGCTTTGAGGTTCGTGAAAGGCTTGAATGAACCGATGCATGGGTTGGCTATGACTCATATCCCTATGGGGGCCACCTTTGAGAAGCTAGTTGACATGGCACTCATGTATGAGGAAGAGAAGGGTCCTAATGCTAATAAGGCACCCGAGAAGAAGGGAGATCAAAAGAGACCTCAGCAACAACAACAAAGCAAAGGTGGGAAAGGCAACGGTGGCAAGGGCAAGAAGAAGAAGTGTTTCAATTGTGGGACACCTGGCCACCTAAGCAAGGATTGTCGCAAGAAGAAGAAGACTGGTTGCTTCCACTGTGGCGAAGCAGGGCATCTAGTGAAAGATTGTCCTAAGAAGGGGCAAAGGACGGGGTCTACCTCTGGAGGACAGGTGCAAGCTCTTATGGCACCGAGTCAGGCTAGGGGGCAAGTACAGGCTCTCGCGGTTCCACCGATTCAGGAGAGAGGTAGAACTATTTCCGTTGAAAGTCTGGTTTTTCTATTTGACCATCCTGTCCGTACATTGTTTGATTCAGGCGCATCGCATTCGTTTATCTCATCATCATTAGTTGAGTTACTGCACTTAGACACCAGTCTGGTAGATGATCCCTTGGTTGTTTCAAACCCAATTGGGGGCTCCACTTATTTGTCCATGATATGTCTGGGTTTGAAGATTTCTATACTTAGCATTGAGTTTAGATGTGATGCTTTTGTGTTGGGCTTCACGCGCTATGGGTTGATTTTGGGCATGGACTGGTTATCCAGTAATGGTGCCGTTCTTGATTGCGAAAGGAGAGTTGTTAGGCTCATGACCTGCTTGGATAACACTCTCGAGATTTCTTGTAATCCCATGGACTCTGTTATGCTAAGTTATCTTGAATCGCTTGACGCTTCGGTCGAGAGTTTGCAATCTGTTAGAGTGGTCCGGGAATATCCGGATGTGTTTGAGGAGGTGAAGGGCTTACCTCCGAAGCGGGAGATTGACTTCCGAATATATTTGGTGGATAATGCTAAACCGGTATCTTTACCAGTGCGCCACATGGCTCCTCGTGAGAGGAGGGAACTCCATAAGCAAGTAGGGGAGTTGCTTGAGAAGGGGTTCATAAGACGGAGCATATCAGAGTGGGGTGCTCCAGTAGTATTTGCTACGAAGGCGGATGGGTCCCTCAGACTTTGTGTAGACTATAGAGAACTTAACAAGCTCACAAAGAAGAATAGACACCCATTGCCAAGGATTGATGATCTTTTCGATCAGTTGGTTGGCGCTTCAGTATTTTCTCAGTTGGACTTGGCCACGGGGTTTCATCAGTTGAGGGTGGCTGAGGATAGCATAGACAAGACTTCCTTTAGAACTCCGGATGGTTTCTATGAGTGGCTGGTGATGCCATTTGGGTTGACGAACGCCCCTACATACTTTGTTGATTTGATGAGTAGGGTGTTCAGGGAGTTCCTTAATAAATTCGTGGTGGTCTTTGTGGATGATATCTTAGTATTTTCTAAGAGTGAAGAAGAGCATGCCCTACATCTTGGGGAAGTGTTGAAGACTCTTCGAGCACATAGCCTTAAGGCTAAATTCTCTAAATGTCACTTCTGGAGGAAGGAAGTACGGTTCTTGGGGCACGTGGTCTCCAAAGAAGGGATAGCTGTGGATCCCGCGAAGGTAGTATCAATTCAGGATTGGAAGGTTCCGAAGAATGCTACCGAAGTAAGAAGTTTTTTGGGGTTGGCGGGTTATTATAGGAAGTTTATTAAAGACTTCGCGAAGATATCAGCCCCATTAACCCGCTTAACAAAGAAGAATCTTGTTTTCACATGGAACGTAGATTGTGATGATGCGTTCCGACGGTTAAAGAGAGCTTTAACCACCGCTCCAGTTTTAGTGTTGCCAGATGGGAGCAAGCCATTTGTTGTCTATACCGATGCCTGTGGGACAGGACTTGGCGCAGTCTTAATGCAAGAGGGAAGGGTAATAGCTTATGGTGGAAGGCAGTTGAGGGCACATGAGAAAAATTATCCTACCCATGATCTCGAGCTGGCCGCTATTGTTTTTGCGCTTAAGATTTGGCGTCATTATCTTCTTGGTGAGAGATTCGAGTTGTTCACTGACCATAAATCATTGAAGTACTTATTCTCTCAGAAAGACTTAAACTTAAGACAACAAAGGTGGATGGAGTTTTTAGCATCCTATGATTTCGAGATAGCGTATACCCCTGGCAAGGGTAACGTGGTGGCGGACGCCTTGAGTAGGAAGAGGTTGTCCTTGAGTCCATTGTTCGTGGAACGACAAAGCTTGGAATTTATCTCGATGTTTGATTTCAGACCTTCCGATGACTATGTACCCGGTTTGCTAGCTTCTTTGGAAGTTAGACCTACTCTTTTGGGGCGGATTGGAGAAGCACAGAGGGGCGACCCACAGTTGGTTGAGTTAGTAGAGAAGCTCATAAGGGGGGAGTCGTCCAGCCATTTGAGTAGGTACACCCTAGACGATAGGGGGTACTTGCGTAGAGACGGTAGACTTTGTGTACCGCAAGACGAGGGTTTGAGGAAGGCTATTCTTGATGATGCACACCGTTCTAGGATGACCATTCATCCCGGTGGGGATAAGATGTACCAAGACATGAAGAGGGTTTTCTTCTGGGCCGGTATGAAGAAATATGTGGTCGAGTATGTCGCTCGATGTTTGGTGTGCCAGCAAGTGAAGGCGGAGCAAAGGAAACCAGGTGGGTTGCTTCACCCATTGGAGGTTCCGCAATGGAAGTGGGATAGCGTCTCAATGGATTTTATTGACGGGTTACCCAGATCGAGGAAGGGTAATACAGGAATTTGGGTGGTGGTAGACAGACTTACTAAGAGCGCCCATTTCATACCTGTGAAGAGTAAGAGGACTGCTCCATGGCTAGCTTCAGTATATCTTCGAGAGATAGTTCGATTACATGGGGTACCCTCTAGCATAGTAAGTGATCGAGATCCTATCTTCACTAGCGAGTTCTGGAGAAGTTTGCAAGAAGCAGTGGGGACTCAATTGTGTCTGAGCACCGCATATCATCCTCAGACGGACGGCCAGACTGAGAGGGTGAATCGTGTTCTAGAAGACCTTTTGAGGCTTTGTATCTTAGATTTTGGAGGTACATGGGAAGAGCATCTTCCATTGGTGGAGTTCGCATATAATAACAGCTTTCAGTCCAGTATTGGTATGGCTCCTTTCGAAGCTCTCTATGGAAGGCCTTGTCGATCACCTACATGTTGGTGGGAATCTACGGATAAGATCTTGCTTGGGCCTGATATGGTTAGGGAGACTTCTGAGAAGATTGACTTGATTCGAAGAAGGATGAAAGCAGTGCAGGATAGGCAAAAATCTTATGCAGACAAGAGAAGGACAGATCTTGAGTTTGAGGTTGGGGACATGGTTTTTGTCAAAGTGTCTCCGTTGAGAAATGTTGTTCGCTTTGGATCCGTTGGGAAGTTAGCACCAAGGTTTGTTGGGCCGTTTCCTATTAAGGAAAGGATTGGACGGATGGCATATAGGGTGGAGTTGCCCGACAGACTTAGTGGTGTTCATGATGTATTCCATGTATCACATTTGAGGAAGTGCTTACATGAGACCGCAGAGGTGGTAGAGCCAAGCTTGCTTAGAGATGTAGAGGTAGAGCGTGATCCGACTATTCGACGAGCCCCTACTCGCATCCTTGGGTCAGAGACTAGGAAGTTGAGAAACAGAGAGGTTCAGCTAGTCAAAGTGCAATGGGGAGAAGATGAGAGCAACGCAACTTGGGAGACGGAAGCGAAGATGCGTTCATTGTACCCATTTCTTTTTGAGGGTATGTCTTTACTTTCTCCTTTAGCGCTTGTCTAGTACTTATCTTATCTTTGGTATGTCCTCTCGTTAGTACCTTTGACCTTTAGATAGGGTAAACCTATGGTTGAAACATGTGTTTGAGACATGTTATGGTTGATGGATGCAAGTGGATGCAAGTGTTTGCTAGTGGTTGCTCGTGGATGCATATACACACACTCTAGGCACTAGATCGGCTCAGTCACTTCATATTGCATATTGCATAAAATTATGTGTAGGAAAATATATTTATGGATGTATAATGGTTGTGTTATCACATGGATGATGCATTTTGGTGAATGATTGTGCACTCATGTAGATATTGTATGTGTCGATAGGGTTTTCTCGCATACATAATGGATGCATGGCACTATCATGGTTTGCATATGTTCATACATTAGATAGGGAACATATACACACACTTTTTGCATATGCTCATACATCATTAGAAACTGTTTAAGGACAATGGATGCCCGTGGTTGATGATTTGAGTAGATGGTTGTTTGGATGGTAGGATATGCATTCTCCTTAGCTTAGAGATTTCGGGGACGAAATCCTTTAAGGAGGGGAGAATGTAACAACCCGAATTTTAGTCAATACTAAAATTCACTAATTACAGGATAAATAATCTCAGATGTGGGAATTGGGGGTAACGGGCTGCGTTATTGCGTTCGTCTCGGAAAAATACGCGAAATAGAGTCCGAGTTTTTGAGAATCGGAGTCCGTATGGCCCGGTTATGGCCCAAAGAAGTTTGCAGAAAAAATTAAAACTTAAAACAGATTTAAAAATTTAAATTTCAGATTGTGGAATGGAACAGGCGGGGTCAGGCGGGAAGATTCCCGCCCTACCCATGTCGACAGGGCTGTCGACAGGCCTATCGACAGGGGTGTCGACTTGCCTGTCGACTTGCCTGTCGACAGGGGCGCACCGTCCAGTGAACCTGGGTGCACCAGGTTGGGTTCTAGGCTGGCTTGGTGGGCTGGTTCTAGAGATTTCCTAAATCTAAGGGTCCTAAATTAATCTAGGGTTAATCTAAGGGCCTAAAACACTCTCTTAATCTATAAATACACCCTAAACCTACCTTAATCCATACTAAAAATAGAAATGAAGGCCTCATGCCGCCAAATTAAATCCAAGAAGGAGTCTCCATTAATCTAAGAAGGAAGTTTCAAGCTAATCCCTCTCATATCATTCTCTAATCATCACCATCTTCATAATTAGAAACTAATCCCTCTTCATAAGTTGGTTAATTTTGGGTTTGGTGAGTTTCTATCACTTTAACATCAATTGTTAAAGTAAGTAGATTGGGTGTAATGAGACTTATGGTCTTAAATGCGGATTAGTGAGTTTGAATCATTTATAATGATATGTTACTCTATGTTGTTCTATGTTTATGCATACTTGATAAGTTGGTTTATGCATGCTTAATAAGTTAATTTATGCATGTTTAACAAGGTGGTTTATGCATGTTTAACAAGTTGGTTTATGTATGCTTAACAAGTGGATTTATGCATATTTAATGAGTGGAATTATGCATGTTTAACAAAGTGAGTTATGCAAGTTAAGTATATGTTTAAATGCAAGTTTAATGTGATATGCAACTTATGCATGCTTATGCAAGTATATGGATGCTTATGCAAGTCATGTATATGTTTAAATGCAAGATTTATGTGATATGCAAGTTATGCATGCTTATGCGAGTATATGAATGCTTATGCAAGATATGTATATTCTTAAATGACATGATATGCAAGTTATGCATGTTTATGCAAGTTATGTATGCTTATGCAAGTATGTGAATACTTATGCAAGTATGTGAATGCTTATGCAAGTTATGTGTATGCTTAAATGCATGTTTAACATGTTATGCAAGTTATGAGAATGACTATATGCAAGTTCAACATGTTATGCAAGATATGTGTATGATAATATGCAAGCTCATATGCAACATGTTATGCAAATCATGTGTATGATAATATGCAAGTTTGGGTAAGATGTAGTTGGGTATGTGCTCATATATGCAAGTTGACATCCTCTTAACCCATGACAAAGTTATATGCTAAACCCATGATATTTGTGATGATCTTCCCCTTTTATTATGTCATGAAATGAGAACGATTTACGTGGGGAACGATGGGGTTGGTAAATATGTTAATAAATGAATGATTGGGTATGATTAAGCATACCATAAAAAAAATTACCATAACTGGTAATTTACCTATTGAGTTAGGTCTACCCCATGGGAATTTACCTATTGAGTTAGGTCTACCCATGTTATGGAAAACTTGATATTAAATAGGGATAATTAATATGGGGGTGATTAATTAGGTGTAATTAATCGACTAAGACACGAGGTTGGACTCATTTGTAGTGTAAAACTGCCCGGACCCGACCGGCTTAACCAGTTGCTACAAATGTCAGCCCAATGTGAGAGGTCTTAGCCATAAATTAAATACGTGATTAAGGTAAAGACACGAGGTTAGACTCTGTTATGACGTAAGACTGCCCGGATTCTACCGGCTTAACCAGGCGGTCATAACAGCCAGTCTAATGTGGGAGGTCTTTATGGGAGATCACGGTCTTAATTAATTAAGAAACACTTAACCATAGTAGCATGTAGTGGGACATGAGGGGTTAAGTGATTGCCGTGGGTGGCATGAGGAGATTTTGTGGTTGCCTTGGGTGGCATGTGGAATCTAGTGGGTTGCCTTGGGTGGCAATAGAAAATACGATTAGAATACTTAACCAAGTGGAAACATGTAATTAAACATGATTAAAGGGTTAAGTGGGATACACTAGATATTTGACAAGCTTAAGTGGGTAACTTGTGGGGGCCCATTTCAACCAATATCCCAAACGTATCTTTGTGGGCTCGACCCATGTCGAGTGACGGGACACGCATATTGGGCTTGATTATAAGAGGCCAAAACGGGTTAGCGGTGGCAACGCAAGTCCAACGGGTTTCATATGCGTGTGTGGGCCCGGGCTGGTAGATAAGCCGTTGTTGCATCGTGTAGATATAAAGCCGTGCACCATTAGTATTGGGTATCCACTTTAGGGGAGTGATACACCCCACTGTGGGACCAGCACGGGTATCTACGGTAGGGAGCCGATCGCTTGGGGAGTAGTGGGTACACCAAATGAAGATAGGGGCAGACGGCACCTATGTAGGGGTACACGAAACTACTGGGTAAGAATTACTGAGTACACCTAGTGGAGATAGGGGCAGACGGCACCTATGTGGTGGGCTAGGAGTACACGAAACAACTGGGGAAATTTTCTAAGTCCTTGGAAGGGATCAACCTTTAAGTAGGAATGACTGGTGTGGTGCAGTTAGTAATTATCCTTGGGTGGGTAGATGCGTCCTGACGGTTATCTTAGTTTATCCTAAGTCTACCAAGCTGCTTAGTGTAGCCATTCATCCCCAGATATTACCATAGGTCAAGTTTATGTCTCCTCTGGTTACTTTAATGATTGTATTGTTAAAGTTATAGGACTCACTCAGACTTATGTCTGACCCCATTGTTTTTATCTTTTTTTTCCAACCCTCAGGTCCTACGGTGGATCCTAGCGGTAGTAGAGCTTGATCGGATTGCTGTTCCAGTCTTTAGGAGCTTGGGTAGATGTAAAGCTCCAGTTATCCAGTTATCTTTTCTTTTGTTATGGCTATTGTATGAGAGAGTGGGATTATGTACTTCCTTTATTTTGATGGATATTGTACTTGACTTTTATCGTGGTTTTATGATGTAACCAGACATGTTTATTTCCGCTGTTGTGAGATGATATTTTTAAATTTCAAGTACTAATTATATCTGTCTTGTTGTAATTTTTCTGTTCTATATTCACTAAAATACTCCACCGATGCTATGGCATTCCCTTAGTGAGTGACCATAGCGGGTGTGGGGTGTTACATGTTGTATATGCAGCTGTTATTGTGATAAAAAGGTTTCATAATTTTGTTAAGAAGTTTAGTAGTAGAGAACTAGATGATGATTATAGTGATGCTTTTATTGTTAGAAATTGCATCATTCGGTCTGAAATGAGCAAGATAAGAATAATAGGTTTTGGCTACTGTATTCCCGATCTACTATGTTTTAAAGACTAGGAATAGAAACTGATCCGTATTAATAGTTGCATTAGAATGAAAAATTCTTTTTTGTTTGTTAAGTTTGGAACACTAGTAAAGTTTGTATAATCTGGGCTTAAGATTTATGTACCTAAAAAAGTCTAGGGATGTACATATAACGTTTATATGAATTTGTATATATACCGTAATTATCACATCTATATGGCCAGTTAAAGACCTGACCATATGTATTGGATCTAAAAGCACATGCATGTTGGAAGAAAAAAAATTCATTTGCCTGAATTTGATGTGTACTGGATTGATGGGCCTTGATTCATTTAATTGCTATATTTCTACTGCTGACGTGCCAAGTGATCTTTGCATATATGGTTATTATGAACCATGTTATGCCTTAATGATAACTTTGTCTATGTGAAACTTAATCTATTACAAGTGCTCTATCAAATATTTTTCAAACATATAGTAGTGCATGTGTTTGGTTTTGACTTTGTATTCTCATGTTTTTCCATTGACTTAATGGCCTTGATTCTACTTGAGACCTTTAACTATGTCACAGCTGTCCATAACATTTACTGTTTTGTTCATGTACAATCGTTCGCGTTTAATTATAGTTGATTTACTTGTATACAACTTGAGCTGAATTTTTTGTTTGCTCAGGTTGGGGTCAAACCTGAGTAATTACAGCTTAGATTTGAAGCTGACAACGATGAGGATTCGTGAAGACGCACATACATGCATCAGCCCGATTTAAAGTCTAAAGATTTTCATGTATATATTCTTATTCCGCTGTACAAAATGTTTTGTAAAACTCTGATATTTGTGTAAAATTTATTCCACTGTAAACATTTCTGTTCTGTGATTCTATATTGTATTCTTTTTAAACTCGTAAGCTAAATAACGAGTCGCCGTTTTGAGCATCTTGAGTTAGTTTTATTACGGATTTGATACATTGAAAATACCAAGTCGTTACATTTGGCATCAGAGCTTTGGTTTATACAAAGCTTAGATTATGGAGTTTAACAAGAATCATTCACTAGGAATTACACTAGAGAGAGCGTATGAAACTAATATTTTGAAAGAATAGCGCAGCGGAAGTATTCTGAAATTGATAAATTATTTTGAAATATACCGTTTTGCCTTATATATTTGGGAATGGTATATTCTTATAAAAAGAATTTTGAGTATTTATTCGACGTCAAGGTTGGACTATGTATGAAAGATTTTGAATATACGCCTAGCTAACGTATATACAAAGTCTTATCTGTATTAGATAGATATGGAATCACACTTTAGTCGCTTGGAGATCATTCTGGTGATTGTCGCGACATCACCAGTATTTTTTTTTGAATTTTGAAAGTGAGATGACTATATGATTCCGATCGAAATGTCGATAAATACTTAAATTAATTATTTTGATAAATATTCAAAAGTGATTTGAATTTTTTTTATTGAAAATGCTTTTGTAAAATTAACGTGAACTTGGGTAATTGATCAAAATTTAAATAATGTTACATTATTGAGAAATATAAGTAGAATTTACAAATGAATGTTTTAATATTAAATTGTAAATTGAATAGTGAATGATGATATTGGAAAAAAAATTGTGAATTTTAAAAATTTATGACGATAATTGAATGTTAGAATTAAATTGAACAATTGAAAAGAAAGTAACTTGAATAGAATTTAAGAAAAGGAAATGAGCTTTAAATTTTACAATGGAAAATGCGAATATTTTAAAATTTGAACTAAAGTGAATTAATTAAAGAAATTTCATAGTTGCATCGTTTACTCCCTTGGCCTTGAGAATAAATAGTTCCTTCATTCATTTTGATTCATCCACCTTGCTTTTGTAGTAGTTGTTTTACCTTCCCACCCTTTTTTTATTCATGTTTGAGCTTTCATTGCTACAGAATTCATGTCCTTGTACCCTTTTGTTTACCGTGCATTGGAAAAAATCTAAAATAAAGTTGGATTAATGATATAGTTTGGATTCGAAACAAACATTTGAACGTTGAATTATGACAACAATTGACAATTGAATTTTCGAAGTATTTTTTGTTCTATGTTAACAGAAGTATTGAAAATGAGATGTAAGGGATAGTTAAAATGGACTGAAATAGATTTTTTAATTTGCTTTGAAATATATTGAATCCGAATTAGATGAAATGTGTTAGAAATATTTTGGCTAGGAAACATTTTGGGAAGGTTATTTCATACAAATTCAAATGCATGAATTATACGCTAATTTCTTAGGCTGCTAAAAGAGTTTATCTTTTGTGAATAATGTTCAATTTGATAAATGATTATTGAAATCATATTATGAAATTAAAGCTGAATTAGCATTGGAATTTCGCATAAATTGATTCGGAATGGATTATCCCTTGAAGTTAGTATTTTGCTTTCCGAAACTATAAAATTTATTTATTTATTTCATTTAAACTGCTTTGAATATAAACTTATATCCAACTATTCTGTAGCAAACCTATTTAGTTTATTTAAACTATTTTATACTAAAACCTGTTTATTCTATTCAAACCTATTTTATGTCAAGCTTATTATTTTCTTTAAACTATTTTATATAAAAAAAACTTATCTACTCTATTCAAACCTATTTTATATCAAGCTTATTATCTTACTTAAACTATTTTGAAATTAACTTAACTATTTTATAGATAAAAGTATATTTCCGATCCGAGCAATTTAAGTTTGAAATGAACGAATGTAAAAATTCGGTTGAATAATGATATATGTGACATGTAATCTAAATTCAATTTGAAGTTTTAATGCTGAATTGATTTTAAATATGAAATTGAAATGATATCGAATATCTGAATCGATTATGAAATCAAACTGAATCTGGTATTGAAATGGAATTTTGAGAATCTTCGATTTTTGGACACTTGATACAAAAGTTTTCGAAACTTATATATATCAAATTTAATACAAGAATGCACTGAATTCAAAATCATTGATTTAAAAGGTAATTGATATGAAATGATATCTTGTATATAATGGAATTTGTACAAGAATGACATGTTGAAATATGATTTAAGAAATCTTATGTAAATGAAATTTTATAGATGTCCTATTTATGCGAAGTGAAATGAATATTATATACAGTATTATATGATTTCGAACCAAAGATGCAGGAAGTGCCTTCCATTGAAAATCAAGGTCCTACTCGCTAGGAACTCTTATTGATATTTCTTTGATTGTGGTTATCCGGACATAATACTCATAATTCTTACCTTTGAACTCAGCTGTATAGCGAAATTGGCATGGCCACGAAGGCCTACGGAGATGGATGTTTCCTGGGGGAACTAGGCATAACCAGTGTGTCTGCTAAAATCTACGATCCTTTTACGATGGAGAAATCCGTAGGGCTGCGAAGGCCTACGGGTAGGATGTTTCCTGGGGGATCGAGGCATAACCATTGTGTATTTGCGGTCCATATGGCATAATTCGTAGGGAAGTGATTGCCTAAGCTCTACGGGTGATAGAGATGTAACCACCAGTGTTACTGGATGTAGACTGCGATCCGTGCGATTGTTTTGAAGTGTTTTGGCGAAGTACGTAAGGTAGTGATTTCCTAGCAACCTATGGCCACGACAATTTGTCCTGTCGACCTGGTGATAAAGCGACCTTAAAGAATGTGTTCCATGATGATCTCAGGTTATTATTCTATTTTATTTCTATTGATTCATCCCGTTGATTGCTCGTGACGAAATTTGCAGGGAAGAGATTTCCTACGGGTATAGATGCTTCTTGGGGACCCCAACGTAACCATTGTGTATATGTGATTCATGAATAAGTTTCATCGGTTGGTTTATTTGATGTTACTTCTTTATATATTTTAATGGTTTTATTAGTATTTTCACTGGATTGTGAAGCGAGTTTACTTAGTACTTCGAGATTTCTAGATTTGCGCTTGATCAGCGCATTACCAGATTCTTGAAGAACGATGATAAACTTATGGAAATATCGAGATCCAAAATATTGATATGAGGTATTATTTTATATATAAAAGAATTTTTCTTCAAAGAATTTTCATATAAACTTTAAAGTTTGTATATAAATCGAAGACACTTGAATTAAATACATTTGGTATAATTAAAATAATAATAATGAAGTATAATGTATTAATATGCGAAAACGATACTATTTGCATAACAATTTTGATTTAGTTTTGAATGCATGATTTTGATTTCAAATAGAATTGTTCGCTCGATTCGCGATGATGAACACTGATATGAGTTGTTAATAAGAATCTGAAGTTCTCTATCATAGTTTGTTACTATGCAAGGAGAATGGAAGTTTCTAATCAAGAAGTCAAATCAAAAGTCTGGACTAGAGTGATCGGGCTACCAATACTGATTGGAAGCAAAATTATGTATTCGAACAAGCAATCGAAAATAATATGCATACGAATGGATTATCGTTTAATTACTAGTTCCTTATTTCATGCCTTTTCATGGACGAAAAGTTCTGATTGAGGGGGACTGTAACACCCCTTAAAATTTCGACCATTTAAGCTATTGAATTTAATTTAATTATTGAATTCAAAATGGCTTTTAAATAAAATTTATGGTGTTTTAATGAATGATTTAAATATTTATTTGTGATAAACAACAATTTATAATTTATTAAATTGTGATTGATAGTGATAAAAATTATCAATTTGTATGCGCATTTGGAATAACCAACTTCAAGTTATTATCGACATATAGGAATTAACGCGATAATTAAAAACAAATTTGTGATTGTTTCTGGTTAAATTTTGTATAGGAAGAATTGTAACAAAATAGAGTGTCAACAATATATAATGTACATTTTAACTATCGCAGTTAATGAAAATTTATGTTAACATTTATAATAATAAATTATACATTTTTATTTTTAAACATAAGTATAATTTTACAAAGATAATAAATTCAAAATTCTAAAAAATATTGACGGTCATTGAATAATAGCTTTGCATCTTGATAACCCCTTTGCGCACGTCCTGCAACAAAGTCCAATCATGAAGTTAACTCGTTGGTTCCCATCTGGATCATGAGTAACAATTCCTATTTGGACTACCTTTGCATCTAGGATTTCTTTCCCTTCATTTTATTTATCCATCTTATGTCATGTACTTATTGTCGTTCCAAAAATTTATTTCCATTTCCTAGTTTTTCCTTTTTCCTTTTATTTCACATTACTATTTTTCTTAAAACAAAAAAATCACCATCCCTTTTATTCTCCTTTTTGTTTCCCATCATTATTTTCTCTAAAATCAAACCATCTCCACGTATATATATATATATATGTATTTCCCTTATCTTATATATCATTTTGTTTATATTTAGAAGAAAAAAATACCATAAAACTTTAACACATGTTATTTATTACAATGTGTTTTGAAATTTGAAAAGTCATAAATTTTCTAACAATTAGTATCAAACAATTTACTATGCACTACATTCCATTTCTCAAATTATAATTCATGCGTTGCATACATTTCAAACTTGGCAATATGTCATATTTTCAATATGGCCGACATTCATTATCGTGCATGGTGTACTTTATTTTCAAGTTCCTTGTGTTATCTTTTGTCAATGCATGCATGCATTCATTTGATTTAGCTTAATTAATTTTCTTCCTTACGTTAAATTCAATGCATGCATTCATTTGCTCATGCATGTATACTTCTTCAATGCTCACGTCCCTAGACTTTTCATCTTTCCTTTAATATGAAACTTCCCATTTGTATATAAAAAAACAAATTAACAAACGCATTGCACAAATTGCTCATGCATGACATTACCTATTTTTGCTCCTTTCCCTTTTCAACCTGAAGCACCAAATTAGTATATAAAGAGAAGAATTAGAATAATTAATACGTTACATGCAACAAAACAAAATGGTTATTTTGCCCAACAGTCGCTACACGTTTTCAAAATCGTCCATTTCCAAGCCACCTATTTATTTCCCACGTATATTTTTCCATTCTGAGATCTGCTTCAGTTTCTTGTGAATTCCATAGCCATTTTTTTGTAACTTCCCACCCCAAAAAATAACACACCAACCCTATTTTTTTGTTTCCTATAACAACCCGGAATTTCTGAACCAATCTATTTTTTTAGTTATTTTAATGGATTTTGATTATTTAAAATGATTTATTTTAAATAATAACAACTAAAAAATTATTTAAATCAAGTTAGAACGTATATATTTATTTTAATTATAAAACGAGCCTGAAATGGCGCGGTAGTTTGAAATTTGATTTTAAATTTCAGTTGAATTCATAGGATTCAAAATAAATAGGATTTCAGTAAAACTAGGAGTTTTAATCTATTTAATTATATATTTATAGTGAATGTTAAAAATTCAGATTTCATAATGTAAATTGAAAGTTATAGCCATTTTAAAATTTAAAAGAGTCGCTATAGATTTAATATATATTTTCAAAATATATATAACCCTTTAAAATAGCCATTTTGCAAACGATCTCCATTTTCGACGAAACCACTTTTTTGGATCTGGAATGTCAAATTATTGCTAGATTCAAAAATTCGTAATTTTTGGAATTACTATGTGAGCGCAGTGAATTCAAATATGTTTTGGAATTTCAGTTTGAATTTAATCGTCTGGAAAAGGGCCATTTTTCAAACGGCATCCAAATTCGACGAAATTAGTTTTGTTTCGGCCGTATCGACAAAGCATAGCCAGATTTATTTTTCTGTAATTTTTGGAGTCATTACGTGTCCCCGGTAAATTAAAATGTACGTTGAAAATTCAATATATTGATTTATATTTTAATTTTGATAAAAACTGATCGAAATGACCGAATTAGCTTATGAAACATATCCCATTGTGTCCAGAATGTAGGTATTTAGCTGGGGGCGATAGTCATTGGGGTTCGTTTGGAGTTCGTAGGGTTAAACAAGTGATTTCAGAATAAAATATAATTAAATAAGTACATAAATACCCAAAAATTGGGAAACCCTCATCCTCGTTCAACAGCCGCCACCATCTCATTTTAAATGGCTGAAACCCTTGAATCTTCGCACCAATTTTTCTCCCATTTTTATTCAACAATTTCTGAAACTCCAAGAACAAGAATCGAAGATCTTCCTGAGATCTTCTGTGACGGCCCACCCTGCACCAGCCGACATTTCCTCCGTAATGCGCTGTACCGATGTCCAATCAGCACCGGACAGTCGTCAGAAGAAAATAAAGAAGAGAATGAACTAACCAAGAACTTGTAAAATGTCTCACAGCGCATGGAATAAAATATAATAACAACATATTTGACATAAAACAGGCGAGACAGTGCATAAGCTGGAAACTAAAACTAAACATCATAGCAGCGGAAATCCAAACACAGCTTATGTTTCACATCATCATTATTACAACTTTTCAATGGTCTCTAAAGCAAAGCAAAGGAAAAGGTACACTACTGATACCCAAAGTAGTGACCCGCGGTGACATAGGGAGAATATATATATATATATATATATATATATATATATATATATATATATATATATATCATACGTGGAAGCCTCCTGCTCGTCTCCGGTACAACTACTCATGCATCATCACCTAACCTGTCTCTAGTCTGCTCGTGAGAGCACCAGAGTAATAAGAAGAGACATAAAACTATGGGTCAGACAAAAAGTCTGGTATGAGCGATAAACAGCAAGACAGAACAATAACAGGTATACTAAACCTGGACCTGCAATCAAAGAGTGAGCACTACATACCGTACAATACTCTAAGGTGCCACTAAACAGATGGTGTAAAAATAATGGGGGAGGAGTGTGCATGTCATAGTGATAGCAAACAATCAATCATAGCATCCACCCTCACATCTCTCACTCAGTACATAAAGCATACGATGTCCACCACTCTCAACCACTAAACCCATCGAAGTAGTGACGGAGTTTGACTTGTACAACTACTGCTACCACCAAGCTTACCCCACGGAGTCATGACTAAATCTTTACAAATGACCCCGCTTCATTGGTCTATAGCCCATTAGTCGTACCTAGACCACTGTGGTCCTGAATATGTTCACGTACCCCCTACACATAGTGATCCAAAGTCATAGACATCGACAACCCCTTAGCACACGACTTGCAGCAAAGCCCAAATCATGAAGTTAACTTATTGGTTCCCAACTACATCCTGAGTACAATCTTCCCATTTGGACTGCCTTTGCATCTCGGTTCTTGGTCTCCTCTAGATCAGTCTTCTTCCTTGCCTCGGTTCGGTTCATGGTTCACACTTCCAGTCCAAGTACCACGGTTCAGTCTGTTATCATCTCCATCCGGTCGTGATCCATACTCCAGCCTGTGTTCCTCATGTCTGCTCGTGGTCAAGCCCCAGATCGTGGTCCAGCTCGAGGCAGTACACCGGTTCGGGTCGTGGTGGAGCTTCGGGTCGCACTCCTCCACTGCCTCGTGAATCCAGCCTTCATCGGATTGGATCGTGGCCTTCTGGTTCGTGGCCTTCAAAGAGGAGCAGATCGTGGAGTGTAGTCAGCTCGTGAAGATGACTCGCGATCGGGTCGGGTCGTGGGAGTGGGGGTGATCCGATCCAGTCTCCTGCATATTTCCTGCAACCCTTCCAGCTACTATTTTGTGCCATACGGTGGCGTTTTCGACCAATCTAACTATTCTAATCAATCACAAAGCATACCATACAGTCATAGCAACATGTAGAAATGACCATAAACACCAAAACATCAATTTGATAAGTTAAAACGGATCAAACATAGCCAAAACCTCATATTTTCCCTTAAACATGTTTAATAACAACTAATGATAAAATTAGTAAAACTTAACCAAATCAACCCAAACTTCTAACAGAGGTCAAAAATAATATTTTAGAATTTATAAATATTTTTCTAGAATTTAATCTTGCACAATTTCGTTAATTAACACTAATAACCCTAATTAACTGTAATTAGTGTAAAAACAATGCTAATCACTCACCTTGGCCACAAATAAAAATGTAGATCTGAAATGATTCTATGTTTGGCACGAATACTAAAGTCTAACAGCAGTCCTAATACTGATTTGGTGAAGATCTTCCTTGATTTGATGTTGCTAAGCCTAATCTTCAATTAGAAAGTGGTATAGAGGCGTTTCAGATGTTGGAGGCCATTACTAGGGTTCCATGAATGAAAGTGGCGGTTGAAAAAGTGTCTAAAGAAATGTTTTCTAACCTTAGTCAAACCCTATATACCCCTAATCCCGAAATCCCCCAATGGGCCTAGCTGTTAGTTACCCAATTAAGCTCAGTTAAGCAATTTTTCACTTCTAAACCATGTTTCAGCCATATCTCCTAAACGTTGAGCCTGTTTAGCTAATGTGACCACTTTACGGAATTGTAAACCATCATCCGGATACAATGGAAGTGGTTTCAAGTCAAAATTCCTTTCTAGTCAAAAGTTATGGCCGAAACAAGATCAGCTAGGCAAAACGGTCATTTAAAAATTGGCAAAAATCATGAACATAGGAAATGACCCTAACAGTCGTCCCGCAAAGTTACATGACCATACGACTTCACATGAAAAAGAAATAAATATTCTACGATCCTTCGATGCATAGAATTCGGGTCGTTACATTCTCACCCCCTTAAGAAATTTCGTCCCTGAAATTCCTTAACCCAGAACATATAGGATCCCGCATGTCTAACAACCACATACAACAATCAAACTTGCAAACAACAAAACAATCATATCCTAGCATGCGAAAAGACTAAATCGAAATTGAAATCTTACCAAGCGAAGAGTTCTGGATTCGTCTTCCTAATGTTCTCCTCTGTTTCCCAAGTATAGTCTTTCTCATCATCACCGCACTAAACTTTGACTAGTCTTACCACCTTCCCTCGAAGCTGCTTCGTATTGTTCCCAACAATACCAATAGGCCTGCGGTTCCCAACCGCCTCGGGTTCAACCTCGATATCATCCAACTGATCTAGTGAAATAGCCACACTAGGGTCATGCACATACTTTCTTAACTGGGAAACATGAAATACGTTGTGATCTCCCGCCATCTTGTCTGGTAACTCAACTTTATATGCCAAATTCCCAACTTGTTCGAGAACTGAGAATGAACAAACAAATCTTGGTGCCAACTTACCTTTCCTACCAAAACGAATCACACTCTTCAATGGAGAAATCTAAACAAACACCATGTCACCAACGGAGAATTTCAATTCTCTTCGTCTCTTATCAGCATAACTCTTCTGCCTATCTTGAGTGGCCTTCATTCGTTGTTGAACAATCTTGTTCTTATCTGAAGTTTCTCTTATAACCTCTGGTCCAGGCACAAACTTCTCACCGGTTTCCAACCAACATGATGGTGAGTTGCATGGTCTTCCATACAAAGCTTCAAATGGAGCTATACCGATACTAGATTGATAATTGTTATTTTCGGCAAAATCTATTAGATACAATTGGTCGTCCCATGATCCACCAAAATCCAATACACAAGCTCTCAAGAGGTCTTCTAATATTCGATTCGCCCCCTTGGTCTGACCGTCGGTTTGAGGATATACGCAGTACTGAGATGTAATTCTGATCCTAAGGCCTCTTGTAAGCTCTTCCAAAACCCACTAGTAAATAATGGATCTCGGTCACTCACAATGCCTTTTTGTACTCCATGAAATCTCACTACCCACTTCATGTACTGTCCAGCTAAGTTAGTTGTCGTTCTATTCGACTTGACTGGTATGAATCTTGCATTCTTGATCAAACGGTCAAAGATCACACAAATGCCATCATGGCCCGATCTAGTCCTTCGTAAACCATCGATGAAATCCATTGAGACTTGCTCCCATTTCCATTCGGGAACTTCCAACGGTTGCAACAAACCGCTTGGCTTCTTTTGCTCAGCTTTAACTAACTGGCAATCCAATGTCTCTCTTCGTCCCTTCCAAGTAGTAGGTCTGCTTCATGTCTCGATACATCTTGTTACCACCGGGATGTATAGTCAGCTTTGAGTGATGACACTCTCTAAGCACTTCATCTCTCAGTCCATCTACAATGGGTACAACCAACTTTCCATTCTTTCGAAGCCCTCCATCTCGATCAAGCCCATACTTTCTCATCTCCTCACCGTCGATCCCCATCTCTAACTTGGAGATGATTTCCAATAGATTAGGATCATCCCTCTGACTGGAGTCGATCCGCTCAACCAAAGTCGGTCTGATCGTCAAACTTTCTAACATTACCGGATCCAATTCGCATTTTGGTCTGAAATCATACCCTGTGATATACTCCAGTTGCTTCCATTCAAGAAACATAGCCCCTAAACTAGCATGTCTCCTACTTAAGGCATCAACTACTGCATTGCCTTTTCCGGGCGTGTATGCGATATCGAAATCATACGAAGCCAAGAACTCTAACCATCTCTGCTGACGAAGATTCAAATCCTTCTGAGAGAAAAGATATTTTAACGATTTATGGTCAGTAAACAACTCGAATCTTTCTCCCAAAAGATAATGTCGCCACATCTTCAACATTAATACAATCGCTGCCAATTCCAAATAATGGGTAGGATATCTTTTCTCATGCGGTTTCAGTTGCCGACTGGCACAAGCTACCACCCAACCACCTTGCATCAGTACAGCACCTAGTCCGGTACCACATGCATCCGTGTATACCTTCATCTCTTCATTACCCTTAGGAATGACTAACACTGGTGCACACGTAAACTTTTCCTTTAGACTCTTGAATGCATTCTCACACTTTTCATCCCAGACGAAAGCTTGATTCTTCTTGGTCAACCGAGTCAAAGGTATTGCTATCTTGGAGAAGTCTTGGATAAACTTACGATAATATCCAGCTAACCCCAAGAAACTTCTTACGTCTGTTGCATTCTTAGGCGTAGACCAATCTTGTACCGTAGCCACTTTCGCAGGATCCACGACAATACCATTCTCTGAAACAACATGGCCCAAGAATCTCACTTCCTTCCTCCAGAAGTGACACTTAGAAAACTTTGCTTTCAGTTGGTGTTTCCTCAACACCTCCATCACCGTCCTTAAATGTTCCATGTATTCTTCCTCTTTCCTTGAGTAAACCAAAATATCATCCACGAATACAAGGACAAACTTATTCAATTGATCTCTGAATACCCTATTCATAAGATCTACAAAATATGTTGGTACATTGGTCAACCCGAATGGCATGACCAACAACTCATAAAATCCAGACGGCGTCCGGAAGGCCGTTTTAGCTATACTCTCAGCTTCCACTCTAAGCTGATGAAAACCTGTCACTAGATCCAACTGGGAGAATACTCTCGCTCCACTCAACTGATCAAACAAATCATCTATCCGCGGTACAGGATACTTATTCTTCCTCGTCACTTTATTCAATTCGCGGTAGTCTACACACAATCGAAGGGAAAAATCGGCCTTGGTAGCAAACACAACTGGCGCTCCCTACTCAAAAATAGTTCTTCGGATAAATCCCTTCTTCAAAAGATTGCCGATGTGCACCCCGAGCTCTCACTGCTCCCTTGGTGCCATACGACGAAGTGGCATCACTATAGGTCTGGCATCTTTCACTAAATCAATACGGAACTCAATCTCTCAGTGTGGTGGAAGCCCGGTCACTTCCTCGAAGACGTCCGAATACTGGCCAACCATGGACACATCTGACAACTCATTATGCGGGATGTCGAGGGTATTTAGAAAACTAGCCATTACCCCCATCACTTAGTAGGCCACCAAACACTACCCTCCGCCCATCGTCCGCTCTAACTGTCGCCAAAAAGCCCTCACAGTCTACCACCACCCCGTATCTTTGGATCCAATCGACTCCCAAAATAATGAAAAACCCAGTAAAGCCCAAAACAAAGCAATCACAAACAAACATACGTTCATGACTCGATAAGACCACATTACGTCAAATCATACTAAGGCTAGTCGAACCACCAATCGGGTTCGTCACTACTAAAGGTGTATTGACTATCTCGGGTTCCAATCCCAACCAATCTACCAGGTCACTAGATATGAAAGAACTGGAAGCTACGGTATCAAACAAAACTCTAACAGGAACATCATAAAAAAAAAAGCATACCTTGGATAACAACATTCTTTCCCTTCTCCGCCGTAGTCGGGGCATTCGACGAAGAAGGAATAGCACCGATGGCATATGCTTTCACTATCTGCTTTTCTTTCAAGGTTGCAGACACTTATCCTTTTGATGTCCGGCTTGGCCACAGTTGAAGCACTTCCTGTCTGCTGGTTTGGCTCGACAATTACTGGCATACTGGCCCTTCTTACCACATCTAAAGCACTCAACATCTTTCCTCTTCTTCTTCTGGCCATCCTTACTTGGTTCTTCTTCCTCTTGTTCTGAGAACCATTATTGCCTGCACCGCTTGCTTGCGGCTTTAGCTCCTCTGCAGATGTAACTCAGTTTTCGACATAGGGTAAAGACTCTCTGATCTTAAAACTTTCCCCACAATCGATTCAAACGTCTCATCGATGTGGTTAATAAGCCTTTCCCCCCAAATGCCCATCCAAACCAGCTATGAACTTCTCGTTCTTCTTCTTGGCAGTATCAATAAGAGATAACCCATATTTTGATAAAGTATCGAACTCAGCAATATACTCCTAGACAGCTCTGCCATTTTGCTTAAGCTCCAAGAAATTCCTAAGAAAATCCGACTTCTGAGCAGCTGGGATAAACTTATCGCTGAAGCGAGTCTTAAACTGATCCCATGTAATCTGATCCTCTAGGGTAGCTGCCTTTATAGCATTCCACTAATTCATTGCCCGTCCTTGCAGCTGACGGGATGCTAGCCTTCTCTTCATCGCATGCTCGATACCCAAGTCTTCGAAGATACGCTCGCAGCTATCTAACAAATCCTGAACATCCTTAGCCGATTCCGTTTCGTGGAACGGCTTCCAAACAAGACTAGTATAATCCTCGTTCAGCTTAGCGAAATCGGCCCTAGGCGCCTGCACCGCTGCACCACCACCGTTAGCAGTATTAGGAGCTGCCCTATGAACTTCTCTAAGCCTCTCCCTCATGAGGTCAGTAAACATTGTCCTCATATCAGCAGCATTCCCATTATTGGCTCCTCTACCAGTGCCCCTTGCATATCGGCTCATCGTTCAATCTGTACAGAGAAAGCGATTAGCCATCTCCATAGTGGGGCCAGTGCAGTGCGACTTCATCCTTAGATATACAAATAATATGTATATATATAGCTTTTAAAAAACAAAATAATCACAAATACGCACTCTCATATACGTATACTATCTCTCCCTGATAACTCCCCTAGGTTAACTACGCAACATGGCTCTGATACCAAGTGTGACGGCTCGCCCCGCACCAGCCGACATTTCCTCCGTAATGCGCTGTACTGATGTCCAACCAGCATGGGACGGTCGTCAGAAGAAAAGAAAGAAGAGAATGAACTAACCAAGAACTTGTAAAATGTCTCACAGCGTGTAAGAACCCGTAACTTCCCCGTGAAGGAAAGAGCGGATACTTTGAGAACAACACACAAAAGAACGCAGACGGGAGAACATTTCATTGTTATTACAACAATTCCATCAGAGTACAAGAATATACAGAGTATAAATGAATAAAATACATTCGATGAATATCAGAGACTATAATAAATTACATAGCAGCGGAAAAATATACAAAACACAACTGAAAGTGATACACGGATACAGAGCTTTCCGAGCATCGTTCCAGTTGTAAATCAGGACCCTGTGAATTTAAATCTGCAAAACCAAAACTACTAGCTGACCGTGTGAAAATAGGGGCACCCAGAGTTTAGGTTAAAACAATAAACTCCAGGTCAATCATGTGACTGGTGTGAGAACTAAAGCAGTTATTTAAAACTTTACTTTAAAGATAGTAATTCAAGGGACCACGCCGTATAACATGAAACGGGTTTCCTCCCAAGAATACTAGTGCATAAAACAAAACAGCGCAATGCTTTTTGAAAAAATGAAGCTATTATAAGACACAGGTCCCATCACACAATGCAACGTAAGCCGGAGGATAGGGTTTTCCCTTATAATAGCCAAATAATGCTTGATACGTTTAAACAAATCATTTGATACTATCATAGGTGTATAGTGTCAAAACATTTTCAATCATAAATATCAATCATAGACGGCATGGGTACCATATATCATGTCACCATACTAGTTCTACAATTAAAACCGCAATATCACGTATTGGAAATTGGATTTCCGTCCTGAGTCGAGGCAAGAGGCAAGCTCCTCTCCGATTCGGGACACTCTAGCAAATGCCTCAGGATCCCACTATGATACTTTGGAACCTCCAAGGCCGGTCCTCTCTTACTTTTGAGGATTAGTTATTCCTGAACACACGTTTCCCGGTCCTTACAGACCTATATCCGAGGCGCCTCGTATCCAACAACCACACAGGTGAAAAGTATATAAATGTCAGGGCTGGTAGGTCACTGACACCACCATAGCTAGAAAGAAACGTCGTGCACTCCTTGGGTCCGTATCGCGTTTTTGACTCATACCGAGGTGTGAGGCTCGCGAATCCACGTTATACACAAAGCTGCGTCACACAGGCCGTGCTTTGATCATCAACCACAAGACTTTGGTTTTCAACAGAAGCCTTGATCAATTGCCACTTACGTGTGCCACACTGGAAATTCACTCCATGCGACTGATGTCCATCAATATACAACCTCTGAGCTCGTACGTCTCAGAGAATGGCGTTAAGCAAGAGAATAAATTCTCCGCCGCCAAACAGATGTATATTTAATAGAGATCAATCAACATAGAATAAAATCCAATGTCAGACACACAATCCATTTACAAGTTTGTTCTGGGTCTGAACAAAACCGGAGGCACTTTCCTCGCATATCCATCCATCTCCAAGTACGTCTGGACGATCACCAACTGCTTCCCTCGTCTTGGGTGTACAGCTCAATCAAGATCATCAGTAATCACCCAAACGATGTGAAAACTTCCGGTCTTCAACCACCGTCTTCATCTTCGACATCTCGTCGAATCGGTTATTCAGAATTGGTATAAACCCGGCCTTTCTGAATAACCCACGTATATGATAAACAAATATTACACAAACTCAACAAACGCCTCATTCCAAATCAGAATATCCTTTTATTCATGAAATCACATTCTTAGGGAAAGGTTCCCAATAATTTTATCCAAGATAAATTCTTCTAAATTTATTCTTTATTCTTCCTTTGGATATCATTTCAAACTAGTCGGGATTAGCGAACCACACCGAAGTAATTATTTATTTTATTTCCCAATCCCAACCTATTCATCCCATGGAGCAAAACTGGTAATACTCCATACCTAACACCACGGTGTTATCGGTAAAATTAATTACCATTTCACGTTCAAATCTAATTAAAGATTTAACTATCGCTTTGGAGAAAAACTGGTGATACTCCACTCTCTATCACTTTTCATATTTGATAATTTAAATTATCAATTCACATTTTAATCTAATTTAATATTCATTAAAACTCCACTTAGTTTTAATCCTTTCAAAAATCAATATCCTGCCTTTAACTGGGTTAAAGAACCAATGTCATCTAAAACACGATTCACAACAAACCCAAATCACATTTGATATTAAATACAAGGCTCTGAATAGAAAATATACTGTCTTATATTCAATATCAAATTCTGAAACAAAAAAATATCGTATTGGAAATAACAATATAAAATATATATTTCAAATTCCCATAACAATATCTGTATAGTCACAAAATCCAACATCGAAATATTCCCAAGACAATTTCGATTCAACTCCAGTCCAATCCACGTATTGGGAATATTGATTGTTTTTAAAATCACATTCAAATTCAATTTATTTATTTCAAAAATAAATTGATTTTAATTCTAGTTCAAAACTAGTTCATTTCGATAAAAATCTATTTTTATCTTTTCAAATATGGAATCCTTCAGTCCAATTTTTCCCAAATCATTTCCTATGATTTTACACAAATTATAGATATTTTTAATAATTTTATCAAGGCCCGTACAGTCGATTTCCATCAACGGCCATCGAACTGCACTTACAGCGACCTTTTCCCAATATGATTTGGACATAATTCCAAATCCAACCATTAGATTTCAAATTTCTAATATTCATTGGAAAGCTCTTTTCGATACAAACCCAACGGTTCCGGTTTTAGGAGTATCCGACGGTCGGATCTCCCGCAACGTCAATTCGAAGTCAATGGTCGAAATTCACGAATTGCTTCTATTCATGCCATTATATATATAATATATATATATTATATATATTTCGTCGATTTCCTTTTAAAATGTATTTTATAAATCGTTTTAAATTCGTTTCAAAAACAATTTCAACTTCATCTTCAATCTCAAATCGATTTGATTTCATTTCAATTCAATTCGAATTCATTTCAAATTGATTTCAATTCAGTTTCAATTCGTTTAAAATTTCATTCAAAACGATTTCAATTCATTTTTAATTCAATTTCAATTTAATTCATTTTGAATTCATTTCTATTTAATTCGAATTCAAATTCACTTTCTATTCATTTTGAATTCAAATTCACTTTCTATTCAATTCGAATCGAATTTATTTTCTATTCGATTCGAATTCAAATTGATTCAATAAAATTTCAATTTGAAATTTAATCTAATTTAATTTGAATTTCATTTCAAAATATTAAATTTTGAAATCACTTCTCAATATTCACTGTAAAACGAATAAAATCGATATAAATATCGTTCACGTCAAAATAGCGCAACTCTAATCAACATGGCTTTATATATTTCAATAAATTCGTTATTCTATTCAACAAATGAATATATATATATATATATTCCATTCAACACATGAATCTATATTTCTTTCAACACACGACTAATCTCAACACATGAGTACTGTCAACACATCCCTATTTTTGTTATGTAAAATATTTTATAAAATTATGGTATCTATCGTTTGATTTTTAAATCAGACTCCACCGTGAAGTAGTTCCAATTTTAAGTATGATAAAGATGTAAATTTTATTATTAAAATATTTTACTCAACACATAAATTGTTTCAACACATGAATTTTCTTTTATAATATTCATTATTTTCCCGATTGGAATGAGGCCCAATCAATCACCATATAATGTTAATTATATGGATTCCATACAATACATGTATATAATAGCAATGATAAACAATCACTCATCATCCAAGGTGCACCACACAACTGTATAAGCATCAAATATAAATAATCAACGCTTACACAGTCTGTCGACGCATCGATCGACATACAATTAAATAATTGGGATTAGTGTACCCAAATATCATCCCAACACCCATGTGGGGTTTCAAATAAACAAACACAGATTTTTATTTGTGCAGTTGGGGGATGTGTAAAATTTATCGACCCAATCAATATCAGTCAAATTAGTGTATATAAGCAAATCGGCCGATTTGTTTATAAATATTCATTTATTCACATTCACGTTAAAAATTATATTTTTAACGATAAAATATTTTACTTCAACCATCTATAATTTATTATCGATTTCACATCAACATCACAAACAATTTTCACAACACATCAATCAAACATACAAGCCATCCATGGTCTGTGGATGACGGGTGTCGGGTGCTGCTAAGCACCGCCTGCACCCTAGTATATATATATATATATATATATATATATATATAACTAGAAAAAGACATTTAGGAGTGAGAAGTTCTCACCAAAGCTATCTCAACTCCACGACACTTCTATTGTAGGAAATCATCGCCATTCTCGCCTTTTGTCGCTTTCGTTGCCCGTAGCCACTATATATATATATATATATATATATATATATATATATATATATATAAATCACATTTTTATTTCGCTATTCAATGTATAAAAATCGAATTTTTAATATGCCACTAGTATAAAAATTATATTTTTAATACTCTACTAAAAAAAATTGGATTTTGATTGTATGAGTAGCCTTATAAAGATAGGATCTTCTATATGTATATAACTTGCCGTATCTAATAACTAGAGAGACATGGTTATTGTCAACTCCAGACCCGTGTGGGGTTTTTATTAATCTGACAATTTAATCTTTACAATTTAAATAGTCCATATCAGTCATCAGTTCAACCTGTAAAACATAGTCATCGCCATACAAGCCTCTCGCTCGTATGGTAAATCTTCCACCTCGTCACACAAGCTCCAAATACTTATGTGGTATACGATGAATTACGCCTATCATCAGAAGTATGCCATGCGGTGTAGTTCAAAATTAATTGTCACTATCCTATGGCGACGTTTATTATTTCACACAGAAAAACCAACACTCCGCATCCAATGGCATTCACAGGAGTAGATAGAAAAATATATACATGTGTATTATATATGTTTGAATAGGTAAATGGATTAGCTGTTGAGTAAAGATTTTATTTGCGTGCCCGACGAGCAGCTGCGACGATCCCAAAACCCCGTGACACGGTGTTAAGGATAATCATTGGAATACAACACATTAATCATCATTAGCAGATCACAGATAATAGCATAAACAGGAAATAGAATAATTTACACACATATGACAGCGGAATCATATAGACATCATCACATCAGAGAAGCACAGTACATGATACAACTTAGTGCATAATGATACATAATCAGTCACCATCGCCTGAGGCGGAATCATACATAAAGAGTACACAAAATAAATATCAGTCTACATCGCCAACGGCGGAATCATAATATAGATACAATAATGGCGGAGAAAATCCAAGTCAGCACGGTGTAGTCAAGCCTCTCCATGAGCCAAAAGTGCGTCAGAAACCTATAACTAGGCTGCCTGTGTGAAAATGAGGGCACCCGAGTTTGCAAGGTGAAACAAACTACGAGTCAGTCATGGGACTGGTATGAGAAATCTACTTAACTTACTAACAACAATAATAAGGCAAATCAAAGGACCACGCCACTTTCGCGGAACGGGTTTACTCCAATGAGTGCTAGTGCATGAAATAAAGTAAATGATTAAATCATCGCAATGCTTTTTATAAAATGAAGCCATTATAAGACTCAGGTCCCATCACACAAGGCGACACAAGCCGGAGGATAGAGTTTTTACCTTATAATGGCCAAAAATGCTTCATACGAATAAAAAAAAAGTGTTTGATATTATTACTAGTGCATATATGTTTCAAAAGGGATTCAATCATAAATATCAATCCTAGACGGCATAGCTACTATCTACTATGTCGTCGTACTAGTAATACAATCACGTCCGCATATTTCGTATTGGAAATTGGATTCCTTCATGAGTCGAGGCAAGGGGCAAGCTCCTCTCCGATTCGAGACACTCTAGCAAATGCCTCGGGACCGCACTCAGCAATCCCTGGATCCTCCAAGGCCGGTCCTCCCTTACTTTTGAGGATTAGTTATTCCTGAACACACGTTTCGCGGTCCTTACAGACCTATAATCGAGGCGCCTCGTATTCCAACAACCACACAGGTGAAAAGTAGATATAAATGTCAGGGCTGGGAGGTCACTGACACCACCATAGCTAGAAAGAAACGTCGTGCCCTCCTTGGGTCCTTCTCCCGTTTTTGACTCATACCGAGGTGTGAGGCTCGCGAATTCACGTTATACACAAAGCTACGTCACACAGACCATGCTTTAATCATCAACCACAAGACTTTGCTTTGCAACAGAAGCCTTGATCATATGCCACTCAGGCGTGCCACGCAGGCAATCCACTCCATGCGGCTAATTTCTATCAATACATAACCTCTGAGCTCGTACGTCTCATAGAAGGGCATCAAGCAAGAGAATAAATTCTCCGCCGCCAAACAAATATGTATTTAACAGAGATCAATTGGCACAGAACAAAATCCAATGTCAGACACACAGTCCATTTACAAGTCCGTTCTGGGTCTGAACGAAACCGGAGGCACCAATTCCTCGCATATCCGTACAATCAACAGTATGTTTGGACGGCTACTACTTCAGTTCTTTCATGGTAGCTACTCCAATCACGAGCATCAGTAGCGCCCATCCATCCAATGTGAAGATCGTCGGTCTTCAACCATCTTCGACTCTTCGACTTCTCAACGTCGATCGATTATTTGAAATGAGATGAACTCGGCCTTTTCAAATAACCCACGTATATTTAGATTTTCAAAATATCGATTATTTGGCTATTATAAGATCTCCCCCACTTAAAACTTTTCGTCCCCGAAAAGGAACAAAGTCGAAAGTGGTTTGATTAATCAACTCTACGTTCGATCTGGCTTCCGTTCTCCAACTTTTCAGTTTCTGAGAATTTTCAAATTCTTCAAAAATTTGGCTAAAACCCAGAATTTTTGAAAAATTTCGCCATAACCTCCCCTGCACCGGGAGCCACGGGAAAATCCCGAAATTGCCATACAGGCCTTCTGATCTGAAAAAGAAAAAGAAAAAGCCAAGCGGCTAGCCAATCGGCTCATAAAATCATCATCACCCAAACAAAACAGTAAATTATGATAAACATGTACCTATTTGTCGGGCAAACAAATTTTATTCTCTGCTCTAGCCTCCTTGCTATGACCTGTTCAATGTAAGTACTTGTATATGCAAGCAAATGTGACCAATTTCCAATACAATTCAATATTTGATTCAATTGGGCTAAATGGTTCAAAATTATCAAACAAATAAACAAACAACACGAACATCAATCAATTAGTGAATTAGAGTTTCAAATTCATAATTTTGATACATATACAAAAATCATGTTTTTGATGCCAATTCACAACAAATAATCCTATATAGTTTCGGTTCTCACACCAGTCTAATGGAAATATAAAGAAATCACACATTCGAAACACGAACATAAATATTGATGATGTGGCCACATCATCAGAATTATCCCCGGGTGTCTAGAATGTGACTCTATATCTATCCAGTATATTAAAACTTCGACTATACGTTCATGACGCGTATACGCGAAATCTATATATACTCGATTGTCCAAATTCAAAATAAATAAATATTCAAATACGTTTAAAATGATTTAAATTTTCAAAACAAAATTTTTTCATTTGAAAAATATACTCTTCACACTCGTTCTAGGATACTACTGATCCTATCTCTAACGAGTCATTCTAATTGGACATTACTAATCCAATATCTGATGAATTCTTTCGTATGGTTCAAATGTGTCTTGCTCTCGAGCTCTGTAAACCAGAGCTCTAATACCACTCTGTAAGAACCCGTAACTTCCCCGTGAAGGAAAGAGCGGATACTTTGAGAACAACACACAAAAGAACGCAGACGGGAGAACATTTCATTGTTATTACAACAATTCCATCAGAATACAAGAATATACAGAGTATAAATGAATAAAATACATTCGATGTATATCGGAGATTACAATAAATTACATAGCAGCGGAAAAACATACAAAACACAACTGAAAGTGATACATGGATACAGAGCTTTCCGAGCATCGTTCCAGCTGTAAATCAGGACCCTATGAATATAAATCTGCAAAACCAAAACTACTAGCTGCCCGTGTGGAAATAGGGGCACCCAGAGTTTAGGTTAAAACAATAAACTCTAGGTCAGTCATGTGACTGGTGTGAGAACTAAAATAGTTATTTAAAACTTTACTTTAAAGATAGTAATTCAAGGGACCACGCCGTATAACACGGAACGGGTTTCCTCTCAAGAATACTAGTGCATATAGCAAAACAGCGCAATGCTTTTTGGAAAAATGAAGCTATTATAAGACCCAGGTCCTATCACACAATGCAACGCAAGCCGGAGGATAGGGTTTTCCCTTATAATAGCCAAATAATGCTTGATACGTTTAAACAAATCATTTGATACAATCATAGGTGTATAGTGTCAAAACATTTTCAATCATAAATATCAATCATAGACGACATGGGTACCATATATCATGTCGCCATACTAGTTCTACAATTAAAACCGCAATATCATGTATTGGAAATTGGATTTCCGTCATGAGTCGAGGCAAGAGGCAAGCTCCTCTCCGATTCGAGACATTCTAGCAAATGCCTCAGGACCCCACTATGATCCTTTGGAACCTCCAAGGCCGGTCCTCTCTTACTTTTGAGGATTAATTATTCCTGAACACACGTTTCCCGGTCCTTACAGACCTATATCCGAGGCGCCTCGTATCCAACAACCACACAGGTGAAAAGTATATAAATGTCAGGGCTGGTAGGTCACTGACACCACCATAGCTAGAAAGAAACGCCGTGCACTCCTTGGGTCCGTATCCCGTTTTTTACTCATACCGAGGTGTGAGGCTCGTGAATCCACGTTATACACAAAGCTGCGCCACACAGGCCGTGCTTTGATCATCAACCACAAGACTTTGCTTTTCAACAGAAGCCTTTATCAATTGCCACTTACGCGTGCCACACTGGCAATTCACTCCATGCGACCGATGTCCATCAGTATACAACCTCTGAGCTCGTATGTCTCAGAGAAGGGCGTTAAGCAAGAGAATAAATTCTCCGCCGCCAAACAGATGTATATTTAATAGAGATCAATCAACACAGAATAAAATCCAATGTCAGACACACAATCCATTTATAAGTTCGTTCTGGGTCTGAACAAAACCGAAGGCACCTTCCTCGCATATCCATCCATCTCCAAGTACGTCTGGACGATCACCAACTGTTTCCCTCATCTTGGGTGTACAGCCCAATCAAGATCATCAGCAATCACCCAAACGATGTGAAGACTTCCGGTCTTCAACCACCGGCTTCATCTTCGACATCTCGTCGAATCGGTTATTTAGAATGGGTATAAACCCGGCCTTTCTGAATAACCCTCGTATATGATAAACAAATATTACAAAAACTCAACAAATGCCTCATTCCAATTCAGAATATCCTTTTATTCATGAAATCACATTCTTAGGGAAAGGTTCCCATTAATTTTAGCCAAGATAAATTCTTCTAAATTTATTCTTTAATCTTCCTTTGGACATCATTTCAAACTAGTCGGGTTTAGCGAACCACACCGAAGTAATTATTTATTTTATTTCCCAATCCAACCTATTCATCCCATGGAGAAAAACTGGTAATACTCCATACCTAACACCACGGTGTTATCAGTAAAATTAATTACCATTTCACGTTCAAATCTAATTAAAGATTTAACTATCGCTTTAGAGCAAAACTGGTGATAATCCACTCTTGATCACTTTTCAGATTTGATAATTTAAATTATCAATTCACATTTTAATCTAATTAAAGATTCATTAGAACTCCACTTACTTTTAATCCTTTCAAAAATCAGAATCCTTCCTTTAACTGGGTTAAAGAACCAATGTCATCTAAAACACAATTCACAACAAACCCAAATCACATTTGATATTAAATACAAGGCTCTTAATAGAAAATATACCGGCTTATATTCAATATCAAATTCTGAAACCAACAAATATCGTATTGGAAATAACGATATAAAATATATCTTTCAAATTCCCATAACAATATCTGTACAGTCACGAAATCCAACATCGAAATATTCCCAAGATAATTTCGATTCAACTCCAGTCCAATCCACGTATTGGGAATATTGATTGTTTTTAAAATCACATTCAAATTCAATTTATTTATTTCAAAAATAAATTGATTTTAATTCTAGTTCAAAACTAGTTCATTTCGATAAAAATCTATTTTTATCTTTTCAAATATGGAATCCTTCAGCCCAATTTTTCCCAAATCATTTCTTATGATTTTACACAAATTATAGATATTTTAAATAATTTTATCAAGGCCCGTACAGTCGATTTCCATCAACGGCCATCGAACTGCACTTACAACGACCTTTTCCCAATTTGATTTGGACATAATTCCAAATCCTACCGTTAGATTTCAAATTTCTAATATTCATTGGAAAGCTCTTTTCGATTCGAACCCAATGGTTCCGATTTTAGGAGAATCCGACGGTCGGATCTCCCGCAACGTCAATTCGAAGTCAATGGTCGAAATTCACGAACTGTCACGGTGCGGCGCGTTCTATTCAGACCATTATATATATAGTATATATATTATATATATATATATCATCGATTTCCTTTTAAAACATATTTTATAAATCGTTTTAAATTCGTTTGAAAAACAATTTCAACTTCATCTTCAATCTCAAATCGATTTGATTTCAATTCAATTCGAATTCATTTCAATTTTTATTTAATTCGAATTCAAATTCGTTTCAATTCAATTCAAATTCTAATTCGTTTTAATTCAATTCAATTTGAATTTACCTTCTATTTACTTCAATTCGAATTCATTTCAAATTGATTTCAATTCAATTTCAGTTCGTTTTAAATTTCATTCAAAACGATTTTAATTCGTTTTTAATTCAATTTCTATTTAATTCAATTTGAATTCATTTCTATTTAATTCGAATTCAAATTCACTTTCTATTCAATTTGAATTCAAATTCACTTTCTATTCAATTCGAATCGAATTCATTTTCTATTCGATTCGAATTCATTTCAAATTAATTCAATAAAATTTCAATTTGAATTTTAATCTAATTTAATTTGAATTTCATTTCAAAATATTAAATTTTGAAATCACTTTTCAATATTCATTGTAAAACGAATAAAATCAATATAAATATCGTTCACGTCAAAATAGCGCAACTCTAATCAACACGGCTTTATATATTTCAATAAATTCTTTATTCTATTCAACAAATGAATATATATATTCCATTCAACACATGAATCTATATTTCTTTCAACACATGACTAATCTCAACACATGAGCACTGTCAACACATCACTATTTTTGTTATGTAAAATATTTTATAAAATTATGGTATCTATCGTTTGATTTTTAAATCAGACTCCACCGTGAAGGAGTTCTAATTTTAAATATGATGAAGATGTAAATTTTATTATTAAAATATTTTACTCAACACATAAATAGTTTTAACACATGAATTTTCTTTTATAATATTCATTATTTTCACGATTGAAATGAGGCCCAATCAATCACCATATAATGTTAATTATATGGATTCCATACAGCACATGTATATAATAGCAATGATAAACAATCATTCATCATCCAAGGTGCACCACACAACTATATAAGCATCAAATATAAATAATCAACGCTTACACAGTCTGTCGACCCATCGATCGACATACAATTAAATAATTGGGATTAGTGTACCCAAATATCATCCCAACACCCGTGTGGGTTTTCAAATCAACAAACACAGATTTTTATTTGTGTAGTTGTGCGATGTGTAAAATTTATCAACCCAATCAATATCAGTCAAATTAGTGTATTTAAACAAATCGGCCGATTTGTTTATAAATATTCATTTATTCACATTCACGTTAAAAATTATATTTTTAACGATAAAATATTTAACTTCAACCATCTACAATTTATTATCGATTTCACATCAACATCACAAACAATTTTCACAACACATCAATCAAACAAACAAGCCATCCATGGTCTGTGAATGACGGGTGTCGGGTGCTGCTAAGCACCGTCTGCATCCTAGTATATATATATAACTAGAAAAATACGTTTAGGTGTGAGAAGTTCTCACCAAAGCTATCCCAACTCCATGACACTTCTATTGTAGGAAATCATCGCCATTCTCGCCTTTTGTCGCTTTCGTTGCCCGTAGCCACTATATATATAAAAATCGCATTTTTATTTTGCTATTCAATGTATAAAAATCGAATTTTTAATATACCACTAGTATAAAAATTATATTTTTAATACTCTACTATAATAAAAATTTCATTTCTATTCTTTACAGCATATAAAAATTGTATTTTTAACTTCTTAAAAATCACTTCTTTTTGTTTTCAAAAATCACTACTATTCGTTTTCAAAGACCACTTCTTTTTCATGACAAAGATTATATTTTTATTTCGCGACCATATATATATAAATCTCATCTTCCATACAGTAAAACCTCGCCTTTAACGCTTTAAAAAATTCGATCTTTAACACTCTAAAAATTCGATCTTTAACACTTTAAAAATTCGATCTTTAACTCTTTAAAATTCCGATCTTTAACTCTTTAAAAATCATATTCTTATATGAAGAAAAATCATATCTTTTGGAAGTTATATACATATAGAAGATCCTATCTTTATAAGGCTACTCATACAATCAAAATCCAATTTTTTTTCGCTACATAAACGTCCTATTTTTATAAACTAAAAACCATAACTTTTTCCACTTAAAAATCACGACTTTACTTTCATAAAAATATACTCTTTTTATTTATAAAAATCTATATAAAAACTGATTTTATATTTGCTAATTATATGTGTAAAATCTGGTTTATAAAATATGTTTTTAGTATAAACAAACTCAGATCTAAAAATGAAATACAATAGAACTTACTGCAGTCGAGAGAGAGGATTTGGCCTGCGCTCGGGTGAGAGGAGGAGGGGGGTCGCGTCGGAGCTTGTCGGTGGCGAGGGGGGCTGTCGCCATGAAACACCCCACCTCCGTTAGGGTCACTCTCAAAGGGAATGCCCTAATTTTGGTGGAGGTTTATAAGTACAAGTCACAGATATACAAGACAGATATAAGAACACATATTTGTAAAACAGCGGAAGAACAACAAACTTTATTTCATTAAGTCAAATACGTGTTACAACAACATCCTTTCCAAAAACATAGCATAACATTTTCATAATCTGTCTTGAGTACATGATTTAAAGAAGCATAAATAAAACATAGATAAACTGCAAAAGCCCCTTAGTGGATTGTCCAAAGCCATAGTTCAAAACAGGAAAGTCCAAGCAATACATTTCTCTTCTTCAAGCTGGATGTTGAGGTTGGTCAAGCTGCTGTGTTCCCTCCCTGAGGACCTGGGGGGGGGAACGGAAGAAAGAAGGCGAAAGAAAAATAGAGTCAGACATAAAGCCTGAGTAAGTCTAGTACTACTTTGTCTATGAATAAAGAACTGGGTATGATAAGTAATAACAGGAAGTGGGCAAACACTATGAACTTGGTTAAGTTATCTAGGGTCGAATATACTATCGTACCCCATGTTAATCTCTGAACCCATATAAACTAGTTTCCAATTTGCACCCCATAATCAGGGTGATGTGATCCATTCAATGATGATCGGCTCCTACTCGCATAGTTACATATGTCTTATGGCCCCCGATGTCTGTAGTTACCTATGCCGGTCCCGCCATGGGGTGTATCAAGTCCCATAGTGGCAACCCGACACAACCTTAGAGTGCACAGGTATGCTACTGGTGTCCAGTGCCTTATTTTTCTGCGCCGGAGTGTGTGCATGCCCGCACTCCGTTAGAACCTACACTGCTACACCACCGCCGTCGCTTTGACCTCTTACAATCAGCCCAGTAATCGTGCCCCACCCTGCCTAGTTTCAGAGTATCCTGATACACCTTTTAGGGTTACTGCTGAAAAGGGTCCCCCGTTACTAGGTTTTCTATCTCTAGCCAACATGCTAAGTTGGTTAAGTGTTTCCTACCTAACCCCACCAGTCTGTTTAGTTTAGCAGTTCCATTTTGATTAAGTCTTTAGTTCACTTAATCCTAACAATCCTGACTCAGCCTTAATTGTCTTATTAAGGCCCTGACCTCTCACATTAGACAGGTATTGTTGTGGCTGCCTGTTGCCGGTTGGTTCCGGGCAGTCTTACGCCACAACTCAGTCTAACCTCGGGTCCTTGCTGGGCTCCATGTTTAACCTCCCACATTGGATAGGTATTGTTGTGACTACTGGACAGCCGGGCGGTTCCGGGCAGGTTTACATCACAACTCAATCCAACCTCGGGTTAAACACATCGTATGTTCTACATTTACATATTTTGTCATTCTTCTTTATTTATATGTAAATATTTGCGGCCCATTATTAAGTTAATGGTGTAAAGATTACACCAATCACGGGCCCAACCCATACTTGAATTTGGGCCCTTCTATTTTATATTTTCATTCATTAATTCATTTTAACCCAACGTTATTTTCCCCCGTTTTACACGTCCGTTCATATATATTGGGCTTAGCCTTTTAAAGCCCAATTTAGCCATGCGAAAAGGGGAGGCTTATGGCGTATACACAAAGAGGGGAAGGTGAGCGCATGAACTTGCAATACGACGTTGGAAATACAAAATAGAAATTGGTGTACTTGCATAGTGGCAACATAGGTGACATAAATCAAAGCATGTGAACTTGCATAGGTTTAACTACAACATGAACCTATACTCTTATTTAGGCATAATGTCAAACATAAGCATGTCATAAATATTCCTAGCATAAACATGGCATAATGTCAAACATAAGCATGGCATAAATACTTCTAGCATAAACATGGCATAATGTCAAACATAAGCATGGCATAGGTAAAGTTCAATTTGTTCATGGCATAAACATAAACAAGTCATGTTCATAAGGTTTCTACATGTTTACAAAGGGGATACTTTGTTACTAACACAAAAGCATAGTTCAACTTAATCATGGTTTAAGTCTAATCACATAACGATGGTATAAATATACTTATGCATAAATATTCCTAATCATGGTGTTTGCTTTAAACTTGCAAAAAGGGATTTTTGAGTCTAACCTAGCCATATCTCACATATGTCATCATATAATTCTTTTAAACAAGATAGACTTAATCATAGATTTCAATTATGCCAAATATCATTCATAGCCTAGCCATATTCATAAGCATGACTTAATACATGGATTATGGTGCCAAAATTCTGACATAGTTTCATATGAACTATAACAACCAAATTTGTCTCAATTGCTTGCAAAACGATTTATGCACAAAGTATACATCATGACGACATAATAACAAAGCCCCAAACTTGCATAAATTTTACTCAACTACATACATGTAGCTTCAACATAGATTACATAATTTTGCGCAATATTCCAAACGTATATTTGCATAGAACTACCGCATGTAGTTCTTTATAATGAATAACATAATTTTGCACAAACATGAATTACTTCCATTGCCACAATTCAAGCATACACATCAACACAGTTGTTTATTATACCAAAGTAATACTCTACTTACAATGGTTGCGGCGAATTCTCTAATTAAGAGACACGATTCCTTTGTTGAATTGATTAGCTTTAGGTTGCTTGAATTGCTTTAGACTTTAGAACTTTCTTCCTAACTCTCTCTCTAGTCGGCGGCTACTCTTTGTCGTTCCTCAGCAACATGGCGGCTATAATCTTATTTTGAATGAATAGATTAGGGTTTAGTCTAGGGTTGTTTATATAGAGGTTAGGAATTGATTAGGACCATTGATGTTGCTAGGTTAGATCGTAGCCATTCATTAGGAAGAGAGACCAATAAAAACCCGCCACCTAGCCCTAATGACAAAGCAGACCACAGAAATTCGACCACACACCGACCTGGCCAGCCAGGGCTAGACCAGACCTGGCCAGCAGATCATTTTTGACCTGGGCGCACTTGGCAGGTGCGCCAGGTCAAAAATGTACTGGCGCACTTCACAGGTGCGCCAGTTCATTTTTGTTCTGGCGCACTTCACAAGTGCGCCAGTGCATTCTGGCCCTTTTTCGGTTTTTCGCCCAACTTCGTTCGTCCATAACTTCTTCATACGATATCCGTTTTTCGAAAACTCGGACTCTATTTCGCGTATTTTTCCGAGACGAACGCAATGGCGTATCCCGTTTCCCTTAGTTCTTTGATTTGAAATTAATTATACTTTAATTTGTGAGTTTCACAGTCATAGAATTTACGGGGTGTTACATTCTCCCCCACTTAAAAGGATTTCGTCCCCGAAATCTTCAAGCTAGGAGGAATGTATATCCTAACATCCAATCATCCATCTACTCATCCATCAAACACGAGCATCCATTGTCCTTAAAAGACTTCTAATGCTTCATGATCATATGCGAGGTGTGTGTGTACATGAACTTATCTAATGCAAAATCAAGCGGTCTACTGATTCAGTTGACCTCCTTAATGCGAATTATGTAAGTGCCATGAATCCATTATGTATGCAAATTTTCCTATTTTTGCTTCTACATGAGTGCACAATCATTCAGTACAAATGCAGCATCCACATGACAACACATTATAGTTCAACCACATACGAAAGCAAACATATATGCATATGCAATATGAAGTGATTGAGCCGATCTAAAACCTAGATTGTGTGTGTATATGCAACCACGAGCAACCACTAGCAATCACTTGCAACCACTTGCAACCATTCATACATAACATGTTTCAACTACATGTTTCCATCCAAAAGATTTCTACCTAAAAGATAAGGTCGAGGAAATATATCTAAAAAGATAGATAAAAGCGCAACTTAAGGAAAAGGAAAGATCAAGGATATACCCTCGAACAGAAAAGGGTTGGCTGTACGGATTCTAGCTTCAGTTTCCCAAGTCGCGTCTCCCTCGGTGTCGCTCCACTGGACTTTGACGAGCTTGACTTCACGGTTGCGTAGCTTCTTCACTTCCGTTCCTAATATGCGGGTTGGAACTCTTCTTATGGTTGCTTCGCGTTCCACTTCGGCCTCTTCGAGTATATTTGGCTCTACCACTTCAGCAGACTCATGTAGACATTTTCGGAGATGTGAAACGTGAAAAACGTTGTGGACTCCAGCCAACTTCTCGGGTAGCTCTAATCTATAGGACATTTTCCCAATTGTTCCTATCTAAAGGTATAGTCGAAGTAAAAACTTTGTGCCCATTAGGCAATGTCAAAACTGAAAACCTATGCCACATATATATTGATTAGGAGAAGAACTCCCTAAGCATCAGCCCCGAAGACCGAAATCAACATCAGACTGACACCCAAAGAGTTACTCAACCCAACCACCATATATGATTCTAGGCAACTAAGCATGATGGACTCCTTTTAGGTCACAAGGGAGTCCCTTCCTAAGACCAATCTGTATCCTATAAAACCCGAAAACTTTAGTCAAACCGATGAACACCCTCGAGCCCCAACATGTGTTACTAACAGATGAGTCATACTCCCTATGTGGTTTGCAACAGAAATTTGGATTGAGAATGGGACCGAGAGGATATACACAAAAGATAACATGCAAGTAAGCTCTACAGGAAGAGAGGGATCAAAGATATACTCTTAAGAAGAGATATGATGCACGATTCTAGTCTTCAATCTTCTAAGTCGCATTTCTTGAGCTTAACTCCATTATGCTTTGTCCGTCTTTAACTTCACAATTTTCGTAGCTTCTTAATTCTTGTTTCCAAAATATGAGTTGGAACCCTTGCCTCTCGTTCCTCTTTCACTTATTCTCCTTCTAGTTTACTTGGCTCAAGCCTTAACTGCGTACTCATGGTTCCATGCAAGCTCTCCAAAATTCATTAGTGAATCTTGGATCTTGTTCACTTACTAGAAGGTATCCCACATAGATGAATTATCTCTTGAAAATAAACAATTGTCAACTTCGTGAGCGGAGCTGAGATTTTCGCAAAATCCCTTATGAACTTTTGATAGAAACCTGCTAATCCTAGAAAGCTTCGGACCTCAGTTGCATTCCTTGGTGTCTTCCAATCCTGTACCGCCACTACCTTCGCAGGGTCCACCGCTAACCCTTGTTTGGATACTATGTGCCCAAGGAACCTCACCTCTTCTCTCCAAAAGTGGCATTTGGAGAATTTGGCTTTTAGTTGATGGACTCGCAAAGTTTCCATGATTGCCCTTAAGTGTTGAGCATGTTCCTCTTCACTCTTTGAGAAGATAAGGATATCATCTACGAAGACCACTACGAATTTGTTGAGGAAATCTCTAAATACCCTACTCATCAGGTCCACGAAGTAAGCAGGTGCATTTGTCAAGCCGAAAGGCATGACAAGCCATTCAAAGAAGCCGTCTGGGGTTCTGAAAGCCATTTTATCGATGCTATCTTCAGCCACCCTTAGCTGATGAAAACCGGTTGCTAAATCGAGTTGGGAGAAAACAGACGCTCCTACACGCTGGTCAAATAAATCGTCAATTCTAGGGAGAGGGTGCCTATTCTTTTTCGTTAGCTTGTTGAGCTCCCTATAGTCAACACATAGACGGAGTGAACCATCCGCCTTTGTAGCGAACACCACCGGAGCGCCCCATTCTGAAATGCTCCTCCTAATGAACCCCTTTTCTAGAAGCTCTTTAATCTGTTTACTGAGCTCTTTCCTTTCTCGTGGAGCCATATGTCTAACGGGCAACGCAACGGGCTTTGCATTATCTACAAGATATATGCGGAAGTCTATTTCCCGCTTCGGAGGCAAGCCCTTCACCTCTTCAAAGACATCCGGATATTCCCGGACCACTCTAACTGATTGCAAATTTTCAACAGAGGCATCTAGCGATTCAAGATAACTAAGCATAATCGCATACGAGGGATTACAAGAAATTTCCAAAGTATTACCGAGCTGGGTTAGGAGCCTAACAACCCTTTTCTCACAATCAAGGATGGCCCCATTACTGGATAGCCAATCCATACCCAAAATCAAACCATACCCCGAAAAGCCCAAAACAAAGGCACTACATTGAAATTCTACACTTAGAATAGAAATTTTCAATCCCACACAGATCATAGACAAATGAGCTGGGCCCCCAATTGGGTTTGAAACAATTAAGGAGTCCTCTACCATACTAGTTTTTAGGTGCAGAGATTCTACTAAAGCGGACGAGATAAAGGAGTGTGATGCGCCGGAATCAAATAAAGTGCGAACGGGGTGATCATAAAGATAAACTACACTTTCTACAGAAGTGTTTGTACCTCGCTGTTGCAATGGTGGCGCTTCTAGCACATGAACCTGTGCCCCTGGGGTGGATCCAGCGCCCTGCCCCTGTCCTCGTTTCCTTGGGCAGTCCTTAGCCCTGTGGCCTGTCTGACCGCATGAAAAGCACCCACCATTCTCCTTGGCCTTCTTTTTCCGGCAATCCTTTACTAAGTGCCCCACTTTGCCACAAAAATTACACTTCCTCTTCTCTTTGTTGCCTTTCCCGCCCTTCTTAAAGTCTGTCTTCTTGGGCTGCAAACCCTCTTTCTTCCCTTGAGAGCTTTCTGCCTTTGTCTCCTTCTTTCCCTTATCCTCCTCATTCAGCAATGCCATTTGCACCAATCTTTCATACGTGGCCCCCATGGGTATATGGGTCATGGCCAAACTGTGTAATGGCTCATTTAACCCTTTGACGAAACGGAGAGCCTTCTTGTGCGGGGTATTGACTAGGTCAAGCCCAAACCTAGCCAGCTCATCGAACTGATTCACATATTCTCTGACTGTCTTGTCCCCTTGTTTAAGAAATAGGAATTTTTCTAACTGCAAACTTCTTTCCGCATCTGAGAGAAATTTGGTCTCAAACCTTGCCCTAAAGTCCTCCCATGTCTCTACTGGTCTTTCAGCATTAGTGACTTCCCACCAGTAGGAAGCCTCACCCTTCAATAGCCACACTGCCAACTGTACTTTTTGTCTATCCTCTACCTCAAAGATGATGAATAGGTCTTCAGTTTCTTTCAGCCAATTCCTAGCTGCTACGAAGGACTCAGTTCCATGGAAATCCCTTCCTCCCATGGCTTTAAAATCTTTACATATCTTAGCGAATGCGTTTCCCCGAGGAGGAGGTGGAGGAAAAGGTGCTGCTGCAGCTGGATGATTTTCTTCAGCTGGGGGAGGAGGAACGGTAGGACCTGGCTGAGTGGCCCTTGCTTCTAAGAACCGTCTAAACCAACCAGGTATTGGCACCCCTTCAGGCAAGTTAAGATCTTGGGACATGCTGAAACAAAAAGGATAGATTCAAAACGAAGGATAAGAGATAGTTCCTATGGCTTTGGGGAGTGGACTTTGCCTTCTAAAAATAAAATAATATTTTTCTTTTAAAAATGCTTCTTTAAATTTCCTTTTTGAAAATAATTTTTCAAAACTTTTTATCTTATCTGGTAAACCTATGCTCTGATACCAAGTGAAACACCCCACCTCCGTTAGGGTCACTCTCAAAGGGAATGCCCTAATTTTGGTGGAGGTTTATAAGTACAAGTCACAGATATACAAGACAGATATAAGAACACATATTTGTAAAACAGCGGAAGAACAACAAACTTTATTTCATTAAGTCAAATACGTGTTACAACAACATCCTTTCCAAAAACATAGCATAACATTTTCATAATCTGTCTTGAGTACATGATTTAAAGAAGCATAAATAAAACATAGATAAACTGCAAAAGCCCCTTAGTGGATTGTCCAAAGCCATAGTTCAAAACAGGAAAGTCCAAGCAATACATTTCTCTTCTTCAAGCTGGATGTTGAGGTTGGTCAAGCTGCTGTGTTCCCTCCCTGAGGACCTGGGGGGGGGGGGAAACGGAAGAAAGAAGGCGAAAGAAAAATAGAGTCAGACATAAAGCCTGAGTAAGTCTAGTACTACTTTGTCTATGAATAAAGAACTGGGTATGATAAGTAATAACAGGAAGTGGGCAAACACTATGAACTTGGTTAAGTTATCTAGGGTCGAATATACTATCGTACCCCATGTTAATCTCTGAACCCATATAAACTAGTTTCCAATTTGCACCCCATAATCAGGGTGATGTGATCCATTCAATGATGATCGGCTCCTACTCGCATAGTTACATGTGTCTTACGGCCCCCGATGTCTGTAGTTACCTATGCTGGTCCCGCCATGGGGTGTATCAAGTCCCATAGTGGCAACCCGACACAACCTTAGAGTGCACAGGTATGCTACTGGTGTCCAGTGCCTTATTTTTCTACGCCGGAGTGTGTGCACGCCCGCACTCCGTTAGAACCTACACTGCTACACCACCGCCGTCGCTTTGACCTCTTACAATCAGCCCAGTAATCGTGCCCCACCCTGCCTAGTTTCAGGGTATCCTGATACACCTTTTAGGGTTACTGCTGAAAAGGGTCCCCCGTTACTAGGTTTTCTATCTCTAGCCAACATGCTAAGTTGGTTAAGTGTTTCCTACCTAACCCCACCAGTCTGTTTAGTTTAGCAGTTCCATTTTGATTAAGTCTTTAGTTCACTTAATCCTAACAATCCTGACTCATCCTTAATTGTCTTATTAAGGCCCTGACCTCTCACATTAGACAGGTATTGTTGTGGCTGCCTGTTGCCGGTTGGTTCCGGGCAGTCTTACGCCACAACTCAGTCTAACCTCGGGTCCTTGCTGGGCTCCATGTTTAACCTCCCACATTGGATAGGTATTGTTGTGACTACTGGACAGCCGGGCGGTTCCGGGCAGGTTTACATCACAACTCAATCCAACCTCGGGTTAAACACATCGTATGTTCTACATTTACATATTTTGTCATTCTTCTTTATTTATATGTAAATATTTGCGGCCCATTATTAAGTTAATGGTGTAAAGATTACACCAATCACGGGCCCAACCCATACTTGAATTTGGGCCCTTCTATTTTATATTTTCATTCATTAATTCATTTTAACCCAACGTTATTTTCCCCCGTTTTACACGTCCGTTCATATATATTGGGCTTAGCCTTTTAAAGCCCAATTTAGCCATGCGAAAAGGGGAGGCTTATGGCGTATACACAAAGAGGGGAAGGTGATCGCATGAACTTGCAATACGACGTTGGAAATACAAAATAGAAATTGGTGTACTTGCATAGTGGCAACATAGGTGACATAAATCAAAGCATGTGAACTTGCATAGGTTTAACTACAACATGAACCTATACTCTTATTTAGGGATAATGTCAAACATAAGCATGTCATAAATATTCCTAGCATAAACATGGCATAATGTCAAACATAAGCATGGCATAAATACTTCTAGCATAAACATGGCATAATGTCAAACATAAGCATGGCATAGGTAAAGTTCAATTTGTTCATGGCATAAACATAAACAAGTCATGTTCATAAGGTTTCTACATGTTTACAAAGGGGATACTTTGTTACTAACACAAAAGCATAGTTCAACTTAATCATGGTTTAAGTCTAATCACATAACGATGGTATAAATATACTTATGCATAAATATTCCTAATCATGGTGTTTGCTTTAAACTTGCAAAAAGGGATTTTTGAGTCTAACCTAGCCATGTCTCACATATGTCATCATATAATTCTTTTAAACAAGATAGACTTAATCATAGATTTCAATTATGCCAAATATCATTCATAGCCTAGCCATATTCATAAGCATGACTTAATACATGGATTATGGTGCCAAAATTCTGACATAGTTTCATATGAACTATAACAACCAAACTTGTCTCAATTGCTTGCAAAACGATTTATGCACAAAGTATACATCATGACGACATAATAACAAAGCCCCAAACTTGCATAAATTTTACTCAACTACATACATGTAGCTTCAACATAGATTACATAATTTTGCGCAATATTCCAAACGTATATTTGCATAGAACTACCGCATGTAGTTCTTTATAATGAATAACATAATTTTGCACAAACATGAATTACTTCCATTGCCACAATTCAAGCATACACATCAACACAGTTGTTTATTATACCAAAGTAATACTCTACTTACAATGGTTGCGGCGAATTCTCTAATTAAGAGACACGATTCCTTTGTTGAATTGATTAGCTTTAGGTTGCTTGAATTGCTTTAGACTTTAGAACTTTCTTCCTAACTCTCTCTCTAGTCGGCGGCTACTCTTTGTCGTTCCTCAGCAACATGGCGGCTATAATCTTATTTTGAATGAATAGATTAGGGTTTAGTCTAGGGTTGTTTATATAGAGGTTAGGAATTGATTAGGACCATTGATGTTGCTAGGTTAGATCGTAGCCATTCATTAGGAAGAGAGACCAATAAAAACCCGCCACCTAGCCCTAATGACAAAGCAGACCACAGAAATTCGACCACACACCGACCTGGCCAGCCAGGGCTAGACCAGACCTGGCCAGCAGATCATTTTTGACCTGGGCGCACTTGGCAGGTGCGCCAGGTCAAAAATGTACTGGCGCACTTCACAGGTGCACCAGTTCATTTTTGTTCTGGCGCACTTCACAAGTGCGCCAGTGCATTCTGGCCCTTTTTCGGTTTTTCGCCCAACTTCGTTCGTCCATAACTTCTTCATACGATATCCGTTTTTCGAAAACTCGGACTTTATTTCGCGTATTTTTCCAAGATGAACGCAATGGCGTATCCCGTTTCCCTTAGTTCTTTGATTTGAAATTAATTATACTTTAATTTGTGAGTTTCACAGTCATAGAATTTACGGGGTGTTACACGCCATGCGGCGGGGGAGCTGTAGGAGGAGGGCAGCATGGCTTTTGGGCGAACTAGGGGGGAAATCGGGTTCGATTTGGTGAGAAGGGGGGAAAGGAGGATCGCCTGACGCGGTGGGAGGAGCAGGACGGAGGCGGCGGTGACCCCCGATGGCGCGCGTCGACGATGGGCGGGGCTGAGCTACCATCGCCCTCTTTTTTTTATTTTTTATTTTTGTTTTCTGATGAATCGATCTTCAAAAAAAGGGGGCCTGAGATAAAGGAATAAGGGGTTTATTTTATTTTATTATATTTATTATTTTAATTTCAAAAAGTTGACTTTTACATACGACCTCTAAACGAGGCCCACCGCCTGTCGTCCATAGCTAATTACCCCCATTCCGAAAACAATGGGATATGTACCATAAGCTTATTCGACCATTTCGATCAGTTTTCGTTAAAATCAACATATAACTCTATATATTGATTTTGAATGCGCATTTCAATTTACCGGGGTCACTTACGAACTCGAAAAATTCCATAAAATATTTTCTAGCTTCTTATTGACGATACGATCCTAAAAAAACTAATTTCGTCGAATTCTGAGACCGTTGAAAAAATGGCCATTTTCCTGTCGATTAAAATCAACTGAAACTGGTCAAACACGTTTTCCTCTGCCACGCTCACATATTGATTCGAAAAATTATGAAATTTGAAACCTAGCAATAATTTGACATCACAGATCCAAAAAAAAGTGGTTTCGTCGAAATCCGAGGTCGTTTGCAAAATTCCCATTTTTAAGGGCCTGAATTCCATATCGACTATTCAGAATTTTCAACTGGACATATCTTTTGATTCCCGCTATGAAATTTTGATTTTTCGGATTCGTTGGAAAGATATTCTCAATTAAATACCATTATTTTTGGTTTCACTAAAATCCGGTTTATTTTGCACCCGGTACATTCAATTGAAGATTGAAATCGAATTATCGAACTACCGCGCCATTTTCAATTCCTTTTATAATTTAAAATAAATATTTATATTCTAACGACGTAGTATACAATATATACGTTCGAATTCCATTCAAAATATATTTCTCGTCGATATTATTTAAAATAATACATTTTAAATAATCAAAATTCGCTAAAATTGCCAAATTAAAATTTTTAAACTGGCTCGCATTTCCGGGTTGTTACACAGCGCATGGAATAAAATATAATAACAACATACTTGACATAAAACAGGCGAGACAGTGCATAAGCTGGAAACTAAAACTAAACATCATAGCAGCGGAAATCCAAACACAACTTATGTTTCACATCATCATTATTACAACTTTTCAACTGTCTCTAAAGCAAAGCAAAGGCAAAAGGTACACTACAAATGCCCAAAGTAGTGACCCGCAGCAACATAGGGAGAATATCTATATATATCATACGTGGAAGCCTCTTGCTCGTCTCCGGTACAGCTACTCGTGCATCACCACCTAACCTGTCTCTAGTCTGCTCGTGAGAGCACCCAGAGTAATAAGAAGAGACATAAAACTCTGGGTCAGACAAAAAGTCTGGTATGAGTGGTAAGCAGCAAGACAGAACAATAACAGGTATACTAAACCATACCTGAACCTGCAACCAAAGAGTTAGCACTACATACCGTACAATACTTTAAGGTGCCACTAAACAGATGGTGTAAAGATAAAGGGGGAGGGGTGTGCGTGTCATAGTGACAGCAAACAATCAATCATTGCAACCATCCTCACATCTCTCACTCAGTGCATAAAGCATACAATGTCCACCACTCTCAACCAGTAGACCCATCGAAGTAGTGACGGAGTTTGACTTGTACAACAACTGCTACCACCAAGCTTACCCCACGAAGTCATGACTAAATCTTTACAAATGACCCCGCTTCATTGGTCTATAGCCCATTAGTCATACCTAGACCACTGTGGTCCTGAATCCGTTCACGTACCCCCTACACATAGTGATCCAAAGTCATAGACATCGACAACCCCTTAGCACACGTACCGCAGCAAGGCCCAATTCATAAAGTTAACTCGTCGGTTCCGAATTGGATCAAGAGTACAAGCTTCCCATTTGGACTACCTTTGCATCTCGGGTCTTGGTCTCCTCCAAATCGGTCTTCTTCCTTGCCTCGGTTCGGTTCGCGGTTCACACTTCTAGTCCAAGTACCACGGTTCGGTCCGTTATCATCTCCATCCGATTGTGATCCATATTCCAGCCCGTGGTCCTCAAGTCTGCTCGTGGTCAAGCCCCAGATCGTGCTCCCTACTCCAGTTTGTGGTCCAGCTCGAGGTAGTACACCGGTTCGGGTCGTGGTGGAGCTACGGTTAGGGTCGCACTCCTCCACTGCCTCGTGAATCCAGCCTTCATCGGATCGGATCATGGTTTTCTTGTTCGTGGCCTTCAAAGCGGAGAAGGTCGTGGAGTGTAGGCAGCTCGTGAAGATGACTCGCGATCGGGTCGGGTCGTGGGAGTGGGGGCGATCCGATCTGGTCTCCTGCATATTTCCTGCAGTCCTTCCAGCAACTGTTTTGCGCCATATGACGAAATTTTCGACCAATCTAACTATTCTAATCAATCACAAAGCATATTAGAAACATGTAGAAACAACCATAAACACCAAAACATCAATTTGATAAGTTAAAACAGATCAAACATAGCCTAAACCCCATATTTTCCCTTAAACATATTTAACAACAACTAATGATAAGATTAGTAAAACTTAACCAAATCAACCCAAATTTCTAACAGATTTCTAAAACAATATTTCAGAATTTAAAAATATTTTTCCAGAATTTAATCTTGCACAATTTCGTTAATTAACACTAATCACCCTAATCAACTGTAATTAGTGTAAAAACAATGTTAATCACTTACCTTGGGCACAAACAAAATGTAGATCTGAAATGATTCTCTGTCTGGCGCGAATACTAATGTCTAACAGCAGTCCTAATACTGATTTGGTGAAGATCTTCCTTGATTTGATGTTGTTAAGCCTAATCTTCAATTAAAAAGTGGTATAGAGTTGTTTTAGATGTTGGAGGCCATTACTAGGGTTCCAAGAATGAAAGTGGCGGCTGAAAAGTGTCTAAAGAAATGTTTTCTAACCTAATCAGCCCCCGAAATCCCCCAATGAGCCTAGCTGTTAATTACGCAATTATGCTCAATTAAGCAGTTTTTCACCTTCTAAACCATGTTTCAGCCATATTTCCTAAACAGTGAGTCCGTTTGGCTAATATGACCACTCTACAGAATTGTAATCCATCATCCGGATCCAATGGAAGTGGTTTCAGGTCAAAATTCCTTTCTAGTCAAAAGTTATGGCCAAAACAAGATCATATAGGGGCAAAATAGTCATTTAAAAATCGGCAAAAATCATGAACACGGCAAAAATCATGGCGGAGTCGAAACCAAACGTGAGAACTCCCTCACTCAAATCATTTTTATTCTACTATTATATCATAGGTTGTAAATTGGGCTTAGTAGCTCCTGTCACTACTTTTTGCAAACCATGGTTGATTTTTTTTTTGGATTATGATTGGATGAATTGATTGGGATTGTCATTGATTGATATTGTTGTATGGCGCGAGCCGGTATCAAGAGAGGGGTAATGCTAGACATTATTCCGATTCTAAAATAGCGTCGTTACAATGCCGAATTTTTTTGAAAACTGAAATGTATAAATTATGTTTATAAAATGTATATAAAATTATCATGAAAAGAAATTGGAATAAATATACGTCTACAAGTCGGACGACTTGTTTATGTACTCTTATTTAACTGATATTGATTGGGACGACAAATTTTACACATTGCCCAAATGCACAAATAATAAACAGTATTTGTTGGTTGAAACCCCACACAATTATTGGGATGATATTTGACATACACTAATCCCAATATGTAGTTGTATGTCAACCGATTGGTTGACAGACAGTTGTAAGCATTATTTATTTATTTTAAGGCTTACACAGTTGTAAAATGCACTTTGAATGTTGTTTGAATTTTTAATGATTGTTTATCATTATTGTTGAATACATGTGATGTAGGAAATCAATATAACCAAAATTATATGGTAATTGACTGAGTCGCATTCTGATTCAGAATATAAACGAATATTTTTATATAGTATTAAGGAAAAAAATAAAATGTGATTTTGATGTCCGATTTTGGATGGGCACAAAAATATTGAGATGTGAAGCCAAGTTAAGTAGTTAAATGATTTTAACTCGAGTGGATTTTTATATCAACTCTATTCATTTTATAATGAATACAAAAGGGAAATGGATTTCAAAATCAGATATTTTGAAAATGTTACCATTTTAATATTATACTAGTATGAAATGTTCAATTTTTCTTTAAAATTGAAAATGAAGTTGAAATCATTTTGAAATGAATTTATAAACGAATTTATAAAATAAGTTTTTAAATGGAAATCGACGATACATATATTATATAGATATTAGTTTGAATAGAACGCGTTGCGCAGCGATCGTTCGCGAATTTCGACCATTAACTTCAATTGATGTTACGGAAGATCCGACCATCGGATTCTCCTAAAACCAAAACCGTTAGGTTCGTATCGAAAAGATCTTTCCAACAAATATGAGAGATTTAAATTTGATCAGTTGGATTTCAAATTATGTCCAAATCAATTTTAGAAAAGGTCGCTATGGATGCAGTTCGGTGGTCGTTTTTGGAAACCGACTGTACGGGCCTTAATAAAATTATTAAAAATATGGAAAAAAAATCATAATAAATGATTTGCTAAGTTTTTAGATGAAAAATTCCAAGTTTGAAAAGATAAAAATATATTTTTATGTGAATGAATTAGTTATTAACGAGAATAATAATCCAATATTTTTAAATAAATACATTGGATTTGCAAATGGCTTGATATAACCTGAATTTTCCAATAAATAATTAGGAATGGATTGGAATAGAAATAATCTTCGAAATATTTCGATATTGGATTCCATGATTATACGAATATTGCTGAGGAATTTGGAAGATATAGATATCGTTATTCCCAATACGATATCTGTTAGTTTCAGAATTTGGTATTGAATATAAGTCGATATAATTTCTATTCAGAACCTTGTATTTAATATCAAATCGGATTTTGGGTTAGTCGCGAACTGTAACGACCCGGAAAATCAGAATCAATTTAAATTTTTTATTTTAGTAATTTTAATGGATACTTAATATTTAAAGTAATTTATTTTACATAATAACGACTGAAAATTTATTTTAAATCGAAGTTAGAATTTATAATATTTATATTACGAGCCTGAAATAGCGCGGTAGTTTCAAAATTCGATTTTAAACTTTGGAAAATTATATAAGGTTAATTATAGTTGGAATTGGACGAAACAAGAAATGCTAAGATCGTATTTACGATATCTTTCTAATAGAAATTGAGATTTTAGTTTGTAAATTGTAAGTTATGACAAAATTAAAATTCAGAATAGTCGCTATGGAATTTATATATATATAATATATATGGCCCAAAATGCTACTTTTCACATACGAATGAATTTGCACTCGAAATCACTTCCATTGAGTTCAAAATGACGTTTCTGAATTCAAAAAGTATAAGCACTGATATATTTCGAGATTCAGAATTTATTCGTAAAAAAATGTATTTTCAAACGGTCTCCAAATTCAACAAAATTAATTTTGTTAGGACTGTATCGCCAAAACAAAGCTAGAAATAATTTTTCTATAATTTTTAGAATCAGTATGTGGTCGTAATTGATTTTAAAGTGTAAACCGTTAATTTTCAAACTTTAAAAATTCATTATTAATGCATACGGACTCGGAATTCGACGAGACCAGTTTCTTTGGATCCATAATGTCAAAGAATAGTTGTTTTTTAATTTTCATCAAAAATTGAATCCGTAGGTGATCATATGGATTTTTAAACCATGAAAACGGATCGAATTTGAGTATAATATAACATAATTAATTATACAAGGGCTAAAATAAAATCATTCACCTCTATATATTATCCTAACTTTCTCATAACCCTAGAGGCAAACACTAATCTACTTCTTCTTCTTTTACATGGTGGCACCTCTTCTCCTCTCTAAAATTCTTTTTCAAATAAGACCCTAGAAACAAAACAATTTTAATATCGCAATCCGTAAACAATTGGACTAACCATTTCGGGGTTTTTAAGATCATCATAGCCTCTATCCACCGTAAAAATTCCATAGCATATCGTCGCACGGATTCGCCGGAATCTGAGATGAAAGGAAGAAAATAACTTTCGGATTAGACGAATTACAAGCAATCCGTGAAGAATTAGGTGATGGCCTTGTTGAAGAAATTGTAGAGGAGAGATAGATGAACAACTTTGTCTTAGGTTGTTCGATCTGAAAGGGATCGGATTGGCGGTAAAATCGTGGTGATCAAAGATGGTGTATTTTAGCAAGAAACGAACAAAGATGACCACATTCCGGCCAATCGAGGAGGTTTTAGGTGATGGTCCCTGAAGGGAAGTTCTTCGGAGTGGCAAGGCGAAGGATTCTAGGGGGTCCGCAATCTCAGATCGTGGTGTAGTAGCCGAAGTCTTGGCCGAGGCGGACAGTGGTCGAGCTCGATTTGGGGCTGACGGCGTCGATCTGGGCATCGGTTCTAGCGGCGTAGGGGCGCCTCATGAAAGGGGAAGCGGTAGGTGGTGGTGGTCTGGTGATCCGACGTGGCGGCGGTGAGGAGAGAGAAGGGTAGAACGGCGGTTTTAGATAATAGGGGCAAATTTAAATTTAAATTAATTATTTAATTTAATTATACAATGTTTATCACACGATAACTTCCTGATATGAGGTCAAAATTTGACGATTTCAGATCCGTTGCGATCGTGAAGTCGAGAGCTTCGTAACGACACTAACATGGTCCAATTTGGAGCAAGTTGGATTTTAGGGCAATTTAAAATCCAAATGGTACCAAAATCAACAGTTAAAGACTGATAGAGTGGAAACGAAGGTGACAACTCCTCACTAAAATTTCTGCACTGTTATTTATTTATTTTTCATAACAGAAATATATATATAAATTGCCAAAGTAAATTTTTATCAGTTTAATCATTATAAACTGTATATTGTGCCTGTTAGATCACTTTTCTCGTCCACAAACCATAGACGATTTAAATTGACTGTATTGTGTGTTTTTTATGTTGTTGAAATGTTAACACATAAAATGTTAATATTAATATGATAGTGAAATTAGATTATAAATATTCATTTATAATTTGAATAGTGAAAATTGGTTAAATTTCTTAACCAATAATTTATTTAAATAAACTATTGTTTGAAAACCCCATACGGATGCTGGGACGATATTTGACATACACTAATCCCAATATTCAATTATATGTCGATGGATTGACAATCTGTGATTAGCGTTATTTATTTATTTTAATGCTCACACAGTTGTAAATTTCACTATGGATGTGAACAGACTGTTTAATGTGTGTTTATCATTATTGTTGTATACCTACGGTGTATGAAATTCATATAACTGAAATTATATGGTAATTGATTGAGTCGCATTTCGATTCAGAAATAAACAATGTTTTTATAATAAACAATATTTTAGAATAAAATAATATTATAATGTAAAAAGTACATTTTAGAATGAAAATAACATTATAATGTAAAAGAAATTTTAGAATTAATAAGGGCATTTTAGAATTAAAGTGATATTTCTGTGGAAATAAAATAGTTGAAACAATTTATATTTTTGTTGAAATGAAATAGTTAAAACTTAAATTTACATTTTTGTTGAAATTAAATTGTTGAAACTAAAATTTACACTTTTGTTGAAATAAAATAGTTGAAACTAAAATTTACATTTTTGTTGAAATGAAATAGTTGAAACTAAAACTTACTTTTTTGTTGAAATGAAATAGTTGAAACTAAACTTTACACTTTTGTTGAAATAAAATAGTTGAAACCAAAATATCATTTTTGTTGAAATGGAATAGACAAAACAAAAGTAACATTTTTGTTAAATAAATTTGTATCAAAACAAAATAACATTTTTGTTAAATGTGTGTTAAAACAAAAGTGTCAATTTTGTTGAATTAGACTATTGTAAACAAAATGAAGTTATCATTTTAATTCATTTTGTTAAAATAGAATTGTTAACAAAATGAAGTTGTCGCTTTTTTGTAACAACCCAGAAAATCTGAGCCAATTTAAAATTTTTGTTTTGGCGATTTTGATGAATTTTGGATTTTTAAAATGAATTATTTTAAATAATAACGACAAGAAATTTATTTAGATTAGAATTAGAACATATATTTTGATTTGAATCGACGTTAGAATATAAATATTTATTTTTAATTATAAAAGGAATTGAAAATGGCGCGGTAGTTTGAAAATTCGATTTCAAATGAATGTACAGGATTCAAAATAAATTTGATTTTAGAGAAACCGAAAACATTAGAATCTATTTGAAAATATCTTTCCAAAGAATCCGAAAAATTAAAATTTCATAGCGGGAATAAAAAGTTATGCCCGGTTGAAAATTCAGAGTAGTTGCTACGGAAAAATAGCCCTTAAAAATAGTGATTTTGCAAACGACCTCCGTTTTCGATGAAACCACTTTTGTTGGATCCATAGTTTCAAATTATTGCTATATTCAAATTTCCATAATTTTTGAAAGCAATATTGTAATCTTTTGTAGTGGCAGGTTTCAAATTTTTAAGTGACTACATGGGTTAACTTGAAAGGGACCAACACACCATAGGGCATGGTAAGGGAAGGCCAAGATACAATATATCCTGCCCCACAAGGCTATTCTTGGTTACAAAAGGATAGCAACTACATCAAATAGTGGACAGAAATATTATACCCATATACACTGTGTTCATATATGTTTTCGTGAATGAGCCAAACCACTAGTAAATTTTATGTGTCGCTATGCTCAAATTTGTTCGGAAATGCATAACTGAGGCTTACGAACTTGCAATAGTAGAACCTACATGAATTATAGCACAGTCCAACGCATGCAAGAGGTGTAGACTTAAGTAGCGATAATCATGTTAACTATGTTGATGTATGTCATAGCAAGGTCATTTTCCAAATATCAACAGCATGAATGAGGACATGCAGCGTGTGTCAAAACTTCCTAGCACACCAAAACTCAATTGAAAATAAACCAAAGGAGTCAAAGAGAGGATAACAACTGGTAATATTTACCACTATATAAAACCAATTTTCAATCATACAAATACGTATGCAAGGGTCCAACGTTGAGTTAATAAAAATCAAATTGATTGTCCCTTTTTTTTGTATTCAACTACTTTCGTTATTTGAATGAGGTCTTAGTTTCAAACAAACTCTTGTGAGTCCTAACTGGAAACTCATACAACAAGTCAACAAATACAAACATGCAAGGTCACCAGAAACAACCCAAACAAAATGATAATAGCAGGCAAACGTTAACAACTTTAACATACACATAGCAGTAAAGTACTCGTTCTCTCAGGTAACAAAGTGAAAGCAAGCAATTAAAATAAAAGTTAAACCTGAACAGTAATTTGAACATATCACACAAATTTATTTGGTGAAAACTCGAAGTGGCAACTTGAAATAAATTGAATCGTAAGCAAACTTACTTTTGGTCAGTGGACAGAGGCGGAGCTCGACCGGATGACATGCGGGTTTAGGGGACATACATAGTGGACCAAACGGAGGGGCGGACATTGCTGAAGCGTCTTGCAGTGGCTTCGGGTGGCGGAGGTGAGGGTACGACAGGCCTTGTGGCTAACAGACGGAGCGAGAACGAGTTGCTGCGGTAAGAAAAAGCGGGTGCGGCTATAGCTACAGGCTTCGCGGGTTGACTCGGTGGCAAAGAGATGGTGACGAGCACTTCAGGTGGTGAACGAAGGGGAACCCGACGTGGTGGAAGCAGATTCCGGTGGAGCGATGGGTTCGGTGGCGATTTTTGGAGGATGGAGCCGATTTGATTTGAGGCCATTGTTTTTAGAAATTGGTGAAGAGCTAATTTGGGGAAAAAATATTTTTTGGCTGATAAAAGGAAAATAAAGGGGATAAAATAATGTGGGGAAAAGTGGAGAAGCAGCAGTTCAAATTTGCACTGGAAGACCTATCCTATGCAGCCATGGCTGCCAATAAGTCTTTCCTGAATCCAATTTTCTACAAATGCCCTAATCATTTAGGGGTCTCCTTATCTTCTCCCCCATCTTCCACCATTCCAACCAGTAATCTTCCTCAATCTTCTCCTAATTTCCTTGTTAATAAAGAAGGCTTCACCATTGTTAATAATCGCAAGAAAGGGCTAAAACCGAAGCAGAAGACAAATGATTCTGCACAATTTCGACAGGGCCTGGAAGATCCAATGAATTCTCTGTTGGAAATAAGCACAAACCATTTCCTGCCTCAAATGGATAAGGTTTCTGCCAAGAAATCCAGTCAGATCTGATCAAGAAATTAGACAACCGGTCAAGAACAGATTGCCATCAGAGGGAAAGGCCTCGTCATGGGCAGACATGGTCAAGAGCGGAGGACAGAGTACCAATTTTGATATGAGTTATATAGAGCCGACCGAAGTACCAAGTGAGCAGAAGATTGTTATCGTCAGTAAGGAAACTAGTGTACGTACTGAAGGAAAATAGGAGATGTTAGTTGTAGCCTACGTGTTTGGTAAGCGCCCTTCTTATCATCACTTTAGAGCTTTTGTTAGCCGAACGTGGAATCCGACAGGGTCATTCGAAATATTCACTCGTGAAAATGGATTCTTCATCATTAGATTCACTAATAATGAAGATTGTGTCAAATTATTAACGGGGGGACCTTATTTCATCAACGGAAAATTAATCATATTAAAGAAGTGGACCAAGAAATCAATTCTTGATCGCGACTTGCTCAGTACAATGCCCGTATGGGTAAGACTACCTGAGTTGAATCTGAGATTATGGGATAAGGATGTTTTCAGTTCCATCGCGAGTTTAATAGGAACCTACTGAAGATGGATGAACAAACAGCGAAAGAAACTCGCCTGAGTTACGCTAGAATTCTTGTTGAGATCAGCGCTGACGCCGAATTACCAAATGAAGCGTCGATCTACATCCATGACGGAGAGATTATCTCTCAGCCGATGACCTATGAACTAAATCCTGATAGATGCAAGTTGTGTAAGTGCTTTGGGTATTCTTTCGAAAACTGCTTATATAACAAAGATTCGAACGAACCACCAAAGGAAGTCACAAATCTTGATCAAGATATAAACGCAGGAATTAGCTCACAAAGAATTTCTCAAAATCTTCCAATCAATGCACACGATAAGGTGCTTATTCAAGAAGAATACATGATCATCGATGCTTCCAACCCAAATCTGGGTAATTCAGAATCACCAGTAATCCAACAAATGCAAAATTCTGCAAGCTTTTGTCAAAGCAAGCAGCATGAAAAAGATCAATGCAAATCTAAAGAAGGCAGTTTCACTGAATCTTTAGAATTGAAGGATCAAATCTCTGCACTGACTGAAAAACAAAAAAAAACATAGGGGAGATTTCAGAAGCACAGGTCATTGGTCCCTCACCCTCAAAGGAGAAACCAAGTTTAATTAAAAATTAGGAGATAATAAAAACGAAAGGAAAAGAAATTGAATGTGCGGAACTGCTTTCGGCCGATCTCATCTTCACTGATGAATCTTTATTGGCTGAAAGCCTCGCTCCGACCAAATCTTCTTCTGTTACTGGGAACAGCGTTCAAAAGGCAATAAATCATGCGCTAGTTGGCTCCACGTCCTCTAAACCTGCGTCACCAAAAAAGAAGAAGAAGAGCAAGACAAAAAGCCTAATAGACATAATCTCAGTAGAGGACACAGAGGATAAAATGGATCATGATTTCAGACAAAAATACATTAGCAAGAATACTAAATGGAAAAAACAACTCAAATAGCTGAAAACACCAGCTTCAAAAGGAGTGGCAAACGGCCAGAGGGACGAGGGGACAGCAGCAAATGCACTGTTCCACCTTAGATAGGTGATATCCCTTTTTTCTACTTTTTTTCTATTTTTTATTATGGATATCATAGTGTGGATCATTAGGGGGCTTAATTCCCCTGCTAGACAGTTAGACTTGGTCAACTTCATGAACAAGTACAAGCCTAGTATTCTAGGTCTAGTTGAGCATAAACTAAATGACAATAGGATTAATGATCTGCAAACTAGATTGTTCTCAAATTGGAACATTATTAATAATAATTTGATGGGTGGAAATGGTAGGATTATGGTTTTAGGTAATCTTGCCATTTGGACCCTCATCAATTATTTCATTGATAAGCAGTATATACACTGCACATTTAAAAATAAAGGTGGTCTAGAAATTATTACCACATTTATTTATGCTTCCAATTTTGAAAATGAAAGAAATATGTTATGGAGTTGCATTGAGCAGTTTAGTAATATTATTAAAAATCCTTGGATGTTATTGGGGGATTTTAACACAGTCTTCTACCAATTTGAAAAAAGGGGGGATTTACTATTCCTTTTTCAAAATTAGAAAAAGTTGCTATTTTTTTGTTGAAATCTGGTTTAATAGAACCTATCATCTCTGGCAATAAATATACCTGGAAATCTGGAAAATCTAGGAATATTCATTGCAAGCTGGACAGGGTCTTATTTAACCAGATTCTCATCAACCTCTTTTCTAACATCAAGTATTGTACCCTGCCTCAAAGCACCAGTGATCATACACCTATTCTAGTTTCTTTTAAGACAGATAAGGTTATTTATAGTAATGCCCCATTTAAATTTGTAAATGAATGGGTGTATGAACATAATTACAAAGAGGTTGTTTCTAAGTGTTTTGATAATAATATTTTTGGAACTGCTCAATACAAATTCAATAAAACTTTGCAGTTGGTTAAAACTAATCTTAAAAGTTGGAACTCTTCTAGAAACAGTAATGACATTAAAGCTATTAGGGATGAGTGTGAGAGGTATCAAAATGATCTTGACAAAGATAGCTCAGACAAGACTAAGGTTGAGAATTTTTTTAATTCTCAGGCCAAATTAGTTAATGCCCTTCATATTAATTCAGTTAATCTTAAGCAGAAAGCCAAGGTAAATTGGTTGACTGCTGGAGATGAAGCAAGTAATTTTTTACACCAAAATGTCATGTAGGAAAAATAGGAACAATATTGATAAATTAATGGATGTTAATGGTGATATAATTAACAAAGCCTCTAATATTGAGTCAGAGGCTGTTAGCTATTTCAATGCCTTATATAACACCAATGACTATCCTTCTATTTTTCCAGATATAGAATTTAAATCTATTTTGAACAGCAATAGTGATGATATTCTTTTGGCTCCTATTGGACAGGAGGAAATTAAGAATATAATCTTTAATGCTAATGTTGACAAAAGTCCAGGTCCAGATGGGTTTGGAGCCAAGTTTTATAAAACACATTGGGAAGATATTCAGTATTTTTTGTGTGATTCTATAAATGAATTCTTTAGTTCAGGTAAATTGCTGAGGAACACAAACCATACTTTTTTGACCTTAGTTCCTAAGGTGGAAAATCCTTCTAGACTAGAGGATTACAGACCCAAAGCATGTTGTAACTTTGTTTATAAAATTATCTCCTCTTTGCTTTGCAACAGATTGAAGGGTTTTTTAAAATTTACTATTTCTGAATATCAAAGTGCCTTTATTCCAGGCAGATTGATTTCTGAAAATTCCTTATTAGCCCATGAGCTAATAAAGAACTTCAATATGAGGAATAAAAACCTTATGTAATTGATCTGCATAAGGCCTTTGATAAAATTAATAGAAATTTTATCTTTTATATTTTGCAAAAAATGGGGTTTAACAACAGGTTTTGTGCTCTGATAAAGGAATGCATCAGTAATGTAACATATTCAGTTATGATTAATGGTTCCCTAAAGGCTTTATTCATAGCAACAGAGGAATAAGGCAAGGTGATCCCTTGTCACCCTATCTTTTCTCAATTGTTATGGAATATTTCTTCATGCAAATGGATATTGAAGTGATTAGGGGAAACATTAAACCTATTAACAGAATCAAGCCTCACATTACACATTTATTATATGCTGATGACATGCTCCTTTTTCTTAAAGTTGATAAAGTTAGTGCTATTGCTGTTCACAGTATTTTAAAAAATATGGAAAAGTATGCAGGGTTAACTGTTAATGAGAGCAAAAGCAAAAATTATTTCAGTAAATATGCTAGTAATAAGCATGATATTTTGCATCTTTTGAATTTTAAGAAAGGTAATCTTCCTGTTAAATACCTTGGCCTCCCCTTAAACATTAACTCTATTAATGATAGGGACTGTTCCAGATTAATAGACATGATTGGTAAATTAGATGGTTGGTCTAGCAAACTATTATCAATAGCTGGAAGTCTTGAACCTACCCACACTGTCATCACTGCTATGATCATGTATTGGGTCCAAACACACAACATCCTAGCCAATGTCATTCATAAAATTGATAAAATCTGCTCTAATTTTATTTGGAGAGGTAAATATCATAAGGTAGCTTGGCACACAGTTTGTAAGCCCAAGAAGTTTGGTCGGCCTGGGCTTAAGAACTTAAAAGACATAGCTGAAGTTAGCAAATTTAAGCTGTTTTGGAATTTTTTTGAAGGGTAATTCTGTTTGGGCCAGATGGCTGGGAGCCAAATAATTAAAAAACAAAAATCTCCGATTGGAAAAAAGAGAGCATAATCATTCATACATTTGGAAAAACATTTTAGATTGCAGAAATATGGGCAGGAATCTCATTCATAGAAAGTTTAAAGATGGAACTCAAACAAGTTTATGGTTTGATCCATGGTTAAATGGTAGTTCATTAATTAACCTTCTTGTTTGGGATAATTTGCATATATTGGGAGGGGTTAACGATAAAGTCAGTAGCATTATTTTAAATAACTGTTGGAGCCTTCATAACAATCCTGCTGCTTTGATTTTTAAAAATGCTATTTCTGATTATCATATTGATCAAAATAGGTACAAAGATCAACGGTGTTGGAACCTTTGTTCTAAAGATAAATTTTCTTTCAAAAAAGTTTGGGAATTCTTACAGGGTGGTGATGTAGAAGTGGATTGGCATAAAGTTATTTGGAGTAAATCTAACTGCCCCAAAATGGCTCACTGTGCCTAATTTACTCTTTTAAATAAGCTTCCCACTAGGGATAAATGTTGCAATTGAAACAAAGGGTCTGAAAATTTTTGTTTACTTTGCAAAAATGAGGATGAAAGCTCCACACATTTATTTTTTGATTGTAAATACTCCCAGTACATTTGGTTTAATGCCAAAAGCACTTTGGGTTTCAATCAAAATTATGCTACTCTCAACATTAGAGATAGTGTTGATTACATTTTAAAGTTTTTTAAGCCCAAGATCATTAAATTCAAAAAAGCTTGTGTCTTACTGACTGCTACCATTTATTTTATTTGGAGGGAGAGAAACCAAAGGTTACACACAAGCAAAGAAATTAGCTGTAATCAGCTTTGGCATACTATTTTATATGATAGTAACATTGTTTTGCAAAAAGCTAATAGAAATTTGCAGGACAAAGTGCATAGCCAGGGTCATTATAATAACAACAATGACTATGATAAAATAGTGGAAGATTTCTTACTTAATGGCAAGCAGAGCACAAGTTGTATGTTCTCTAAATCTCCTCCTGGTGATTCTAATCTCCAATCTGCTATCAATGGTCCTAGAAACAAAGGGAGTTATCATGCTAAAGCTAACTACAACTTTATTAGGATAAATAGTAAGAATTTTAATACTTATCACTTGCCTGATGTAGATTGTTGAGATCAGATCACTTGCAGAGAAGAATCAGAGGTCAGATCCAGTGATTTCGAAAGACCTGACTTCCTTCCTGAAGCATCCATCAACCCCGATATCAATTCTTATAACTGTGAGGGAAGTAAACATAAATTAGCATCTTTTGTGCGTGATTTTAGTGCTAAATCGAATAGTAAATGCATAACTTTACCTGATACAGGGGGAGGTACCTTCAGCAGTGATCCAGATCCTCACAATCACCTGGAAACAAAGAAGACAGAAGGAAAAACCAGACTTTACAGAATATTGGTGATAATCACTACAAAAGCTTACTTAATCACCCGATCTATCATACTTCCAATTGGTTAAAATGGGAAAGTAGTAGTGGAGGACCCTCAGACGTTATTAGAGATCCTACAAGGAGGATGAGAGACTCTGACAGCTCAAAAAGCTCAGATCCGATGGGTTTTATACATCAAAGAACCAGTGATAGAAATTGGTATACAAGAAACAAAGGAGACTTCAATAAGCTTGGAGCTAGAGAGAGGAAAAGCGAAGTCAGTGAGAATTATGTCTGGAACCCGCCGTGAAGATGGAGGAGTTGTTTTCTCAAGCAATCCGCCATTTCTAGTGTTTAGTCGCCAGGGTTTGATAATGAATTGTGGCGGCTAGGGTTTGTATTGAGTTCTGTTGTATATGTTGTTCGGGTTTGTCTCAATTCATGGGCTTTGGGCCTTTTTACCTTTTCAAAAAAAAAATATGCACTGGAAGAGGGCTTGCGATCCAAAAAAATAGGTGGAGGTGGAAAGGTGGACACAGACTGATTCAAACCCTTTTTTTAGTTAGCAAACAAAATAAAAATAAAAAAGGTATATGCATATATTCACATATACATATAACCCATCGACAAAGTTGAAAGAAAGAATAACATGTATGTATATGTTTTCACGAACTAGTTACAGTAATATATAGTAATAGCCTCACCGCCTCTAAATACGTATGTTTCAGCAAGCTATAGTTTAACAAGATTTCCCATCTTCTTCAATTCAAGTGTCATGCCAACTATTCTTTTTTTTTTAACATGTTTGTTGGAAGAGAATTAGTTGGAAAGGAAGTCACCATGCATGAATGAACCTAACGTGCATGGGATAATGGTGCATGTTATGCATGGCAGTTTGGAAAGTAGAAACATGCATGACTAAACGACACAACATGTATGTCTATTCGATTTTTGTCCTTTCGAACCACATGTGAACATTATAGACTAGGTTTGTAGACCCAAAATAGCTTGAAAAATATGCTAACTCCGAATAGGGACACATCGAACTCAAATGGCTTTATTTCAAAAATGAACTGTGCAAGCCTTTTTGCAATTCCGGCGCGAACCGTACATCGAAACTGACAATTGAATATATTGCGCTAGTCAACTCGACGAGACGGACACAACAGTATAAAATTTCCAGTGTCAGCAAGCCCCGTTCAAAAATGCATTACGGACCCCTTCTAAAAGTAAAAACGGCACGAGAAAATAATTAAACGGAAGTCAAAACGCCCGATTTTTGCGTAACGAAATTCACCGTTGGATTCGTGACAACGAATAGAATATTTTTCATGTTTGTCCAAACTGGTTTCGGAGAGATTTTAAAATCGCTCAAATTTGAACTGTTATGCGCAACTTTGCACTGAAAAATGCGTGACCGGCAAACATTCATATTTTCCATTGAAACTTTCACAACTGCTGCGTCTCACTACATGTATTTTAAATTTCAAATTCCCGTTACGAGAAATTATAGAATATTATGAAATTAAATCAAGTATATAATTTTTATTATTGAAAACAAATTATATAATACCACTTTACTATTTAAATTAAAATATAAGATTAATTCAAGTTCAACTAAATAAACTCATTTTAATTTACATACTAAATAAGATTGAAATTGAAAATATTATTCAAATATATTCAGATCAAATCAAATTGATTCGTTATATAAAAACCAAAATAAATTTAGTTTCAAATTCAAAATCAAAATGGTTATAAAACACAATAAACCGAGTTTTAAACGAATAAAATAAAATTAAAATAAAATTTTAAATTAAATAATTAAATAAAATACACTTAAAATTTCAGGTTATTACATTCTCCCCCACTTAAACCTTTTCGTCCCCGAAAAGGAACAAGACAGGGAAATAGTTTTTGAATAATTCTTTTAAAACGATAGTTCAAATTTATCTTCGTATCTATATACTTTGAAAACTATATATATATATATATATTTAAATCAATGTTAAGATATTTTCTAACATTTCAAAATAATTTTAAGTATTCACTCGACGTCTCGATTGGCGATATAAATATATATATATATCACTTTCGAAACCCGAAAATAGATATTGATGATGCTGCGCAGTCATCACCAGAACCATTTTCAAGCGACTAGAGTGTGACTCTATATCTATCAAATACTTATAGGATTTAACATATACGTTGATCAGATGTATACCTAAATTACTAGGTATTTAATATGCCAATTTTAACGTCGGGTAAATACTCAAAACATCTTCCTATATTTAAATAGAAAATATATGTCAAAATCGCTCAAATTTGAACTGTTATGCGCAACTTTGCGATGAAAAATGCGTGACCGGCAAACATTCAAATTTTCCAACGAAACTTTCATAGCTGCTGCGTCTCACAACATGTATTTCAAATTTCAAATTCCCCGTTACGAGGAATTATAAAATATTATGAAATTAAATCAAGTATATAATTTTTATTATTGAAAACAAATTATATAATACTACTTTAATATTTAAATTAAAATATAAGAATAATTCAAATTTAACTAAATAAACTCATTTTAATTTACACACTAAATAAGATCGAAATTGAAAATATTATTAAAATATATTCATATCAAATCAAATTCATTCGTTATATAAAAACCAAAATAAATTTAGTTTTAAATTCAAAATCAAAATGGTTATAAAACACAATAAACCGAGTTTTAAACAAATAAAATAAAATAAAAATCAAATTTTAAATTAAATAATCAAATAAAATACACTTAAAATTTCTGGTTATTACAAATATGTGAGTGCGTAGAAGAATACGTGTTTTGACAGTTTAAGTTAATTTGGATCGACTAGAAAATGACCATTTTTCAAACGGTCTTCAAATTCAACGAAATTAGCTTTGTTAGGACCGCATCGTCAATACGAAGCTAGAAATATTTTTTTTGGACTTTTTAGATCTGTATGTGGCCCCAGTAAATTGAAATGCGCGTTCTAATTCAATATATAGATTTATATTTTGATTTTGACGAAAACTGATTAAAACTTTAGAATTAGCTAACCGAACATATCCCATTGTGTTCGGAATGGGGGTAATTAGCTAAGGATGACAATCGTCGGGGTTCGTTTGGAGTTTGAAATAAAAAGTTACTTTTTGAAATCATTAAATAAATGTATTATATTACTTAACCCCCCTTCTCTTTACTCCTACGGTTAATGCCCATTTGAAAAAAGAAAAAAAGGAAAAACCCGATGCAAACCCGTCTCCAACTTTTTCCAATCGTTATCGCGACTGAGACGATCGCCGCCCCTCCCCACCGATTCGTCTACGGCCAAACCCCCCTTCGCCGCTGACGAGGCCTCCTCCTTCCCCCTCTCCACCTCAATATCCCCAAACAACTAAAACCCTAGCTCAATTGAACCCCTGCCAACCCCTAGCCTCGTCAGGCTTCGGCACGATCCTCCCTGCCACCAGCGATGACATCACCCACCCTCATTCTGCCATCTCCGACGTGAAATTCCCCCCAACAACCAAGACTCAACTTTTACACTGCAAGGTGAGCTTTTAAATATGCATTGTTATGAAACTGAATTTTTATACATGTAGTAAAATAAAAACTGAATTTTTTTATATATGTATAGAAATAAATGGTTTATTTTTACATATATGAAGTCGCAAGATAGATTTGATTTTTAATTTAAATAAAGCTTTGGTTTTTAATTTAAATAAAATTTGATTTTTATTTTAGGAAAAGCTTAGATTTTTAAAATGGAAAAGTATAGATTTATAATAATGGAAAGTTTAAATCTTTATATTTGAAAAGAATGGATTTTTATATGTAAAAAGATACGATTTTTATTATATAATAGCATTGATTTTTAAATATAAGAAGATATGATTTTTGACTAAACGAAGGTTAACGATTAGATTTTTATCAATATAAAGTTTTGATTTTTATTCATATGAAGTTTAGATTTTTAACACTTTAAAGATATGATTTTTAACGAGGAAAAATTCAATGTTTATATAGAAAGAAGCGCTGTAAAAATATATGAAGTAGAAACAAAAATATGATTTTTATTTATTGGAATGAAGCGATAAAAATATGGGTTTTTATATATGAACAGCGGGAAATGATCGCAGTGGAATTTTTGGCAAATCCGAACCGTTCAGGAATAGAGTACGGCGGAGTGGATCCCAAAGTTGAGAATTTGTCACTTGTATTCTATTTTCTAGTTGAAATATATACTAGGATGCAGACGGTGCTTAGCAGCACCCGACACCCGTCGTCCACAAACCATGGACAACTTGTTTGATTTGATTGTGTTGGGAAAATTGATTGTGTGATGTGGAATGGAATAAAATGTTTTATCGTTAAAAATGTAATTTTTAACGGGTATATGAATAAAATAAATATTCATTTACAAATCAGACGATTTGTTTATGTACACACATTTTACTGATATGGATTTGGACAATAAATTTTACACATTGCCCAACTGCACAAATAAAATTCATTATTTGTTGATTGAAACCCCACACAGGTATTGGGATGATATTGGACATACACTAATCCCAACAGTTAGTTGTATGTCAATTGATTGGTTGACATACTATTATAAGTGTTAAATATTTATATTTAATGCTTATACAGTGTAGAATGCACACTGGATGATGGATGGTTATTTATCACTGTTGTTGTATACATGTATCGTATGAAATGCATATAATCCAATTATATGGTAACTGACTATGTCTGATTCCAGTTCAGAAAGAATGAATATTTTAAAATAACAAATATTTTAGAAATGAACGAATATTTTTAAAATAATATTCAGTAAAAGATCAAAATTTGATTTTGATGTCCGATTTGGGATGGACATTAATATATTTAAATATATATAGCCATGTTGATTAGAGGTGCGCTATTTTCACGCGAACGATATTTATATCGATTTTATTCATTTTTATAATGAATATCGAAAAGGAATTAATTTCAAAATCAAATGTTTTGAGAATACTATCATTTATATATCGATGATGTGGAATATTCAATTTTGATTAGAAATTGAATATGAAGTTGAAATCGTTTTGAAAACGAATTTAAAACGATTTGTAAAATACGTTTTAAATGGAAATCGACGAAATATATTATATATATTATATACATAATGTAATGACCTGAATAGAACGCGCCGCGCCGCAGCAGTTCACGAATTTCGACCATTGACTTTGAACGGACATTACGGGAGATCCGACCATCGAATTCTTCTAAAACCGGAACCATTGGGTTTGTATTGAAAAGAGCTTTCTAAAGAATATTAGAGATTTGAAATCTAATGGCTGGATTTGGAATTATGTCCCAACCAAACTTGGAAAAGGTCGCTGTAAGTGCAGTTCGATGGCCATTTATGGAAATCGACTGTACAGGCCTTGATAAAATTATTAAAAACATAAATAATTTGTGTAAAATCAAAATAAATGATTTGAAAAGAATTGGGATGAAAAATTCCATATTTAAAAAGATAAAAATATAATTTTATTGAAATGAACTAGTTTTGAACTAGAATTACAATCCAATTATTTTTGAAATAAATAAATTGGATTTGGGATGGTTTAAAAAATAACCAGAATTTCCAATATATAAATTGGAATGGATTTGAATCGAAATTATCTTAGGAATATTTCAATATTGGATTCCGTGATTATACAGATATTGTGGAGGAATTTGGAAGATATATATCATTATTCCAATACGATATTTGTTGATTCCAGAATTTGACAATTGAATATAAGACGATATGTTTTCTATTCAAAGCCTTGTATTTAATATCAAATGTGATTTTGGGTTTGTCGTGAATGGTGTCTTCATTAACACTGTTCTTGAACCCAGTTGAGCAAGGTTTAAACCTTTTTATTTATATTTAATGAAGTATACCAATTAATTGATATTTAATTGGAATTGAATTGAAATTGGTTTTTCGGTTTATCGCGAATGGTGTTTTAAATAACACCTGTTCTTTAACCCTATTAACAATGAAATAAGATTTTGGGTTGTCGTGAATGGTATCTTTAATAATACTGTTCTTAGACCCAAAGGAGTTAAGAAAATCAGAAACTAACCGGAGATTAGTTAAATTAAATGGGGTCCTGGGTATTGATCTGATGTTGGTTTCGGCCTTTGGGGTTAATAATTATGGAATTGTTCACTTGCTAATTTTACGTCAAAGGCTAATGGAATAGAATGTGATTTTGGGTTTATCATGAACCGTGTTTTAAAAGACATTGGTCCTTTAACCCAGTTAAAGACAAGAACAAGATTTTGGGTTGTCGTGAATGGTATCTTTAATAATACTGTTCTTAGACCCAATGGAGTTAAGAAAATCAGAAACTAACTAGAGATTCGTTAAGTTGAATGGTTTCTTGGGTATTGATCTGATGTTGGTTTTGGCCTTCGGGTTTAATACTTAGGGAATTGTTCACTTGCTAATTTACAATTAAAGGCTGATGGAATGGAATGTGATTTTGGGTTTATCGTGAACCATGTTTTAAGTGACATTGGTTCTTTAACCCAGTTAAAGATATGATATGATTTCCCAAGTTAAACAATCATTAATATTTATTTTTGGGAAGATTAAAACCAAGTGGAGTTTTAATGCATCTTTAATTAGATTGAAATGATATCCAAAAGAAGATTAAAGAATAAATTTAAAGAATTTATCTTTGATAAAATTAATGGGAACCTTTCCCAAAGTATAAGAATATTTGAATAAAGGAATATTCTGGATTGGAATAAGGAGTATGTTGTGTTTTATAGCACTTGTTCATTATATACGCGAGTTATTCGGAAAGACCCGGTTTATCCCATTCTGAATAACTGATTCGACGATGTGTCGAGAATGAAGACGGTGGTTGAAGACCGGAGGTATTCACATCGTTTGTATGATTACTGATGTCTTGATTGGGTTGTACACCCAAGATAAGGTAATAAGTGGTGATCGTTCAGACGCACTTGGTGATCGACGGATATGCGAGGGCCCTCCCCTGTATTGGACATATGGGGGAGGAATAAGGTGCCCCCGGTTTCGTTCAGACCCAGAACAAACTTGTAAATGGATGTGTGTCTGACATTGGATTTCATTCTGTGTGATTGATAGACATCGGTTGCATAGCATGAATTGCCTGTGTGGCATGCTGAGATGCAAATGATCAAGGCTTATGTTGAAAAGCAAAGTCTTGTGGTTGATGATCAAAGCACGGCTTTAATATAGCGTAGCTTTGTGTAGCGTTAATTCGCGAGCCTCACACACTGGTGTGAACCAGAAACGCGAGAGCACATCAGGGAGGGCATGCGTTTCCTTTTAGCTAGGAGTGGTGTCAGCATTTTGCACGCCTTGAAATTTTACTTATGTGGATGATGGATAGCGAGGCGCCTCGGTTATATCGGTCGATCCGGGGCCGATGGAGTCATTTGGCTCATTTACGCCCCACAGGGCGGGGAAACGTAGTGTTCAGGCATTTCAATCCACATCGAGTGGACCGGCCCTGACGATCCAAGGGTCCACCTGTGTCTAGGTCCTGAGACATGGGCTAGATTGTCTCGAAGCGGTAAGAACGATCCCTTGCCTTGGTTCACAGTTGGAAATCCAACTTCTTATACGACATTTTGCGGTTTTGATTGTAAACCTATATATGGCGACATAGTGGCATGGGGCACTTATGCCTCTATGATTGATACTTCTGATTGAAACTGTTTTGACACTATCATCTTATAGTAATAGCAAAACATGAAATTTTACATACCAAACATTCTTGGCTATTTTAAGGTAAAAACCCTATCCTCCGGCTTGCGTTGCATTGTGTGATGGGACCTGAGTCTTATAATAGCTTCATTGTACTTTATTTAGCATTGCGCTGTTGTTTTATGCACTGGTCTTTTTGGGAGGAAACTCGTTCCGTGTTATACGGCGTGGTCCTTGGATTTACCTAACTTTAAAATCAAACTAATAACAGTTTTATCTCACAATAATCACATGTTTGACCTGGAGTTTATTGTTTTAACCTAAACTCTGGGTGCCCCTATTTTCCACACGGGCAGCTAGTAGTTTTGGTTTTGCAAATTTATATTCACAGGATCCTGGTTTACAGCTGGAATGATATTCGGAAAGCTCGGTATCAGTATATTCTTTTCTGTTGTATTTTGTATTATTTTCCACTGCATTGTAACTTGTAAATCTCTGATATTTAGTAAATGTGTAATATTTATTCATACTCTATATATTCTTGTATTCTGATGAATTGTTGCAATAAGCAATGAAATGTTCTTCTGTTTGTATTCTGATTTGTCGTATTCTCAAATCAATCCGGGCTTTCCTTAACAGGGAAGCCCGGGTTGTCTCAGTTTGGTATCAGAGCTTTGGTTTACAGAGCTTGGAGAACAAGACACATTAGAACCAAACAAAAGAATTCATCAGAGATTAAATTAGTAATATCGAATGAGAACGACTCGTTAGAGATATGACCAGTTGTACCCTAGAACGAGTGTGAAGAGATGTTTTTAAAAATAAAATTGAAAACAAATTTTGTTTTAAAAATTTAAACCTTATTATTCGTATTTGAATATTTATTTTAAATCAATTTGGACAATCAAGTATATAGAGATTTTAATATACGTCTGATCCACGTGTATTGAAGCCTCAAATATACTGGATGGATATCGAATCACACTCTAGTCGCCCAGGCATGATTCTACTGATGACATATGGCATCAGTAGTCTGTTTTCGAGTTTTGAAAGTGGGATATCTATATATTTCCAATTGACTGGTGTGAGAACCAAAACTAAATTGGATTATTTGTTGTGAATTGGCATCAAAAACATGATTTTTGAGTGTATAAAAATATTATGAATTTGAAACGTTAATCAACTAATTGATTGCTGATTGTGTTGTTTGATTATTGTACTGATTAATTAGCATTTGGAACCATTAAGCCAAATTGTGTAACACCCCATATTTTCTGTGTACATTAAAGTAACAAATTAAAGTATACTTAATTTTTAAAAGAGGAATTAAGGGAAACGGGTTAGGCCATTGCGTTCGTCTCGGAATTTTGCTTGGAATAGAGTCCAAGTTTTCATAAATCGGACTTCGTATGAGAAAGTTATGGCCTTCAGAAGTTTCAGGAATTTAAATAAAATAAAACAACTCTAATTTAAAAGAAGTTCGAAATTCAAATCACATACCTGGGCTGGGCGGGAAATTTCCCGCCAAGGACCCAGGTCGACCAGGGGGTCGACTAGGGGGTCGACCTGGGGGTTGACCTGGGTCACAAAGGTCGAACAGGGGGTCGACCTCCCATATTTCCACATCCGAGGTCAGGTTCGTTTTTCTACATTTGGACGCCCGTTCTGACCAGATTCATTGATCCCTATGCTATATAAACACCCCTAAGACTATAGTTTTCTCTACACAACTTCATAAAGCCTATACTCTACCCTAATTCATATCAAAATAAATCAAAGACGGGGTTATGCTGCTCAAGTTCTTCGAGAAATCAAGTTAGAATTAATGTAGAGATTCAAAGGCTAATTCATCGACTTCAACAACTATTTTCTAAGAATCAAATCTAAATTAGAGAATCGATAGTCTACTTCAAGGGAGAGTTATTCAGTTTAAAAATACAGATCCCATAAAACAAGATTTTCCTTTTGTTTATAAGTTCAGTTACTTTTTAAATTTGAACACCTAAATCTAATTGTGACATGTAATAAAAGGAATATGAGAATATGCCTATTGTAAGCAATCCTTTAATTTGAATCTATGCTTATATATGCCTTTGGGAATCAGTATTGACTATGGATTTGGTCCAATCATATCTATCCTTGTTGTATATCGGAATTGGAATCCTATTTGAGTTCATTATATAACTCTTGTCAAACTTATACATTTGTGGTGGTTCATGATGATATTTATATCATATCTATATGCCTGCAACGTATTCTATGCAAAACTTGTCAATTTGGTATATCAAATCTACTAGACCAATAGTTCTTATCATCATATGCCTAGTATGTTCCATATTGTTTCTCCGCTTATTTCATGAATCTTGCAAATAATCTTGAAATACGTACATTATGAATGCGGGGGTAATTGGTTGTAACGTGAAATTGACATTATTTGGAATAATTTGGACCATGTAGTATGGCATGTCTGTTAAGATGCAATTTAGGGAAATTTGACATGAATTATGGAATATGTAATTTGACATATTGAACCTAGAATTAGCATGAATGACAAAGTATGAAGTTGGAATAAAAATCAAGTTTTGGGCATAATTGTTATTATTGCGAATTTGGGGTAACTTGAGCGTTAAATCTAGGTTAGGCGTAAAATGAAAAATTGGAACATTAAATCTAGATTTGGCCTAACTATTGATTTGGGATGCCATGTATAATGAATATTGTAATTTTGGGGCATGACTATTATTACAAACTTGGAAAGATTAGGCGTAGCCTATTTCGAGTAATAACTTGAAATTGAATTTGGGGGCCATAACTTGCAATTAGCTTTGTTAGGCATAACTTGAGAATTGGAACATGACTGGTTAGGATAATCATTATGAAAATCTAGACTTGGACATTTATGGTAAATGTGGCATAATCTGAAATTGACAACAGTTGTGAATAATTTACATATAAACTGTAAATATGTAAACTAGTGAAAAGATAAACGTGCCTAACCCGAGGTTAGATTGAGTAGTGGTGTAAAACTGCCCGGAACCGCCCGGCACATCCAGTAACCACAACAACACCTATCTAATGTGAGAGGCTAGTGCATCATGCCCAAGAAAAACCCGAGTTTAGATTGAGTTGTGGTGCAAAACTGCCCGGAACTTCCCGGCACATCCAGTAACCGCAACAACACATATCTAATATGAGAGGTTGGTGCATTAATAAATCAATTAATGCTAATGAAGAAGACATGCTAAGAGAATGAGTAGGGTTAAATTAATAGGAACATTTAACCAATATAACATGAATGACTAGGGTTAAGTTAATGAGAAACACTTAACCAATATAACAAGATGGATGACTAGGGTTAAGTTAATAGGAAACACTTAACCGGTATAGCATGATATATGGGTAGGGTTAAGTTAATAACAAACACTTTACCAATATAACTTGATTTGTGGTAAGGTTAAGTTAAAACAAGAGGGCAACACTTAACCAATATAACTTGATTTGTGGTAAGGTTAAGTTAAAACAAGAGGGCAACACTTAACCAATATAACTTGATTTGTGGTAGAGTTAAGTTAACACAAGAAGGCAATACTTAACCAAAGTAGCATGACAAGTAGGTGGGTTAAGTTAACTTGAATTGATTGATGACACTTAATCAATACAACATGATGAACATGTGGGGTTAAGTTAACAAGAAACACTTGACCAATATAACTTGATGAACGAATGGGGTTGAGTTAATAGGAAACACTTAACCAATCTGGTAAGTGAGGAGGGTTAAGTTAATAGGAACACTTAACCAACATGACATGATGAATGGGTGGGTTAAGTTAACATGAATGGATAACACTTAACCAATATGACAATGTGTGGGAGGGTTAAGTACATATCGGGTTGATGGGTAATATTAGTAAATATCGGCCCACAAAGCTTAACCGTTAAATAAATGTGACGACCCGGAAATCCCCACCCTCTAGATCGACCATAAACCACACAGGTCTGAACCAAAGAATGGAAATCTGCGGATACATCAACTTTGGGCATACAACACATTAAAACAAATACAGAAGACTTTTATAACACTACAATAAATGTTACATCAGAGTACAGAGTGTATATATCAGAGTACATTGGATAATATTACAGCGGAAGAATAAATTACAATAAATAAATACATTGCAGCGGAACTAATCTCAGCGGAAGGCTATCAACATTCTGGCCACAGCTCCAGTCTTCAATTCAGGATCTTTGCTTAATATATCTGCCAAATAAGCTACTCGACTGCCCGTGTGGAAAGAGGGCACCCGAGTTTGCAAAGTGAAACAAACTACAGGTCAGTCGTGGGACTGGTGTGAGAATTCTTAACCTAAATTATCTAAATAGAATGCTAATCACAGGACCACGCTGCTAACGCGGAACGGGTTTACTCCATTGGATTGCCAGTGCATAACTAAAGTAAATCGTCAAATAACGCAATGCTTTTTAGAAAAATGAAACCATTATAAGACCCAGGTCCCATCACACAATGCAACGCACACCAGAGGATAGGGTCTTACCTTATAATGTTCAAAAGATGCTTGATACGTGAAAATGGTATTATAGTGTGTGTGTATATATATATATAAACATTTCAAAGTAAATGTATCAATCCTAGATGGTATATATACCATCTACTTTGTCGCCATACAAGTAATACAATCAAAACCGTAAAGGGGCGTATTGGAAATTGGGTTTCCATCATGAGTCAAGGCTAGGGAGGAGATCCTTACTGATTCGAGACACTCTAGCAATGTCCCAGGATTCGGATGCTGGCGAACCCTTGGATACAGCAGGGCCGGTCCACAACTACTTTAGCGGATTGGTAATTCCTGAACACACGCTTCCCAGTCCTATTGAACCTATAATATGGCCGAGGGCGACCGCATAAATTCGAGGCCTCTAAAAATCCAACAACCACATAAGTAAATGTCTGGGCTCCATACCATGACACCACTTCTAGCTAAAAAGAAACGTGCACACTCCCTGTGTTCCCTTCTCCCATTTTAGACTCTACCGGGCTGTGAGGCTCGCGAAGTCACGATATACACAAAGCTATGCCTAAATAGACTGTGCTTTGATCATCAACCACAAGGCTTGCTTTTCAACAAAACCTTGATCAATTGCATCTTAACATGCCACATTGTCAGACTCTACCATATCATTGATCCTCTACCAATATATATATATAACCTCCAAGCTCATACGTCTTAGAGAAGGGTGTTAAGTGAAGAATAAATTCTCCACCACCAAACAGAAATATATATCCAGTAGCGTTCAACAAATACAGTAGAAAAGAATACAATGTCAGACACGCAATCCATTTACAAGTCCGCTCTGGGTCTCAGCGAAACAACGTGTCCGTCAATCTCCAAATACGTTTGGACGATCATTACCAAATACCTTGCCTTGGAATGTACTGTCCTAATTCAAGATACCAGTCATCATCATCCCAACGATGTGAAAACCTTCGGTCTTCAGCCACCGTCTTCATCTTCGACTCTCGATCATCGTGATGATTATTCAGAATGGGTTAAACCCGGTCTTTCTGAATAACTCGCGTATTTTGTGATTAAAAATCAAATATTGGAAAATCACACATTATGTCACATTCCGACTCCGAATATTCTTTTAATAAGATATTCATATTTAAAAGATTCTCATTAATTTTATCAAAGATAAATTAAATCATAAATCTTCCTTAAAAGATTTATTAAAATTCTAAATTTGATTTAATATCAAAAATCATTATTACAAGATTATTTATTTTAAGGAATAAATCTTCTTTTAAACGGGTTAAAGAACTCGTGTCATTTAAAACACAGTTCACGATATACCCACAAATCAATTTCCAAAATATGGAATTCCATAGAAATCAATCAATACATAATCGATATAAATTCCTGTATCGGACTAACAACATACATGGAATAACAACAAAGCCTCTTAAATTCCATATATAATATCGGTCTTCTATTACAGAAGCCCATCTCGATCATTACGAATCGAATTTCCACTTAATTCCAATTTAATATATTAAATTGGAAAACTAGATTTTTAGAAAATTCCTTTTGTTAAATCTATAAAATAGATTTATAAATTCCAAATAATAATTTCAATGTAAATTGGATTAAAGGACAATTGTCGTTTAAAAACACCGTCCACGATAAATCCACTTCACGTCTCAATTTATTTCATATCATAAAATAAGATTACAAATTCTAATAATCTTAATTAAAGGATTTCTTTTTAAATATTTATCATTATAACCCATATTTTGAAATAATCATTAAAAATATTCTTTATATAAAAGATTCTAAATGGGAAGTATTCTTTATATTACAGATTTTTATCTTTTACAAATATTCTTTGTTTTAACATTTACTTGATTAGAAATATATTCTTATATTAAAATATATTCTTTATATAAAAAGAATTTCTAATGTAAGAATATTCTTATTTAAAAGAACACCTGAATCAAAATGCGACTCAAACATTTACCATATAATTTTGGACTATATGGATTTCACACATATCCTATATAACAGTAACAATATAATCATCAAGTCATCTGTAACAACCCGTAAAATCTGGGCCAGTTAAAAAAATTTATTTTGGCAATTACAGCGAATTTTGAATATTTAAAATAGATTATTTTAAATAATAACGACGAAAAATTTATTTTGAATAGATTAGAATGTTAATAGTTATATAGATCCTCGTTAGAATATAAATATCTATTTTAAATTATAAAAGGAACTGAAAATGGCGCGGTAGTTCGATAATTCGATTTCAAACTTCAAATGAATGTACCGGGTGCAAAACAAACCGGATTTTAGCGAAACCAAAAATATTAGAATCCATTTGAGAATATCTTTCCAATGAATCCGAGAAATCAAAATTTCATAGCGGGAATTAAAAGATACTTCCTGTTGAAAATTCAGAATAGTCGCTATGGAATTCTGGTCCTTAAAAATGGAAATTTTGCAAATGAACTCGGATTTCAACGAAACCACTTTTGTTGGATCCGTGATGTCAAGTTATTGCTAGATTTCAATTTTCATAATTTATCGAATCAATATGTGAGCGTGGCAAAGGAAAATGCGTTTGACCAATTTCAGTTGATTTTAATCGACTGGAAAATGGCCATTTTTCAAATGGTCGCAGAATTCGATGAAATTAGTTTTGTTAGGACCGTATCATCAATATGAAGCTAGAAAATATTTTTCGGGAATTTTTAGAGACTGTATGTGGCCCCGGTAAATTGAAATGTACATTTAAAATTGAATATATAGATTTATATTTTAAGTTCAACGGAACTGATCGTAACGGTCGAATTGGCCTACGATACATATCCCATTGTGTTCGGAACGGGGGTAATACGCTATGAACAACAGTCGGCGGGTTCGATTTCGAGTTCAAATGGAAGGCGTACTTTTTATAGAAAATAAATGAATAAAATAATAATTAAATCTATATAAATAACCCCCCCAGTCAAAACCCTTTCCTCTCTTTGCCGTTAGTCAACACCACCCCCTTTCAGTTAAACGAACGCACGAAATACTCCCCCTTTCTCCCCCAAATCGATGCAAATCCGTTCAAAATTTCATGAATTCATAAGACGAAAATTCAAGTGCTTCCTCCCCTCTTCATTTTAATACCAGTTTGGCCGAGAATAGCTGAGTATGTTGGGAGTAATCGGCCCTTGAAGGTCGTGCGTTTCGCGCTGGATTCCGGTGAGATAGTGGCTGCGGCTCCGCCACCACTTACGGCGGTGGGTGAGGGCGTCACGCCTTTCGATGTTGTCAGTCTTGATCGACGTCCGATCCTCCATGTTGGCGGCGCAGGAGGTTTTTCAAATCGATGAAGATGGGTAAACGGCTACAGTGGGCTTTGCGATGAAGAAGACAAATGAGAGGTGTTTTACAGTGAGTTCTTACTGTTTTAAAATTATTTAATACATTGTTTTAAAATCATTTTATGCATTGTTTATAAAATAAAAATTCAGTTTGTTTATAATATAAAAATAGTGTTAAAATTTCCAGTTTTCAAATATACATTCTTTTGTAAAGTAGAAAAATATAGCATTGCTTTTTAAATCTGGAATGTGCATTGTGTTTAAAATAAAATGTGTTGTTAGTGTTGTTGTAAATATAAAAATATGATTTTTGATATTAGAAAGTTTATATTTTTAAATTGTTGAAGTTTATATTTTTTATTCGCTCAAAGTTGAGATTTTTACCATATCAAAGTTGGGATTTTTGTTTAGATAAGGAAATGATTTTTAGTTTGATAAAAATATAAAATCAGCTTTATTTATAAAGTAAAATAGAAATGGTTTTGAAAATAAAAATAGATATTGTTTAAAAGATAAGGATATGAATTTTAAAAGTACAAAGATATGATTTTATAGAGTATAAGTGGAATGGATTTTTAAAAATAAAGTAGAACTGTTTTGAAAATAAAAGTAGAACTATTTTGAAAATAAAAGTAGAACTGTTTTGAAAATAGAGGTAGAACTGATTTTGAGAAAGTATAAATATAAAATACTTTGATTTGAAATAAAAATATGATTTTTATTTATTAGAATGAAGATATAAAAATGTGATTTTTATATATGTAGTGAATACGGGCAACGAAAGTGACAAAAGGCGGGAACGACAAGATTTCCTACATACGAAGAGTCGCGGAGTTTGGTTTAGCTATTGGTGAGAATTTCTCACTCTTCAATTTCTTTTCTAGTTATATATATATACTAGGATGCAGACGGTGTTTAGTAGCACCCGACACAATCGTCCACAGACCATTGACTTATTTTTTTGATTGCAAAAATTAGATAGATGATTTGGTTTGAATTGAATTGTTTGGTGAAATGAAATTGATTTGATTGATGTGTGAATGGCGTGGGCCTTCACTAGACTGGGGATAAGGCTAGGCCTCGTCCCGTTTCTAGTATCGTGCCGTTATGCCGCCGAAATTTTCTAAAATGAGTTAGAAAAATAAAAATATCATTTCTATTTTGTAAATGAACTGAATAAAAATCCATGTGTTAAAATAAAATATTTTTAACGTGAAAGTAAATAAATAATTTTTTATAAACAAATCGGCCGATTTGGTTATATACACTGATTTGACTGATACTGATTAGGCCGATAAATTTTACACATCGCCCAACTACACAAATAAAATATGTGTTTGATTGTTTGAAACCCCACACGGGTGTTGGGATGAAATTTGAAGTTCACTCATCCTGATTGATTAAATATGTCGATCGATTGATTGACAGGCTGTTATAAGCGTTAGATATCTATATTTGATGCTTATATAGTGTAGTGCACTTTGGTTGATGGTTGATTATTTTTCAATGCTATTATATACGTGTGATGTATGAACATCCATATAATTAACATTATATGGTGATTGATTGGGCCTCATTCCAATTTAGAAAATAAAGAATATAATATAAAAGTTCATGTGTTGACTGTACTCATCCGTTGAGATTAGTCATGTGTTGAACGAAATATTTTAATAATAAAATTTACATCTTTATCAATATAATATAGAAGTTCATGTGTTGACTGTACTCATCCGTTAGGATTAGTCATGTGTTGAACGAGATATTTGAAATCGAAATATTTGAAAAAGAATATTTGAAATAGAATATTCGAAAATAGAAATATATAAAGCCGTGTTGATTAGATTGACGCCATTTTGACGTGAACGATATTTATATCGATTTGAAAACGATTTCGAAATGAATTGAATTGAAAACGATTTCGAAATGAATTGAATTGAAAACGATTTCGAAATGAATTGAATTGAAAACGATTTCGAAATGAATTGAATTGAAAACGGTTTCGAAATGAATTGAATTGAAAACGATTTCGAAATGAAATGAATATAAAACAATTTCGAAATGAAATGAATATAAAGCGATTTCGAAATGAATTGAAATTAAAACCAATTTGAATTGAATCGAATGGAAAACCAAAGAAAACGAATTTTGATTGGAATTAAAATAAAGGTTGAAATTATTTTTGAAACGAATTTAAAACTATTTATATAATTCGTTTTAAATAGAAATCGACGAAGTATATATTATATATATTATATATATAATATAATGGCCAGAATAGAACGCGCCGCGCCGCGGCAGTTCGTGAATTTCGACCATTTATTTCAAACAGACATTACGGGAGATCCGACCGTCGGATCATCCTAAAACTGGAACCGTTGGGTTCGTATCGAAAAGAGCTTTCTAACGAATACTAGAAATTCAAAATCTAACGGTTGGATTTGGAGATACGTCCAAATCAAATTTGAAGAAGGTCGCTATAAGTGCAGTTCGATGGACATTGTTGAAAATCGACTGTACGGGCCTTGCTAAAATTATTAAAAATAGTAATAATTTGCGTAAAATCATAAGAAATGATTTGGGAAAAATTGGGATGAAAAACTCCATATTTGAAAAGATAAAAATAGATTTCTATCGAAATGAACTAGTTTGAACTAAATTTAAAACCCAATTATTTTTAAATAAATAAATTAGATTTAAAAAGGGGTTTTAAATAATCGGAATTCCTAATATATTTGATCTGAATTGAATTAGAATTGATTTGTGAGTTTATTGTGAACGGGGTTTTAAATAACACCAGTTCTTTAACCCGATAATAAATGGAATGTGATTTGGGTTTGTCGTGAACTATGTTTTAAAAGACATTAGTTCTTTAACCCAGTAAAAGGAGTTTTAAATAAATCTGCAGTTAAATTGAAATGTGAATGGATAATCTAAATTATCAAATTTAGAAATTGAGCGAGAATGGAGTATTACCAGTTTTTCTCCAAAGCGATAGTTAAATCTTTAATTAGATTTGAACGTGAAATGGTAATTAAATTTACCGATAACACCATGGTGTTAGTTATGGGGTAATAACAGTTTTGCTCCATGGGATAAATAGGTTGGTATTGAGAAATAAAATAAATAATTACTTCGGTGTGGTTCGCTAATCCCGACTAGTTTGGAAAATCATAATATGGTTTGAAATGATATCCAAAGGAAGATTAAAGAATAAATTTAAAAGAATTTATCTTTGATAAAATTAATGGGAACCTTTCCCTAGGAGTGTGAATATCTGAATAAAAGAATGTTCTGAATTGGAATGAGGCGTATATTGTGTTTTATAGCACTTGTTGATTAAGATACGTGAGTTATTCAGAAAGTCCGGGTATAACCCATTCTGAATAACTGATTCGACGATGAGGCGAAGAGATTGAGGACGGTGCAAGACCGACGATCTTCACATCGAATGGGTGGGTGCTACTGATGCTCACGATGGGAGTAGCTACCTTGAAGGGGGCTGAAGTGGTAGCCGTCCGGACGTGCTTGGAGGTCGACGGATATGCGAGGAAAGTGCCTCCGGTTTCGTTCAGACCCAGAACGGACTTGTAAATTGATGGTGTGTCTGACATTGTATTCCTTTATATTGTATTCGTTGATCTCTGCTAAATAAATATCTGTTTGGCGGCGGAGAATTTATTCTCTTGCTTAACGCCCTTCTCTGAGACATACGATCTCAGAGGTTATATATTGGCAGAAATCAGTGGTACGATATGGATTGATAGTGTGGCATGCTGAGATGCAGTGATCCAGACTTTTGTTGAAAAGCAAAGTTTGGTGGATGATGATCAAAGCGCAGCTTTAATATAGCACGGCTTTGTGTATAGCGTTGATTCGCGAGCCTCACACCCCGGTATGGTGGTAAACTGGTGGTTTGATCAGTATGCTTTTTCGTGGATGGGCACCTTCGTGGTGTCATGGATTCAGTCGACCGAGATTGAGCTTAGTGCTCATAGGGATAGGGTAAGCGGTGTTTTCTCTCGTCGAGACGTAAGCCGCAGTGATACTCGATTTCCCGAAAGTGCGGATGTGCATTACGGTGTTTTCTCTAGCCGAGACGTAAGCCGTTGAGATGGCACTACGCGATCGATCTTTCGAATCAGGAGCCACCATGATGGAAATTCAATTTCCAAATATGACATTTTGCGGTTTTGATTGTAGAGCCTAGTATTGGCGACATGATATATGGTACCCATGCCGTCTATGATTGATATATTTATATTTGAAGTTGTTTTCTTCACTTATAGAAATAATATAAGATGAAATTTCGCGTATCAAGCATATTTGGCTATTATAAGGGAAAACCCTATCCTCTGGCTTGTGTTGCATTGTGTGATGGGACCTGGGTCTTATAATAGCTTCATTGTTCTTTATTTAGCATTGCGCTGTTTGTTTTCTGCACTGGTATTCTTGGGAGGAAACCCGTTCCGTGTTATACGGCGTGGTCCCTTTATTTACCTAACTTTAAAAATAAAGATTAATAACTGTTTTCGTTCTCACACCAGTCACATGACTGACCTGGAGTTTATTGTTTTAACCTAAACTCTGGGTGCCCCTATTTTCCACACGGGCAGCTAGTAGTTTTTGTTTTGCAGATTTATATTCACAGGATCCTGATCTACAGCTGGAACGATATCCGGAAAGCTTTGTATCCGTATATCTCTTCTAGTTGAGTTTTGTATTATTTCCGCTGCGATGTATTTAAATGTAATTTAAATCTATGATATTTTCTATGTAATATTTATTCATACTCTGTATATTCTTGTATCTGATGGAATTGTTGTAATAGCAATGAAATGTTCTTCCGTCTGCATTCATTTGTGTGTTGTTCTCAAAGTATCCGCTCTTTCCTTCACGGGGAAGTAACGGGTTCTTACAGTGGTATCAGAGCTTTGGTTTACAGAGCTAGAGAACATGACACATTAGAACCAAACGGAAGAATTCATCAGATATTGGATTAGTAATATCCAATTAGAATGACTCGTTAGAGATAGGATCAGTAGTATCCTAGAACGAGTGTGAAGAGTATATTTTTCAAATGAAAACAATTTTGTTTTGAAATTTAAATCGTTTTATTCGTATTTGAATATTCATTTATTTTGAATTTGGACAATCTAGTATATAAAGATTTTGCATATACGCGTCATGAACGTATATTCGAAGTTTTAATATACTGGATAGATATAGAATCACATTCTAGTCGCCCGGGGATGGTTCTGATGATCACTATATAGTACGTACATCATCAGAATTTATATTCGAGTTTCGAAAGTGTGATGTCTATATATTTCCATTAGGCTGGTGTGAGAACCAAAACTAGATAGATTTGTTGTTGTGAATTGGCATCAAAAACATGATTTTCTGTATATGTCATAAAATTATGAGTTTGAAACTCTAATTCACTAATTGATTGATGGTTGTGTTGTTTGTTTATTTGTTTGATAATTTTGAATCATTTAGCCTAATTGAACCACATATTTGAATTATATTGAAATTGATCGCATTTACTTGCATATACATGTACTTACATTGAACAGGTCATAGCAAGAGGCTAGAGTTGAAGAATAAAATTTGTTTGCCCGACAAATGGGTACATATTTACTATAATTTACTGTTTTTTTTTTGTGATGATGATTTTATGAGCCTACTGGCTAGCCGCTTGGCTTTTTCTTTTTCTTTTTGAGATCAGAAGGCCTATATGGCAATTTCGGGATTTTCCCATGGCTCCCGGTGCAAGGGAGGTTATGGCGAAATTTTTCGAAAATTCCGGGTGTTAGCCAAATTTTTGAAAATTTGAAAATTCTCAGAAACTGAAAAGCTGGAGAATGAAAGCCAGATCGAACGTAGAGTTGATTAATCAAACCACTTTCAACTTTGTTCCTTTTCGGGGACGAAAAGTTTTAAGTGGGGGAGATTGTAACAACCCGTAAAATCTGGGCCAGTTAAAATATTTATTTTGGTAATTACAGCGAATTTTGAATATTTAAAATAGATTATTTTAAATAAAAACGACGAAAAATTTATTTTGAATAGATTAGAACGTTAATAGTTATATAGATCGTCGTTAGAATATAAATATTTATTTTAAATTATAAAAGGAATTGAAAATGGCGCGGTAGTTCGATAATTCGATTTCAAACTTCAAATGAATGTACCGGGTGCAAAACAAACCGGATTTTAGCGAAACAAAAAATATTAGAATCCATTTGAGAATATCTTTCCAATGAATCCGAGAAATCAAAATTTCATAGCAGGAATCAAAAGATACGTCCTGTTGAAAATTCAGAATAGTCGCTATGGAATTCTGGCCCTTAAAAATGAAAATTTTGCAAATGACCTCGGATTTCAACGAAACCACTTTTGTTGGATCCGTGATGTCAAGTTATTGCTAGATTCCAATTTTCATAATTTTTCGACTCAATATGTGAGCGTGGCAAAGGAAAATGCGTTTGACCAATTTCAGTTGATTTTAATCGACTGGAAAATGGCCATTTTTCAAATGGTCTCAGAATTCGATGAAATTAGTTTTGTTAGGACCGTATGATCAATACGAAGCTAGAAAATATTTTTCGGGAATTTTTAGAGACTGTATGTGGTCCCGGTAAATTGAAATGTACATTTAAAATTGAATATATAGATTTATATTTTAAGTTCAACAGAACTGATCGTAACGGTCGAATTGGCCTACGATACATATCCCATTGTGTTCGGAACGGGGGTAATACGCTATGAACGACAGTCGGCGGGTTCGATTTCGAGTTCAAATGGAAGGCGTACTTTTTATAGAAAATAAATGAATAAAATAATAATTAAATCTATATAAATAACCCCCCCAGTCAAAACCCTTTCCTCTCTTTGCCGTTAGTCAACTCCGCCCCCTTTCAGAGAAACGAACGCACGAAATACTCCCCCTTTCTCCCGCAAATCGATGCAAATCCGTTCAAAATTTCATGAATTCATAAGACGAAAATTCAAGTGCTTCCTCCCCTCTTCATTTAAATACCAGTTTGGCCGAGCATAGCTGAGTATGTTGGGAGTAATCGGCCCTCGAAGGGCGTGCGTTTCGCGCTGGATTCCGGTGAGATGGTGGCTGCGGGTCCGCCACCACTTATGGCGGTGGGTGAGGGCGTCACGCCTTTCGATGTTGTCAGTCTTGATCGACGTCCGATCCTCCATGTTGGCGGCGCAGGAGGTTTTTCAAATCGATGAAGATGGGTAAACGGCTACAGTGGGCTTTGCGATTAAGAAGACAAATGAGAGGTGTTTTACAGTGAGTTTTTACTGTTTTAAAATTATTTAATACATTGTTTTAAAATCATTTTATGCGTTGTTTATAAAATAAAAATTCAGTTTGTTTATAATATAAAAATAGTGTTAAAATTTTCAGTTTTCAAATATACGTTCTTTTGTAAAATAGAAAAATATAGCATTGCTTTTTAAATCTGGAATGTGCATTGTGTTTAAAATAAAATGTGTTGTTAGTGTTGTTGTAAATATAAAAATATGATTTTTGATATTAGAAAGTTTATATTTTTAAATTGTTGAAGTTTATATTTTTTATTCGCTCAAAGTTGAGATTTTTACCGTATCAAAGTTGGGATTTTTGTTTAGATAAGGAAATGATTTTTAGTTTGATAAAAATATAAAATCAGCTTTATTTATAAAGTAAAATAGAAATGGTTTTGAAAATAAAAATAGATATTGTTTAAAAGATAAGGATATGAATTTTAAAAGTACAAAGATATGATTTTATAGAGTATAAGTGGAATGGATTTTTAAAAATAAAGTAGAACTGTTTTGAAAATAAAAGTAGAACTATTTTGAAAATAAAAGTAGAACTGTTTTGAAAATAGAGGTAGAACTGATTTTGAGAAAGTAGAAATATAAAATACTTTGATTTGAAATAAAAATATGATTTTTATTTATAAGAATGAAGATATAAAAATGTGATTTTTATATATGTAGTGAATACGGGCAACGAAAGTGACAAAAGGCGGGAACGACAAGATTTCCTACATACGAAGAGTCGCGGAGTTTGGTTTAGCTATTGGTGAGAATTTCTCACTCTTCAATTTCTTTTCTAGTTATATATATATACTAGGATGCAGACGGTGTTTAGTAGCACCCGACACAATCGTCCACAGACCATGGACTTGTTTGTTTGATTGCAAAAATTAGATAGATGATTTGGTTTGAATTGAATTGTTTGGTGAAATGAAATTGATTTGATTGATGTGTGAATGGCGTGGGCCTTCACTAGACCGGGGATAAGGCTAGGCCTCGTCCCGTTTCTAGTATCGTGCCGTTATGCCGCCGAAATTTTCTAAAATGAGTTAGAAAAATAAAAATATCATTTCTATTTTGCAAATGAACTGTATAAAAATCCATGTGTTAAAATAAAATATTTTTAACGTGAAAGTGAATAAATAATTTTTTATAAACAAATCGGCCGATTTGGTTATATACACTGATTTGACTGATATTGATTGGGCGGATAAATTTTACACATCGCCCAACTGCACAAATAAAATATGTGTTTGATTGTTTGAAACCCCACACGGGTGTTGGGATGAAATTTGAAGTTCACTCATCCTGATTGATTAAATATGTCGATCGATTGATTGACAGGCTGTTATAAGCGTTAGATATCTATATTTGATGCTTATACAGTGTAGTGCACTTTGGTTGATGGTTGATTATTTTTCAATGCTATTATATACGTGTGATGTATGAACATCCATATAATTAACATTATATGGTGATTGATTGGGCCTCATTCCAATTTAGAAAATAAAGAATATAATATAGAAGTTCATGTGTTGACTGTACTCATCCGTTGAGATTAGTCATGTGTTGAACGAAATATTTTAATAATAATATTTACATCTTTATCAATATAGTACAGAAGTTCATGTGTTGACTGTACTCATCCGTTGGGATTAGTCATGTGTTGAACGAGAAATTTGAAATCGAAATATTTGAAAAATAATATTTGAAATAGAATATTCGAAAATAGAAATATATAAAGCCGTGTTGATTAGATTAACGCCATTTTGACGTGAACGATATTTATATCGATTTGAAAACGATTTCGAAATGAATTGAATTGAAAACGATTTCGAAATGAATTGAATTGAAAATGATTTCGAAATGAATTGAATTGAAAACGGTTTCGAAATGAATTGAATTGAAAACGATTTCGAAATGAATTGAATTGGAAACGGTTTCGAAATGAATTGAATTGAAAACGGTTTCGAAATGAATTGAATTGAAAACGATTTCGAAATGAAATGAATATAAAACGATTTCGAAATGAAATGAATATAAAGCGATTTCGAAATGAATTGAAATTAAAACCAATTTGAATTGAATCGAATAGAAAACCAAAGAAAACGAATTTTGATTGGAATTAAAATAAAGGTTGAAATTATTTTTGAAACGAATTTAAAACTATTTATATAATTCGTTTTAAATAGAAATCGATAAAATATATATTATATATATTATATATATAATATAACGGCCAGAATAGAACGCGCCGCGGCAGTTCGTGAATTTCGACCATTTATTTCAAACAGACATTACGGAAGATCCGACCGTCGGATCCTCATAAAACCGGAACCGTTGGGTTCGTATCGAAAAGAGCTTTCTAACGAATACTAGAAATTCAAAATCTAACGGTTGGATTTGGAGATACGTCCAAATCAAATTTGAAGAAGGTCGCTATAAGTGCAGTTCGATGGCCATTGTTGAAAATCGACTGTACGGGCCTTGATAAAATTATTAAAAATAGTAATAATTTGTGTAAAATCATAAGAAATGATTTGGGAAAAATTGGGATGAAAAACTCCATATTTGAAAAGATAAAAATAGATTTCTATCGAAATGAACAGTTTGAACTAAATTTAAAACCCAATTATGTTTAAATAAATAAATTAGATTTAAAAGGGGGTTTTAAACAATCGGAATTCCTAATATATTTGATCTGAATTGAATTAGAATTGATTTGTGGGTTTATTGTTAACGGGGTTTTAAATAACACCAGTTCTTTAACCCGATAATAAATGGAATGTGATTTGGGTTTGTCGTGAACTATGTTTTAAAAGACATTAGTTCTTTAACCTAGTAAAAGGAGTTTTAAATAAATCTGCAATTAAATTGAAATGTGAATGGATAATCTAAATTATCAAATTTAGAAATTGAGCGAGAATGGAGTATTACCAGTTTTTCTCCAAAGAGATAGTTAAATATTTAATTAGATTTGAACGTGAAATGGTAATTAAATTTACCGATAACACCGTGGTGTTAGTTATGGGGTAATAACAGTTTTTCTCCATGGGATAAACAGGTTGGGATTGAGAAATAAAATAAATAATTATTTCGGTGTGGTTTGCTAATCCCGACTAGTTTGGAAAACCATAATATGGTTTGAAATGATATCCAAAGGAAGATTAAAGAATAAATTTAAAAGAATTTATCTTTGATAAAATTAATGGGAACCTTTCCCTAGGAGTGTGAATATCTGAATAAAAGAATGTTCTGAATTGGAATGAGGCGTATATTGTGTTTTATAGCACTTGTTGATTAAGATACGTGAGTTATTCAGAAAGTCCGGGTATAACCCATTCTGAATAACTGATTCGACGATGAGTCGAAGAGATTGAAGACGGTGCAAGACCGACGATCTTCACATCGAATGGGTGGGTGCTACTGATGCTCACGATGGGAGTAGCTACCTTGAAGGGGGCTGAAGTGGTAGCCGTCCGGACGTGCTTGGAGGTCGACGGATATGTGAGGAAAGTGCCTCCGGTTTCGTTCAGACCCAGAATGGACTTGTAAATGGATGGTGTGTCTGACATTGTATTCCTTTATATTTTATTCGTTGATCTCTGCTAAATATATATCTGTTTGGCGGTGGAGAATTTATTCTCTTGCTTAACGCCCTTCTCTGAGACATACGAGCTCAGAGGTTATATATTGGCAGAAATCAGTGGTATGATATGGATTGATAGTGTGGCATGTTGAGATGCAGTGATCCAGACTTTTGTTGAAAAGCAAAGTTTGGTGGATGATGATCAATGCGCAGCTTTAATATAGCACGGCTTTGTGTATAGCGTTGATTCGTGAGCCTCACACCCCAGTATGGTGGTAAACTGATGGTTTGATCAGTATGCTTTTTCGTGGATGGGCACCTTTGTGGTGTCGTGGATTCGGTCGACCGAGATTGAGCTTAGTGCTCAGAGAGATAGGGTAAGTGGTGTTTTCTCTCGTCGGGACGTAAGCCGCAGTGATACTCGATTTCCCGAAAGTGCGGATGTGCATTACGGTGTTTTCTCTAGCCGAGACGTAAGCCGTTGAGATGGCACTACGCGATCGATCTTTTGAATCAGGAGCCACCATGATGGAAATTCAATTTCCAAATATGACATTTTGCGGTTTTGATTGTAGAGCCTAGTATTGGCGACATGATATATGGTACCCATGCCGTCTATGATTGATATATTTATATTTGAAGTTGTTTTCTTCACTTATAGTAATAATATAAGATGAAATTTCGCGTATCAAGCATATTTGGCTATTATAAGGGAAAACCCTATCCTCTGGCTTGCGTTGCATTGTGTGATGGGACCTGGGTCTTATAATAGCTTCATTGTTCTTTATTTAGCATTGCGCTGTTTGTTTTCTGCACTGGTATTCTTGGGAGGAAACCCGTTCCGTGTTATACGGCATGGTCCCTTGATTTACCTAACTTTAAAAACAAAGATTAATAACTGTTTTAGTTCTCACACCAGTCACATGACTGACCTGGAGTTTATTGTTTTAACCTAAACTCTGGGTGCCCCTATTTTCCACACGGGCAGCTAGTTGTTTTGGTTTTGCAGATTTATATTCACAGGATCCTTGTAACGACCTGAAAATTCGAACCAATTTAAAAATGTTATTTTGGCTAATTCGGAGAATTTTGAATATTTAAAGTAATTTATTTTAATTAAGAACGACGGAAAAATTATTTTAATCGAAGAAAAAAATGAATAAATTTATTTTAATTATATAACGAGCTTGAAATGGCGCGGTAGTTTGAAAATTCGATTGCAAACTTTGGAAAAATATATAAAATTCATTTTAAATCAGAATCGGGTAAAACTGGAAACATTAGAATCGAATTAATCATATCTTTCCAGAGAATGTAAGAAATTGAAATTTCGCCGGATAATTTGCAAGTTATGACTAAATCAAAATTTCGAAAGGTCGCTATGGAATTTATATAAAGAAATTTGTAAATTTATCTAAATTGTAATTTGGTTTAAATATGAATTTATAAATATTTAAATTTGAAATTTTGACAGTTAATTGAATATTGAATATTTTATTAATTTATTTAACTGTGAAATTAGCTGTTTTGGCGACTGTCTCGGAATTTGACGAAACTGGCGCCATTGGATCCGGAACGATGAATTATTGCAGGATTCCAATTTTTAGAATTTTCCGACTTACCGTTTGATCGTACGGGAGAAAATGCGATTTAAAATTTGTGTAATAGGATAATTGGTTGTCTCTAATGTTTGGACCTTATAATTGTATATAAATGAAACCCACTTTATCCCATCAGCCCATTTCCTCCTTCCTCATCTATTTTATTTTCTAATGGCTGAAAATATATTTAATTTTTATTTTAAAAACAAAATTCACCTCAAAGATAAAATCTTCCCGAAACCCATCGAATTATATACCAAATCGAAGATCTCGACGAGTAGAATCCAGATCTACAATCAGTTTTGACATGCAGTGAAGGAGTTGGCCGGAAATCGCGGTCAAAGATGCTGTTTTTCGAAAATTAGGGTTCGGATTTGGGGCTTTTTGATTGAGGATGTAATCGGAGATTCTAGGATATGGGTTCTGTAGAGTTCGTCGTCAGGAAGCCAACGGTGGTGGCCGGAGGTCGTGAAATCAAGTGTGGCGCCGGAATTTGGGGTTAGAAGGTCAGAATTTGCGGTTTTGTATGGGTTCGGTGCCGGAGATGGAGGCCGCCGGAGGTGGCGGGCCTGGTGTCGGTGGGTGCGCCTCGGGGTAAGCTCGACGATGGAGGTGGTCTTGCGCCGCCTGGTGGTCGGAGTTCCGAGCTAGAGGCGGTCAAAGAGGAGGCGGGTTGGGTTTTTCCCCGTCAATTTACTGTAGCCGAACGAAGGGAGAGCGGGAAGGAGCAATTCGGTTGGTGACGTGGCATATTCTGAGTGGTGAGGTTTTACTTTTATTTATTTTTATATATATTTATATCCGCATAGAAAAACACTGATATCTTCTTCATACGGACTCGGATTGACGAACGGTTTGTTGCGTTGGGATCGTGGCGGAATTGCGGACGTTTTGGCGCTAGCTTGGTTGCGATCTGAGACTGTCAAATTTTGGGCCTTTCTGAACGCTCGATTCAAATTGAAACCCAAAGGTGAGTGTTTCTTCACTCACGAAAGACTAAATTTATTCCATATTTATCGAATTAAAGTATGAAATGAATTGGTTGCATGTTGTGTTTGATTTGGTGAATGATTGCTTGAATTTGACATGCTAGTGTGTTACATGCAATAAAAATCGAAAATTAGTTATTTGAATTTAATTTAAGTTTCAAATTGAAATCCTGACACTTGATGACGAGTAAAATGATCCAATTTTCTGTTGAATAAGACGATGTGATGGCTGCCTTGATTTGATTTGATTCTGGATGAATATTGCTTGGACTGTTCTGTTATGCAGTATATGATGTTGTGTGCCATGTGACGATAAATCCCATTTACCCTTGATGTTACGGGCATCGAATAAACCCGGGAATTATCGATAAAATGAATTAAGAACACAGAGTGAAATGATAAATCTCTGTGACCCTGATTTGGATTGAAATGATAGATCCATCCCGGAATATCGAGAAATTTAATTTATTCACTTGGCCATAGGATAGCAAATTTTATACGGACACCGGTCGGTTAAATGAAATTGTGAATTTTGAAATTTATTGTTTAGCGACAATAAGCGATGTTATAATTTATTTTCCTTTGAATTTGAAATTAGAAATACAAATAAAAGGGAAATGAATTTGTGTTGGAATTATAGTTAAATCGAGGGTGGAATTTATTTAAATCGAATGTATTGAAATTGAACTGTGGTGTCTGATTTGAGATTTTGCTTTAAATCAACCTTGATTTGAATTAAAGGTGAAATTGTAAACTCGATATGTGTTGAAAGTTTAAAATCTTTGAAACGATGAAAATGAACTGCAAATTCAAATTCTGTTATAAATTGAATATTCGAAATGGGAATATGATTTGAAATCAAATGTTGTTTTGGGATTCAATGGATTGAAATTTAATAAGTATGGACGTGGAAATTTTACAAATTGAAATGATTGAAATCGAATTCGGTTTATTCGAAATAAATTGAGATTGTTGGAAGGGGAATACGGGTTAGAGTTTAACCGTCTGAACTGGATTGGCGAATTTGAAATGAATGAAAATTTGAAATGAAATTTGATCGGGATTGTGAATTTGAATTGATTTACTTGAAGTTGAAATACAACTGCAAGTGTAAACGAAATCTGGTTGAAACGATGCTAAATTCCAACTATAGTATGTCAAAACTATTTTTCAAACTATTTTGATAATTAATTAAATTTCCTTATAACTATTTATTTTATAAATTAGTTAAATAAAATACCTTATAATTATTAATTATTTATTTTATGAATTATTTTAATGTTTTTAATTATTTTGTAAAACTCTACTTTTATTACAAACTATTATTTTAAACTGTTTCAATTATACCTTTAAACTATTTAAATATATTGTTAATTATTTTGATATTCAAATTTTATCTAAGTTGGAATTAGTTCAAGATGTTATGCGTAAGTGAAAAATCCCATTTGAATAATATTCTGTTTAGAATATGAAAATGATTTTGGAACATGATATTTTCGATATGAAACACAAACTCCTTTGAAAAGTAAAAAGCACTGACCGGTGTGAAAAATGTAAACGTTCGGTTGTTAAGGAGACCGGAGTCGACATAAGGCATACTCTCTGTCAGTGTCGATACCACTTTGACAACTGTGCACGCGGTGGAAGTTCCAGAACCGAAGGAGGATGGTATGGAGGCGATTACTGGATTTGAAGAAAGAGAACAATGATGGATTAGCTTTGACCTTCGGGTCATAATTGAAATGACTAAAACAGGAGCCATACCCAGGTTAATGAGATCGCATCTCTGATCGAACGCGCTCCTTCGAAACCATCTCTATTACTGTTGTGATTGATTCGGGTGCACCTTTGAATATGGGAATGTCGTTCGAGGTGGGCGGTAGTTGCGGCTATGCGTTACCACCGGCCTGGGTCCGCAATTCGGTAGAATCCTACCGGGGTATTTCCTCAGTGCCTTGTCATATTATCCTGATCGAGCCCCTACGATTTTGATTTAACGTTGTCGTATCACGGCGCATCCCTATCCACCGACGTACTGGTGTGTTATATGCAAACTGTACGGCAAATGGTATAAACGGTGTAAGGGGACCATGGAATCCTGCTTACGCTATTTTCGATATATTATACTTTACTGAATAAACACTATTGTAATAGCGTATTATACTATGTATGTATTAGTTTAACGGATCCTTGAGAGATGGAAAAATCCCGTAACATCTCTTGAGTTACTGCACCATGACACTGATATTATTTCGTATTTTAATTTGACTAATATGAGATGATTTAGTGCTGATCCGAGTGTTTGTTGTGTTTTCTTTTATGCAATATGCTCGGGTCAGCAGACGTTGCAGTTAATGAAGATTGTCTTGCCTTGGAGATCGAAGACGGAGTTTGATATACATGTATCCACTACATTCTATGTTCCGCTGCATTATGTGTATGTAAGTGTATAACTCTGATTGATTTGAATATTGTAACTCAAATGTATATGTTTGAATGTTTTGAAATATTATTTGTTATTATATGTTGTCCTCCCGCTGTGAGGTTCTGTGATTGTTTTTCTTCCCTCTTTTTTTCTTCTTTTTCCCAATAACTATCCGGATTAGTGATTTGTTTGGGTCGACATGTGTGGTTTATTGTCGATTTAAACGGTCAAAAATCTGGGTCGTTACAGTTGGTATCAGAGCGATGGTTATCGATAACCTTGGCTCTGTTTGGGAATTAACTCATTAGAGATAGGGTTAGTAACACCCTAGAATGAGTTCGAGTGAATATATGAGAGAGCGTATTTGTATTTTTGGATATAAAGTGATTTTATGTTGTGTTAATTGTTCTGTTGAATATTTATAGATTCTGGTCGATATATGGGACGCCATAGAATCGATAGGAATTTCTAAATGATCGGACAGAATGGCTTAACATAATATGGTTTTCGATTATATTTTAAAATATATTAAACATATATTATGGTTCAAATATGTATGTATTTGTTTTAGTGGGTGATAATATAAAGTAATTACCCATTATGGTTGATAAAATCGTAAATCAAATAAGAAAAATTAATGAATGAGGAAATATGAAAAATCGAAAATACCAGTGGGTATAATTGGTTGTAAAACAGTTTATGATAATGTGGAAATGAACTTGAAATTTGATTCCGGGCTTTGATAATAATTTACCAAAGTTTTGAAATACTATTATTTTATAGAATAGTTTGGAAATAGTTTTGAAAGGGCTTTAAAACGAAATGAGTGTAATCCCTTCTTAGACCTTAGAAACGACCTCGGTAATGAGTGCACACATTATCGATGTGTATTCTAAAGAGTCCAAGTGGGGGAGACTGCTCAAATGTTATTATAATTGTTAAGTAAAGGATTTGGATTTAAATCTCATATGATATAAAATTTTAAGTTCATATGTTATGAATTTTGATAAAGGTATTAGAATATGTTATTTAAAGTTGAAATTTAAGGTAAACATATTTTGAAAAATTTTATATGTTGGTAATTAAATATTTGGGTTAAAAATTTTATGTCATTTCTTATACAAAATAGTATAAATATATAAGTTATTTTGAACTTAGGTTAAAAACCGGAATCAAGCCATTAAGTTCGTCCTGATTAACGACATCAATCCAAGGTTAATATACTTGTTTTGTTGAAAATTTTTAGACTTCGAAATCTGGAACGGATGTAAGAAATGAGGGGTCGTCACGGAACTCTTGAATAGGGATTGTGAAAATATTTAATCAGATAAAGTATAACTTATTAAAGTAGAGTGAATCGAATAATGACAGTTTGAGAATTAAGTATGAAATTGAGTCGTGAACAGTCGTTAATTCAAATCATGACTTGTACGTCGAATAAATAAATTGGTTAATGGAATAAGGGTCAAGTGAACCCAGTTCGTCGAAAATTTTAAAGTGAATTCAAGTTTAAATGAAATATAACACTTGAAACAAAATCGGAAATGGAATAGAAAGAATATCGAATATAAAGTAAGCAATTGAATGTAGATTCAATTATTGAAAATGAGGTGATAACAACGTTAAGTGTTAAGGATTTACAAAATGTTGGAATCGAAAATTTGAAATTTCAAATAGAAATAAACCAATGTTATGAGAAAATCCAAAATAGTCGATAAGCTGAAATTAAAATGACTATAACTTTTGATGGGCTGATCGGAATCTGACAACTCCGGACTTTTTGGAAACCTTAGAAATGGAGTTAAAACTTTCGTTAATAACGCCCGTTGAAATTCTTAAGTTTACTATGCTGAAATTCAAGTTTTACACATAGTTGTATGTGCTGGAAATTAAAAACAGAGGTGTACATCGATGTTGTTTTGATTATAACTCCCAAACGAAACGTCGGATTTTAGTGTGCGAATACAATTCGGAAAGGCCAGAGAGTAAGCTAAAACTTTTCTTTAAAGTGCTAAGTAAAATTTTGAGGCTTGGAGGGCTGAAAACTGACCTGAACATTCAGACCTGCATTTTTCAGTGCTCGGGCTGAAGCGTTCGCTTGCGGTAAAACTGTCATAACTTGTGAACCGATTATCCGAATTCGATGAGTTTGGGCATTTCGGAAAGCCTGAAACGAGAGCAACAACTTTTGCCTAGTATGTTTTGGTCAAATTCCAACTTTTAATACGTGATAATCAACGATTTGTTCGCTGGCCTGTTACGGATAAGGTGGTCTTGTAGTTGAAACAATGAAATTTTGATATGTATGTTGAAAGCATTTGATATATCTTGTATATATGTTTGATTTTCATGTATGTGTAAGTATTTGGCAGGTGTACGGAGTGTGCGCTACGACTTTGAAGCTCGCTTGCGCTGAAATGCTAAATGCCAAGGTAAATAAAAATGCAATATAACGCTAAAAGAGGTACGTACTTGTGGTATATGGTTTTGAGGGTTTTATATTTTGTTTTTTTCCCCACTTCTGGGATGCCTCATCATTAGATGAGATGTATTTTGGGTTATATATGTATTGGGATTTTTCCCGGACCTCCCCGTACAAAGGAGATGCTGCCGAAATTTTCCGTGATTTCGGGAGTTAGAAAAATTTACGGATTTTACGACTATACTTGTTTGGAAATATTATTTTATATATGAATTTGAATGGATATGCGCTTCATATCGGTTCGTTCTCTTTTCGAGGACGAAAAGATTTTAAGTGGGGGAGAATGTAACGACCTGAAAATTCGAACCAATTTAAAAATGTTATTTTGGCTAATTCGGAGAATTTTGAATATTTAAAGTAATTTATTTTAATTAAGAACGACGGAAAAATTATTTTAATCGAAGAAAAAAATAAATAAATTTATTTTAATTATATAACGAGCTTGAAATGGCGCGGTAGTTTGAAAATTCGATTGCAAACTTTGGAAAAATATATAAAATTCATTTTAAATCAGAATCGGGTAAAACTGGAAACATTAGAATCGAATTAATCATATCTTTCCAGAGAATGTAAGAAATTGAAATTTCGCCGGATAATTTGCAAGTTATGACTAAATCAAAATTTCGAAAGGTCGCTATGGAATTTATATAAAGAAATTTGTAAATTTATCTAAATTGTAATTTGGTTTAAATATGAATTTATAAATATTTAAATTTGAAATTTTGACAGTTAATTGAATATTGAATATTTTATTAATTTATTTAACTGTGAAATTAGCTGTTTTGGCGACTGTCTCGGAATTTGACGAAACTGGCGCCATTGGATCCGGAACGATGAATTATTGCAGGATTCCAATTTTTAGAATTTTCCGACTTACCGTTTGATCGTACGGGAGAAAATGCGATTTAAAATTTGTGTAATAGGATAATTGGTTGTCTCTAATGTTTGGACCTTATAATTGTATATAAATGAAACCCACTTTATCCCATCAGCCCATTTCCTCCTTCCTCATCTATTTTATTTTCTAATGGCTGAAAATATATTTAATTTTTATTTTAAAAACAAAATTCACCTCAAAGATAAAATCTTCCCGAAACCCATCGAATTATATACCAAATCGAAGATCTCGACGAGTAGAATCCAGATCTACAATCAGTTTTGACATGCAGTGAAGGAGTTGGCCGGAAATCGCGGTCAAAGATGCTGTTTTTCGAAAATTAGGGTTCGGATTTGGGGCTTTTTGATTGAGGATGTAATCGGAGATTCTAGGATATGGGTTCTGTAGAGTTCGTCGTCAGGAAGCCAACGGTGGTGGCCGGAGGTCGTGAAATCAAGTGTGGCGCCGGAATTTGGGGTTAGAAGGTCAGAATTTGCGGTTTTGTATGGGTTCGGTGCCGGAGATGGAGGCCGCCGGAGGTGGCGGGCCTGGTGTCGGTGGGTGCGCCTCGGGGTAAGCTCGACGATGGAGGTGGTCTTGCGCCGCCTGGTGGTCGGAGTTCCGAGCTAGAGGCGGTCAAAGAGGAGGCGGGTTGGGTTTTTCCCCGTCAATTTACTGTAGCCGAACGAAGGGAGAGCGGGAAGGAGCAATTCGGGTGGTGACGTGGCATATTCTGAGTGGTGAGGTTTTACTTTTATTTATTTTTATATATATTTATATCCGCATAGAAAAACACTGATATCTTCTTCATACGGACTCGGATTGACGAACGGTTTGTTGCGTTGGGATCGTGGCGGAATTGCGGACGTTTTGGCGCTGGCTTGGTTGCGATCTGAGACTGTCAAATTTTGGGCCTTTCTGAACGCTCGATTCAAATTGAAACCCAAAGGTGAGTGTTTCTTCACTCACGAAAGACTAAATTTATTCCATATTTATCGAATTAAAGTATGAAATGAATTGGTTGCATGTTGTGTTTGATTTGGTGAATGATTGCTTGAATTTGACATGCTAGTGTGTTACATGCAATAAAAATCGAAAATTAGTTATTTGAATTTAATTTAAGTTTCAAATTGAAATCCTGACACTTGATGACGAGTAAAATGATCCAATTTTCTGTTGAATAAGACGATGTGATGGCTGCCTTGATTTGATTTGATTCTGGATGAATATTGCTTGGACTGTTCTGTTATGCAGTATATGATGTTGTGTGCCATGTGACGATAAATCCCATTTACCCTTGATGTTACGGGCATCGAATAAACCCGGGAATTATCGATAAAATGAATTAAGAACACAGAGTGAAATGATAAATCTCTGTGACCCTGATTTGGATTGAAATGATAGATCCATCCCGGAATATCGAGAAATTTAATTTATTCACTTGGCCATAGGATAGCAAATTTTATACGGACACCGGTCGGTTAAATGAAATTGTGAATTTTGAAATTTATTGTTTAGCGACAATAAGCGATGTTATAATTTATTTTCCTTTGAATTTGAAATTAGAAATACAAATAAAAGGGAAATGAATTTGTGTTGGAATTATAGTTAAATCGAGGGTGGAATTTATTTAAATCGAATGTATTGAAATTGAACTGTGGTGTCTGATTTGAGATTTTGCTTTAAATCAACCTTGATTTGAATTAAAGGTGAAATTGTAAACTCGATATGTGTTGAAAGTTTAAAATCTTTGAAACGATGAAAATGAAATGCAAATTCAAATTCTGTTATAAATTGAATATTCGAAATGGGAATATAATTTGAAATCAAATGTTGTTTTGGGATTCAATGGATTGAAATTTAATAAGTATGGACGTGGAAATTTTACAAATTGAAATGATTGAAATCGAATTCGGTTTATTCGAAATAAATTGAGATTGTTGGAAGGGGAATACGGGTTAGAGTTTAACCGTCTGAACTGGATTGGCGAATTTGAAATGAATGAAAATTTGAAATGAAATTTGATCGGGATTGTGAATTTGAATTGATTTACTTGAAGTTGAAATACAACTGCAAGTGTAAACGAAATCTGGTTGAAACGATGCTAAATTCCAACTATAGTATGTCAAAACTATTTTTCAAACTATTTTGATAATTAATTAAATTTCCTTATAACTATTTATTTTATAAATTAGTTAAATAAAATACCTTATAATTATTAATTATTTATTTTATGAATTATTTTAATGTTTTTAATTATTTTGTAAAACTCTACTTTTATTACAAACTATTATTTTAAACTGTTTCAATTATACCTTTAAACTATTTAAATATATTGTTAATTATTTTGATATTCAAATTTTATCTAAGTTGGAATTAGTTCAAGATGTTATGCGTAAGTGGAAAATCCCATTTGAATAATATTCTGTTTAGAATATGAAAATGATTTTGGAACATGATATTTTCGATATGAAACACAAACTCCTTTGAAAAGTAAAAAGCACTGACCGGTGTGAAAAATGTAAACGTTCGGTTGTTAAGGAGACCGGAGTCGACATAAGGCATACTCTCTGTCAGTGTCGATACCACTTTGACAACTGTGCACGCGGTGGAAGTTCCAGAACCGAAGGAGGATGGTATGGAGGCGATTACTGGATTTGAAGAAAGAGAACGATGATGGATTAGCCTTGACCTTCGGGTCATAATTGAAATGACTAAAACAGGAGCCATACCCAGGTTAATGAGATCGCATCTCTGATCGAACGCGCTCCTTCGAAACCATCTCTATTACTGTTGTGATTGATTCGGGTGCACCTTTGAATATGGGAATGTCGTTCGAGGTGGGCGGTAGTTGCGGCTATGCGTTACCACCGGCCTGGGTCCGCAATTCGGTAGAATCCTACCGGGGTATTTCCTCAGTGCCTTGTCATATTATCCTGATCGAGCCCCTACGATTTTGATTTAACGTTGTCGTATCACGGCGCATCCCTATCCACCGACGTACTGGTGTGTTATATGCAAACTGTACGGCAAATGGTATAAACGGTGTAAGGGGACCATGGAATCCTGCTTACGCTATTTTCGATATATTATACTTTACTGAATAAACACTATTGTAATAGCGTATTATACTATGTATGTATTAGTTTAACGGATCCTTGAGAGATGGAAAAATCCCGTAACATCTCTTGAGTTACTGCACCATGACACTGATATTATTTCGTATTTTAATTTGACTAATATGAGATGATTTAGTGCTGATCCGAGTGTTTGTTGTGTTTTCTTTTATGCAATATGCTCGGGTCAGCAGACGTTGCAGTTAATGAAGATTGTCTTGCCTTGGAGATCGAAGACGGAGTTTGATATACATGTATCCACTACATTCTATGTTCCGCTGCATTATGTGTATGTAAGTGTATAACTCTGATTGATTTGAATATTGTAACTCAAATGTATATGTTTGAATGTTTTGAAATATTATTTGTTATTATATGTTGTCCTCCCGCTGTGAGGTTCTGTGATTGTTTTTCTTCCCTCTTTTTTTCTTCTTTTTCCCAATAACTATCCGGATTAGTGATTTGTTTGGGTCGACATGTGTGGTTTATTGTCGATTTAAACGGTCAAAAATATGGGTCGTTACAATCCTGATCTACAGCTGGAACGATATCCGGAAAGCTTTGTATCCGTATATCTCTTCTAGTTGAGTTTTGTATTATTTCCGCTGCGATGTATTTAAATGTAATTTAAATCTCTGATATTTTCTGTGTAATATTTATTCATACTCTGTATATTCTTGTATCTGATGGAATTGTTGTAATAGCAATGAAATGTTCTTCCGTCTGCGTTCATTTGAGTGTTGTTCTCAAAGTATCCGCTTTTTCCTTCACGGGGAAGTAACGGGTTCTTACATCATCCATTTACATCCAGAGTGTAAATTCCAACTATGTAAGCGTTAAATTAAATAATAACGCTCATCGCAGCCTGTCGATCTAACGATCAGCATACAACTAAATATTGGGATTAGTGTATGTTAATTTTCATCCCAACACCCGTGTGGGGTTTCAACCAGCAAACAAATAATAAATTATTTGTGCACTTGGGCGATGTGTAAAAATAATTGACCCAATCACATAAACAAGTCAGGTAACTTGTCTATGGTAGTGTAATCACAATATATAACACGACGATAAAAATGTCTCTTTTTATTTATATTCCTTTTATTGCCTGTAAAATGTCAATAAGAATGAATTCTTTATTTCTATTCCTTTATCGCATGTAAAATGTCGATAAAAATATAATCTTTTATTTCAGTACTTTTCATTGTAAATAAATGAGAAGAAGAATAAAATCTTTAATCCCATTTGTAATAGGGAATACAAATAATAGCAAAATTATAACTTTTCATTTCATGCTTTATTTGCAATAGAGAATGCAAATAAAGATTCAGCTTTTTAATTTGATGTTTATTTACATAGAAGAATGTAAATAAAAATTGTAACTTTTCATTTCATAATTTATTTGCCTTAAGGATTGCAAATGAAAATATTTCTTTTATTCTCCTGTTTTATTTGCGTTGAGTAAAGCAAATAAAAGTGTAACATTAAATTTCTAGTTTTATTTACATCAAGAAATGTAAATAAAAGAACAACTCTTTATTTTATGTTTATTTACATCAAGTGAAGTAAATAAATAAATAAAAATGTAAATTTTATTTTAATGCTTTGTTCACATTAAAAACATGCAACAAAAATGTATCTTTTGTTTTTAATAAATTTGTTTGCATCTAACTTTGCAAACAAAATGCAAATTGTATTTTCTTGTTTGTTTGCAACAAAAGTTGTAAACAAAAAATGTAATTTTTTCCTTCTTGTATCATTTGCATGATAGGATGCAAAAATGTATTTTCTATTTTCTACGTTTCGTTTGCATTGTAGAATGCAAACAAATTTTTTTTTATTTTGTTAATTTCATGTATCATTTGCATTGCAGAATGCAAATATAAAAATTGAAATTTTTATTTCCATGAATCGTTTGCATTGTAAAATGCAAACAAAATGTGAACTTTTGTTTTCATGCAATATTTGCATTGAAAAATGCAAATAAAAATGCGCCACTTAAAATCATGTTATATTTGCGTTCGAGAACACAAAACAAAAATGTACTTTTATTTTTAATGTTTTATTTGTGTTTGAAAACACAAATAAAAAGACTGTTTCATTTTTCTATGTTATACCCGCATTGTGAAAAGCGAATAAAAGAACAAAATTTATTTTCAGTGAATATTTGCAATGGAGGGTGCAAATAAAAGTATTCTCTTTTAAATCACATATTATTTTCAATAAAGATTGCAAACAATATGTGTCCTTTATTCTAATGTTTTATTCGCATTGTGAATGCGAACAAAAAGTAAATTTTTAATTTTTAATGGTTTGTTCGCATTTGTGGATGCGAACAAAAAGATAGATTTTAATTTTAATGATTTGTTCGCATTTGTGGATGCGAACGAAGAGATAATTTTTAATTTTAATGACTTGTTCGCATTTGTGGATGCGAACGAAAGGGTAAATTTTGTTTTGAAATGTTTGTTTGCATTGTAAATGCAAAAAAAAAAAAAAAAAACAAGTTTTATTTTTACATTATAAAGTATAAATAAAAAGGTAAATTTGATTCTCAAGTTATATTTAAATTATGAAATGTAAATAAAAAGGTAAATTTTAGTCTCAAGTTATATTTGTGTTTTAAGAACACAAATAAAAATGTAAGTTTTGTTTTCTATACTTTTTTTTATTAATGAATTTGCAAAAAGAATGTAAATTAAAGTACATTTTGTTTTCTATGTACATTTGCATCGAGGAATGCATATAAAAGAAAAATTTATTTGCATAGAAGAAATGCAAATAAAATAATATTTTATTAAAAGTAACTCTTTTATTTTAATGTAAATCTTTATTTTAAATTTTTTTTCACGTCAAGGGATGCAAACAAAATATAATTCTTTTTATTTTAATCATTTTGTGTGCATCGAGGGATGCAAACAAAAATGTAATTTTTTTATTTTAAATGTACATCTCTATTTTGACATTTTGTTAGCATCGAGGAATTCAAACAAAAGATCATCTTTTTATTTCAAAGTAAAACTTTTCTTTATATATTTAACATTTTTGTTCGCATTGAGAAGTGCAAACAAATACAATTCTTTTTATTTAAAGTAATTTTTTTTTCATCAACAAAAATGATGATTTCAATTTAACAAAAATGTAATATTTTGTTGGATCTATTTCAATTTAACAAAAATGTGAATTTTGTTTTATAACTAAAGTTATATTCTTGGATCTAAAATAAAGGTGAATTCTTTAATCTCAAACTCTTTCAATATTCATAACCCCGAAATAAAATTATGATTTTTATTTCAAATCATGTATGAATCTAAATTTAACCCAACGCATATATCACAATCAACAAAACCAACAGGCAACAAACACAACATCATACATCACAGATCTGAATTTAATTAGCATACACACATAGAAATTTAAATAACAAAATATAATTAAATTTTAATTATTGATAAAATATAGAAATCTCACCAAACGATTCAGATCTGAAATTTGGTCAAACATTGATCTGCTCTGTTTCAGTTCAGGTTTGTGTCATAGCGTAGATTTCTGAAATACGATCCCAACGCACTTCGTTTCGTTGAATTTCGTCGCTGTATGACAAAGTTATCGCAGTTTAAAGATTTGAATACAATTATTAAATTAGTCAACTGTAATTAGGAAAAGTCAACCCACCATTAATCATCTTCTCCATCATAATTCGGTTGTTCCTTTTCCTATTTGAACCCATAGAGTTCAAAACTAGGGATCCATTTATCTCGGGATTGGAGCAACTAAAAGACGATCGGAAGGTGGCAAATCGAAGAGGGAGGAGAGGGCTATGTTCGCCTGAAGTGGCGGAGGGTGCGGTGGGTCCCACCTGGGCGCGGTGGAAGCTTCAGGCCGCGGGTTTTGGGGAGATTTCCTCGAGATCCGTGAACCAAAACCCGATCTTGACCGTATGGATTTGTAGCTCTCTGAATTCTCTTCGATTTGGTATATCATACGTCGAATTTCGTTGAACGGATTGAGAGATCTAAGCATTTGAAAATCGGATGATTTCAGCCATTGAAATCTGGGCGGCGGCTTGTAACACCCCGTATTTTTAATATAATTAAAAATGAAATAAAATATATGAAAATATGATTATGATAGGTAAATAATGGTGATGCATAAGGAGAATTAATTAATGCATGGAAGAGAAGAAAAATTAGTTCGATAACGACGTATGTAACGGAAAAGATAGTAAAATAAGGATAAATAATTCAAGAATCAGGAAATAGGTAAAATGGACATCACCATTGCGTTCCTCTCGGAAAAATACGCGAAATAGAGTCCAAGTTTTCGAAAATCGGAGTCTGTATGACCAGGATATGGCCAAAACAAGATTTCAGCAGAATTTCTGGCAGACTGACCCAGGTCGACCATAGTGTCGATACTATAGTCGACCTGCCACCCAGGTCGACTGTATTGTCGACCCCCCCTCTGTACAGGTCGACCTGGTCGGCCTGGGGTGGCCCAGAACCCATTTTTGAGGCCCGGGATGAGTTTTGATTGTCCGGATTGACTCTAGGGTTGATCTAATGGCCTAAATGAGTTTCCTACACCTATAAAATAACACCTAGACCTAGCCTAACTCACACAAATCATTCTTACACCGTTATGCTGCTAAAATCTCTCTTAAGCCATGGCCGCCGTCTCCAAATTAAAGCTTAAGCGTCCAAACTCAAATAATCAAATCAAAGATCAATGCTTCTACAACAAATTCAAGGGGATAGATCAATGACACTGCAACTTTCTAAGACAAATTCACTTCTTAATTCATTAGCCGTTCTCTGTAAGTTCTAGTTGCTTTCCGATTTAGTTATTTAATTATAATGTTGCCATGAATTAAAGTGGAATTGGATTAAGTATGATCTATTCCTGTTGCTTTTTGAATCTTTAGCTTTGAGACTTGTCTACCTTTATTCTCATGACAAGTTTGTGATTTATTCAGTAGTTTCCTTAATTCGTAATGATTTTATCATCAAGTTGTAATCTTTATGCCTATCATGATGTTGTTTTCTCTCTGATCTATTTATTATGCAAATTTCTACCTTCCCCTATTTATTTTCTTTTGATGAACCTTGGTCAACTTCGGACCTTGGCCTAAAATCGCGATTCGCATACGAGAAGTATACGGGGGAATAATGGGATTATTGCCTATAAGAATATGATTAATAATTGGCAACATGAAATTGGATGTTATCATTTTATTTGCAAGTTTGGGGTAGATATGTAAATTTTGGTATAATCCTGTTATGATAAAATTTGCATAAATATTATATACATGGAATTCGACACCAATTGGATCTATGTAATGTAACATGAAATTTGGTATATATATATAACATGTATGTAATTTGGCATGTAAAATAAAATTATGAGTTTTGGAGCCTATGTAAATTAAATCAAAAGATTGGGCTTATGTTAATTAGGCATGTGTAGACTTGGAAATTTGAGCATGAAAGCGATTGTAAACTTTATAATTGGCATAAACATGTATAATGAACTTGGGCAACTGGCATGTACTGAAATAAAAATATTATAGTTTGGGATAACTACATCATGAATCATCGGATTTGGGTTTATTGGGTATGAAACTTGATACATGTAATTTTAGCTAGATCTTGACATATGTAAAAAGGCATGAAACTTGGTATATATGTAAACTGACTAGAATTGGGTACATATGTTAGTTGGCATGTAATATCCTTAAAAGAGGGATAAATATAAATTGAGATAAGTTGCCTTTAATGGCCTAAGATAAATTGTGGTGAAATTGGTATGATTTTGCATACCATTAATTGATGGACATAATTGAGTCAATTATGGACATCGTTAAATTAGGAATAAATTGATAATTTGAATAGGGGAAATAAAATCAAATTGGGGTAAAAGATTATAAGTAATAATCAATGCTTAGGACACGAGGTTGGACTCATTTGTGACGTAAACCTGCCCGGAACCGCCCGGCGAATCCAGTAGTCACAAATGCCAGCCCAATGTGAGAGGTTCTAGGCCCAAATTAAAAGCGTAACCGTTGTAAAGACACGAGGTTAGACTCTTTTATGGTGTAAGACTGCCCGGACCCGCCCGGCAAATCCAGCTGCTATAAATGTCAGTCTAATGTGAGAGGTCTTTATAAGGTTACGGCCTTAATGAATTAAGAAATACTTAACCAGATAAACATGTGGTGGGACAGGGGGGTTAAGTGGGTGACATGTGGGTGACATGTGGAAATACGAATAGTAATACTTACCAACGTAACATAGTAATTAGACCAGTGGGTAGGGTTAAGTAAATAAGAACACTTAACCAATATGATATAAATGGGTGGGTTAAGTAATATGATTAGGTTAATCTGGACACTTAACCAATTTAATATGTTGACTACGGGAGTGGGTAAGGTTAAGCAAATGTTTAACCATTATAACATGATTAAACTGGACTAGAGAGTGAGGTTAAGTTAATGAGAACACTTAACTAATACAATGGGTTAATTAGATAAGTGGTTGCGGTTAAGTAGTAACACTTAACCAACATAATAGGACAAGCGGGTGGGTTAAGTTAACTTGAATAAGTTGATAACACTTAACCATTATAATATGACTAGTGGATGGGGTTAAGTTAACATGCACTTATCCAATCTGATGTGATGCGTGGTAGGGTTAAGTAACACATGGGGTTAAGTCAACAAGAAAATTCTTAACCAATGTAACTAGATAGACGAACGTGGTTAAGTTAATAAACCACACTTAACCAATCAAACATAATAAGCGAGAAAGGTTAAGATAACCAAGGTAAACACTTAACCATGGTAACATAACGAGTAGAAGGGTTAAGTACATATCGGGTTGGTGGGTAATATTAGTAAATATAGGCCCACATACACTAACCATTAAATACACATGCTTGAATTAGTAGCGGGGTTAAGTACACATCAGGGTTGGTGGGTAATATCAGAAAATATTGGCCCACAGACTTAACCATTAGAAAAACCTAGTAACGGGGACCCATTTCAGCAGTAACCAACATTATGTGACAACGGAACCCTGAGCTAGGCAGGGTGGGGCACGATTACTGGGCTGATTATAAGAGGTCAAATTAGCGGTGGTTGGTGCAGCAGTGCAGGTTCTAACGGAGTGCGGGCGTGCACACACTTCGGCGCAGAAAATTTAGCCACTGGGCATCAGTAGGTATAAAGCTGTGCATCTTGATTGTGTCAGGGTTGCCACCATGGGACTTGATACACCCCATGGTGGGACCAGCACAGGTATCTACAAGTAGGGGGCCGCGTAACACAAACGAGAACTAGGTCAAGTAGGGAGCCGATCAATAAGGTAGTAAGGGTGCATGAATCTATACATGGCCATTGGGGTGATCGAGGTGGAATCCTCATAATCGATGTACCCCTAAAGGCTACCATAATTGCGTGGGTTGGGATCACGTTGTAATTATTATATAACACGGGCTACTAGTTGGGACACTAGTACGGGGTACGGATCCTTGTTACACAGGACACTAGTTGGGACACTAGTAGGAATACGGATCATTACATGTAAGACACTTATGAGGATGATAGTTAGGTGGTGCAGAGCAAATAGATATCGTTTTAAGGGTAAAGCTTAGAAACCTTGTGATGTTATTCTTGATAGGAACCATGCGGTGGGATACTTGATAGGAATTATGGGATGTTATACTTGTTTCATCGTGCCCGAAGTTTATCTTGTTACCTTAGTTTATCTTGTTATCATAGTTTATCTTGTTATCTTAGTTTATCTTGCCTACCTTGTCATCATGCTTATGTTTACTTTCAGTTTATTCATGCCATGTTATCTTTCTCTTATTTTTATGCTGAAAGTCACTAGGACTTACTCAGTCTTTATGACTGACCCGTTTTGTTTCGCCTCTTTTTCTTCCATCCCCTCCCCCCCCCCTCCCAGGTTCACAGGGTGGGAATACAGCTTAGTTCGGATCTTACCAAGCTCCAAGGCTCTTTCATGTATGGCTTGGATTTTTCTTGGCTATCGCTTGCTTTGCTTTATTGGGGAATACTGCAGTTTGTTTTTATGCTTCTTTGTTTTTGAGCAAGACATATATTTTAACTATGAAATTGGGTATTAAAAGTTGATGGGCTTTTCTTGTAAACATTTATATTTGATAAATGATTTGAAGTACTTCCACTTTATTTTCCGTTGTTTTATATATGTCTGTCTTGTAATATTTCTGTTCCAATACCCATAATACTCCATTGAAGTTAAGGCATTCCCTTTGTGAGTGACCTTAGCGGAGGTGGGGTGTTACATTTGGTATCAGAGCAGAAGGTTACCAGACTGGGCAAAAATTTTCAAAAACCTTCTGAAATTATTTTCAAAACATTTACAAAGAAGCAAATTTTCAAGAAAATTTTGTTTTAATTAAAGGCATATTCCCCAAAGCCATATGCACTATCTTTTGATTCTCTCTTGAAATCTCTTCTCTCTCTCTTTTCACCATTGTTTCGTAGGCATCCGACACATGTCGGAGGGCAAAGGAGTGCCCAACCTCCATCTGTAGCCGCAGTAATTCCATCTGCGTCTAATCTTATTTCAAGTTGGGTAGAGTTGCCATGCGTTGGAGGTAGCTTCGAGAGACTTGTCAACAAACTATACAAGGACAGTAAGAACAAGAAACTAGTTATTATAGCTTAATCCACGAAGGAGGAAAAAGGTTAGAGGAAAGAGGCCAAAGTGAAAGAATAGTAAAACCCATGACAAGAGAGAGTATCTTTAGTGAGAAGGGACATGTAGTTAAGTATTATAGGACAAGGGCAAGGGATAAGATCGTCGAGAGGGCAATTGTATGCTCTCACTACTAGCGTACCTAAGAGAGTGGTAACGTTTTTGTTGAAGGTTCAGCTTTTCTTTTCTATCATCCTGCTAGAACTCTGTTTTTGTACATCGCATCATTTTAATTCTGCTTCGATGGTTGAGTCTCTGCACCTTAGTACTAGCATAGTGAAGGATCCCCTTTTTGTCTCAAATCCTGTTGGGGAAATCGGCTCATTAATTCATGACTTGTTTGGATTTGAGAATGTCTATGCTAAGTATTGAGTCTAGAAGTAATGTTTATGTTTTGGGCTATGGGTTGATTCTAGCGATGGAGTGGTTATCCAGTAAGGGTGACCTTCTCGGTTTTGAAAAGAGGGTAGTTAGACTCTTGACTTGCCTCGGTAATACCCTCGAAGTCGCAGGTAACCTTTAGGGTTCTATCATGATTTGTTTCCTAGAATCTCTTGACACAATTATTGGTAATTTGTAATCCGATCGAGTAGTGTTCGCCACTAAGGCGGATGGGTCATTTCGCTTATGCATGAGTTGTAGAGAATCACCTTAGTAAGTAAATTTGGCAACATGGTTGGCATTTAATTCCAAGAGATAGTTCTTCAGCGTGGAATACCTGATAGTAAGTGGACGAGATCCAAGATTCACTAGTGAATTTTGGAGAGCTTGCATGAAACCATGAGTACGTAGTTATGTTTGAGCCAAGTATACTAAAAGGAGAATAAGTGAAAGTGGAACGAGAGGAAATAGTGAAATGGGTTCCAACTCATATTTTGGAAACAAGAATTAAGAAGCTACGAAATTGTGAAGTTAAAGGTGGTCAAAACACAACGGAGTTAAGCTCAAGGGAATGTGGCTTAGAAGACTGAAGACTATATTTGTGCATCACATCTCTTTTTAAGAGTATATCCTTGATTCCTTTTTCCTATAGAGCTTACTTGCATGCTATCTTTTGTGTATATCCTCTCGGTCCTATTCTCAATCCAATTTCTGTTGCAAACCCCATAGGGAGTATGACTCGTCTGTTAGTAATATATGTTGGGGCTTGAGGATATCCGTCGGGTGGACTAAACTTTTTTAGTTTTTATAAGATACGGGTTGATCTTAGGAAGGGATTCCCTTGTGACCTAAAAGGAGTCCATCATGCTTAGTTTCCTAGAATCATATATATATTGGTTGGGTTGAGTAATTCTTTGGGTGTCAGTCTGATGTTGATTTCGGTCTTCGGGGCTGATGCTTAGGGAGTTCTTCTCCTAATCAGGATATAGGTGGCGTAGATTTCCAGTTTTGACATTGCCTAATGGGCACAAAGTTTTTACTTGCTTCTATCACTAGACTATACCTTTAGATAGAAACAATTGGGTGTAAACATGTGTTTGAGACATGTTATGATTGATGGTTGCAAGTGGTTGCAAGTGGTTGCTAGTGGTTGCTCGTGGATGCATTTACACACATTAGGCACTAGATCGGCACAATCACCTTTCATATTGCATATGCATGAGTGTTTACACTTGTTTATGGATGAAATTGAACGTGTTATCATGTGGATGTTGCATATGGATGGATGTTTGTGCACACATATAGTGTTTACGTGACTAGGATTATTTGCATACATGTGGATTCATGGCACTTAACATATTTTGCATTAGAAAGATCAATCAGGCCTGATCATTTGCATTAGACAAGGAACATATACACACACTTCTTGCATATGTTCATACAGCATTAGCAATCTCTTAAGGACAATGAATGCCTGTGATTGATGATTAAGTAGATGGATGATGGATGGTAGGACACATTCTTCTTAACTTGAAGATTTCGGGGACGAAATCCTTTAAGGAGGGGAGAATGTAACACCCCGTATTTTTAATATAATTAAAAATGAAATAAAATATATGAAAATATTCTTATGATAGGTAAATACTGGTGATGCATAAGGAGAATTAAGTAATGCGTGGAAGAGAAGAAAAATTAGTTCGATAACGGCGTATGTAACGAAAAGATAGTAAAATAAGGATAACTAATTCAAGAATCAGGAAATAGATAAAATCGACATCACCATTGCGTTCCTCTCGGAAAAATACGCGAAATAGAGTCCAAGTTTTCGAAAATCGGAGTCTGTATGACCAGGATATGGCCAAAACAAGATTTCAGCAGAATTTCTGGCAGACTGACCCAGGTCGACCATAGTGTCGATACTATAGTCGACCTGCCACCCAGGTCGACTGTATTGTCGACCCCCCCTCTGTACAGGTCGACCTGGTCGGCCTGGGGTGGCCCAGAACCCATTTTTGAGGCCCGGGATGAGTTTTGATTGTCCGGATTGACTCTAGGGTTGATCTAATGGCCTAAATGAGTTTCCTACACCTATAAAATAACACCTAGACCTAGCCTAACTCACACAAATCATTCTTACACCGTTATGCTGCTAAAATCTCTCTTAAGCCATGGCCGCCGTCTCCAAATTAAAGCTTAAGCGTCCAAACTCAAATAATCAAATCAAAGATCAATGCTTCTACAACAAATTCAAGGGGATAGATCAATGACACTGCAACTTTCTAAGACAAATTCACTTCTTAATTCATTAGCCGTTCTCTGTAAGTTCTAGTTGCTTTCCGATTTAGTTATTTAATTATAATGTTGCCATGAATTAAAGTGGAATTGGATTAAGTATGATCTATTCCTGTTGCTTTTTGAATCTTTAGCTTTGAGACTTGTCTACCTTTATTCTCATGACAAGTTTGTGATTTATTCAGTAGTTTCCTTAATTCGTAATGATTTTATCATCAAGTTGTAATCTTTATGCCTATCATGATGTTGTTTTCTCTCTGATCTATTTATTATGCAAATTTCTACCTTCCCCTATTTATTTTCTTTTGATGAACCTTGGTCAACTTCGGACCTTGGCCTAAAATCGCGATTCGCATACGAGAAGTATACGGGGGAATAATGGGATTATTGCCTATAAGAATATGATTAATAATTGGCAACATGAAATTGGATGTTATCATTTTATTTGCAAGTTTGGGGTAGATATGTAAATTTTGGTATAATCCTGTTATGATAAAATTTGCATAAATATTATATACATGGAATTCGACACCAATTGGATCTATGTAATGTAACATGAAATTTGGTATATATATATAACATGTATGTAATTTGGCATGTAAAATAAAATTATGAGTTTTGGAGCCTATGTAAATTAAATCAAAAGATTGGGCTTATGTTAATTAGGCATGTGTAGACTTGGAAATTTGAGCATGAAAGCGATTGTAAACTTTATAATTGGCATAAACATGTATAATGAACTTGGGCAACTGGCATGTATTGAAATAAAAATATTATAGTTTGGGATAACTACATCATGAATCATCGGATTTGGGTTTATTGGGTATGAAACTTGATACATGTAATTTTAGCTAGATCTTGACATATGTAAAAAGGCATGAAACTTGGTATATATGTAAACTGACTAGAATTGGGTACATATGTTAGTTGGCATGTAATATCCTTAAAAGAGGGATAAATATAAATTGAGATAAGTTGCCTTTAATGGCCTAAGATAAATTGTGGAGAAATTGGTATGATTTTGCATACCATTAATTGATGGACATAATTGAGTCAATTATGGACATCGTTAAATTAGGAATAAATTGATAATTTGAATAGGGGAAATAAAATCAAATTGGGGTAAAAGATTATAAGTAATAATCAATGCTGAGGACACGAGGTTGGACTCATTTGTGACGTAAACCTGCCCGGAACCGCCCGGCGAATCCAGTAGTCACAAATGTCAGCCCAATGTGAAAGGTCCTAGGCCCAAATTAAAAGCGTAACAGTTGTAAAGACACGAGGTTAGGCTCTTTTATGGTGTAAGACTGCCCGGACCCGCCCGGCAAATCCAGCTGCCATAAATGTCAGTCTAATGTGAGAGGTCTTTGTAAGGTTACGGCCTTAATGAATTAAGAAATACTTAACCAGATAAACATGTGGTGGGACAGGGGGGTTAAGTGGGTGACATGTGGAAATACGAATAGTAATACTTGCCAACGTAACATAGTAATTAGACCAGTGGGTAGGGTTAAGTAAATAAGAACACTTAACCAATATGATATAAATGGGTGGGTTAAGTAATATGATTAGGTTAATCTGGACACTTAACCAATTTAATATGTTGACTACGGGAGTGGGTAAGGTTAAGAAAATGTTTAACCATTATAACATGATTAAACTGGACTAGTGAGTGAGGTTAAGTTAATGAGAACACTTAACTAATACAATGGGTTAATTAGACAAGTGGTTGCGGTTAAGTAGTAACACTTAACCAACATAACAGGACAAGCGGGTGTGTTAAGTTAACTTGAATAAGTTGATAACACTTAACCATTATAATATGACTAGTGGATGGGGTTAAGTTAACATGCACTTATCCAATCTGATGTGATGCGTGGTAGGGTTAAGTAACACATGGGGTTAAGTCAACAAGAAAATTCTTAACCAATGTAACCAGATAGACGAACGGGGTTAAGTTAATAAACCACACTTAACCAATCAAACATAATAAGCGAGAAAGGTTAAGATAACTAAGGTAAACACTTAACCATGGTAACATAACGAGTAGAAGGGTTAAGTACATATCGGGTTGGTGGGTAATATTAGTAAATATAGGCCCACATACACTAACCATTAAATACAAATGCTTGAATTAGTAGCGGGGTTAAGTACACATCAGGGTTGGTGGGTAATATCAGAAAATATAGGCCCACAGACCTAACCATTAGAAAAACCTAGTAGCGGGGACCCATTTCAGCAGTAACCCACATTAGGTATCAACGGAACCCTGGGCTAGGCAGGGTGGGGCACGATTACTGGGCTAATTATAAGAGGTCAAATTAGCGGTGGTTGGTGCAGCAGTGCAGGTTCTAACGGAGTGCGGGCGTGCACACACTTCGGCGCAGAAAATTTAGCCACTGGGCATCAGTAGGTATAAAGCTGTGCATCTTGATTGTGTCAGGGTTGCCACCATGGGACTTGATACACCCCATGGTGGGACCAGCATAGGTATCTACAAGTAGGGGGCCGCGTAACACAAACGAGAACTAGGTCAAGTAGGGAGCCGATCAATATGGTAGTAAGGGTGCATGAATCTATACATGGCCATTGGGGTGATCGAGGTGGAATCCTCATAATCGATGTACACCTGAAGGCTACCATAATTGCGTGGGTTGGGATCACGTTGTAATTATTATATAACACGGGCTACTAGTTGGGACACTAGTAGGGGGTACGGATCCTTGTTACACGGGACACTAGTTGGGACACTAGTAGGAATACGGATCATTACATGTAAGACACTTATGAGGATGCTAGTTAGGTGGTGCAGAGCAAATAGATATCGTTTTAAGGGTAAAGCTTAGAAACCTTGCGATGTTATTCTTGATAGGAACCATGCGGTGGGATACTTGATAGGAATTATGGGATGTTATACTTGTTTCATCGTGCCCGAAGTTTATCTTGTTTCCTTAGTTTATCTTGTTATCATAGTTTATCTTGTTACCTTAGTTTATCTTGCCTACCTTGTCATCATGCTTATGTTTACTTTCAGTTTATTCATGCCATGTTATCTTTATCTTATTTTTATGCTGAAAGTCACTAGGACTTACTCAGTCTTTATGACTGACCCGTTTTTTTTTGCCTCTTTTTCTTCCGTCCCCCCTCCCAGGTTCACAGGTTGGGAATACAGCTTAGTTCGGATCTTACCAAGCTCCAAGCCTCTTTCATGTATGGCTTGGATTTCTCTTGGCTATGGCTTGCTTTGCTTTATTGGGGAATACTACAGTTTGTTTTTATGCTTCTTTGTTTTTGAGCAAGACATATATTTTAACTATGAAATTGGGTATTGGAAGTTGATGGGCTTTTCTTGTAAACATTTATATTTAATAAATGATTTGAAGTACTTCCACTTTATTTTCCGTTGTTTTATATATGTCTGTCTTGTAATATTTCTGTTCCAGTACCCATAATACTCCATTGAAGTTAAGGCATTCCCTTTGTGAGTGACCTTAGCGGAGGTGGGGTGTTACACGGCTGCTCCATTAGGGTTTCAGCCCGAAATTAAATATTATTTTAATATTAAATTTCGAAAAATGTGCTAAAAAGGTAGATTTTCGGACTTTCCCCGATTTGGGCCTGCTTACTGTCGATCTTAACGTTTTGAGGCCTTCTGAGCGCAATGGGACATGTCTCGGGCTCCAATTCCGAAATCTACAGCGTTTTTTTATTTTTAATTTAAAAATACAATATTAATAAATAATTTAATTTCTACCGTACATTTAAATATACCGGGGCCACATACGGACTCCGAAAATTCTAAAAAAACATTTTTAGCTTTCTTATGATGATACGGTTCTAACGAGACCAATTTCGTTGAATTCCGAGACTTTTTGAAAAATGGCCTTTTTCAAGTCGTTTAAAATTTACTGAAAGTTGACAAAACATAAATCTTTTTGCCACAGCCACAAATTAATTCCAAAAATTATGAAAAATTAAACTTAACAATATTTTGACATTCCGGATCCAACAAAAGTGGTTTCGTCGATAACGGAGGTCGTTTGAAAAATGACTATTTTCAAGGGCTATATATTTAAATATTAAAAATACATTTTTAAACAAATAATTTCTGAAACTCGAAATATATAAGTGTTTATACTTTTTCAATGCAGAAACATCATCCCGGACTTAATGGAAGTGGTCTCGAATCAAAATTCCTTCGTATGTGAAAAATAGTCTTTTGGGCCATATATATTATATATAATTCAATTCTACAGCGACTTTTCTAAAAATTGAACTAGCCATAACTTTTGATTTCCGTTATGAAATTTCAATTTTTCAGATTCGTTAGAAAGATATTTTTAAATAGATTCTAATATTTCTTGTTTCACTCAATTCTGATTTATTTTGAATCCTGTACATTCAATCAAAGTTCAAGTTTGACTTTTCAAACTACCGCGTCATTTCAGGCTCGTTTTATAATTAAATTAAATTTATTCGTTTTAACTTCAATTAAAATAAATTTTTAACCATTATTATTTAAATAAATTATTTTATATTCTTAAAATTCATTAAAATTTTCTAAAATAATTTTTTTAAATTGTTTCAAAATTTGCGGGTTGTTACAATCTCCCCCACTTAAAATCTTTTCGTCCTCGAAAAGGAAATGAACTAAAAGTTGTTTATTTACTAATTTAATTTTCATTCTTTTATTGTTTAATAATCTAATTAGATGAATTTAAATTCACACAATACAATTTCTAATCAATTAGTTGATTATATTTTCAAAATATATAACTTTCATGTATTCAAAAATCATATTTTATAAAATCGAATTATATATATAATTACAAATACGTTAATTATAGACTCTTCACTCTAAACTCATTCTAGGGCATTACTAACCCCATCTCTAATGAGTTTTCTCATTCTAGGAGACTGCTGATCCTATCTCTAATGAGAATTCTGTTTTATAGGACATTACTAATCCTACCTCTGATGAGTCTTCTGTTCGGTTCTAACGAGTTGCACCCCAAAGATTTGAGCTAACCTCGCTCTGATACCAACTGTGATAACCCAGAAATCCCCACCCTCTAGATCGACCATAAACCACACAGGTCTGAACCAAAGAATGGAAATCTGCGGATACATCAACTTTGGGCATACAACACATTAAAACAAATACAGAAGACTTTTATAACACTACAATAAATGTTACATCAGAGTACAGAGTATATATATCAGAGTACATTGGATAATATTACAGCGGAAGAATAAATTACAATAAATAAATACATTGCAGCGGAACAAATCTCAGTGGAAGGCTATCAACATTCTGGCCACAGCTCCAGTCTTCAATCCAGGATCTTTGCTTAATATATCTGCCAAATAAGCTACTCGACTGCCCGTTTGGAAAGAGGGCACCCGAGTTTGCAAAGTGAAACAAACTACAGGTCAGTCGTGGGACTAGTGTGAGAATTCTTAACCTAAATTATCTAAATAGAAGGCTAATCACAGGACCACGCAGCTAACGCGGAACGGGTTTACTCCATTGGATTGCCAGTGCATAACTAAAGTAAATCGTCAAATAACGTAATGCTTTTTAGAAAATTGAAACCATTATAAGACCCAGGTCCCATCACACAATGCAACGCACACCAGAGGATAGGGTCTTACCTTATAATGGTCAAAAGATGCTTGATACGTGAAAATGGTATTATAGTGTGTGTGTGTGTGTGTGTGTGTATAAACATTTCAAAGTAAATGTATCAATCCAAGACGGCATAGATACCATCTACTATGTCGCCATACTAGTAATACAATCAAAACCGTAAAGGGGCGTATTGGAAATTGGGTTTCCATCATGAGTCAAGGCTAGGGAGGAAATCCTTATCGATTCGAGGCACTCTAGCAATGTCCCAGGATTCGGACGCTGGCGAACCCTTGGATACAGTAGGGCCGGTCCACAACTACTTTAACGGATTGGTAATTCCTGAACACACGCTTCCCGGTCCTATTGAACCTATAATACGGCCGAGGGCGACCGCATAAATCTGAGGCCTCTAAAATTCTAACAACCACGTAAGTAAATGTCTGGGCTCCATACCATGACACCACTTCTAGCTAGAAAGAAACGTGCGCACTCCCTGCATTCCCTTCTCCCGTTTTAGACTCTACCGGGCTGTGAGGCTCGCGAAGTCACGATATACACAAAGCTATCCCTAAATAGACTGTGCTTTGATCATCAACCACAAGGCCTTCTTTTCAACAAAACCTTGATCAATTGCATCTTAGCATGCCACATTGTCAAACTCTACCATATCATTGATCCTCTATCAATATATATATATATAACCTCTAAGCTCATACGTCTTAGAGAAGGGTGTTAAGTGAAGAATAAATTCTCCACCACCAAACAGAAATATATAATCAGTAGCGTTCAACAAATACAATATAAAAGAATACAATGTCAGACACGCAATCCATTTACAAGTCCGCTCTGGGTCTGAGCGAAACAACGTGTCCGTCGATCTCCAAATACGTTTGGACGATCATTACCAAATACCTTGCCTTGGAATGTACTGTCCCAATTCAAGATACCCATCATCATCATCCTAACGATGTGAAAACCTTCAGTCTTCAGCCACCATCTTCATCTTCGACTCTTGATCGTCGTGATGATTATTCAGAATGGGTTAAACCCGGTCTTTCTGAATAATTCGCGTATTTTGTGATTAAAAATCAAATATTGGAAAAGCACACATTATGTCACATTCCGACTCCGAATATTCTTTTAATAAGATATTCATATTTAAAAGATTCTCATTAATTTTATCAAAGATAAATTAATAAATTAAATCATAAATCTTCCTTAAAAGATTTATTAAAATTCTAAATTTGATTTAATATTAAAATCATTATTACAAGATTATTTATTTTAAGGAATAAATCTTCTTTTAAATGGGTTAAAGAACTCGTGTCATTTAAAACACAGTTCACGATAAACCCACAAATCAATTTCTAAAATATGGAATTCCATAGAAATCAATCAATACATAATCGATATAAATTCCTGTATCGGACTAACAATATACATGGAATAACAGCAAAGCCTCTTAAATTCCATATATAATATCGGTCTTCTATTACAGAAGCCCATCTCGATCATTACCAATCGAATTTCCACTTAATTCCAATTTAATATATTAAATTGGAAAACTAGATTTTTAGAAAATGCCTTTTGTTAAATCTATAAAATAGATTTATAAATTCCAAATAATAATTTCAATGTAAATTGGATTAAAGGACAATTGTCGTTTAAAAACACCGTCCACGATAAATCCACTTCACGTCTCAATTTATTTCATATCATAAAATAAGATTGCAAATTCAAATAATCTTAATTAAAGGATTTCTCTTTAAATATTTATCATTATAACCCATATTTTAAAATAATCATTAAAAATATTCTTTATATAAAAGATTCTAAATGGGAAGTGTTCTTTATATTACAGATTTTTATCTTTTACAAATATTCTTTGTTTTAACATTTACTTGATTAGAAATATATTCTTATATTAAAATATATTCTTTATATAAAAAGAATTTCTAATGTAAGAATATTCATATTTAAAAGAACACCTGAATCAAAATGCGACTCAAACATTTACCATATAATTTTGGATTATATGGATTTCACACATATCCTATATAACAGTAACAATATAATCATCAAGTCATCCATTTACATCCAGAGTGTAAATTCCAACTGTGTAAGCGTTAAATTAAATAATAACGCTCATCGCAGCCTGTCGATCTAACGATCAACATACAACTAAATATTGGGATTAGTGTATGTTAATTTTCATCCCAACACCCGTGTGGGGTTTCAACCAGCAAACAAATAATAAATTATTTGTGCACTTGGGCGATGTTTAAAAATAATCGACCCAATCACATAAACAAGTCAGGTAACTTGTCTATGGTAGTGTAATCACAATATATAACACGACGATAAAAATGTCTCTTTTTATTAATATTCCTTTTATTGCCTGTAAAATGTCAATAAGAATGAATTCTTTATTTCTATTCCTTTATCGCATGTAAAATGTCGATAAAAATATAATCTTTTATTTCAGTACTTTTCATTGTAAATAAATGAGAAGAAGAATAAAATCTTTAATCCCATTTGTAATAGGGAATACAAATAATAACAAAATTATAACTTTTCATTTCATGCTTTATTTGCAATAGAGAATGCAAATAAAGATTCAGCTTTTTAATTTGATGTTTATTTACATAGAAGAATGTAAATAAAAATTGTAACTTTTCATTTCATAATTTATTTGCAATAAGGATTGCAAATGAAAATATTTCTTTTATTCTCCTGTTTTATTTGCGTTGAGTAAAGCAAATAAAAGTCAAATATTAAATTTCTACTTTTATTTACATCAAGAAATGTAAATAAAAGAACAACTCTTTATTTTATGTTTATTTACATCAAGTGAAGTAAATAAATAAATAAAAAAGTAACTTTTATTTTAATGCTTTGTTCACATTTAAAACATGCAACAAAAATGTATCTTTTGTTTTTAATAAATTTGTTTGCATCTAAATTTGCAAACAAAATGCAAATTGTATTTTCTTGTTTGTTTGCAACAAAAGTTGTAAACAAAAAATGTATTTTTTTTCTTCTTGTATCATTTGCATGATAGGATGCAAAAATGTATTTTCTATTTTCTACGTTTCGTTTGCATTGTAGAATGCAAACAATTTTTTTTTTTTTTTTTTATGTATCATTTGCATTGCAGAATGCAAATATAAAAATTGAAATTTTTATTTCCATGAATCGTTTACATTGTAAAATGCAAACAAAATGTGAACTTTTGTTTTCATGCAATATTTGCATTGAAAAATGCAAATAAAAATGCGCCACTTAAAATCATGTTATATTTGCGTTGGAGAACACAAAACAAAAATGTACTTTTATTTTTAATGTTTTATTTGTGTTTGAAAACACAAATAAAAAGTCTGTTTCATTTTTCTATGTTATACCCGCATTGTGAAATGCGAATAAAAGAACAAATTTTATTTTCAGTGAATATTTGCAATGGAGGGTGCAAATAAAAGTATTCTCTTTTAAATCACATATTATTTTCAATGAAGATTGCAAACAAAATGTGTCCTTTATTCTAATGTTTTATTCGCATTGTGAATGCGAAAAAAAAGTAAATTTTTAATGGTTTGTTCGCATTTGTGGATGCGAACAAAAAGATAGATTTTAATTTTAATGATTTGTTCGCACTTGTGGATGCGAACGAAAAGATAATTTTTAATTTTAATGACTTGTTCGCGTTTGTGGATGCGAACAAAAAGGCAAATTTTGTTTTGAAAGGTTTGTTTGCATTGTAAATGCAAAAAAAAAAAGACAAGTTTTATTTTTACATTATAAAGTATAAATAAAAAGGTAAATTTGATTCTCAAGTTATATTTACATTATGAAATGTAAATAAAAAGGTAAATTTTAGTCTTAAGTTATATTTGTGTTTTAAGAACACAAATAAAAATGTAAGTTTTGTTTTCTATTTTTTTTATTAATGAATTTGCAAAAAGAATGTAAATTAAAGTACATTTTGTTTTCTATGTACATTTGCATCGAGGAATGCATATAAAAGAAAAAATTATTTGCATAGAAGAAATGCAAATAAAATAATATTTTATTAAAAGTAACTCTTTTATTTTAATGTAAATCTTTATTTTAAAATTTTGTTCACGTCAAGGGATGCAAACAAAATATAATTCTTTTTATTTTAATCATTTTGTGTGCATCGAGGGATGCAAACAAAAATGCAATTCTTTTTATTTTAAATGTACATCTCTATTTTGACATTTTGTTAGCATCGAGGAATGTAAACAAAAGATCATCTTTTTATTTCAAAGTAAAACTTTTCTTTATTTATTTAACATTTTTGTTCGCATTGAGAATGTCAAACAAATACAATTCTTTTTATTTAAAGTAAATTTTTTTTCATCAACAAAAATGATAATTTCAATTTAACAAAAATGTAATATTTTGTTGGATCTATTTCAATTTAACAAAAATGTGAATTTTGTTTTATAACTAAAGTTATATTCTTGGATCTAAAATAAAGGCGAATTCTTTAATTTCAAACTCTTTCAATATTCATAACCCCGAAATAAAATTATGATTTTTATTTCAAATCATGTATGAATCTAAATTTAACCCAACGCATATATCACAATCAACAAAACCAACAGGCAACAAACACAACATCATACATCATAGATCTAATTAGCATACACACATAGAAATTTAAATAACAAAATATAATTAAATTTTAATTATTGATAAAATATAGAAATCTCACCAAACGATTCAGATCTGAAATTTGGTCAAAAATTGATCTGATCTGTTTTAGTTCAGGTTTGTGTCATAGCGTAGATTTCTGAAATACGATCTCAACGCACTTCGTTTCGTTGAATTTCGTCGCTGTATGACAAAGTAATCGCAGTTTAAAGATTTGAATACAATTATTAAATTAGTCAACTGTAATTAGGAAAAGTCAACCCACCCTTAATCATCTTCTCCATCATTATTCGGCCGTTACTTTTCCTATTTGAACCCATAGAGTTCAAAACTAGGGATCCATTTATCTCGGGATTGGAGCAACTAAAAGACGATCGGAAGGTGCCAAATCGAAGAGGGTGGAGAGGGCTATGTTCGCCTGAAGTGGCGGAGGGTGCGGTGGGTCCCACCTGGGCGCGGCGGAAGCTTCAGGCCGCGGGTTTTGGGGAGATTTCCTCGAAATCCGTGAACCAAAACCCGATCTTGACCATATGGATTTGTAGCTCTCTGAATTCTCTTCGATTTGGTATATCATACGTCGAATTTCGTTGAACGGATTGAGAGATCTAAGCATTTGAAAATCGTATGATTTCAGCCATTGAAATCTGGGCGGCGGCTGCTCCATTAGGGTTTCAGCCCGAAATTAAATATTATTTTAATATTAAATTTCGAAAAATGTCCTAAAAAGGTGGATTTTCGGACTTTCTCCGATTTGGGCCTGCTTACTGTCGATCTTAACGTTTTGAGGCCTTCTGAGCGCAATGGGACATGTCTCGGGCTCCAATTCCGAAATCTACAGCGATTTTTTTATTTTTAATTTAAAAATACAATATTAATAAATAATTTAATTTCTACCGTACATTTAAATATACCGGGGCCACATACTGACTCCGAAAATTCTAAAAAAATATTTTTAGCTTTCTTATGATGATACGGTTCTAAAGAGACCAATTTCGTTGAATTCTGAGATTGTTTGAAAAATGGCCTTTTTCAAGTTGTTTAAAATTTACTGAAAATTGACAAAACAGAAATCTTTTTGCCACGGCCACAAATTAATTCCAAAAATTATGAAAATTTAAACTTAACAATATTTTGACATTCCAGATCCAACAAAAGTGGTTTCGTCAAAAACGGAGGTCGTTTGAAAAATGACTATTTTCAAGGGCTATATATTTAAATATTAAAAATACATTTTTAAACAAATAATTTCTGAAACTCGAAATATATAAGTGTTTATACTTTTTCAATGCAGAAACATCATTCCGGACTTAATGGAAGTGGTCTCGAGTCCAAATTCCTTCGTATGTGAAAAATAGTCTTTTGGGCCATATATATTATATATAATTAAATTCTACAGCGACTTTTCTAAAAATTGAACTAGCCATAACTTTTGATTTTCGTTATGAAATTTCAATTTTTCAGATTCGTTAGAAAGATATTTTTAAATAGATTCTAATATTTATTGTTTCACGCAATTCTTATTTATTTTGAATCCTGTACATTCAATCAAAGTTCAAGTTTGACTTTTCAAACTACCGCGTCATTTCAGGCTCGTTTTATAATTAAATTAAATTTATTCGTTTTAACATCAATTAAAATAAATTTTTAACCATTATTATTTAAATAAATTATTTTATATTCTTAAAATTCATTAAAATTTTCTAAAATAAATTTTTTTAATTGGTTCAGAATTTGCGGGTTGTTACAATAAACATGCTTGAATTGGTGGAAGAGTAAAGTACATCTCGTGTAGGTGGGTAATATTAGTAAAAATAGGCCGACAAAACTTAACCGTTAAATAAACATGCTTGAATCGGTGGAAGGGTTAAGTATATCTCGTGTAGGTGGGTAATATTAGTAAATATAGGCCCACAAAACTTAACCGCTAAATAAACATGCTTGAATCAGTGGAAGGGTTAAGTACATCTCGTGTAGGTGGGTAATATTAGTTTATATATAGGCCCACAAACTTAACCATTACATAAACATGCTTGAATCGGTGGGAGGGTTAAGTACATCTCGTGTAGTTGGGTAATATTTGTATATACAGGCCCACAAACTTAACCAGTTGGAAACCCTAGTAACGGGGACCCATTTTAGCAGTAACCCACATAGATGTTTCATGGTACCCTGAACTAGGCATGGTGGGGCACGATTACTGGGCTGATTATAAGCGATCAAAATAGCGACAGAGGGTACGTCAGTGTATGTTCCGACGGTTTACGGGCATGCACGTACTCCGGAGTGGGAAAAAGCAGGCAGTGGGTACTAGTAGTTATACATTGCATCTTGAATCGTGTCGGGTCGCTATCATAAGGATTGATACACCTTATGTTGGGACCAGCACAGGGTATCTACACGCAAGAGAGGGCCGATTGACATAGACGCAAGAGAAATTAATACAAGCAGGGAACCGATCGATAGGGTAATAAGGGTACATCTAACTCATTCATGGAAATTAGGCAGATTGAGGTGGAATCCTTATAATAGATGTACACCTAAAGGCTACCATAATTGTGGGGATTGGGTTCACGCTATCATATTATCATTTTATACAGATTACTAGTTGGGACACTAGTTAGGTGGTATAGAGATATAGAAATCAGAACAACAAGGTAATAGCGAAGCAGAGAAAGAGTAGAAGCGCATTCAGTTTATCTTGCCTTATCATATCTATACTAATCGTATGTTATCATGTTATCCTTATTCTCACAATATTGTCTTATATTCAGTTTATTCATGTCATGATGCTTTTGCCTGTTTATATGCTGAAAGTCGCTGGACTTACCGGACTTATGTCAGACCTAGTTTTGTTTCGCCTCGTTTCTTCCGTTCCCCCCTCCTAGCCCAGGTTCACAGGGAGGAAATGTTACCACTTAGCTCAATTTTCTTTCCAAGCTCGAAGATAGTCGATGTATTGCTTTGGACTCTCTCTTCCACTGCTATGGCTGGTTCATGCTTTATTGGGGAATATCATTGTTATTTTATGCTTCTTTTATATTTGGAAGTTTTCAAATCAAGATAGAATTTCTATGTATTACTTTTAAGTATGATTGAGACAACTATTGTAAAAGCTTGACTGAACCACATTGTTTATAAAATGACTTTATTTTCCGCTGCTTTATTTATCTGTCTTGTAATTTATCCACATCTTTTAACTAAAATGCTCCACCGAAGTTAAGGCATTTCCTTTGTGAGTGACCTTAACGGAGGTAGGGTGTTTCACTTGGTATCAGAGCTGAAGGTTACTGGATCAGATAAAAGATTTGAAAAATTCTTTTCAAAATGGTTTTAAAAGAAGCATTTTTCAAAAGAATTTTTTGTTTAAAAGGAATATTCCCCAAAGCCATATGTATTATCTTTTGATCCTCTGTTTGAATCCTTGTTTCCCTCTTTCTAGAGTCTCCGGGGCTCTTGGCTTTCTAGGAGGTAACCTCATCGCGACATGGTTCCGTAGGCTTGATGAAACTTTTCAAAGGGCAAATATGATCCCAACTTCCATCTATAGCCGCAATAAACTGCGGATAATTTTCTTTCGAGCTTTGTTGGATTTTCTGTGCAATGGAGGCAGCTTTTGAGAGACTTTTCAATGTGTTACACAAGGATAGTAAAGATGAGACTGAGGGAGTTTTGCTAAGGAGCACAACCCAAGGATGAGGAACTCATGGATATGGACTTGGTTCACAAAGGAGGTAAAAAGAAAGAGGTGTAAATGGAAGAATCACAGGACAAGTGGGGAGGAAAGAATAGTAAAACCTAAGACAAGAGGAAGTATCTTTATTATGGTATAACGGGTCGTATACTTAAGGACAAGGGTAAGAACAAATGACAGGATTTCAGGAGGGCAAATGCATGCTCTCACCGCCAGTGTAGCTGAGAGGGAGGTAGTAAGGTTTCTGTTGAAAGAGTTTAGTTTTTCCTTTTTGATCATCCTGTTAGTACTCTTTTTGATTTTAGTGCTTCACATTTGTTTATATTTTCTTCCATAGTTGAGTCTCTGCACCCTAGTACTTGTATAGTAGAAGATCCCATTATTGTCTCAAATCAAATTTGTGGTTCGGATCATTTATCTTTGGTTTGTAAGGATTTCGGAATAGCTATACTAAGTATTGAGTCTAAGTGTAATACTTATGTTTTTGGTTTCATGGGCTATGGGTTGATTCCAGGCATGGATTGGTTAGCTAGTGATTGTGTAAGGATGGTAGTTAGACTTTTGACTTGCCTTGGGAATACCCTCGAGATTTTGTGCGACCCTAAGGGATCAGTTAGGCTTAGCTACCTAGAATCACTTGATGCATCGATTGACGATTTGCAATCCGTTTGAGTAGTCCATGAGCACACAGATGTTTTTGATTAGGTTGAGGGTTTGCGCCCTAAAACATGAGATAGACTTCTGCATATATTAATTGACAATGCAAAGCCAGTTATGCGATCAATAATAGTTTTGGAACAAGATTGGCGAGGATAGCCAGAGTCGGTTAATTGCTCAATTGTTTGGTTGTTTTGCTGATATCATCTCACATAAATCATCCAAATTCGGAGGAGATATTCCTTGGGTGCTTGTCTGATATTGGTTTAGGCCTTTGGGGCTTGTAATTGAGGGATGTCGAGTTCGACTAGGATGGTTTGCGTGAGAAATAAATGGTTGCGGAAGGCGCCCTAAGTAAGACTGACCCTGAGAGAGGTAAAAAGTACATAACAACCTTTAGCTTTAGACCCTCAGATTTGTACCATGATGGATAAGCTAAGTAGAGGAGAGACCTCTAATCATCTTAGTATATACACTTGGTATCATAGTTAACATCTATTTATCTTGGAAAGATAGTTCGACTACATTGGATACCCTCTAGCATAGTAAGTGATCGAGGTCCTATCTTTACTACTGAGTTTTGGAAATGGAGTTCAAGAAGCTTCGCAACTGTGAAGTTAAATTAGTTAAGGTACAGTGGAGTGAAGCTCAAGAAGATGCAACGTGGGAGACTGAAGATAAACACGTGCATCATACCCTTTTTCTTGAGGGTATATCCTTGATCTCTTTTTCTAGAAATTCTATGCATGTTTGTTTCTATCTTTTTTTAGGTATATCCTCTAGGTCATATTTTCGATCCTTCGGTAGAAGCCAATGGATGTAAACATGTATTTGAAACATGTTATGATTGATGGTTGCTAGTGGTTGCAAGTGGCTGCTAGTGGATGCTCGTGGATGCGTATACACACACATTAGGCACTAGACCAGCTCAGTCACCCTCATATTGCATATGCATATGAATGTATTTGTATGTGGATTGAAACTTGACGTGCTATCGTATGGATGTTGCATATGAATGAGTGAATATGCACACATATAGTATTTACATGATTAGGGATATTTGCATACATATTGAACGCATGACACTCTCATGATTCACATTAAGGAGGTCAACTGAATCAGTAGACCGCCTGATTTAGCATTAGATAAGAAACATGTATACACACTATGCATATGATCATGAAAGAATTAGAAATCTTTTTAAGGACAATGGACGCCTGTGATTGAATGGTTGAGAAGATGGATGTTGGATGTTAGGATACACATTCTTCTTGACTTGAAGATTTCAGGGAAGAAATCCTTTAAGGAGGGGAGAATGTAACACCCTGTATTTTCTGTGAACATTAAAGTAACAAATTAAAGTATACTTAATTTTTAAAAGAAAAATTAAGGGAAACAGGTTACTCCATTGCGTTATTCTCGGAATTCTGCTTGGAATAGAGTCCAAGTTTTCGTAAATCGGACTTCGTATGAGAGAGTTACGACCTTTAGAAGTTTCAGGAATTTAAATAAAATAAAACAGCTCAAATTTAATAGAAGTTCGAAATTCAAATCACATAACCGGGCTGGGTGGGAAATTTCTCGCCCAGGACCTAGGTCGACCAGGGGGACGACCTGGGGGTCGACCTGGGTCACATAGATCGACCAGGGGGTCGAGTTGGGGGTTCGACCTCCCCCCCTATTTCCAGATCCGATGACAAGTTCGTTTTTCTGCATTTGGACGCCCATTCTCACCAGGTTCGTTGATCCCTATGCTATATAAACACCCCTAAGACTACATTTTTCTCTACACAACTTCATTATGCCTATACTCTACCCTAATTCATATCAAAATAAATCAAAGACGGGGTTATGCTGCTCAAGCTGTTCTTCGAGAAATCAAGTTAGAATTCAAGTAGAGATTCAAAGGCTAATTCAACGACTTCAACAACTATTTTCTAAGAATCAAATATAAATTAGAGAATCGATAGTCTACATCAAGGGAGAGCTATTCAGTTTCAGAATAAAGATCCCAGACAACAAGCTTTTCCTTTTGTTTGTAAGTTCAGTTACTTTTTAGATTTGAACACCTAAATATAATTGTGACATATAATAAAAGGAATATGAGAATATGCCTGTTGTAAGAAATCCTTTCATTTGAATCTGTGCTTATATATGCCTTTGGGAATCATTATTGACTATGGAATTGGTCCAATCATATATATCCTTGTTGTATATCGGAATTGGAATCTTTTTGAGTTCATGATATAACTCTTGTCAAACTTATATATCTGTGATTGTTCATGATGATATTCATATCATATCTATATGCCTTCAATGTATTCTATGGTAAACTTGTCAATTTGGTATATCAAATTTATTGGACCAATAGTTCTTATCATCATATGCCTAGTATGTTCCATATTGTTTCTCCACTTATTTCATAATCTTGCGTTGAATCTCGAAATACGTACGTTATGAATGCGGGGGTAATTGGGTGTAACATGAAATTGACATTATTTGGCATTATTTGGATCATGTATTGTGGCATAACTGTTAAGATGCAATTTGCGGAAATTTGACATGAATTATGGAATATGTAATTTGACATATTGAACCTAGAATTGGCATGAACGACAAAGTATAAAATTGGAATATAAATCAAGTTTTGGGCATAATTGTTATTGTTGCGAATTTGGGGTAACTTGAGGGTTAAATCTAGGTTGGGCGTAAAATGGAAAATTGGAACATTGAATCTTGATTTGGAATAATTATTGATTTGGGATGCCAAGTATAATGAATATTGTAATTTTGGGGCATGACTATTATTACAAACTTGGAAAGATTAGGCGTAGCCTATTTTGAGTAATAACTTGAAATTGAATTTGGGGACCATAACTTGCAATTAGCTTTGTTGGGCATGACTTGAGAATTGGAACATGACTGGTTGGGATAATCAGCATGAAAATCTAGCCTTGGACATTTATGGTAAATGTGGCATAATCTAAAATTGACAACAATTGTGAATAATATACATATAAACTGTAAATATGTAAATTAGTGAAAAGATAAACGTGCCTAACCCGAGGTTAGATTGAGTTGTGGTGTAAAACATCATGGAACCGCCCGGCACATCCAGTAACCACAACAACACATATCTAATGTGAAAGGTTAGTGCATCATGCCCAAGAAAAACATGAGGTTAGATTGAGTTGTTGTAACACCCCATGTCCATTAATGTCACTCACAAAGGGAATGCATTAATGTCCATGGAGAATTATTGTTGTATAGAACATTTAAATTACAAGAATAAATAAATAAAACAACACAGCGGAAGTGAAAAACTTATTTCATTGCATCATAACACAAAACGAGTTTACATAAGTAGTCTCCAAAATCATTACTACAGGATCAATAGTCTTTTCCAAAAACTTCAATGTACATAAAGAAGCAAATACTTAAATAACATAAATGCATAATTCCCCACTGAGCATAAGCAAAGCCATAAAGATGAGAGAGTCCCAAGCGATACATCTACTCTCTTCAAGCAACTGAAGAAATCGGCACTAAGCTGAAGTATTCCCTCCTTGCAAACCTGAGGGGGCGAAAGGAAGAAAAGAGGTGGAATGTAAAGGGGGTCAGACATAAAGTCTGGCGCGTGCGATAAATTTAACAATATAATTATCAAAATAACTAGGATAAGGCATAAGCTGGAAAATAAGGAAATGACTGTGAACAATTGGGTATGACAGAACAAACAAGGAAATAAGACGAACCAAGATAACGTTAAAGGCGCACCTAAACCACTATAAGATAATTACTATACTGCACCACTACTAGTCACCCTAAAATTTGATCCCGCCTACAGAACTTAATAATGATAATGGTAGTTTAGTGTACCAATAGCTACCTCCATAGGTGTCGTCTGCCCCTATCTCCACTAGGTGTGCCCACTACCCCCATTAGATCGGCTCCCTAACTCGTGGATACCCATGCTGGCCCCACAGTGGGGTGTATCACTCCCCAAAGTGGCAACCCGATGCAACCAAAATGCACGGCTTATATCTACACGATGCAACAACGCCTTACCAACCAGCCCGGGCCCGCACACGCATATGAACCCGTTGGACTTGCATTGCCACCGCTGACCCGTTTTGACCTCTTACAATCAAATCCAGTACGCGTGTCCCGTCCTCGACTTGGGTCGAGCCCACAAAGATACTTAATGGGTTACTGGTTTTAAAAGGGCCCATATGCATGACACAAGCTTTCCACCTATGCTTGGTCCCCTCTAAGGATTTTCCCACTTAACCCCATTCTTATTCATGTCTTCTTACATGTTTCAATCTTGGTTAAGTGCATCTAATCGTATTTCAAATGCCACCCAGAGCACCCACTAAATTCCACATGCCACCCAAGGCACCCACTTAACCCCCACATGTCCCATTACATGTTTATCTGGTTAAGTGTTTCTTAATTCATTAAGACCATAACCTTGTAAAGACCTCCCACATTAGACTGGCATTTGTGGCAGCTGGATTTGCCAGGCGGGTCCGGGAAGTCTTACACCACAAACGAGCCTAACCTCGTTTCTTTACAACTGTTACGCATTTAATTTATGCCTAAGACCTCCCACATTAGACTGACATTTGTGGCTGCTGGATTTGCCGGACGGGTCCGGGCAGTCTTACACCACAAATGAGTCTAACCTCATGTCTTAGGCGATTAATTACACATAATTAATTATCACCAATTTTAATTAATTTCCCTATTCAAATTGTCAACTAATTACAAATTTAACTATGTCCATAATTGACTCAATTATGTCCATCTATTTATGGTATATAAAATTATACCAATTAACATCACACTTAAGGCATTTACGCCAATTCTCAATATTAAATCTTTTAATATTATCCCATTGCCCCACGTTGTACGTTCGTTCATTTAAAGTGAAATATATGTTAGACTCGAATAGTCTAACTTATGGAATAAAGAGAAAACATCACAACATGCATAGAATAAAACTAGACCTAAACATAAGGGGTGAACTTGCATGTGTGAATAAGGTTTTTCATCTAAAACTTGCATAGGCCAAAGTTACAAACTTGCATAAACTATGGATGTCATAGATCTAATCATAAGGTGTAAACTTGCATAGGCAATAGTCACAAACTTAAATTACATGATTCATATTCCAACATATATATGCATGCATATGTGATTTATACAATATAAACTATGGTGTAAACTTGCATCTAACTTGCACATGTCATAGCCTAACTTTTAGATCCAATTTACACATAAAATAGATGTCATGAAACATGTAAGGTTGTATATGATTCTCACTAACTTGTATATGATTCGTATCTAAATTAACATATAAACTTGCATACATACATATGACTTAACATATGAATTAGTTACACAAACATAACCAAACTTAGCATATGAAGCATCATTATGAACTAATTGTACATAAGCCAACAATTAACATAGATAATAACATCATAGATTTACAACATAGATAATAACATCACGGCCAATGACTCACAACATAACCATATAATCCAAATCATATCTCAACCCAATTAAATTGTTAATTATCTTATTAAAGAAATCGAACTCACAACTCAAAGAAGGTCTTGAGTTCTGGAATCTGAGTTCTGAAATTGATTTAGCTCGCCTTTGTAGTAAATTCATTATTGTTTAGATTAGAGTTGAATAGAATTGAATTAATTAGCTTCGATTTCCCTCTAGTTGGTAGCGGCTACTCTAGGTTACACGATGACAGCATGACGGCCATGATTCCAATTTTTATTTGATTCTAGGGTTTGAGTCTACACATATTTATATAGAATTTCAATTTAATTATAGCCGTCGGATGATCTTAGGGTTAATCAAAACCATTCAGTCGGGATAGGGTGACACCTCAGCCCTAATGAATCAGCAACGAGTCAGAAAGGACTCAGCAATGAGTCATAATATGGATCAGATTACGCCAGAAAGCTGTGCAGGCCTTCTGCTCAGCCTTGGCGCACTTGGCAGGTGCGCCAGTGCAATTTTTGTACTGGCGCACTTCCCAAGTGCGCCAGCGCATCTATTTTTTTTGCCTGACTTCGTTCGTCCATATATCCTTCATCCGATATCCGTTTTACGCAAACTCGGACTCTATCTCAACTAGAATTCCGAGACGAACACAATGGCGCAACCCATTTCCCTTAATTCTCACATCTGAGATTAATTATTCTTGAATTTAGTTAATTTGATCCTTCAAAAATTTGGGGTGTTACATTCTCCCCTACTTAAAGGATTGCGTCCTCGAAATCTCTAAGTCAAGAAGAACGTATCCTACCATCCATCTACTCAAACATCAACCACTAGCAACCATGGCCCTTAAAAAATTTCTAATGCTTTTCATGTACATTTGCATAGTGTGTGTATATGTCCGTATACTAATGCCAAATCATGCGGTCTACTGATTCAGTTGACCTCCTTAATGCAAATAATGATAGTGTCATGTATCCATCATGTATGCAAAGAATCCTATACATATCATTACTACATGTGTGAACAACCATCCATTTAAATGCAACATCCATATGATACACACATTCAATGTACATTCATTTTACTAAATACATCCATTTATATGCAATATGAAAGTGACTGAGCCGATCTAGTGCCTAAAGTGTGTGTATATGCATCCACGAGCAACCACTAGCAAACACTTGCATCCACATGCATCCATCATACATAACATGTGTCAAAAACATGTTTCAACCATAGGACTACCCTATCTAAAGGTCAAAGTACTAGCGAGAGGAAATACTAAGGATAAAACGAGTACAAGCTAAGCGATAAAGGAGAAATTAAAAGACATACCCTTGAAAAGAGAAGGGTACAATGAACGCATCTTCTCTTCTGTATTCCAAGTTACGTTGCTCTCATCATCTCCCCATTGCACTTTGACTAGCTTGACCTCTTGATTCCTCTACTTCTTAATATCCGACCCAAGAATGCATGTAGGAGCTCATTGAATCGTCGCATCATGCTCTATCTCCAACTCTCTAAGCAACCTCGGCTCTACCACTTCCGCAGTCTCGTGCAAGCATTTCCTCAAATGTGATACATGGAATACGTCATGTACACCACTAAGTCTCTCGGGCAACTCCACTCTATACGCCATCTGTCCAATCCTCTCCTTAATAGGAAATGACCCTACGAACCTTGGTGGTAACTTCCCAACGGACCCGAAGCGAACAACATTCCGTAATGGAGACACCTTGATAAAGACCATGTCCCCAACATCAAACTCAAGATCTGTCCTCCTATTGTCTGCATAAGATTTCTGCCTATCTTGCGCTGTCTTCATCGTCCTTTGAATCAAATCAATCTTTTCCGAAGTCTCTCTAATCATGTCGGGCCCAAGTAAGATCTTATCCCTAGATTCCCACCAACATGTAGGTGAACGACAAGGCCTCCCATAAAGAGCCTCGAAAGGTGCCATGCCAATGCTAGACTGAAAGCTATTATTATATGCGAACTCCACCAAAGGAAGATGCTCTCCCATGTACCTTCGAAGTCTAAAACACATAGTCTCAAAAGGTCCTCTAGAATACGATTCACCCTCTCGGTATGGCTGTCCGTCTGAGGATGATATGCGGTGCTCAACGTAACTGAGTCCTTGCAAGCTCTTCCAAAACTCGCTAGTAAAGACAGGATTGCGATCGCTCACTATGCTAGAAGGAGCACCGTGCAAACGAACTATATCTCGAATGTATATGGAGGCTAACGATGGAGCAGTTCTCTTACTCTTCACGGGAATGAAATAGGCGCTCTTAGTAAGTCTGTCTACCACGACCCAAATCCTCGTATCACCCTTCCTCGATCTCGGTAACCCATCAACAAAATCCATCGAGACACTCTCCCACTTCCATTGTGGGATCTCCAATGGGTGAAGCAACCCACCGGGCTTCTTTTGCTCTGCTTTTACTTGTTGGCACACTAAGCATCTAGCGACGAACTCGGCCACATCCCTCTTCATACCGGCCCAAAAGCAAACTCGTCTCATGTCCATGTACATCTTGTCCCCGCCGGGATGAATGGTCATCTTCGAACGATGTGCAACATCAAGAATGGTCTTCCTTAAGTTCTCGTCTCGGGGTACACAAAGCCTACCGTCCCTATGTAACCAACCCTTATCATCTAGGGTATACCTACTGAGATGGCTTGATAACTCGCCCCTTATGAGATTCTCTACTAACTTAACCAACTATGGGTCATCTTGCTGTGCCTCACCAATCCATCGCAAAAGCATAGGTCTGACCTCTAAGGATGCTAGCAAACTAGGTATAAAGTCAATGGAAGGTCTAAAGTCAAACATAGAGATGAACTCTAAGCTTCGCCGCTCAACAAAACGGACTCAAGGACAACCTTTTCCTACTTAAGGTGTCTACCATCACGTTACCCTTTCCAGTGGTATACGCTATCTCGAAATCATAGGACGCTAAGAATTCCATCCACCTTTGCTGCCTTAAGTTTAAGTCCTTCTGAGAGAACAAGTATTTTAGCGATTTGTGGTCAGTGAACAATACGAATTTCTCGCCAAGAAGATAATGGCACCAAGACTTAAGCATGAAAACAATAGCGGCCAACTCTAGGTCATGCGTAGGGTAATTTCTCTCATGTACTCTCAACTGCCTTCCTCCATAAGCTATTACCCTTCCCTCTTACATTAAGAATGTGCCTATTCCTCTCCCACAAGCATCAGTATAAACAGTAAATGGCTTACTACCATCTGGCAATACTAAGACTGGGGCTGTGGTCAAAGCTCTCTTTAAACGTTGGAACGCATCATCACAATTTATGTCCCATGTGAAAACAAGGTTCTTCTTCGTCAAGCGTGTCAATGGCGCTGATATCTTCGCGATGTCCTCGATAAACTTTCTATAGTAGCCGACCAACTCAAGAAAATCCTCACCTCGGTAGCATTTTTAGGGACCTTCCAATCTTAGATGGCCACCACCTTCGTGGGATCCACAGCTATCCCTTCTTTGGAAACCACGTGCCTTAAGAATCGCACTTCCTTCCTCCAAAAGTGACATTTACAAAATTTAGCTTTAAGGTTATGCGCTCGAAGGGTCTCCAATACTTCCCAAAGATGTAGGGCGTGCTCTTCCTTGCTCTTAGAAAAGACCAAGATGTCATCCACAATGACCACCACGAATTTATTTAGGTACTCTCTAAACACCCTACTCATCAAGTCAACAAAGTATGCGAGGGCATTTGTCAAACCGAAGGGCATTACAAGCCACTCATAGAAACCGTCCAGAGTCCTAAAGGTAGTCTTGTCTATGATATCCTCAGCCAATCTCAGTAGATGGAAACCAGTGGCCAAGTACAACTACGAAAACACTGAGGCACCAACTGATCGAAGAGATCGTCAATCCTCGGTAGTGGGTGCCTATTTTTCTTAATAAGCTTATTAAGTTCTCTATAGTCCACACAAATCTAAGGGACCCATTCGCCTTCGTGGCAAATACTACTGGAGCACCCCACTCCGATATACTACGTCTTATGAACCCTTTCTCAAGAAACTCCCCTACTTGCTTATTGAGTTCCCTCCTCTCACGAGGAGCCATGTGGTGTACTAGCAGAGATACTGGTTTTGCATTGTCTACAAGATAAATACAGAAGTCTATCTCATGTTTTGGGGGTAGACCCCTCACCTCATCGAAGACATCAACATATTCATGGACTATACGAATAGAATGTAAATCATCATTGGATGCGTCAAGTGACTCAAGATAACTAAGCATCACCGATCCTCTATTGTCACAAGAAATATCAAGGGTCTTTCCACTACGAGTCAACAATTTTACTACCCTTCATACACAACCCTGAATGGCACCATATCTGGCTAGCTAATCCATCCCTAGAATCAACCTATAGCCCATGAAACCAAGCACAAAAGCATTACATTCAAAACCAGCGCCTAAGATAGACAATCTCAAATCCCTACAAACCATGGATAAATGAGCCGACCCACCAATAGGATTTGAGACTACAATGGGATCCATAACAAGACTAGTATTTAAGTGCAGTGTTTCAACTAATGATGTAGAGGCAAACGAATGTGATGCGCCAGAAACGAATAAAGTACGGACAGCTTGATCAAACAGAAAAACTAAACTCATAACGGAAATGTTTCTACCTCGTTCTTGCAGCGGTGGGACCGCAAGAGCCTGGACCTGTTCCCTTGTCTACCTTTGTGCCACGAGAGCCTGAAGCTGCCCCCCAGAAGTTCTTTACCCTTGCCCCTGTTTCCCGTGGGCAGTCCTTAACTAGATGACCTGCCTCTCCATAGTGGAAACAACCAGTCTTGTTCTTTTTCCTACAGTCTTTACTCAGATGGCTTGGTGTCCCACAATTAAAGCACTTCTTCTTTCCTTTGCCATTATTGTTCTTCTCGCATTTCTTGTTTTGTTGTTGTTGCTGCGGTTTATTTTGCTCCCCTTTCTTCTCAGGTGCCTTATTAGCCTTGGCGCCTTTCTCCTCTACATGCATAAGCGCCATATCAACTAGCCTCTCAAAGGTGGCCCCCATAGGGATGTGGGTCATAGCTAACCCATGTAGTGGCTCATTCAAACCCTTAACAAATCTCAGGGCCTTCTTTTCGGGTGTATTCACCAAGTCTGAGCCAAATCTCGCCAACTGATTGAACTTGTTGACGTATTCTTTTATTGACAGATTCCCTTGCTTTAATGCCAAAACCTTTCCATGTATAGATTCTCTTCAGCCCGTGATAGAAACTTTGCCTCAAACCTACGCCTGAAATCCAGCCCTGTATCTACTGGACGCTCTCCATTAGGGACCTCCCACCAAAACGAAGCTTCGTCCTTCATCAACCAAGCAGCCAATTGGACCTTCTTACAATCATCCAAATCGAAAATGCCAAACAGCTCCTCTACTTCTTTCAACCAATTTATAGCTTCAATGAACATTTCAGACCAACTAAAAGATTTTCTACCCATCGAACGAAAGTCTATACATATCTTGGAGAAAGTATCTCCACGCGGAGGAATGGCTGGAGCTAGGGGAGGAGGAACGTTGGACGGATCCACGGCAGCGACCCTAGCCTCAAGATATTGACGAAACCAACCGGGTACATGAACACCCTCTGGTATCTCAAATGCTCCGGACATGCTAAAAAGAAAAAGAAAGAGTTTTAAAATAAGGGAAGCGAAAGAGAGATGTATGGCTTGCGGAGATTATGCTCTCTAAAGTAAACTTTCCTCGAAAATAGCTTCTTTAAAACAAGTTTTTGAAAATACTTTATAGAAAAATAATACTTTTGAAAACACTTTTCAAAACTTTTTATCTGTTCTTGTAACCATAGCTCTTATACCACGTGTAACACCCCATGTCCATTAATGCCACTCACAAAGGGAATGCATCAATGTCCATGGAGCGTTATTGTTGTATAGAATAGATAAATTACAAGAACAAATAAATAAAACAACACAGCACAAGTGAAAAACTTATTTCATAGCATCATAACTCAAAACGAGTTTACATAAGTCATCTCCAAAACCATTACAACAGGATCAATAGTCTTTTCCAAAAACTTCAAAGTACATAAAGAAGAAAATACTTAAATAACATAAATGCATAAATCCCCACTGAGCATAAGCAAAGCCATAAAGATGAGAGAGTCCCAAGCGATACATCTACTCTCTTCAAGCAACTAAAGAAATCGGCACTAAGCTGAAGTATTCCCTCCTTGCAAACCTAAGGGGGGGAAAGGAAGAAAAGAGGTGGAAAGAAAAGGGGGTCAGACATAAAGTCTGGTGAGTGCGATAACTTTAACAATATAATTATCAAAATAACTACGATAAGGCATAAGCTGGAAAATAAGGAAATGACTGTGAACAATTGGGTATGACAGAACAAACAAGGAAATAAGACGAACCAAGATAACGTTAAAGGCGCACCTAAATCACTATAAGATAATTACTATACTGCACCACTACTAGCCACCCTAAAAGTTGATCCCGCCTACAGAACTTAATAATGATAACGGTAGTTTAGTGTACACCAAGCTACCTCCATAAGCGTCGTCTGCCCCTATCTCCACTAGGTGTACCCACTAGCCTCATTCGATCGGCTCCCTAACTCGTACATACCCGTGCTGTCCCTATAGTGGGGTGTCTCTCTCCCCAAAGTGGCAACCCGATACAACCAAAATGCAAGGCTTATATCTACACGATGCAACAATGTCTTATCTACCAGCCCGAGCCCACACACGCATATGAACCCGTTAAACTTGCATTGCCACCGCATACGCATTTTGACCTCTTACAATCAAATCCAGTATGCGTGTCCCGTCCTCGACTTGGGTCAAGCCCACAAAGATACTTAATGGGTTACTGGTTTGAAAAGGGCCCCCATGCATGACACAAGCTTTCCACCTATACTTGGTTTTCTCTAAGGTTTTTCCCACTTAACCCCATTCTTATTCATGTCGTCTTACATGTTTCAATCTTGGTCAAGTGCATCTAAGAAATGCCACCCAGGGCACCCACTAAATTTCACATGCCACCCAAAGCACCCACTTAACCCCCTCATGTCCCACTACATTTTTATCTGGTTAAGTGTTTCTTAATTCATTAAGACCATAACCTTGTAAAGACCTCCCACATTAGACTGGCATTTGCCGCAGCTGGATTTGCCGGGCGGGTCCGGACAGTCTTACACTACAAACGAGCCTAACCTCATGTCTTTACAACTGTTACACATTTAATTTATGCCTAAGACCTCCCACATTAGACTGGCATTTGTGGCTGCTGGATTTGCCGGGCGGGTCCGGGCAGTCTTACACCACAAACGAGTCTAACCTAATGTCTTAGGCGATTAATTACACATAATTAATTATCCCCAATTTGAATTAATCTCCCTATTCAAATTGTCAATTAATTACAAATTTAACTATGTCCATAATTGACTCAATTATGTCCATCTATTTATGGTATATAAAATTATACCAATTAACATCACATTTAAGGCATTTATGCCAATTCTCAATATTAAATCTTTTAATATTATCCCATTGCCCCACGTTGTATGTTCGTTTGTTTACCATGAAATATATGTTAGACTCGAATAGTCTAACTTATGGAATAAAGAGAAAACATCACAACATGCATAGGAAAAAACTAGATCTAAACATAAGGGATGAACTTGCATGTGTGAATAAGGTTTTTCATCCAAAACTTGCATAGGCCAAAGTTACAAACTTGCATAAACTATGGATGTCATAAATCTAATCATAAGGTGTAAACTTGCATAGGCAATAGTCACAAACTTATATTACACGATTCATATTCCAACATATATATACTTGCATACGTAATTTATACAACATAAACTATGGTATAAACTTGCATCTAACTCGCACATGTCATAGCCTAACTTTCAGATCCAATTTACACATAAAATAGATGTCATGAAACATGTAAGGTTGTATATGATTCTCACTAACTTGTATATGATTCATATCTAAATTAACATCTAAACTTGCATGCATACATATGACTTAACATATGAATTAGTTTCACAAACATGACCAAACTTAGCATATGAAGCATCATTATGAATTAATTGTACATAAGCCAACAATTAACATAGATAATAACATCATAGATTTACAACGTAGATAATAACATCATAGATTTACCGCATAGATAATAATATCATGGATTTACAACATAGATAATAACATCATGGTCAATGATTCACAACATAACCATGTAATCCAAATCATATCTCAACCTAGTTAAATTGTTAATTATCTTATTAAAGAAATCGAACTCACAACTCAAAGAAGGTCTTGAGTTCCGGAATATGAGTTCTGAAATTGATTTAGCTCGCCTTTGTAGTAGATTTGTTATTGTTTAGGCTAGAGTTGAATAGAATTGAATTGATTAGCTTCAATTTCCCTCTACTTGGTGGCGGCTACTCTAGGTTACATGATGACAACATGACGGCCATGATTCCAATTTTTATTTGATTCTATATTTGAGTCTACACATGTTTACATAGAATTTCAATTTAATTATAGCCGTTGGATGATCTTAGGGTTAATCAAAACCATTCAGTCGGGATAGGGTGACACCTTAGCCCTAATGACTCAGCAAGGAGTCAGAAAGGACTCACCAATGAGTCACAATATGCATCAGATTACACCAGAAAGATATGCAAACCATCTGCTCAGCCTGGACACACTTGGGAGGTGCGCCAGTACAATTTTTGTACTGGCACACTTCCCAAGTGTGCCAGTGCATCTATTTTTTTCCGTCTGACTTCGTTCGTCCATATCTCCTTCATCCGGTATCCGTTTTACGCAAACTCGGACTCTATCTCAACCAAAATTCCGAGACGAACACAATGGTGCAACCCATTTCCCTTATTTCTCACATCTGAGATTAATTATTCTTGAATTTTGTTAATTTGATCCTTCAAAAATTCGGGGTGTTACAGTTGTGTTGTAAAACTGCCCGGAACAGCCCGGCACAACTAGTAACCGCAATAACACATATCTAATGTGAGAGATTCGTGCATTAATAGATCAATTAATGCTAATGAACAAGACATGCTAAGAGAATGAGTAGGGTAAAGTTAATAGGAACACTTAACCAATATAATATGAATGACTAAGGTTAAGTTAATGAGAAACACTTAACCAATATAACAAGATAGATGACTAGGGTTAAGTTAATAGGAAACACTTAATCGGAATAGCATGATAAATGGGGAGCTTTAAGTTAATAAGAAACACTTAACCAATATAACTTGATTCATGGTAAGGTTAAGTTAAAACAAGAGGGCAACACTTAACCAATATAACTTGATTTGTGGTAAGGTTAAGCTAAAACAAGTGGGCAACACTTCAACCAATATAACTTGATTTGTGGTAGGGTTAAGTTAACACAAGAATGCAACACTTAAGCAAAGTAACATGACAAGTAGATGGGTTTGGTTAACTTGAATTGATTGATGACACTTAACTAATACAACATGATGAACACGTGGGGTTTTGTTAACAAGAAACACTTAACCAGTATAACTTGATGAATGAATGGGGTTAAGTTAATAGGAAACACTTAACCAATCTGATAAGTGAGGAGGGTTAAGTTAATAGGAACACTTAACCAACATGACATGATGAATGGGTGGGCTAAGTTAACATGAATGGACAACACTTAACCAATACGACATAATGTGCGGGAGGGTTCAGTACATATCAGGTTGTTGGGTAATATTAGTAAATATAGGCCAACATAACTTAACCGTTAAATAAACATGCTTGAATCAGTGGAAGGGTTAAGTACATCTTGTGTAGGTGGGTAATATTAGTAAATATAGGCCCACAAAACTTAATCGTTAAATAAACATGCTTGAATTGGTGGAAGGGTTACGTAAATCTTGTGTAGGTGGGTAATATTAGTAAATATAGGCCCACAAAACTTAACCGTTAAATAAACATGCATGAATCGGTGGAAAGGTTAAGTACATCTCGTGTAGGGGGGTAATATTAGTATATATATAGGCCCACAAACTTAACCATTAAATAAACATGCTTGAATCAGTGGGAGGGTTAAGTACATCTTGTGTAGGTGGGTAATATTTGTATATATAGGCCCACAAACTTAACCAGTAGGAAACCCTAGTAATGGGGACCCATTTCAGAAGTAACCCACGTAGATGTATCATGGTACCTGAACTAGGCGGGGTAGGGCACGATTACTGGGCTGGTTATAAGCGGTCAAAATAGCTGTAGGGGGTACGTCAGTGTAGGTTCCGACGGTTAATGGGCGTGCACGTACTCTAGGGTGGGAAAAAGCAGGCACTGGGTACCAGTAGTTATACACTGTGCATCTTGAATCATGTCGGGTCGCTATCATAAGGATTGATACACCTTATGGTGGGACCAGCATAGGGTATCTACACGCAAGAGAAGGCCGATTGACACAGACACAAGAGAAATTAATACAAGTAAGTAGCCGATCGATAGGGTAGTAAGGGTACATCTAACTCATTCATGGAAATTAGGCAGATTGAGGTGGAATCCTTATAATAGATGTACACTTGAAGGCTACCACAATTGCAGGGATTTGGATCACGTTATCATATTATCATTTTATACAAATTACCAGTTGGGACACTAGTTAGGTGGTGCAGAGATATAGAAATCAGAACAACGAGGTAACAGCGAAGCAGAGAAAGAGTAGAAGCGCATTCAGTTAATCTTGGCTTATCATATCTATACTAACCGTATGTTATCTTGTTATCCTTGTTCTCACAGTATTGTCTTATATTCAGTTTATTCATATCATGATGCTTTTTCCTGTTTATATGCTGAAAGTCACTGGACTTACCAGACTTATGTCTGACCTAGTTTTGTTTCACCTCTTTTCTTCCGTTTCCCCTCTCCCCCTAGGTTCACAGGGAGGAAATGTTACCACTTAGCTCAGTTTTCTTTCCAAGCTCGAAGATAGTCGATGTATTGCTTTGGACTCTCTCTTCCACTGCTATGGCTGGTTCATGCTATATTGGGGAATATCATTATTATTTTTATGCTTCTTATATATTTGGAAGTTTTTAAATCAGGACAGAAGTTCTATGTATTACTTTTTAAGTATGATTGAGACAACTATTGTAAAAGCTTGAATGAACCGCATTGTTTATAAAATGACTTTATTTTCTGCTGCTTTATTTGTCTGTCTTGTAATTTATCCACATCTTTTACCTAAAATGCTCCACCGAAGTTAAGGCATTTCCTTTGTGAGTGACCTTAACGGAGGTGGGGTGTTTCAAATTGTATCAAAGCTTGAACTGTATTGAAAATTTATCGCAAATTGCATGCATATACATGTATATACATTGAATTGGTCATAGCAAGGAAGCTAATCAGTAGATTAAAATTGTTTGCCCAACAAATAGGTACATGTTTATTATATTTCTTGGGTTTTTGATGATTTTTTTGGCCGATTAGCTAGCCGCTTGGCTGTTTCTTTTTCTTTTTGGATTGGAGAGGCCTATATGGCGATTTCGGGAATTTCCCGGTGCTCCCATACATGGGAAGTTATTGCGGATTTTTCGAAAATTTAGGGTGTTAGCCAAATCTTTGAAAAATTTGAAAAGTTCTTAGAAATTGGAAAGTTGAAGAACTTAAGCCATAATTAAAATAATGAAGTTTGAGTTGATTAGTTATACAACTTTCAGCTCCGTTCCTTTTCGAGGACGAAAAGATTTTAAGTGGGAGAGATTGTTACAACCCGGAAAATCTGAGCCAATTTAAAAGTTTTATTTTGGTGATTTTGATGAATTTTGGATATTTAAAATGAATTATTTTAAATAATAATGACAAGAAATTTGTCTTGAATAGAATTAGAACGTATATATTTGTTTGAATCGATGTTAGAATATAAATATTTATTTTTAATTATAAAAGGAATTGAAAATGGAGCGGTAGTTTGAAAATTCGATTTCAAATTTCAAATGAACGTACATGATTCAAAATAAGACGGATTTTAGCGAAACCAAAAACATGAGAATCTATTTGAAAATATATTTCCAACGAATCCGAAAAATTGAAATTTCATAGCGGGAATAAAAAGTTATGCCTAGTTGAAAATTCAAAATAGTCGCGATGGAAATATAGCCCTTAAAAATAGCCATTTGTAAAAACCCGTAACTTCCCCGTAAAGAAAAGTGTCGGATAGTTCGAGAACAAGCCACAACAGAACGCATACAAAAGAACATTTCACTGTATATCACAACAATGCATCAGATTACAAGAATATACAGAGTATAAACAAATAAATATTTCACAGAAATATCAGAGATTTAAATTACATTTAAATAAATCGCAGCGGAAAATAATACAATACACAACTAGAAGAGATATACGGATACAAAGCTTTCCGGATATCATTCCAGCTGTAAACCAGGATCCTGTGAATATAAATCTGCAAAACCAAAACTACTAGCTGCCCGTGTCAAAATAGGGGCACCCAGAGTTTAGGTTAAAACAATAAACTCCAGGTCAGTCATGTGACTGGTGTGAGAACTAAAACAGTTATTTATCTTTATTTTAAAGTTAGGTAAATCAAGGGACCACGCCGTAAAACACGGAACGGGTTTCCTCCCAAGAACACCAGTGCATAAAACAACAGCGCCATGCTAAATAAAGAAAAATGAAGCTGTTATAAGACCCAGGTCCCATCACACAATGCAACGCAGCCGAGGATAGGGTTTTCCCTTATAACAGCCAAAGAATGCTTGATACGTTTAAAACAAATCATTTGATACTATTATAAGTGCATAGTGTATAAAACAACTTCAAATCATAAGTATCGATCATAGGCGGCATGAATGCCCCATCCCACTATGTCGCCATACTAGGCTCTACAAATAAAACCGCAAATGTCACGTATTGGGAAATTGGATTTCTGTCTATGAACCGAGGCAAAAGATAGTCCTCAACCGATTCGAGACGCTCTAGCCCGTGTCTCAGGCACAGCCGCAACCGTACCTTGGATCGTCAGGGCCGGTCCACCGATGTGGATTATAATGCCTGAACAATGCGTTTCTCCGCCCTTTGGGGCGTAGGTGAGCCAACTAAATGACTCCATCGGTTCGAGAACGACCGATCAATCCGAGGCGCCTCGCAACAGCAACAACCACATAAGTCAAACTCGTCAGGGCGTGTAAAACCACTGACGCCACTTCTAGCTAGAAAGAAAACGCATGTCCCCCCTGAGTTCCGTCTCCCGTTTTTGGTTCATACCGGGTGTGAAACTCGCAAAGTAAACGTTACACAAAGCTACGCCACAAAGGCCGTGCTTTGATCATCACCACAAGACTTTGCTTTTCAACAGAAGCCTTGATCAATTGCCACTTAGGCATGCCACACAGGCAATTCACTCCATGCGTTTGATATCAATCAATATATAACCCCTGAGCTCGTACGTCTCAGAGAAGGGCGTTAAGCAAGAGAATAAATTTTCCGCCGCCAAACAGATATATATTTAATAGAGATCAATCACACAGTCTAAAATCCAATGTCAGACACACAGTCCATTTACAAGTCCGTTCTGGGTCTGAACGAAACCGGAGGCACCTAGTACCCCACTTATCCTTCGATCTCCAAGTACGTCTGGACGATCACCAACTGTTTCCATCTTCTTGGGTGTACAACCCAATCAAGATCATCAGTAAACACCCAAACGACGTGAAGACCTCCGGTCTTCGACCATCGTCTTCATCTTTGACTTATCGTCGTATCAGTTATTCAGAATGGGATAAACCCGGTCTTTTCGAATAACTCGCATATATTTTAAATAAGTGTTACACCAACACAACATATGCCTCATTCCAATTCATCAGTCACTAACCGTAAATTAATCAAGAGAATAATTCCCCAAATATTAACCCCGAAGGCCGAAACCAACATCAGATCAATATCCAGAAAACCATTCTGCTTGGCTAACCGACAGTTAGTTCCTAAATTTCACATTCATAGGGAAAGGTTCCCATTAATTTTATCCAAGCTAAATTCCTTGAATTTATTCTTTATTCTATTTTTGAATCTCAATTCAAACTAGTCGGGATTAGCGAACCTTACCGAAGTAATCATTTATTTTAATTTCCCCATCCCAACCTATTCATCCCATGAAGTAAAACTGGTAATACTTCATATCTAACACCACAGTGTTATCGGTAAATTCAATTACCATTTCACGTTCAAATCTAATTAAAGATTTAACTATCGCCTGGAGCAAAACTGGTGATACTCCATTTTCGATCATTTCAATCTAATTAAAGATTCATTGAAACTCCACTTAGTTTTAATCTTCGACTGGGTTAAAGAATCAGTGTCATTTAAAACACGGTTCACGATAAACCCAAAATCACATTCCATTAATTATCGGGTTAAAGAACAAGTGTTATTTAAAACACTGTTCACGATAAACCCAAAAATCAATACCAATTCAATTCCAATTAAATATCATCTAATTGGTACACTTCATTAAATCTAAATAAAAAGATTTAATCTTTTCTCAACTGGGTTCAAGAACAGTGTTAGTGAAGACACCATTCACGACAAACCCAAATCACATTTGATATTCAATACAAGGCTCTGAATAGAAAATATATCGGCTTATATTCAATATCAAATTCTATGATTAACAAATGTCGTATTGGAAATAACGATATAAATAGATATCTTTCAAACTTCCATAACAACATCCGTATAATCACGAATCCCAACATCGAAATATTCCAATGACAATTTCGATTCAAATCCACTCCAATGCAATCATTGGAAATTCTGGTTATTAATTTTTAAAACCCTTTTCAAATTCAATTTATTTATTTAAAAATAAATAGAATTATAATTCTAGTTCAAAACTAGTTCATTTCGATAAAAATCTATTTTTATCTTTTCAAATATGGAGTTTTTCATCCCAAATCTTCACAAATCATTTCTTATGATTTTACATAAATTATTACTATTTTTAATAATTTTATCAAGGCCCGTACAGTCGATTTCCATCAATGGCCATCAAACTGCACTTACAGCGACCTTTTTCAAATTTGATTTGGACATAATTCCAAATCCAACCGTTAGATTTCTAATTTCTAATATTCGTTAGAAAGCTATTTTCGATACGAACCCAACGGTTCCGGTTTTAGGAGAATCCGACGGTCGGATCTCCCGTAATGTCCGTTTGAAATAAATGGTCGAAATTCACAAACTGCCGCGGCGCGGCGCGTTCTATTCAGGCCATTATATTATATATATAAAATATATAATATATATTTCGTCGATTTCTATTTAAAACGAATTATATAAATAGTTTTAAATTCGTTTCAAAAGCAATTTCAACTTCCATTTCAATTCAAATCAAAATTGAATTCTTCTTTATAGATTCGTTTTAAAATTCATTTCTATTCAATTCAAATTTCAATTCAATTTGAATTTATTTCAGTTCGCTTTCAATTCAATTTGAAATCGTTTTCAATTCATTTCATTTCAAAATCGTTTTCAATTCATTTCATTTCGAAATCGTTTTCAATTCAATTCATTTCGAAATCGTTTTCAATTCAATTCATTTCGAAATCGTTTTCAATTCATTTCATTTCGAAATCGTTTTCAATTCATTTCATTTCGAAATCGTTTTCAATTCATTTCATTTCGAAATCGTTTTCAATTCATTTCATTTCGAAATCGTTTTCACCTCAATTCATTTCGAAATCGTTTTCAATTCAATTCATTTCGAAATGAATAAAATCGATATAAATATCGTTTGCGTCAAAATGGCGTCAATCTAATCAACACGGCTTCATAAATTTCTATTTTCAAATATTCTATTTCAAATATTTCTTTTTTTCAAAATAGTTGTTATTATCAAAATATTTCGTTCAACACATGACCAATCTCAATGGATGAGTACTGTCAACACATGAACCTTTATTTTATATTGATAAAGATGTAAATTTTATTACTAAAATATTTCGTTCAACGCATGACTAATCTCAACAGATGAGTACTGTCAACACATGAACCTTTATTTTATATTATTCTTTATTTTTCAAATTGGAATGAGGCCCAATCAATTACCATATAAAGTTAATTATATGGATTTTCATACAACACATGTATATAATAGCATTGAAAATAATCAACCATCAACCAAAGTGCACTACACTGTATAACCATCAAATATAGATATTCAACGCTTATAATAGCCTGTCAATCAATCGATCGACATATTTAATCAATCAGGATGAGTGAACTTCAAATTTCATCCCAACACCCGTGTGGGGTTTCAAACAATCAAACACATATTTTATTTGTGCAGTTGGGCGATGTGTAAAATTTATCGTCCCAATCAATGTCCTTCAAATAGGTGTACATAAACAAAACCGTCCGGTTTGTAAATGAATATTTTATTTTATTCACTTTCACTATATTCATATTCACGTTAAAAATTATATTTTTAACGATACTACATTTTATTTTAACATATGAATTTCTATTCAGTTCATTCTTTAAATAAAATGATATTTTTATTTTTCTAACTTATTTTAGAAAATTTCGGCGGCATAACGGCACGATACTAGAAACGGGACAAGGCCTAGCCTTATCCCCGGTCTAGTGAAGGCCCACGCCATTCACACATCAATCAAATCCATTCATTTCACCAAACAATTCAAACCAAACCAAATAGTCTAACTAATTTGCAATCAAACAAACAAGTCCATGGTCTGTGGACGATTGTGTCGGGTGCTACTAAGCACCGTCTGCATCCTAGTATATATACATAACTAGAGAAAGAAATTTTGAGTGAGAAGTTCTCACCGAAAGCTATCCAAACATCTTGACTCTCCTTTGATATAAATCTTCTTCGTTCTCGCCTTTTTGTTACCTTCGTTGCCCGCTTTCACTACCTATGTAAAAATCGAATTTTTACTTCGCTATTCAATATATAAAAATCATATTTTTATTTCGATGTTCAATATATAAAAATCATATTTTTATTCCGAAGTTCAATATATAAAAATCATATTTTTATTTCGATGTTCAATATATAAAAATCACATTTTTATTTCGCTATTCAATATATAAAAATCGAATTTTTACTTCGCTATTCAATATATAAAAATCACATTTTTACTTTGTTATTCAATCTATAAAAATCGAATTTTTACTTTAAAGGTTTCACCTTTTCTAAAATAAATATTTCGCCCTTTCAATTATAAATATTTCGCTACTACTTTATATAGAAAAATTATATTTCTATATTGCTAAAAATCACTTCTTTCTAACATAAAAAATCATATTTTTCCTACATGAAAAATCTCAGCTTTTTGTTTTGAAAAATCTAATCTTTTATAGTTTAAAAATCACTTCTTTGTTTTATTAAAAATCCTACCTTTTCAAAATTAAAAATCATTCCTTGTATAAAAACATAATCTTTTAAAGAATAAAAATTTGATCTTTTACCTCCTAAAAATATGAATCTTAACATCATATAAAAAAAACTCAGATTCAAAATTAAAACTTACAACGAACTGGGGAGGGGGATTTCAGTGCACTGCAGGTGGTCGGAGGGGGTCTGAAGGTTAGGGGGAGGTCGCGGTTTGGTCTTGGGGTAGGGTCTCGGGTTTCTCGTCGGAGGGAAGTAGAGAGAAGGGAGAACGGGAGTCGAAGGCGAGGTGGGTGGCTGTGGGAGGACGGGCGCAGGCGGCGCTGCATCGGACGGAGGCGGCGGCTTCGATCCCCTCCAGCGCGATTTCCGCTTCTTCTCTTCTTTTTTTTTATTTATTTTAGATTCCGAGGAAAAAAATGAACCGGGGGGGGGGGGGGGGGGCAGAGCTAAAGGGGAAAGATATTTATATATATATATATTTTTTATTTAATTATTTTATTTGTAAAAAGTTGACTTTTACATACGACCCCGAAACGAGGCCCAACGCCTGTCGTCCATAGCTAATTAGCCCCATTCCGAACACAATGTGATATGTATCGTAGGCTGATTCGACTGTTTGAATCAGTTTCCGTTGAATTTACATTTAAATCACTATATTGAATTTTAAACGTACTTTTCAATTTACCGGGGTCACATACGAACTTTATAAATTCCATAAAAATATTTTCTAGCTTCGTATTGACGATACGGTCCTAACAAAACTAGTTTCGTCGAATTTTGAGACCGTTTGAAAAATGGCCAATTTCCAGTCGATTAAAATCAACTAAAACTGGTCAAACGCGTTTTCCTTTGCCACGCTCACATATTGATTCGAAAAATTATGAAATTTAAAACCTAGCAATAATTTGACATCACGGACCCAACAAAACTGGTTTCGCCGAAATCCGAGGTCGTTTGCAAAATTTCCATTTTTAAGGGCCTGAATTCCATAGCGACTATTCAGAATTTTCAACTGGACATATCTTTTGATTCCCGCTATGAAATCTCGATTATTCGGATTCGTTGGAAAGATATTGTCAATTAGATCCTAATGTTTTTGGTTTCACTAAAATCCGGTTTGTTTTGCACCCGGTATATTCAATTGAAGTTTGAAATCGAATTATCGAACTACCGCGCCATTTTCAATTCTATTTATGATTATATATAAATATTTATATTCTAACGACGACGTATATAATATATACGTTCGAATATATTCAAAATAAATTTTTCGTCGATATTATTTAAAATAATCTATTTTAAATAATCAAAATTCGCTAAAATGGCCAAAATAAAAATTTTAAACTGGCCCAGATTTTCGGGTTGTTACAATCTCCCCCACTTAAAACTTTTCGTCCCCGAAAAGGAACAAAGTCGAAAGTGGTTTGATCAATCAACTCTACGTTCGATCTGGCTTCCATTCTCCAACTTTTCAGTTTCTGAGAATTTTCAAAATTTCAAAAATTTGGCTAACACCCTAAATTTTCGAAAAATTTCGCCATAACCTCCCCTGCACCGGAAGCATCGGGGAATTTCAAATAGCTTCCCCGGTCCTTCAGATCTCAAAAAGAAAAAGAAAAAGCCAAGCGACTATCCAATAGGCTCATAAAATCATCATCACCCAAACAAACCAGTAAATTATGTAGTAAACATGTACCTATTTGTCGGGCAAACTAATTTTATTCTCTGCTCTAGCCTCCTTGCTATGACCTGTTCAAGGATATACATGTATATGCAAGCAAATGCGACTAATTCTCAGTATAATTCAATATGTGATTCAATTAGGCTAAATGGCTAAAAATTAGCAAACAAATAAACAAACGCAAACATCAATCAATTAGTGGATTTAACGTTTCAAATTCATAACTTTGATACATATACAGAAAATCATGTTTTGATGCCAAATCACAACAATGAATTCTAGCTATATTAGTTTTGGTTCTCACACCAGTCTAATGGAAATATATAGAAAATCACACCTTCGAAACTCGAACATAAATGTTGATGATGCGATCGCTATCATCAATATCATCTCCGGGCGACTAGAGTGTGATGCTATATCTATCCAATATATTAAAACTTTGAATATACGTTTGCAAGGCGTATATGCAAATTCTTTATATACTGAATTGTCCAAAATCAATATAAACAAATAATCAAATACGAATAGTTGATTTAAATTTTCAAAACAAAATTTGTTTTCACTTTAAAAATATACTCTTCCCACTCGTTCTAGGATACTACTGATCCCATCTCTAACGAGTCATTCCCATTGGATTTTACTAATCCAATATCTGATGAATTCTTTCGTATGGTTCTAATGTGCCTTGTTCTCTAGCTTTGTAAACCAAAGCTCTGATACCAACTGTAAAAACCCGTAACTTCCCCGTAAAGAAAAGTGTCGGATAGTTCGAGAACAAGCCACAACAGAACGCATACAAAAGAACATTTCACTGTATATCACAACAATGCACCAGATTACAAGAATATACAGAGTATAAACAAATAAATATTACACAGAAATATCAGAGATTTAAATTACATTTAAATAAATCGCAGCGGAAAATAATACAATACACAACTAGAAGAGATATACGGATACAAAGCTTTCCAGATATCATTCCAGCTGTAAACCAGGATCCTGTGAATATAAATCTGCAAAACAAAAACTACTAGCTGCCCGTGTCAAAATAGGGGCACCCAGAGTTTAGGTTAAAACAATAAACTCCAGGTCAGTCATGTGACTGGTGTGAGAACTAAAACAGTTATTTATCTTTATTTTAAAGTTAGGTAAATCAAGGGACCACGCCGTAAAACACGGAACGGGTTTCCTCCCAAGAACACCAGTGCATAAAACAACAGCGCCATGCTAAATAAAGAAAAATGAAGCTGTTATAAGACCCAGGTCCCATCACACAATGCAACGCAGCCGAGGATAAGGTTTTCCCTTATAACAGCCAAAGAATGCTTGATACGTTTAAAACAAATCATTTGATACTATTATAAGTGCATAGTGTATAAAACAACTTCAAATCATAAGTATCGATCATAGGCGGCATGAATGCCCCATCCCACTATGTCGCCATACTAGGCTCTACAAATAAAACCGCAAATGTCACGTATTGGGAAATTGGATTTCTGTCTATGAACCGAGGAAAAAGATAGTCCTCAACCGATTCGAGACGCTCTAGCCCGTGTCTCAGGCACAACCGCAACCGTACCTTGGATCGTCAGGGCCGGTCCACCGATGTGGATTATAATGCCTGAACAATACGTTTCTCCGCCCTTTGGGGCGTAGGTGAGCCAACTAAATGACTCCATCGGTTCGAGAACGACCGATCAATCCAAGGCGCCTCGCAACAGCAACAACCACATAAGTCAAACTCGTCAGGGCGTGTAAAACCACTAACGCCACTTCTAGCTAGAAAGAAAACGCATGTCCCCCCTGAGGTCCGTCTCCCGTTTTTGGTTCATACCGGGTGTGAAACTCGCGAAGTAAACGTTACACAAAGCTACGCCACAAAGGCCGTGCTTTGATCATCACCACAAGACTTTGCTTTTCAACAGAAGCCTTGATCAATTGCCACTTAGGCATGCCACACAGGCAATTCACTCCATGCGTTTGATATCAATCAATATATAACCCCTGAGCTCGTACGTCTCAGAGAAGGGCGTTAAGCAAGAGAATAAATTCTCCGCCGCCAAACAGATATATATTTAATAGAGATCAATCACACAGACTAAAATCCAATGTCAGACACACAGTCCATTTACAAGTCCGTTCTGGGTCTGAACGAAACCGGAGGCACCTAGTACCCCGCATATCCTTCGATCTCCAAGTACGTCTGGACGATCACCAACTGTTTCCATCTTCTTGGGTGTACAGCCCAATCAAGATCATCAGTAAGCACCTAAACGACGTGAAGACCTCCGGTCTTCGACCATCGTCTTCATCTTTGACTTATCGTCGTATCAGTTATTCAGAATGGGATAAACCCGGTCTTTCCGAATAACTCGCGTATATTTTAAATAAGTGTTACACCAACACAACATACGCCTCATTCCAATTCATCAGTCACTAACCGTAAATTAATCAAGAGAATAATTCCCCAAATATTAACCCCGAAGGCCGAAACCAACATCAGATCAATATCCAGAAAATCATTCTGCTTGGCTAACCGACAGTTAGTTCCTAAATTTCACATTCATAGGGAAAGGTTCCCATTAATTTTATCCAATCTAAATTCCTTGAATTTATTCTTTATTCTATTTTTGAATCTCAATTCAAACTAGTCGGGATTAGCGAACCTTATCGAAGTAATCATTTATTTTAATTTCCCCATCCCAACCTATTCATCCCATGAAGTAAAACTGGTAATACTTCATATCTAACACCACAGTGTTATCGGTAAATTCAATTACCATTTCACGTTCAAATCTAATTAAAGATTTAACTATCGCCTGGAGCAAAACTGGTGATACTCCATTTTCGATCATTTCAATCTAATTAAAGATTCATTGAAACTCCACTTAGTTTTAATCTTTGACTGGGTTAAAGAATCAGTGTCATTTAAAACACGGTTCACGATAAACCCAAAATCACATTCCATTAATTATCGGGTTAAAGAACAAGTGTTATTTAAAACACTGTTCACGATAAACCCAAAAATCAATACCAATTCAATTCCAATTAAATATCATTTAATTGGTACACTTCATTAAATCTAAATAAAAAGGTTTAATCTTTTCTCAACTGGGTTCAAGAACAGTGTTAGTGAAGACACCATTCACGACAAACCCAAATCACATTTGATATTCAATACAAGGCTCTGAATAGAAAATATATCGGCTTATATTCAATATCAAATTCTATGATTAACAAATGTCGTATTGGAAATAACGATATAAATAGATATCTTTCACACTTCCATAACAACATCCGTATAATCACGAATCCCAACATCGAAATATTCCAATGACAATTTCGATTCAAATCCACTCCAATGCAATCATTGGAAATTCTGGTTATTAATTTTTAAAACCCTTTTCAAATTCAATTTATTTATTTATAAATAAATAGAATTATAATTCTAGTTCAAAACTAGTTCATTTCGATAAAAATCTATTTTTACCTTTTCAAATATGGAGTTTTTCATCGCAAATCTTCACAAATCATTTCTTATGATTTTACATAAATTATTACTATTTTTAATAATTTTATCAAGGCCCGTACAGTCGATTTCCATCAATGGCCATCAAACTGCACTTACAGCGACCTTTTTCAAATTTGATTTGGACATAATTCCAAATCCAACCGTTAGATTTCTAATTTCTAATATTCTTTAGAAAGCTATTTTCGATACGAACCCAACGGTTCCGGTTTTAGGAGAATCCGACGGTCGGATCTCCCGTAATGTCCGTTTGAAATAAATGGTCGAAATTCACGAACTGCCGCGGCGCGGCGCGTTCTATTCAGGCCATTATATTATATATATATATATATAATATATAATATATATTTCGTCGATTTCTATTTAAAACGAATTATATAAATAGTTTTAAATTCGTTTCAAAAGCAATTTCAACTTCCATTTCAATTCAAATCAAAATTGAATTCTTCTTTATAGATTCGTTTTAAAATTCATTTCTATTCAATTCAAATTTCAATTCAATTTGAATTTATTTCAATTCGCTTTCAATTCAATTTGAAATCGTTTTCAATTCATTTCATTTCGAAATCGTTTTCAATTCATTTCATTTCGAAATCGTTTTCAATTCAATTCATTTCGAAATCGTTTTCAATTCAATTCATTTCGAAATCGTTTTCAATTCATTTCATTTCGAAATCGTTTTCAATTCATTTCATTTCGAAATCGTTTTCACTTCAATTCATTTCGAAATCGTTTTTAATTCAATTCATTTCGAAATGAATAAAATCGATATAAATATCGTTTGCGTCAAAATGGCGTCAATCTAATCAACACGGCTTCATAAATTTCTATTTTCAAATATTCTATTTCAAATATTTCTTTTTTTCAAAATAGTTGTTATTATCAAAATATTTCGTTCAACACATGACCAATCTCAATGGATGAGTACTGTCAACACATGAACCTTTATTTTATATTGATAAAGATGTAAATTTTATTACTATAATATTTCGTTCAACACATGACTAATCTCAACGGATGAGTACTGGCAACACATGAACCTTTATTTTATATTATTCTTTATTTTTCAAATTGGAATGAGGCCCAATCAATTACCATATAAAGTTAATTATATGGATTTTCATACAACACATGTATATAATAGCATTGAAAATAATCAACCATCAACCAAAGTGCACTACACTGTATAAGCATCAAATATAGATATTCAACGCTTATAACAGCCTGTCAATCAATCGATCGACATATTTAATCAATCAGGATGAGTGAACTTCAAATTTCATCCCAACACCCATGTGGGGTTTCAAACAATCAAACACATATTTTATTTGTGCAGTTGGGCGATGTGTAAAATTTATCGTCCCAATCAATGTCCTTCAAATAGGTGTACATAAACAAAACCGTCCGGTTTGTAAATGAATATTTTATTTTATTCACTTTCACTATATTCATATTCACGTTAAAAATTATATTTTTAACGATACTACATTTTATTTTAACATATGAATTTCTATTCAGTCCATTCTTTAAATAAAACGATATTTTTATTTTTCTAACTTATTTTAGAAAATTTCGGCGGCATAACGGCACGATACTAGAAACGGGACAAGGCCTAGCCTTATCCCCGGTCTAGTGAAGGCCCACGCCATTCACACATCAATCAAATCCATTCATTTCACCAAACAATTCAAACCAAACCAAATAGTCTAACTAATTTGCAATCAAACAAACAAGTCTATGGTCTGTGGACGATTGTGTCGGGTGCTACTAAGCACCGTCTGCATCCTAGTATATATACATAACTAGAGAAAGAAATTTTGAGTGAGAAGTTCTCACCGAAAGCTATCCAAACATCTTGACTCTCCTTTGATATAAATCTTCTTCGTTCTCGCCTTTTTGTTACCTTCATTGCCCGCTTTCACTACCTATGTAAAAATCGAATTTTTACTTCGCTATTCAATATATAAAAATCATATTTTTATTTCGATGTTCAATGTATAAAAATCATATTTTTATTCCGAAGTTCAATATATAAAAATCATATTTTTATTTCGATGTTCAATATATAAAAATCACATTTTTATTTCGCTATTCAATATATAAAAATCGAATTTTTACTTCGCTATTCAATATATAAAAATCACATTTTTACTTTGTTATTCAATCTATAAAAATCGAATTTTTATTTTAAAGGTTTCACCTTTTCTAAAATAAATATTTCGCCCTTTCAATTATAAATATTTCGCTACTACTTTATATAGAAAAATTATATTTCTATATTGCTAAAAATCACTTCTTTCTAACATGAAAAATCATATTTTTCCTACATGAAAAATCTCATCTTTTTGTTTTGAAAAATCTAATCTTTTATAGTTTAAAAATCACTTCTTTGTTTTATTAAAAATCCTACCTTTTCAAAATTAAAAATCATTCCTTGTATAAAAACATAATCTTTTAAAGAATAAAAATTTGATCTTTTACCTCCTAAAAATATGAATCTTAACATCATATAAAAAAACTCAGATTTAAAATTAAAACTTACAACGAACTGGGGAGGGGGATTTCAGTGCACTGCAGGTGGTCGGAGGGGGTCTGAAGGTTAGGGGGAGGTTGCGGTTTGGTCTTGGGGTAGGGTCTCGGGTTTCTCGTCGGAGGGAAGTAGAGAGAAGGGAGAACGGGAGTCGAAGGCGAGGTGGGTGGCTGTGGGAGGACGGGCGCAGGCGGCGCTGCATCGGACGGAGGCGGCGGCTTCGATCCCCTCCAGCGCGATTTCCTCTTCTTCTCTTCTTTTTTTTTTATTTATTTTAGATTCTGAGGAAAAAAATGAACCGAGGGGGGGGGGCAGAGTTAAAGGGGAAAGATATTTATATATATATTTTTTTTATTTAATTATTTTATTTGTAAAAAGTTGACTTTTACATACAACCCCGAAACGAGGCCCAACGCCTGTCGTCCATAGCTAATTACCCCCATTCCGAACACAATGGGATATGTATCGTAGGCTGATTCGACTGTTTGAATCAGTTTCCGTTGAATTTACATTTAAATCACTATATTGAATTTTAAACGTACTTTTCAATTTACCAGGGTCACATACGAACTTTATAAATTCCATAAAAATATTTTCTAGCTTCGTATTGACGATACGGTCCTAACAAAACTAGTTTCGTCGAATTCTGAGACCGTTTGAAAAATGGCCAATTTCCAGTCGATTAAAGTCAACTAAAACTGGTCAAACGCGTTTTCCTTTGCCACGCTCACATATTGATTCGAAAAATTATGAAATTTAAAACCTAGCAATAATTTGACATCACGGACCCAACAAAACTGGTTTCGTCGAAATTCGAGGTCGTTTGCAAAATTTCCATTTTTAAGGGCCTGAATTCCATAGCGACTATTCAGAATTTTCAACTGGACATATCTTTTGATTCCCGCTATGAAATCTCGATTATTCGGATTTGTTGGAAAGATATTGTCAATTAGATCCTAATGTTTTTGGTTTCACAAAAATCCGGATTGTTTTGCACCCGGTATATTCAATTGAAGCTTGAAATCGAATTATCGAACTACCGCGCCATTTTCAATTCTATTTATAATTATATATAAATATTTATATTCTAACGACGACGTATATAATATATACGTTCGAATATATTCAAAATAAATTTCTCGTCGATATTATTTAAAATAATCTAATTTAAATAATCAAAATTCGCTAAAATGGCCAAAATAAAAATTTTAAACTGGCCCAGATTTTCGGGTTGTTACACCATTTTGTAAACGACCTTCGTTTTCGACGAAACCACTTTTGTTTGATCCGTAGTGTCAAATTATCGCTAGATGCAAATTTCCATAATTTTTGAAAGCAATACGTGAGTGTGGCAGAAGAAAACGTGTTTTGACAGTCTTAGTCAATTTGGATCGACTAGAAAATGGCAATTTTTCAAACGGCCTTCAAATTCGATGAAATTAGTTTTGTTAGGACCATATCGTCAATAAGAAGCTAGAAATAATTTTTCTGGAATTTTTAGATTCCTTATGTGGCCCCGGTAAATTGAAATGCGCGTTCAAATTCAATATATAGATTTATATTTTAATTTTGACGAAAACTTATTAAAACTTTAGAATTAGCTAACCGAATATATCCCATTGTGTTCGGAATGAGGGTAATTAGCTAGTGACGACAGTCGTCGGGGTTCGTTTGGAGTTTGAAATAAAAAGTTACTTTTTGAAATCATTAAATAATTAAATAAATGTATTATATTACTTAAACCCCCTCCCCCTCTTCTCTTTACTCCTACGGTCAATGCCCATTTGAAAAAAGAAAAAAAAAAGAAAAAAACCAGTGCAGACCCTTCTCCCCCTTTTTCCAATCGCCATCGCCACAGAGGCGATTATCGCCCCTCCCTACCGATTCGACGATGGCCAGACCCCCACTCGGCCGCTGACGCGGCCTCCTCCTTCCCCCTCTCCACCTCGAAATCCCAAAACACCTAAAACCCAAGCCCAATCGAACCCCTGCCACCCCCTAGCCTCGTCAGGCTCCGGCGCCATCCTCCCTGCCACCAGCGATGACATCACCCACCTCCATTCTGCCATCTACAACGTGAAATTCCCCACAATAACCAGGATTCAACTTTTACACTGCAAGGTGAGTTTTTAAATATGCATTGTTATGAAAACTGAATTTTTATACATGTAGTAAAATAAAAACTGAATTTTTTATGTATGTATAGAAATAAAAGGTTGATTTTTACATATAAGAAGTACCAATAAAGATTTGATTTTTAATTTAAATAAAGCTTTGGTTTTTAATTTAAATAAAGATTTGATTTTTATTTTAGTAAAAGCTTAGATTTTTTAAATGGAAAAGTACAGATTTATAACAACGGAAAGTTTAGATCTTTATATTTGAAAAGAATGGATTTTTATGTGTAAAAAAATACAATTTTTATTCTATAATAGCAAAGATTTTTAAATATAAGAAGATATGATTTTTTATTAAACGAAGGTTAAAGACTAGATTTTTATCAATATAAAGTTTTGATCTTTATTCATATGAAGTTAAGATTTTTTAACAATTTAAAGATTTGATTTTTAATGAGGAAAAATATAATTTTTATATAGAAGGAAGCGTTGTAAAAAAATATGAATTAGAAATAAAAATATGATTTTTATTTATTGGAATGAGGGGATAAAAATATGGGTTTTTATATATGAACAGCGGGGAAAGATCACAGTGGAATTTTTGGTAAATCCGAACCGTTTAAGAATAGAGTACGGCGAAGTGGATCCCAAAGGTGAGAATTTCTCACTTGCATTCTATTTTCTATTTGAAATATATACTAGGATGTAGACAGTGCTGAGCAGCACCTGACACCCGTCGTCCACAAACCATGGACGACTTGTTTGATTTGATTGTGTTGTGAAAATTGATTGTGTGATGTGGAATGGAGTAAAATGTTTTATCGTTAAAAATATAATTTTGAACCGGTATATGAATAAAATAAATATTCATTAACAAATCAGACAATTTGTTTATGTACACCCATTTTACTGATATGGATTAGGACGATAAATTTTACACATCGCCCAAATGCACAAATAAATTTCATTATTTGTTGATTGAAACACCACATGGGTATTGAGATGATATTGGACATACACTTATCCCAACAGTTAGTTGTATGTCAATCGATTGGTTGACAGACTATTATAAGCGTTAAATATTTGTATTTAATGCTTATACAGTGTAGAATGCACTCTGGATGATGGATGGTTATTTATCACTTTTGTTGTATACATGTATCATATGAAATCCATATAATCAAATTATATGGTAATTGACTGTGTCTGATTCAAGTTCAGAAAGAATGTATATTTTAAAATAATAAATATTTTAAAATGAACGAATATTTTTAAAATAATATTCAGTAAAAGATCAAAATTTGATTTTGATGTCTAATTTGGGATGGACACGAATATATTTATATATATATATAGCCACGTTGATTAGAGATGCGCTATTTTGATGCAAACGATATTTATATCGATTTTATTCATTTTGGTAATGAACATCGAAAAGGAATTGATTTCAAAATCTAATATTTTGAAAATACTATCATTTATATGTCGATGATGTGGAATATTCAATTTTGATTAGAAATTGAATGTGACGATGAAACCAGTTTGAAAACGAATTTAAAACGATTTATAAAATACGTTTTAAATGGAAATCGACGAAATATATATTATATATATAATATAATGGCCTGAATAGAACGCGCCGCGGCAGTTCGCGAATTTCGACCATTAACTTCGAACGGACATTACGGGAGAACCGACCATCGGATTCTCCTAAAACTGGAACCGTTGGGTTCGTATCGAAAAGAGCTTTCTAAGAATATTAGGGATTTGAAATCTAATGGTTGGATTTGGAATTGTGTCCAAATCAAATTTGGAAAAGTTCGTTGTAAGTGCAGTTCGATGGCTATTTATGGAAATTGACTGTACAGGCCTTGATAAAATTATTAAAAATATGAATAATTTGTGTAAAATCAAAATAAATGAGTTGGAATGAATAGGGATGAAATTTCCATATTTGAAAAGATAAAAATATATTTTTATCGAAATGAACTAGTTTTGAACTAGAATTACAATCCAATTATTTTTGAAATAAATGAATTAGATTTGATATGGTTTTAAAAATAACTAGAATTTCCAATATATAAATTGGAATGGATTTGAATCGAAATTATCTTCGGAATATTTCGATACTGGATTCCATGATTATACGGATATTGTGGAGGAATTTGGAAGATATATATATCGTTATTCCAATACGGTATTTGTTGATCCCAGAATTTGGCATTGAATATAAGCCGATATATTTTCTATTCAGAGCCTTGTATTTAATATCAAATGTGATTTTGGTTTGTCATGAATGATGTCTTCGTTAACAATGTTTTTGAACCTAGTTGAGAAAAGATTAAACCTTTTTATTTAGATTTAATGAAGTATACCAATTAATTGATATTTAATTGGAATTGAATTGAAATTGGTTTTTGGGTTTATCATGAACGGTGTTTTAAATAACACCTGTTTTCTAACCCAATTAATAATGAAATGAGATTTTGGGTTGTCGTGAATGGTATCTTTAATAATACTATTGTTAGACCCAAAGGAGTTAAGAAAATCAGAAACTAACTGGATATTAGTTAAGTTGAATGGTTTCCTGGGTATTGATCTGATGTTGGTTTCGGCCTTCGTGGTTAATACTTAGGGAATTGTTCACTTGCTAATTTTACAATTAAAGACTAATGGAATGGAATGTGATTTTAGGTTTATTGTGAACCGTGTTTTAAAGGACATTGGTCCTTTGACCCAGTTAAAGATGGGAATAAGATTTTGGGACGTTGTGAATGGTATCTTTAATAATAACCCAATGGAGTTAAGAAAATCAGAAACTAACTGGAGATTAGTTAAGTTGAATGGTTTCTTGGGTATTGATCTGATGTTGGTTTCAACCTTCGGGGTTAATACTTAGGGAATTATTCGCTTGCTAATTTACGGCTAAAGGCTGATGGAATGGAATGTGATTTTAGGTTTATCGTGAACCGTGTTTTATATGACATTGGTTCTTTAACTCAGTTAAAGACAGGATATGATTTTCCAAGTTAAACAATCATTAATATTGATTTTTGGGAAGATTAAAACCAATTGGAGTTTTAATGCATCTTTAATTAGATTGAAATGATATCCAAAAGTAGATTAAAAAATAAATTTAAAGAATTTATCTTTGATAAAATTAATGGGAACCTTTCCCAAAGTATAAGAATAATTGAATAAAGGAATATTCTGGATTGGAATAAGGCGTATGTTGTATTTTATAACACTTGTTTATTATATACGCGAGTTATTTGGAAAGACCGGGTTTATCCCATTTTGAATAACTGATTCGACGATGTGTCGAGAATGAAGACGGTGGTTGAAGACCGGAGGTCTTCACATCGTTTGGATGATTACTGATGTCTTGATTGTGTTATACACCCAAGATAAGGTAATAAGTGGTGATCGTCCAGACGTACTTGGAGATCGACGGATATGCGAGGGCCTCTTCCCTGTATTAGACATATGGTGGAGGAATAAGGTGCCTCCGGTTTCGTTCAAACCCAGAATGAACTTGTAAATGGATGTGCGTCTGACATAGGATTTCATTCTATGTGATTGGTAGACATCGGTTGCATAGCGTGAATTGCCTGTGTGGCATGCTAAGATGCAAATGATCAAGGCTTCTGTTGAAAAGCAGAGTCTTGTGGTTGATAATCAAAGCCCGGCTTTAATATAGCGTAGCTTTGTGTAGCGTTAATTTGTGAGCCTCATACACCGGTGTGAACCAGAAATGGGAGAGGACATCAGGGAGGGCATGCATTTCCTTCTAGCTAGGAGTGGTGTCAGCATTTTGCATGCCCTTACATTTTACTTATGTGGATGATGGATAGCGAGGCGCCTCGGTTATATCGGTTGATCCGGGGCCGATGGAGTCATTTGGCTCATTTACGCCCGATAGGGCGGGGAAACTTAGTATTCAGGCATTTTAATCCACATCGAGTGGACCGGCCCTGACAATCCAATGGCCTACCTGTGTCTGGGTCCTGAGACATGGGCTAGATTGTCTCGAAGCAGTAAGGACGATCCCCTGCCTTGGTTCACAGATGGAATTCCAACTTCCAATACGACATTTTGCGGTTTTAATTGTAAACCTATATGTGGCGACATAGTGGTATGGGGCACTTATGCCGTCTATGATTGATACTTATGAATTAAATTGTTTTGACACAATACACTTATAGTAATAGTAAAACATGAATTTTACGTACCAAACATTATTGGCTATTATAAGGTAAAAACTCTATCCTCCGGCTTGCATTGCATTGTGTGATGGGACCTGAGTCTTATAACAGCTTCATTGTTCTTTATTTAGCATTGCACTATTGTTTAATGCTCTGGTATTCTTGGGAGGAAACCCGTTCCGTGTTATACGGCGTGGTCCCTGGATTTACCTAACTTTAAAATTAAACTAATAACTGTTTTAGTTCTCACACCAGTCACATGACTGACCTGGAGTTTATTGTTTTAACGTAAATTCTGGGTGCCCCTATTTTCCGCACGGGGCAGCTAGTAGTTTTGGTTTTGCAGTTTTATATTCACAGGATCCTGGTTTACAGCTAGAATGATATTCGGAAAGCTCTGTATCTGTATATTCTTTTCAGTTGTGTTTTGTATTATTTTCCGCTGCATTGTAACTTGTAAATCTCTGATATTTAGTAAATGTGTAATATTTATTCATACTCTGTATATTCTTGTATTCTGATGAAATCGTTGTAATAAGAAATGAAATATTCTTCTATTTGTGTTCTGATTTGTCGTGTTCTCAATTCAATCCGGTCTTTCCTTAACGGGGAAGCTCGGGTCGTCTCATTTTTAGTCATTTTGTTGAAATAGAATTTTCAACAAAATATAAGAATCATTTTAATGAAATCAAACTTTTTAATGTAAACAATGTAGAGAATCATTTTAACGATTAAAGAAACATTTTATATAAAAGAATCACTTTTAATTGTAAAGGAACATTTTCAATGGTAAAGAACATTTTTATGTAGAATAACATTTTGATGTAAAAGAACATTTTTATGTAAAGAGCATGTCAATGTAAGAGATTGTTTTAAAATAAAGAATATTTCAAAGTAAATAATATTTTAAAATAAACAATATTTTAAGATAATATATGGTGAAGAATAAGATTACGATTTTGATGTCCGTTTTTGAATGGACACACAAATATAAATATGAAGCCGTGTTAAGTAGCAACGCCATTTTAACCCGAACGGGTTTATCAATCGTTTTCATTCATTTTGTAATGAACATCGAAAAGAAATGATTTCAAATTATGATATTTTGGAAATATTATCATTTTAATACGATAAAGATACATAATATTAAATTATGATTTAAATTGAAAATGAAGTTGGAATCATTTTTAGAACGAGTTTATAAACAATTTATCAGTACGATTTAAATGGAAATCGACGATATATATTATATATATTTAAATGGCCTGAATAGAGTGCGTCGCGCTGCAACCGTTTGCGAATTTCGACCATTAACTTCAAATTGAGGTAACGGGAGATCCGACCATCGGATTCTCCTAAAACCAGAATCGTTGGGTTCGTATCGAAAAGAGCTTTCCAATGAATATAATAAGTTTGAAATCTAACTGTTGGATTTGGAATTATGTCCAAATCAAATTTGAAAAAGGTCGGTATGGATGTGGTTCCGTGGCCGTTATTGGAAATCGACTGCACGGGCGATAATAAAATTATTAAAAATATGGAAAAATTATGTAAAATTATAATAACTAATTTGGAAAGAATTTGGATGAAAAATTCCAATTTTGTAAGGTAATATATATTTTTATCGAAATGAACTATTTAACGAACTAGTTATTAACTAGAATAACAATTTAATTATTTTTAGTAATTAATAAATTAGATTTGAAAATGGTTTTAAAATAACCAAAATTTTCCTATACATATTTATATATATTGGGATGGATCTGAATGGGAATTATCCTTGAAATATTTCGATATTGGATTCCGTTATTATACGAATATTGTGAGGAATTTGGAAGATATATATATATATATATATATATCCTTATTCCCAATACAATATTTGTTGGTTTCAGAATTTGATATTTAATATAAGCCGATATAATTTCTTTTCAGAACCTTATATTTAATGTCAAATTGGACTTTGGGTTGTCATTAACGGTGTCTTTAATAACATTGTTCTTAAACCCCGATTAGAAAAGAATAAATCTTTTAAATAAGATTTAATGAAGTTTTCCAATTAATATTCAATTGGAATTAAATAGAAATATAATTTTGGAAGTTATAAATCTTTTAATTAAGATTATTAGTTCTTCCAATTATATTTTGTAATTGGAATAAAATGAAAAGTGAATTGGGTTTCTTGTGAACTATGTTTTTAATGACATTCGTTCTTTAACCCGATTAACAGTGAAATATAATTTGGAATTTATAAATCTTTTATTTAAGATTTAAATGGAATTTATAGATCTTTTATTTAAGATTTAAATGGAATTTATAAATCTTTTATTAAGATTTAAATGGAGTATAAATCTTTATTTACATTTAAATGGAAATTTTTCTAAAGTAAAGTTTTCTAATTTAATTTAATATGTTAAATTGGAATTGAACGGAATTCAATTTAATGATAATCGAGATAAGCTTCTGTGAATGAAGACCGTTATTATATGTGGAATTTAAAAGGCCTCGCCATTATTCCATTTATATTATTAATCTGATATGAAAATTCATATCGATTATATATTGGTTTGTATTCCGTGTAGATTCCATTTTTATGGAAGATGATTTTGGGATTATCGTGAACTATGCTTTAAATAACATTTGTTCTTTAACCCAGTTAAATATAAGATTAATTTCTTAAATTTGAATAATCATCAGGTAATGATTTTTGAGATTAAAACTGAATTGGAGTTCTAATGAATATTAAACTAGATTAATAATATCAATATTTTATTAGAAGAATATTCTGAATTGGACTGAGGCGTTTGATGTGTTTTTATAGCAATTGTTTATAAAATACACGATTTTTTATTAAAAACCATGTTTAACCCATTTTGAATAATTTCTACGACAATTAAGAGTAAAAGATGAAGATGGTGGTTGAAGACCCGAGTTCTTCACATCGTTTGGGTGATTACTGATGTCTTGATTGGACCTTACACCCAAGACAAGGTAATAAGTGGTGATCATCCAAATGTACTTGGAGATCAATGGATATGCGAGGACCTCCCTCCTGTATTGGACATCTGGGACGCGGAATAAGGTGCTTTCGGTCTCGTTCAGGCCTAGAACGGACTTGTAAATGGATGGTACGTCTGACATTGTATTCTTTTATGTTGTATTCGTTGATCTCTGCTAAATATATATCTTTTTGGTGGAGGAGAATTTATTCTCTTGCTTAACACCCTTCTCTGGGACGTACGAGCTCAGAGGTTATGTATTAGCAGAAATTAATGGTATGGTATGGACTAACAATGTGGCATGCTAAGTTGCAAATGATCAAGGCTTTTGTTGAAAAGCAGAGCCTTGTGGTTGATGATCAAAGCACAACTTATTTAGGCATAACTTTGTGTATAGCGTTACTTCGCGAGCCTCACAACCCGGTATGAATCTGAAACGGGAGAAGGACCCCAGGGAAATGTACATATATTAGTTTCTAGCTAGGAGGGATATCAGCGTTTTGCAAGCCCTGGCATTTTACTCATGTGGATGTTGCTTATTACTTGATGGATAGAGAGGCGGCTCGGATACATATATATACACATATACGTACTCCGAAAAAATGGCGGACGCAAACCCTAACCCAACCGACATCCATGGAACTAATGAATCTGAAGAAAATGATGATGATACTGGGTGGCTAGAAGTCAGATCCAGGAAGAAAAATGCGAACGTGTTGCAAAATTCAGATGGTCAAACCAATCATGCTAAGATTCAATCAAATCAGCGACACGTAGCGGCACATAAGACAAATTCTCGTAACTCGATTCATGTTAAGAATGCAAGGAATAATTCTAACAAATGGAACAAAAGCCAAATCTTCAGATCTGGTACAAGAACATGGGCCAACACAGTGGTAGGCAACATTGTAATTTCTGGTGGTGTAGAATTTTTTGAAACCGCCTCTGACGAAGAAGGCAAATTTGTGGAACTGGATGATACGATATTTGACTCTGCTAAAATGATGTGTGGGAACTCAATTTATATTTATTTAATAGGAAGAAGGCCTTTCTATTTGCATTTAAACGCGTATATTAGGAGAGAATGGAAGCCAGTGGGTAGATGGGTATTTTTGCAAGAGAAAATGGTTTTTATCTGATTAAGTTCGAAAGGGAAGATGACTATTTAAGTGTTCTAAATGGTGGTCCATGGTTTATGGATAGGAAGCTAATTTTTCTTAACAGATGGGAGCCAAATATTAGACTTGAGCGAGACATGCTTGAGTCACACCCTATGTGGATCAAGCTCAAAAATCTTGATTTAACCTTATGGAATGCGAGAGGAATCATTAAATTGGCTAGTATGGTTGGCACTCCACCCACTATGGATGACAACACTAAGAATGTTACTAAATTGAACTATGCAAGAGGTGTTAGTAGATATGAAAGCGGACAGTGAAATTATACATTCCATACGAGCAAAAGATAGTCGGGTTAATTTATATATACAAGAAGTTGAATATGATTACATTCCCCTTTCCTGCAAAACGTCCAAATGCTTTGGTCATTCAAATGCGGAATGCAAAGTAGTAGCCAAACCAGTGAGACAAGTTTGGGCAGCCAAAGCCAAAACGTTCAACAATGACATATTTACAGAATAAAAAGCTAATCACAGTGTCATTGATGAAGATACCCAAACCCCTAGCAATTTATTTACAAACACTAGTTCTGAAATCATTACTGAAGTGGTGCAGGTGGCCCTTCAGCAACCCTTGGTGGTTGAACAGTCGGTGCAGCAGGTAGAAAAGGGAGTAGTAGAGGCATTAGCTCATCCGATTGGGCTGGATGATCAACCTGAAATAGAAGAAGACCTAAGAAGATTAGATATTGAAATACCCAGTTCTGATGAGGATGATGCTCAAGAAGATAATCAAACAATGAGGTACATACAAAACTCAATCAGGAGTATGAAAAACAATTTGAAGATGAGGATGCAAGTAATAAAGAAGTTGGTGCATCTAAGTAAGAGAATTTTCTCCTCTCATTTTGAGGAGGAGAAATCTCAAATCAATATGTCCATAATTTCGTGGAATGTGAGAGGTCTGAATAATGACACCCATAAGTTAGACCTCTACAATCTTCGAAGGAAATTTCTTCCTTCCATTCTGGGTGTTCTACAAAACAAAATGAGCCAAGAAAATATTAATTTCTTTGCAGAAAATTTGGTTAATGAATAGGACATCATCCACAATGATGATTGTGAAGTTAAAGGTAGAGTCCTGATTATTTGGAATAAAAATACATGGAAAATGCAGGTCATTAGCAAAGATCTGCAACATATTACTGTGTGTGCAGACAATTTAGGGGGGCTCAAACTTCAGATCACTATGGTGTATGCACATAATCTTGCGGAGAAAAGAATAACTTTATTGAATCAGATACAAGAAACTGCAAAAAACACTATTTTACCTTGGATAGTAATGGGAGATTTTGATGCATACTTAAGTGTTCATGATAAACAAGGTGGAAATACCATTCGTACCTCCCAACTAGCCGAATTCAACAAAGTGGTGCTTGCAACTGGACTAATTGAACCAGTTAGTAGTGGCCTGCAATACACATGGTCAGGGGGTCAAAAAAAAAATCTTATGTAAACTTGACTGTGTTCTTGTTAATGCTAGATGTATGACCAAATTTGATGATATGAAAGTCACTGTCTTACCACCATCGTCTAGGGTTCACTGTCCTATACATATTTCACTAATCATCAGACAAGGTCAAGAAAAAGGTAAACCTTTCAAATATGTCAATCACTGGCAACAACTGGAGGGTTACTACAATAACATATGCTTGTCTGAATTAGTGAATATTCGTGATTGCTTTATGTACAATCTGGTTCAGTTTCTTAAAAGCACTAAAGCAAAGCTCAAAGAATGGAACAAATTGCGTCGAAAGAGTAATGAAACTATTGGAAAACTGGAAATTCAATGTGATGATGCTATTAAAGCTATTGAAGATGGTGATAATTCTGATAGAGCATGGAAATTCTATGCAGAAAACAACAGGAGCTCAAGTCTGCTCTACAAATCAAGGCGGTGGAGTTAAAACAAAAGGCTAAAGAAAAATGGCTTACTGATGGCAATACTTGTTCTAAATTTTTTTATACTAAAATGTCTGTACGCCGTAACACTAATTATAATTTGCAAATTCTTGATCAAGATGGCTGTCCGGTCACAAATTGTGAAGAGCTTGAGCATGGAGCAATATCTTATGTCAATGAACTGTACAATAGAGAAACAAATGACAACTTACCCAGTATTATTCCTCGGAGGCTCGTTAATGCTCATGGGAGGCGCATGCTGTTGGCTGATATTGACAGTGAGGAGATCACTACTACATTGAAATCCATCCATCGGGATTCTGCTCCCGGTCCTGATGGCCTGGGTTCTGCTTTCTACATGAATCATTGGGGGGACCTGCAGAGATATGTTGTGTTAGCGATAAAAGAAGCTTTCAGATCTGGTAAATTTCTCAAAGAAATTAATCATACGTTCTTATGCCTTATTCCAAAAAAAGACAAACCTTCTTGCATTGCGGATTACAGACCAATTGCTTGTTGCAATGTTATTTATAAAATTTTGAGTAGAGTAATATGCAACAGAATGAAAAAGGTGCTCCCTTACTTGATTGCCGAGTGTCAAAGTGCATTCATTAAAGGGCGAAACATTTATGGAAACTCTCTGCTTGCTCACGAACTGATTAGAAACTTTAATAAGAAAGGTCCAGACAAATTTTGCTTGAAAGTTGACCTTCAGAAAGCGTATGATAAAATTAGTAGAATTTTCATTATTCATATGCTTAAATGTATGGGTTTTCCGAATAAATTTGTGGAGCGGTTTAGAGAATGCATTACCACAGCTACCTTCTCTATATTGATTAATGGAGTTCCGAAAGGTTTTATTTCAAGTAACCGGGGTATCAGACAACTGCATCCATTATCCCCCTACTTGTTTGCAGTCGCGATGGAATTTTTCTCCCTTCAGATGGAAATAGCCACCCATCATAAGAAAATTTAGACCATCCATAACTTCCCTCCTAAAATCAGTCACTTGTTATATGATGATGATCTTATTATATGTATAAAATCTAATTATCATGCAGGAAATGAAGTGAAGGACAATTTTATTAATCTGGATAGATATGTTGGTTTGAAAGTTAACGAACAAAAGAAAAAAAATGTTATTTCAACTCTTTATGTTCTAGAAGAGAAGATATTTTAAGGATTTTAAATGTCAATGAAGGCGAGTTACCAGTTAAGTACTTAGGGGTTCCACTATCCTCTAACAAAATTACAGATAGAGAATTTGCTAATCTCATTACTGGTATAAGAGACAGGTTGCAAAGTTGGAGTTCCATATTACTTTCCTTCGCTTAAAGGATAGAACTGGTCCATACAGTTATTCAAGCGAAGATATATTTTTGGTTACAAACTTTTCAACTGCCTGACGCAACTATTAATAAAATTGAAAGTGTTTGTGCAGATTTATATGGAGAGGGGGTCTCCATAAAATTAAATATTCTGATCTTTGCAAGCCAAGAAAAGAAGGAGGCGTTGGTTTACGTAATCTCAGAGTAATGCGAGATACTTTTGCGGCAAAGATGGGATGGAAAATCATAAATTCACATGGTTTTTGGGCCAGATGGATGAGGAATAGATAAATTCGGAACAATTTTTGGACTATGGGAATGGACAATAACTCCTCGGCCACATGGAAAGCAATTCTAAAAGCTCGTGACACATTAGTGACAAATTGTACGAAAGTAATTGTTAATGGATGTGATACGGATCTGTGGATGGATCCTTGTCTAAAGAGCAAGTCTATTGTTGAACGAGTGGGCTGGGATACATATTCAGCATATGGATGTCCGAATAAGACTGTAAATGACATCATATGTAATGGCAATTGGAACTGTTCTCAACTGCCAATCACTAATGACCTTAGAAATGAAATCATACAAACTCCTATTCTGAACTCTCGAGATAAGGATATTTGGACGTGGAACCAAAATGATAGTTTTATTCTCATAGAGGCTTACGACAATATAAGGGATGCTAACTCAATCACTGAATGGCACAAAACTGTGTGGAATACAGTCAATGTCCCAAAGATGGCATGTGCAACTTACAAAGCAATTTTACAACGATTACCCACTAAAGACAGATTGTGCAAATGGGGTGTTAATGTAGAGCCAAATTGTGTTTTGTGTAATAACGCAGAGGATTCTCATAGCCATTTATTTTTCTTATGTCCATATACCAGAATTAATGTCCAAAACACCAATAAACTTGATGATTTAATTACTCACCTGCTCAGAGGTTGGAAGCGTAAAGATATGGTGACCGAAGTAAACTTCATCACCTTCACAACTGCAATTTGGTGGATTTGGAAGGAGAAAAATAGAAGAGTCCATGACAACAAGAGCAAAACATCAGATGCGATCTGTCGACATATACTAATTGATGTTAACATCACGAAGAGGGAAAAATTGAGGAGGAGACTTATGCCACCCCTAGAATGCATTGAAGAGGATGAGGTACATGAGGATCAAGGGCGAGAGACGTTGGAATCCCAGATACTTCGAACCAGTTTCAGCCGCCATGATCGACTAGGTTAAGGAAAGTTAACTTCAATTTGGGAATGTTTAGTTTGAAGTCAATTTTGTTTGTTACTATGTAATTATAAGTGTGGCTTTTCTAAATGGGCTGGCTTGGCTAAATGGGCTCAGTTGAGCTGCTTTGTACATATGAGCATTTTATTTTTGGGCTGACTTACCAATAAAGACTAAACCCATTTTCAATATATATATATATATATTGATAGTGATCTGGTCGACACTACTGACCAGATTATTTTATGCACCATAGTGTAGGCTAACATATAGTTTATGGTATAACTAATCATCGACGAATGACCAACCCTGGCGCTCCTGGGTGCAGTTGCGGCTGAGTCCTGAGGCATAGGCTAGAGTGTCTCGAATTTGGTAAGGATTATCTCTTGCCTTGGTTCATGATGGAAATCCAACTTCCAATACGACACTGTACGATTTTTATTGTAGAATTAATATGGCGACATGATATATGGTACCCATGCTGTCTATGATTGATACATTTACTTTCGAAATTGATTTCTACACTATGCACTTTATAGTAATAATAAAGAGAAATTTCGCGTATCAAGCATTTTTGGCTATTATAAGTGAAAACTCTATCCTCCGGCTTGCCTTGCATTGTGTGATGGGACTTGAGTCTTATAATAGCTTCATTTTTCCAAAAAGCATTACGTTGTTTTCTTTTAAATTAGGGGTCATGTGGAGTAAACCCATTCCGTGTTATACGGCGTGGTCTCGTGATTTACCCAACTTTAAAATCAAGCTAATAACCATTTTAGTTCTCATACCAGTCCCATGACTGACTTGGAGTTTATTATTTTAACCTAAACACTGGATGCCCTTATTTTCCACACGGGCAGCTAGTAGTTTTGGTTTTGCAGATATTATATTCACAGGATACTCATTTACAGCTGAAGCGATATTCGGAAGGCTCTGTATCTATGTATTTCTCTCAGTTGTATTTTGTATTATTTTTCCACTGTTTTATAAATGTAATTTAAATCTATGATATTGTATTCATCAAATGTAAAATATTTATTCATACTCTGTTATATTCTTGAACTCTAATGTAATTGTTGTAGTAGCAATGAAAATGTTCTTCTGTATGTGTTCTGATGAGTGTTGTTCTCAAAGCAGTCTGAGCTTTCCTTTACGGGGAAGTTTGGGTCGTTTCATTTGGTAGTAGAGCGAGGTTTACAGAGCGAGAGAACAAGACACATTAGAATCGAGCGAAAGAATTCTTCTAGGATCAGTAGTATCCTAGAACGAGTATGAAGAGTATTAATTTTAAAAAGAAAATGAAAACAAATTTAGTTTTGAAAATTTTATCTTAAAATACGTATTTGAGATATTATTATATTTTAATTTGGACAATCGAGTATATAAAGATTTTGAATGCACGCGTAATTAACGTATGTTCGAAGTTTTAATATACTGGATAGATATAGAATCACACTCTAGTCGCTCGGAGATGATTATGATGATTGATATATCATCATCAGTATTTGTGTTCGTGTTTCGAAAGTGGTATATCTATATATTTCCATTGACTGGTGTGAGAACCAAAATATAGTTAGGATTTATTGATGTGATTTGCACTAAAAATATGATTTTTGACTATATATAAAAGTTATATATATTTGGAAAGTTAATCACCTAATCAACTGCTGGTTGTTATGTTTGATAATTAGTTTAACTAACTAAAATATTGGAATGATAACTAATTTAACCAGTATATAAAAAGAATTATAAATTTAGCTCAATCAAATTTAATATTGAACTGTATTGAAAGTTTATTAGAATTGAAAGTTGAGATGGTTAGTTAAACAACTTTCAGCTCCGTTCCTTTTCGAGGACGAAAAGATTTTAAGTGGGGGAGATTGTAACAACCCGGAAAATCAGAACCAATTTAAAATTTTTATTTTAGTAATTTTAACGGATTTTTAATAATTAAAGTAATTTATTTTAAATAATAACGATTAAAAATTTATTGTAAATCGAAGTTAGAATTTATAAATCTATAATATTTATATTACGAGCCTGAAATGGCGCGGTAATTTCAAAATTCAATTTTAAACTTTGGAAAATTATATAAAATTAATTATAAGTCGGAATTGGGCGAAACAAGAAACGCTAGGATCGTACTGATGATATCTTTCTAATAAATTTTAGAAATTGAGATATCAGTTTATAAATTGTAAGTTTTGACAAAATTAAACTTCAGAATAGTCGCTATGGAATTTATGTATATAATATATATGGCCCAAAAGGCTATTTTTCACATACAAATGAATTTGGACTCGAAATCACTTCCATTGAGTTCAAAATGACGTTTCTGAATTCAAAAAGTATAAGCACTGATATATTTCGATACTCGGAATTTATTCATATAAAAATGTATTTTTAATATAAAATATATACCTGTTAAAAAGTGAAAATTTTCAAACGGTCTCCAAATTCAACGAAATTAATTTTGTTAGGATCGTATCATCAAAACAAAGCTTGAAATAATTTTTCTGTAATTTTCAGAATCAGTATGTGGTCGTAATTAATTTACAGTGTAAACTGTCAATTTTCAGACTTTAAAATTTCATTATTAATGCATACGTACTCGGAATTCGACGAGACCAGTTTCTTTAGATCCGTAATGTCAAAGAATAGTCGTTTTTTATTTTTCACTGAAAATAGAATCCATAGGTGATCACACGGATTTTTAAACCATGAAAACGGATTGAATTTGAGTATATTATAATATAATTAATTATACAACGGCTAAAATAAAATCATTCACCTCTATATATTGTCCTAAATTTCTCATAACCCTAGAGGAAAACCCTAATATATTTCTTCTTCTTTTTCATGGTGGCAGCTTTCCTCCTCTCTAAAATTCTTTTGCAAATAAGACCCTAGAAACAAAACAATTTTTATCTCACAATCCTTAAACAATTAGACTAAACCATTTCTGGGATTTGAAGATCATCAGACCACTATCTACGACAAAAATTCCATAGCATATCGTCGCGCGGATCGCCGGAATCTGAGTTAAAAGGCAAAAAATAACTTTTGGATTTTGGCGAATTACACGCAATCCATGAAGAATTAGGTGATGGCCCAGTTGAAGAAATTGTAGAGGAGAGATAGATGAACAACTTTGTCTTAGGTTGTTCAATCTGAGAGGGATCGGATTGGCGGAAAAATCATGATGATTGGAGATGATGTATTTTAGCAAGCAACGTACAAAGATGACCAAATTCCGGCTGATTGAGTAGGGTTCAGGTGATGGTCCCTGAAGAGAAGTTCTTTGGGGGTGGCGATGTGGAGGATTCTGGTGGGGTCCGCGATCTCAGATCATGGTGTGGTGGCTGGAATGTTGGCTGAGGCGGACGGTGGTCGAGCTCGATTTGGGGGCTGACGGCATCGATCTGGGCGTCGGTTCTTGCGACGGAGGGGCGCCTCGTGTAACGACCCGGATTTTTGAATAGTTTATTTAAAATATTTAATATGGTTTTAAATATTGAGGTGATAATAAAAATAATTTTTTATATTGAGTTATCGATTTAGTAATCGAATATAATTTAATTTATAATATATCGAATTATTATAATTCGAAATATATTTTAAATCGAAGTTAAAAAACTGAATCAAAATGATTCAGATGATAAGTAGGAATTTTATTTGATATATACGATAATAAATAATAATTTATTTTCAAAGAATTTATGGTTTTCGAAATTTAAATTATATTATATTAATTTAATATGGCATATGTGTTGAAATTAAATATCAGAATATTTAATGTTGAGTTCAGAATAGGGTTATTACATTGAAATTTCAGTCGGTATGCTAGAATAGCGGTTCGTGATTTAAATTAATGGACCCCGAGTTATTTAATTATATTAATTTATGTCGAATCATATTAATTTGAAATCAAATCGCGTTTAAATCAAATCTAATCGAATTAAATTGTTTTGTACCTTAACCTACTCTATCCCTAAACTATATGTACCTTGCGCGTAGACCCTATTTCCTTAATGCTGAAGCATCTGTCCATTATAAAATGCAAACCTCTCCTTTATGTTTTCCAGTTCGTTCTTCAGAAGGGAAACCCGTTCCTTTTTAAATAAAAAAAGAGGCTCATTCCTTGACTTTAAAAGTCCAAGCTTCTAAATAAAATAATGGCTACTGCTCGAATTCCTTAAGCAGTTTCGTACTCGTTAATTTCAAAAGCATCTCATGGAAATGCAAATTGGGAGTGTCGCATAGGTGCTTGGTGATCGACAGGAGGGAGCGTGGGTCAGGGTATTAGTTTTGGGGATTTCGACTTGTCTTTTGGGGAAGTCGACCTCAATAGTTGTCTATCGAGAGGAGTTTCTGGGTGCTTTGGGGGACCGCGATGTGGAAGATGACCAGAGCAGGTTTCAGGGAGTGACATCAAGGTGAGGAACGAGATCTGGAGTGAGTTCTATCGAAGCTATCAAGTTGGAATAGGGGTTGCGATTTGCTCTTGTGGTTCGGTGCTTGGGTACGACATTTGGAGCAGTTGAGTTGAGGTGTTACACAGTGTCGTTAAGTGATAGCCATGAAGAATGAGAGAGCTGAAATGTGGTGATGATGATGGCACAAATAGTGGATACTGGAATTGAAATTGGGGATGTTCGACGTTTGATAGGAGTTACGACTTCTGTAATTGGATGATGGAGTCTATAGCAAGGATGCCAGTTTGACATCAACGAGGGGGTTTCATTGGTTGATAAAGGCGGCGGTTGGCAATGGATGTTTGGGGAAAATCAGTATCTTTATTTTCTATAACAGAAGTCGAGAGTGGAGAAATCCGGTCATGGGGTTTCCATATTTTCAGAGCAGTATGGTAAACATTTGAAGGAGGGAGGACTAGTGGTTTATTAAGGTGATTCTCTTAATTTTAAAATTGAATTTTTATTCAGATTTGTTCGAGGGCTTATAAAATATATTTTTAATTCAAATAAAGTTAGATTCTAATGTCGTCGAGCTCGTAAGGATATAAGTTATCACCAGAGTTGGTTTGGGATTTTTCCAGATGAACTGGTGAATTTTAAATTAAATCGAACATCGTTCAGTTTAATTTAAAATTAGAGCAAGCTGCAATTAAAATCTCGGTGAGTAAATCTCACTCACATTTTTACTTAGAATTATTTTATTTGTTAAAATAATTGATCATTGGTTGTTTGCATGCACTGAAATATTTTTGTGGCTATCGTATATATTAGTTATTTAGGATTGGTGTTTGTGGCTATTATATACATATATTATATATATATATATTGGTGATTGGTTGGATTCCCGCAGTACCATTAGCGGATGCCCGCATTATCATTAGCGGATGACCCTATATGCCCCACGCTATGATAATGGATGACCTTCTATACCGTGATATCCTGCCTCGAAGCAGGATGGGTATTATTTATGTTGGCTAACATCTGTGGATGCATGGAAAACAGGTTGGAGGGATCCAACTGGATTCCTCAAAAATATTATTATTTGTTTGTTCTGATATATATTGTGTTAGAAAATCCATTTTGGTATTTTTCAAATTTAAAGGGAAAAATCTGTTTATCTAAAATAGAATTTGAATATAAATTGGACTACAAATATATTAACTTATTTGAATACATAAAACAAGTAGTGAATTTGTGAATGTTGTTTATAAATTAATAATACGAGATTTGAAGTGAAATTATAAACAATGTTTATAAATAAAGTGGAAAAAATATCATTTTATAATTTGAACACTTAAATTTAAATGTGAATTTAAAAATAGAAATGGGGAAATCGTTTTAAAGAAATAAACAATGGAATTTATTTTGATGTTCAGAATATAAATTGAACTAAAATAAATCCATAAGGATTTATGATTTGAATTCGATTAATTCGAAATTATTTAAATAGAAGTAAAATTGAATATGAAAATAAATTGGTGTTATATATATATATATATATAAGTTATTATAAATAGAAATTTCCAAAATAAGATTTTGGTTGTAAATAGATTTCAAAATAGAACTTGTTTAAATATATAAGACAAGGAAATCTATAAACGATGTTTATAAATATGATGAATTAATTATCAAGAGATAAATTTGAAATATTAAATTCAAATATGAATTTAAAAGTATAAATTGAAATCATTTCGAAGAAAGGGAATGATAGTTTTTATTCCGAAATTCGGAATATAAAAGGGGCTGGGTTTCAAATAGGTATTTGAAAGGAAAGCTTGTTTTGATTTTTAAACAAGAAAATTAATTTATAAACAATGTTTAGAAAAATAGGGAAATAAATTATCATTGGAAAATTTAGAAGTTTAAATTCAAGAAAGAATTTAAAAGGTGAAATTGGAAAACGTGTTGAAAATAGAATAATTGATTATATTCTAGGATTTAGAATATAAACTGAATTGAGAAAATCCGAAGGAGTTATAATTGGAATTCGATTATACCGAATTTTATAATTTATTTATAAAAGGAATTGGAATTTAAAATAACAAATTGAGTATAAATAAATGTATAACTGAATAAGGAAAAATCAGCGGTTATTGACAATCAGAGTTATTGAGTTGAATTGTGAAAATTGGTTTGATATATATTAAAAATATATTAGAATGGAGTTCAATTTATTTTAAACGAAGTTTTAAAAGTTTATATATATAAATATAATTAAACAGAACTCATCGCAGCACGACAGTTCGTAAATTGGCGTTTTGAACTTCAATTGAGTATATGGAACTCAATTTAAGTTGGAATTCTTTGGAACAAGAATCATCAGGACCGGTCGAATAATAGATTTCTAATGGACGAGAGAAATCTGGATTTCATCTGATAGATTTTGAGTTATGTCAAAATCAAATTTTCAGAAAAGCAGCGCCAAAATCGTTTAAAAATCATAATGGTTTATATAAATAAATATAAGGATTTTAAGTAAATAAAATCCTAATTTGAGTTATAAAATAAATACGAACTCAATTTGTGTAAATAAAATGATTTTTGAAACAACAATCAGATTTTAAATTATTGAATAGAATTAACTAATTTAAAGAAAAATTAGTTAATGAACCTTTGGATTGAATTGGACAATGGATAAGTGAATGGGGTTTGTAATTCATATTCGAAATCAAATAGGGAAATTGAATTGAAAATGGAATTCAAATGGGTTTATAAGCAAGTAAATATTTGTATTTGAACTGATATGTTCAAACAGAAAGTGGAACAGTCAAAATAGCTAATTAGAAAATAAATTAACGAATTGTGTTAAGAGGAATGGATTGAGTTGAAACCAAATGGGAATATTTGGATATGGGTTAGACATGTATGGAATGAAGTATATGTAGATTTTAATTCATATGCCGACAATAAGGTACATGTTAAAATTCCATATGAGATTATATGCACCGAATCGGCAAGCCGCTTGGCTTTTTTGGTTTTCTTTTTGAATGGAAACGGCCTAGAGAGGCGAGTTAAGGTTTGAACTATTGATCGGTACCAAGGAGATTATGGCGAAATTTTCTGGAAATTTAAGGGGTTAGATTATTTTTAAGAAAATTTGATAATTAGAAATCAATGTATCGACATATATAGAATTCGATAAGGAAATGAACTTAAAATAGAATATTATAAACAAAAAGGAAATCTATAAATTAGATTTGTTAAAAATAGAAAGAGAAGCATATACATGTTTTAGGAATGGAATATTGGTTTAATATGGTGTTGATTATTCGAGTTAGTGATCTTGTTTGTTTTGAAGTTAATAATATTTTCAATCAAGGTCTGAAAGATAATTATACCCTAACTCGATTGATATCATTATAAGCTGATAAGTAGCAAGATTCAGTCTCAATGAGAAATGTTTAAAGAAATTTAGTCGAATGCAGTATTTTGGGTTGTTGTAGCGATGTTTTACATAACATTCGTTTTAACCCAAGTAAGTGGAATTTTGCAAATATAATAATAAATATTTCCTAAGTATAGAAATGAATTGTCGTGAAACGGAGAAGTAATTGGAATATTTTCCAATTATTAATAGAAGATATTTTCTAAGTATAGAAAATAAAAGATGGCGAAATATGGAAATGTTTTCCAAACAGCGTAAGAGACCAAGGTGATTATTGAAAATATTTGGTTAACAAATATTAGTAAAGAAATGAAGAAGCGATTTAATTAACGAAATATTAATTAAGAGGCCCAGTGATTTGTTTGATGGTTGGAATTTTGTTTATTTTCCTTCGATAGTTAAATAACCGACTATCGAAATATTTGCCACTATCGTTGTCAATATGGAGAGACCGGTTAGATTATTATCCGTGAGCCACTCCGTATTGGCAGTAGCATTGCGAATCAGATTATATGATGATAATCAAAGATGGAGTAAAGCGCAAGGACTTTTTCTTTTTATGGAAATTGTGCCTTCGGTTTCGTCCAAATCCAGAACGAATGTTTATGGACGAATGTCTGGCAGAGTATTTCTAATGATCGAATATGTTGGTCTGTATAGATATATATCGTGGCGGAGAATTTATTCTCTTAGCATAATATCCAGAATATATTTATGCAAATCAATTAGTGATTAATAGATCTGACAATGTGGCATTCAAATTGATTGTGCTATCAATGAATGACAAGGAATCGTAGCCTCAGGCATCAACAACCGGGAAATAACAAAAATCGGGCAGGCAGAATAGCTATGTGGGTCACTCCATTAGGGTGTATAATCACCTATCCAGAGAAATTCATTTAATTCCTTATTCTATTCAGTGCTGTCCCATTTGGGAAACGGTTGCTGATCCCAATCGTTGGTCATATACATTTGATACACTCAAGCGAAATGAGTGGTCGGTTATGTATGGGTCGGGTTGCAAGATGTTCTTGTTTAACCCAGTGTATTCCCCACTAGAGATACACTACCGGGAGGTGGTTCCATACCTTGACTTTTTGGAAATCCAATCTCCAATAAGCGTCCTTCGGTTTTTGATTTTATACTATGTACGTGGAGCGTAAGATGCAAGCATTCTGCTATTTGGTTATTTATTTGACTAGACATTATTATAATTCCACTGGATTTTCATATCAAAGTGTATTGGGATATAGTAAGGTAAAAACCAACCATGTTTATGCGTGGGCTGGTCTTGCTATTATCCTTTCTTTCAAAAGGTCTTTGAATGTTAAACAAATGGTTGGATTTTACTCACACCAGTCCCATGACTAACCCAAAGTTTATTTTGTTTGTTTTCCCTAAGCTCTTGGATGCCCAAATTTGTACGGGCAGTCAAGTAGTCGGGATTTTACATATTCACTTGGAGGAGCTTGAACCAGGAGGCTTCACCAGTTAGCAATAGACTATCATATATTACGATGTATACGATGTTTGTATCTGGAAACAGGTGTTTATAACTGTTCCAGGAATAATTGTTGTGCTCTGATAATGGCATGTATATACAGTTACTGATTTGGATTTCAAAAGTTATGTTATTTAATATATTTTATTCGTTTCGTTATGAGATTTGTGTTCTTCATTTTCCTTCCATTCTAACTTTTCCTTCTTTCTATTCCTCATCCTCTAACTTCTTTCTAATAATGATTCGTATTTCTGTGCAATCTGGGTTGGACGTGTGATGAATGTAGTCAACTCAAATAGTACGGATTTGCGGGCCGTTACACCTCGTGAAGGGGAAGCGATAGGTGGTTGTGGTCGACGATCTGGTGGTCCGACGTGGTGGCGGTGAGGAGAAAGAAGGGTGGAACGATGGTTTTAGGTAATAGGGGTAAATTCAAATTTAAATTAAATATTTAATTTAATTATACAATGTTTATTATACGATAACTTCCTCTTATGAGGTTGAAATTTGACGATTTCAGATCTGTTGTGATAATGAAGTCGAGAGCTTCGCAATGACACTAATAGGTCCAATTTAGAGCAAGTTGGATTTTGGGGCAATTTTAAATCCAAACGGTACCAAAATCATCAGTTAAAGACTGTCCGAGTGGAAACAAAGGTGAGAATTCCTCACTAAAATTTCTGCACTGTTATTTATTTATATTTCATAATTAAAATATATATATATAATTGCCAAAGTAGATTTTTATCAGTTTAATCATTATAAACTGTATATTGTGCCTGTTAGATCAGTTTTCTCGTCCGCAAACCATCGACGATTTAAATTGACTGTATTGTGTGTTGTTTGTGTTGTTGAAATGTTAACACATTAAAAATGTTAGTATTAATGTGATAGTGAAATTAGATTATAAATATTCATTTATAATTTGAACAGTGAAAATTGTTTAAATTTCTTAACCAATAATCTATTTAAATAAACTGTTGTTTGAAAACCCTATACGGGTATTGGGATGAAATTTGACAAACACTAATCCCAATATTTAATTATATGTCGATTGATGGATTGCCAATCTGTGATGACCGTTATTTATTTATTTTAATGCTCACATAGTTGTAAATTTCACTATGGATGCAAACGAACTGTTTAATGAGTGTTTATCATTATTGTTGTATACCTGCGGTATATGAAATCCATATAACTGAAATTATATGGTAATTGATTGAGTCTTATTTCGATTCAGAAATAAACAATGTTTTTATAATAAACAATATTTTAGAATAAAATAATATTATAATGTAAAAAGTACATTTTAGAATGAAAATAACATTATAATGTAAAAGACATTTTAGAATTAAAAAGGGCATTTTAGAGTTAATATGATATTACTGTGGAAATAAAATAGTTGAAACTAAAATTTACATTTTATTTGAAATGAAATAGTTGGAACTAAAATTTACATTTTTGTTGAAATGAAATAGTTGAAACTAAAATTTACACTTTTGTTGAAATGGAACAGTTGGAACTAAAATTTACATTTTTGTTGAAACTAAAATTTACAGTGAAATAGTTGAAACTAAAATTTACATTTTTGTTGAAATGAAATAGTTGAAACTAAAATTTACACTTTTATTGAAATAAAATAGTTGAAACCAAAATATCATTTTTGTTGAAATGGAATAATCAAAACAAAAGTAACATTTTTGTTAAATAGATTTGTATCAAAACAAAATAACATTTTTGTTAAATAGATGTGTGTTAAAACAAAAGTGTCAATTTTGTTGAATTAGACTATTGTAAATAAAATGAAGTTATCATTTTAATTCATTTTGGTAAAATAGAATTGTTAACAAAATGAAGTTGTCGCTTTTTAGTCATTTTATTGAAATAGAATTGTCAAAAAAAATATAAGAATCATTTTAATGAAATCAAACTTTTTAATGTAAACAATGTAAAGAATCATTTTTAATGATTAAAGAAACATTTTATGTAAAAGAATCACTTTTAATTGTAAAGGAACATTTTCGATGGTAAAGAACATTTTTATGTATAATCACATTTTGATGTAAAAGAACATTTTTATGTAAAGAACATGTTAATGTAAGAGATTATTTTAAAATAAAGAATATTTCAAAGTAAATAATATTTTAAAATAAGCAATATTTTAAAATAATATACGATGAAGAATAAGATTATGATTTTGATGTCCGTTTTTGAATAGACATACAAATATAAATATGAAGTCGTGTTAAGTAGCAACGCCTTATTAACCCGAACGGGTTTATCGATAGATTTTATTCATTTTTTAGTGAACATCGAACAGAAATGATTTCAAATTATCAAATATTATCATTTTGATATGATAAAGATATATAATATTCAATTTTGTTTTAAAATTGAAAATGAAGTTGGAATCATTTTTTTAAACGAGTTTATAAACAATTTATCAATATGATTTAAATGGAAATCGATGATATATATAGAATATATATTATATATATTTAAATAGCTTGAATAGAACGCGCTATGCTACAACCATTCACGAATTTCGACCATTAACTTCAAATTGAGGTAACGGGAGATCCGACCGTCGGATTCTCCTAAAACCAGAACCTTGGGTTCATATTGAAAAGAGCTTTCCAATGAATATAAGAAGTTTGAAATCTAACAGTTGGATTTGAAATTATGTCCCAATCAAATTTGAAAAAGGTCGATATGGATGTAGTTCGGTGGCCGTTATTGGAAACCGACTGTACGGGCGATACTAAAATTACTAAGAATACGGAAAAATTATATAAAATTGTAATAATTGATTTGGAAAGAATTTAGATGAAAAATTCCAATTTTGTAAGATTAAATATATTTTTATTGAAATAAACTGTTTAACGAACTAGTTATTAACTAGAATAATAATTTATTATTTTTAGAAATTAATAAATTAGATTTGAAAGTGTTTTTAAAATAACCAGAATTTTCCTATACATATTTATAAATATTGGGATGGATTTGAATGGGAATTATCCTTGGAATATTTCGATACTGGATTCCGTTATTATACGAATATTGTGAGGAATTTGGAAGATATATATATATATATATACAAACATCGTTATTCCCAACACAATATTTGTTGGTTTCAAATTTTGATATTGAATATAAGCCGATATAATTTCTTTTTAGAACCTTATATTTAATGTCAAATTGGATTTTGGGTTGTCGTGAATGGTCTCTTTAATAACATTGTTCTTAAACCCCGATTAGAAAAGAGTAAATCTTTTAAATAAGATTTAATGAAGTTTTCCATTTAATATTCAATTGGAATTAAATAGAAATATAATTTTGGAAGTAATAATTCTTTTAATTAAGATTATTAGATTTTCCAACTATATATTATAATTGGTATAAAATGAAATGTGAATTGGATTTCTTGCGAACTGTGTTTTTAACGACATTCGTTCTTTAACCTGATTAACAGTGAAATATAATTTGGAGTTTACAAATCTTTTATTTAAGATTTAAATGGAATTTATAAATCTTTTATTTTAGATTTAAATGGAATTTATAAATCTTTTATTAAGATTTAAATGGAGTATAAATCTTTAATTAGATTTAAATGGAAAATTTTCCAAAGTAAACTTTTCCAATTTAATTTAATATGTTAATTTGGAATTGAATGGAATTCAATTTAATGATAATCGAGATAAGCTTCTGTGAATGAAGACCGTTACTATATATGGAATTTAAAAGGCCTTTCCGTTATTCCATTTATATTATTAGTCTGATACAGAAATTTATATCGATTATATATTGATTTGTATTCCATGTAGATTCCATTTTTATGGAAGATGATTTTGGGTTTATCGTGAACTATGTTTTAAATAACATTTGTTATTTAACCTAGTTAAATATAAGATTAATTTCTTAAATTTGAATAATCATTAAGTAATGATTTTTGATATTAAAGCTGAACTATAGTTCTAATGAATCTTAAACTAGATTAAAAATATAAATATTTTATTAAAAGAATATTCTGAATTGGAATGAGGCGTTTGATGTGTTTTTATATCACTTGTTTATAAAATACACGAATTATTTGGAAAGACCGGGTTTAACCCATTTTGAATAATTTCTACGATGATTAAGAGTCGATGATGAAGATGGTGGTTGAAGACCAGAGTTCTTCACATCGTTTGGGTGGTTACTGATGTCTTGATTGGGCCGTACACCCAAGACAAGGTACTAAGTGGTGATCATCCAAACATACTTGGAGATCGACGGATATGCGAGTACCTCTCTCCTGTATTGGACATATGGGACGAGGAATAAGGTGCCTTCAGTTTCGTTCAGACCCAGATCGGACTTGTAAATGGATGGTATGTCTGACGTTGTATTCCTTTATGCTGTATTCGTTGATCTCTTCTAAATATATATCTATTTGGTGGTGGAGAATTTATTCTCTTGCTTAACACCCTTCTCTGGGACGTGCGAGCTTAGAGGTTATATATTAGCAGAAATCAGTGGTATGGTATGGACTAACAATGTGGCGTGCTAAGATGCAAATGTTCAAGGCTTTTGTTGAAAAGAAGAGCCTTGTCGTTGATGATCAAAGCACAGCTCGTTAGGCACAGCTTTGTGTATATCGTCACTTCGCGAGCCTCACTCCCTGGTATGAACAAAAAACGGGAGAAGGACCCAGGGAAATGGACATATGTTAGTTTCTAGCTAGTAGGGATGTCAGCGTTTTGCAAGCCCTGGCATTTTACTCATGTGGATGTTGCTTATTACTTGATGGATAGAGAGGCGCCTCGGATATATATATTGATAGTGATCTAGCAGACATTACAGACCAGATTATTTTATGCCCCATAGGGCAGGCTAACATATAGTTTATGGTATAACTAATCATCGACGGATGACCGGCCCTGGCGCTCCTAGGTGTAGTTGCAGCTGAGTCCTGAGGCACGGGCTAGATTTTCTCGAATTCGGTAAGGACTATCTCTTGCCTTGGTTCATGATGGAAATCCAACTTCCAATACGACACCATACGGTTTTGATTGTAGAACTAGTATGGTGACATAATATATGGTACCCATGCCGTCTATGATTGATGCATTTACTTTTGAAATTGATTTCTAACTATGCACTTATAGTAATAATAAAAGAGAAATTTCGTGTATCAAGCATTTTCGGCTATTATAAGGGAAAACTCTATCCTCCGGCTTGCGTTGCATTGTGTGATGGGACCTGAGTCTTATAATAGCTTCATTTTTTCGAAAAGCATTACATTGTTTTATTTTAAACTAGGGGTCATGTGGAGTAAACCCGTTCTGTGTCATACGGCGTGGTCCGGTGATTTACCCAACTTTAAATTCAAGCTAATAACCGTTTTAGTTCTCATACCAGTCCCATGACTGACCCGGAGTTTATTATTTTAACCTAAACTATGGGTGCCCATATTTTCCACATGGGCATCTAGTAGTTTTGGTTTTGCAGATATTATATTCACAGGATCCTTCTTTATAGCTGAAGCGATATTTGGAAGGCTCTGTTTCCTTGTATCTCAGTTGTATTTTGTATTATTTTTCCGCTGTTTTATAAATGTAATTTAAATCTCTGATATTGTATTTATCAAATGTGAAATATTTATTCATACTCTGTTATATCTTTGTACTCTGATGTAATAGTTATAATAGAAATGAAAATGCTCTTCTATTTGTGTTCTGATGAGTGTTGTTCTCAAAGCAGTCCGAGCTTTCCTTAACGGGGAAGTTTGGGTCGTTTCATGAACATTGTTTTAAAGGACATTTGCTCTTTAACCCAATTAACAGTGAATATATGATTTGGAGTTTATTAATCTTTTTATTAAGATTTAATTGGAATTTTCCATAGTAAAGTTTTCCAATTTAATCTATTAAATTGGAATTGAATGGAATTTGATTTGGTAATAATCGAGATGAGCTTCGGTAAAGGAAGACCGTTACTATATGTGGAATTTAAAAGGCTTTGTCGTTATTCCATCTATAGTATTGATTGGATATGGAACTTATATCGATTACATACTATTATGATTGCCGTGAAGATTCCATTTTGATGGATGATGATTTGGAGTTTATTGTGAACGGTGTTTTAAGTGATATTGGTTCTTTAACCTAGTTAATGACAGGATTAATTTTCCTAAAAAATTGAATAATCATTAAGTAATGATTTTTTGGAAGATTAAAACTAAATGGAGTTTTAATAAATCTCTAATTAGATTAAAAGTTAAATGGGATCATTAAATTTATCGAATGCATGAAAAGATCGATAATGGAGCACCACCAGTTTTACTCCAGGCGATAGTTAAATCTTTAATTAGATTTGAATGTGAAATAGTAATTAAATTTACCGGTAGCACTGTGGGTGTTAGATACGGAGTTCTACCAGTTTAGCTCCATGGAATGAGTAGGTTGGTATTTGGATAATAAAATAAATGATTACTTCGGTAAGGCTCGACAATCCTGACTAGTAAATAAAATCTTTTGAAAACGATATCAAAAGGAAGATTAAAGAGAAAATTTAAAAGAATTTATCTTTGATAAAATTAGTGGGAACCTTTCTCTAAAGATGTGAATATTTGAATAAAAGAATATTCTAAATTGGAATGAGGCGTATGATGTGTTTTTATAGCACTCGATTATAAGACACGTGAGTTATTAGGAAAGACCAGGTTTAACCAATTTTGAATAACTGATACGGTGAGTAAATGTCGATGATATAAAGAAAGTGTTTGAAGACCGGAGATTTTCAAATTGTTTGGATGATTACTGATGTCTTGATTGGGGTGTACACCCAAGACAAGGTAATAAGTGGTGATCGTCCAGACGTACTTGGAGATCGACTGGATATGCGAGGGCCTCTCTCCTGTATTGGACATATAGGACGAGGAATAAGGTGCCTCCGGTCTCGCTATGACCCAGAATGGCTATGCAAATGGATAGTATGTCTGACATTGTATTCTTTTACGTTGTATTCGTTGATATCTTCTAAATATATATATGTTTGATGGCAGAGAATTTATTTTCTTGCTTAACACCCTTCTCTGAGACGTATAGGCTAAGAGGTTATATATTGGTGGAAATCAGTGGTATGGTATGGATTGACAGTATGGCATGCTGAGATGCAAATGATTAAGGCTTTTATTGAAAAGCAGAGCCTTGTGGTTGATGATCAAAGCACGGCTTTACATAGCATAGATTCGTGTAGCGTTGTTTCGTGAGCCTCACACCTTGGTATGAGTCAAAAACGAGATAGTGACTGCAGGGAAATAGATATATGTTAGTTTCTAGCTACGAGTAACGTCATGGTATGGAGCCTAGACTGTTTACTCTTGTGGATGTTGGAAAACTCTATGATGGAAAGCGAGGTATCTCGGATATAATTAGAGTCCCTAGTGGCTCATATGGTCGACGTGACAGACCATTTTGGAGGTTCGATAGAACCGACTAATATATAGTTTATGGTATTGCCAATCATCGATGGGTGACCGACCCTGCTGCTTCCAAGGGCTCGCCAGCGTCCGAGTCCGAAGGCATTGCTAGTGTGTTTCGAAATCGGTATGGACGATCACTTGCCTTGGTTCATGGATGGAAACCCAATTTCCAATACACGATTTTACAATTTTAGTTGTTAATCTATACGGAGACGTAATATAATGGTACCTATGCCGCCTATGATTGATATATTTATATTTGAAGTTGATTTCTTCACTTATAGTAATAATAAAAGGTGAATTTCACGTATCAGGCATATTTGGCTATTATAAGGAAAAACTCTATCCTCGACTATGTTAATTGTGTGATGGGACCCGAGTCTTATAATAGCTTCATTTTTCTATTTAGCATTGCATTTTTTTTATGCACTAGTATTCATGGGGGATAAACTCGTTCTATGTTATACGGCATGGTCCCATGATTTACCTAACTTTAAATAAAAAGCTAAAAGCTGTTTTAGTTCTCACACCAGTCCCATGACTGATCAGAGTTTATTGTTTCTACCTAAACTCTAAGTGCCCATATTTTCCACACAAGCAGCTAGTAGCTTTGGTTTTTGCAGATATTTTTTTACACAAGATCCTGGATTTACAACTGGAGCTATATTCGAAAAGCTTTATACCCGAACATTTCTTTCAGTTGTTGTAGTTGATGTCTTCCACTGTACATTATATTATGTATTATTTTTCCGTTGCTTTGTAAATTTATAACTCTGATATCTTCCGTTGTAAATTATTTATTCTCTGATATTCTTGTACTCTGATGTAAATTGTTATAATAGCAATAAAATGTTCTATTGGTTGGGATCTGATGAGTCGTGTTCTCAAAGCAATCCGCATTTTTCCATCTTCTCGGGGATAGGGGATTTCGAATCGTTAAAGTTTGGTATCATAGCTTTTGTTTACTGTAACAAACCGTATTTTTGAATAACATGTTATAACCTAAATCAAGGCAGAAATAAACTGTAAAATCTGAATCAAGGGAAACGGGCTGTGCCATTGCGTTCGTCTCGGAAAAATACGCGAAATAGAGTCCGTGTTTTCGAAAAACGGAGTCCGTATGACCAAGTTAAGGCCCAATGAAGTTTTTAGAAAATTCCAAGCCCGAAAACAGTTCAAATTCAAATTCAGATTTAAATTTCAACCAAGGCAGAATGGGCGGGAATTTTCCCACCCCAGGCAGGGTCGACACCAGTGTCGATCCACCCAATGGGTCGACACCCATGTCGACCCATGGGTCGACACCCATGTCGACCCATGGGTCGACCCCCCCGGTCGGACCAGTTTTTCTGGTGCACCATTTTGACAGGTTAGGTCTTGCTCTGGAAGTTTCTGACGGGAGTTGATGGCTCAGATTCGATTTAGGGTTAATCCTATGGTCTAAATTAACCTAATCACCTATAAAAAGACCCTAGACCTAGCCTAAACCCTCATTAATCATTTCTACAACTAAATGCTGTCCAAATATTCACCAATCATGGCCTCCACCTTCTTCATGAGAGCATGAGTGTCTGAAATCAATCTATGTCATAAAAGAGCCATCTTTCTTAAGTAAAAGAGCCTCCTTTCTTTGCCTTTGGGGTTATTACTTCTTGTTTCAATGCGTTTAAGTGGAGCTTATTATTTTTTATGCGGATTTTGCTTGTGGCTTCGTCTCAATCTTTATATATATTGATCTAGATCGCATAACCGCTCATTGTAAGCCCTATACTATTCTTAGATTCTAACTATGAAGTTAAATGTGACATGTTGCAAGTTGAGTTTGGGGTCTAAGTATGATATATACTTTGATCTTATCATGTTATGCATGAATATATTTTATGCATGTTTGTAAACCTATGATCTTATCATGTTATGCATGAATATATCCTATGCATATCACCTTGACCTTGTGGGCTAAAAGCTATAAGCTTTATGTTGAAATGTTGCATTATACAACATGAGAACTCTCATAACCTTTATGATTACTTGCATATAATGTTATATGCGAACTTCTAGTCATCATCCTATGTCATTCATGATCATGTTTCACCTATTTGCTTAAGTTGATATTATGCATGTTTTGAGGCCTATGATGTAATATGCAAGCTTATGAACCTATTTATGCCTCATATGCCACCATGTTTAACTTGTGGCCAACCTTATTACCTTATACCCCTTTTTGTCATGCTTTTGCCAAGTTCCCTCTTTGATCTATTGATCGACGCTAATCTATGAATTAGAAAAGCGCGACATTTGTAATAAATTTTGCAAGCATACAGGTGTGTAGCATACAGGTCGAACACAGGGAGGAAAGTTAAATTTTATTATTTATATGTTTCGTGGGCGTGTTAGACGAACTTTGGAGGTTGATTTTGCAAAACAAAACAAAATTAAAACTGTAATTTGATTCAGAACAGATCTAACTGAACCGACGATCAAATCACAATTTCAATGGAAAGCAAATGAAACTATGAATTAGATTTGAATCTAATCAAACCCAATTTGACCTAAGAAAATAATAAAAAGCAGAAATTGAAATAACAAACGAGAATTAAAATTAGGATTTCCGCTGAATCTAATCAGACGGTAAATCACTAATGCAAATAAGTGCAAAATACAAATAGTGTTCTACCGAATTTAATCGTATAGAGAACACTAGTTGCTAAGAAAACAAAAAAATGCAGAAAATAAAAGAGAATGAAGAACTTTTATTAGAACAATGGAATAAGAGATGAGATGGTGGCTACAAGGTTATTACAAGGGTATATATAGGGTAGATAGCCAAACCCTAACCCTAACCCTAATGGTAAATGGGCCTGTTCATTACACCACTAATTAGTTTACAATGAGAAACATAAATGGGCCTTAGATAAATAAAGCAAATTTGGGCCTTTTCTCTTTTTCCTCTTGCTTCCTTGACATTTCTTCATTGATTTGTGATGTTCAAAGCCTTTTTATCAATCCTTTTCTTGTCCAACAGCAACTAGATGTGATATCTTCATCTACAATTCTTCAAAATGTAAATATATATCAATTTCATCTCTATTTCGCTACTTTTCTGGTTGCATGCGGGCTGGTTTTGAATATCTGTAAAAGTAATAAAACAATACCCAAGTAATATTTATTTATATACAAAAGATAAGATATAAGAGCATAAAAATAACACATTTCTATGTCAATCAAATACCCCCACACTTATCTTTTACTCGTCCTCGAGAAAAAAAAGAAAATGAAAAACTAACTAGATAGGTCACACTTTCGTAGGAAACACGATTGCATTGAGCGCATGCAACAAGCCGTTTAACCTCTAGGTGTCCCTAGTAGGACGAGTGGTGTCTCGTGAGGGTTTTCAGCGGATACTACCCACAAAATCCAAATGCAGTATGCTATGATTCTAATGAAACTACATGAATGCAATGGACATATGCAAAAATAAAAATGAACAATGGCAACACGACTTATTTCAGGAAAGTGGTACAACAAATTAAGTTAACAATTTCTAATCAGTTGATTTTATTTTAGATACCCCGACTTGTCACAAATTTTCAATATAAATCAAGTTTTCAAATGTTAAATTCCAGTTTGGCCAGTTAGTTCGGTCGATAACATAGTGCAGCCATGAAATAAATTCTTAGTTTGCTTGGCACAGTTTGCAAAGTGGTATTCTAATTTTCTCATGTATGGCTAGTCAAACCAATAAGGTCAAGAAGTGTTTGGGTATCATCGCTTATTCTTTATTCTATAAAATTTTAATATTTATGATTAAGTACATCCACCTAACTAAAAAGACCAAGGTTTACCACCCATGCACTGCCTCGCGGACTAACGGAGAGTAGGTAAAGAGCTTGGCAGATTGTGCAGGCCGACTTGACTTTGTCAACAACGTGTCGGTAATCCTTAGGTGTCCAATCTCATAGAATGAGACCAAGATATTCCGACTTTGACTTTGTCAACAACGTGTCGGATAGAGCTTGGCGGGTTTGCACACCAACGCTCGATATACAAGCAATGTTGGATACCCTTGGAATACTATTATTATTATTATCGAAAATATAAGCACAAAAGAGAGTAACGCGAATTCAACTTAACACAACTTAGTTTTAAAGATTTGAAAAGCCAATATAAGTATTTTAAGTCCTCCACTTATTTAAACAAAGTCTACAATATAGAATAGATTTCATGGCCATCACCTAAGAATCTCCCTATGTACCGGTTACACTATTATCCCTCAAAATTAAACTTTTCATTATATTTCCTATTCGATCTAAGTTGAGAGAGAAAAATACTATCAACTGGCTAAAAATTGTAAACTTATTTTGTTGTATCACTTGAAAATGAGTCGTATTTCAACAAAAAAAAATTATGGTATGGTACTACAATCTAAAATGTATGAAGGTCCTACTTAAATGGCTGAAAACAAAAAGAAATAAAAAACAAAGAAAAAAATGAAAATGGATGAAATGCAGACTCCCCCCCACACTTGAACAAAACAGTGTCCACACTGTGAACGTTTCCTAAATTTGAAAGATCGTACCCAAAGATGGATTAAATGTAAAATGACTTGTAAAATGAAATGCAATCTAACTATACGTAAGAATGGATCATATGTACAATGATATATGTGTTTGCGATGCACGCGACCCAAAGAATTCCACCAACTTTTTCCCCCATACTTGGTTCTAGCCCTATGAGTCCCAGTCCTACTGTGTCTAGACATGTTTTTTAACAAGCAAGAGTTTTTGAAACCCATCTCATCTTTATACCTCGACTTGTAGTCAAGGAGATAAATATCTAGGGTCGTCCTAACCTGAAGTTTTTCAACCAAGCCAGCATTCCAAAAGTAATTCATGTATTCAACAAATTTGTCAGTGTAATTTTTCAAAAACTTGTGATCGTGTATAAAGTCAGTGAAAGTTGAAGTCTGACTATTGTTCAAGAGTATGTTATCACATTTCTCAAAGTTGTTCAAGACACTGACAATTTCAAGCTCATTTGAAATTTTCTCAAAGTTGAAACTTTCGAACTCGTGACATGAATCCACTTCTTCCTCGTTTGGCAATTCATCCTCGTACAATCCAAAAAATTCCTGCTCATTAAAATCCATTTCCAAATTTGAATTGAAACATTCAAAATCTTTATTCTGCTCAATTTATAGAATTTCAAGTTTCTCGCAGCCTGAAAGAGGAAGATCAAAATCTGAGTTTAAATCTTTTTCCCGAAAAGAGTTGAAATCCAAATCATTTATTGAATTTTGAACGACTTCATCAAGATGATTATTCTCAATTTCCAAAATCGTTATTTGAAAATTTTCAATGTCGGTAGAAATTGGATTATTTTCTGATTCAAGGCTCGTTTGAATTTGATTTTCTTGCTCTTGTTGTTCTTTCAAAGATGTCAATAAACAAAGAAGTTCATCAGCCTTTTTATTTAGTCTTTCTTCCCTCTCTCTAAGAATGTTAAGACGATCGTTGATTTAAGAGCTCTCGCTTTGGATTTCTTGGTTTTGAAAATAGTTTGAATTTTCAGAAAATTGAAATTGAGATTGGAAATCATTTTGATTTTGAAAATTAGGTTCGTAACCAAAATTATTAAAATTGGTGGGAAAATTCCAATTTTGGTCATTCTCAAAATGTGGGTACGGGTTGTAGTTTTGAAAATTTTGATCGATTTGAAAATCATTTTCAAAATTATTTTCGAATTGGTTTCCAACCCCATATTGATGTTGATCAAAGGTATATTGGGGTTCAAAACTATTTTCATGTGGATGTGGCCCATAATCGAAATTATTGAAATTCGAATTGAAGTCGCCATTTCGATCATAATCATGGTTTTGAAAATGTTGGTCATTTTGAAAATACTGAAAATTGTTGACATTGGTTTCACCAAATTTTGAAAAATCTTGCTTCATGAGTTGTATTTCATACTCATACTCTTCAAGCGGACGTCTACTCCGATTATTATCCCACATTTCTCTCAAGGATTTTTTTGAATTAGACATTTGAATGAAGTCAGGGTAAGACATAAATTATTCTCACTTCAAAATAGTATAAAAGAACGAGTTGTGCTCTATTAATTAACTGACTCAATTGGAAGGGGGAAGAGGGTCTTATGGTCGTTCACGTATAGTGTAAACACTAAGGGATACGACAATGTTTTACGGGTAGTATGCAACCTCTTTTGCTAATAGTTCAATAAATTGAACTACTATATATCCGCGATCCAATTATACGAGACAGTCAACTTCACAAAACACCACTTTTCAATTATATTATTTTGAAAGGTCTATTTTTATTGTTGAAAACAATGAGAATGAAGATTTTAGTTATGGAAATATCAGTCCGCACCAAATTAACTCAGAAATTACAGTCACAGAACAGTCACAGAAATACAAATTGCGGAATTAAAGTCTTTTACATTCAAGCCGCTGCCCCTGCAGAAGATTTTTTACAACAATTTCTATATTTTTCAAAGCAGCTTCAGCACCTGTAGAGTTTAGAAAAATATTACCGTGGGGTATGGCTGTCCATCCAGAAAAAATTTAAACCCACTTTGTGCTTTGCTCGAAACGAGATCCTTGGTTTATCGCTTGAACTTTCTCTTGTTTTGGTCTTTGAATTTGGACTCTCTATCTTTATTTCCTTTTTTTTTTTGAAAACAAATAAAAAAAACAAACAAACAGAAATAAAACAATAACTAAACTCAAGAAAACAAAAACCAAGCTAGAAGAGGAGAAAAGAAAAAATAAAAAAAACAGAAGAACTCGACTTAAAAAAAAATAAACAAAGGATTAAAGCTTAAAAACAATACTAAGACTCACACAGTAAAACAAATTCAGAAGTTCCAAAAATAAAACACGCAAGCTCGAAGACACGTACGCAAGCCAAAAAAATAAGACCCTATCCTACCATGCACTCACGTTTCGAATGAAAAGAAGGCAATACCCTTATGGGTAACTCACATGATATAATACGCCCCGGGTTTAACCCAAAAAGAAGCCCACAAAAAGGGAATAAAATCAAGCCCCCTCAGCTAAAAACAAATCACGCCCTGAATAATATAGTCCCAGCAAAATAAACTCTACTCAAAAACGTTACCTCCCCTTTCGTTCTCAAGAAACACGAACTCAAACTCAACAAGAATTTCGAATTCCACAAAAGAAATCCGAACTCGAATCCCTGTTTTTTTTTTTTTAGTTTTTTTTAAGTTTTTTTTTGGAATCCGCTATAGGGTTTCGGTTGCGCGAGTGGATTTCGGGTTTGGGGGTGGGGTTTTGATGGAGTTGGTGCGATTTGGGTGTTCGGAAAGGATGATTCGCGAAGTGGGTGGAGTTGCGGTCAGTGCTTAGGGTTTCCGATCGGCTTCGGTTGTGTTCAGGGATTGGCTTGGAGATGATCGTGGGGTGTGTTTTTTTTGTTGGATTGCTGTGGGTATTGGTAGATGTAAGTAGAGAGACAGTTTGCAGAGGACGGCTTGGCTGGCTGAGGTTTGGTAGAGGATGGTTCTGTGAAGTGGTGGAGTAATTACGTGAGTTGTTTGTGGGGGCAAACTGTGGTATGCTTGTAAGCGCAGTACTGTTGGCTGAAACTGTGGTGGTATGGTGTTTTTTGGTAGGAGGGGTGATGAACGGTTTGTGAAGGGAAGTTTGACTATTGTGATGGTTGCGGTGGAGTTTGGTATTTGCAGTGGCGGAGTATGGATTTGGGTAGGTAGTGAGCGTTGGTCAGTTGAGTAATGGTCTTGGGTACGGACGTGAATATGGTTTTGTGTAGATGGGTAGAACCGGTGTGGTGTTGATCTGAAGTGCTATAGATCGGGAAGGATGGTGAAAAGTTTGAGCGAGAATTGCGAAGTATATGGTTGGTGATGACTTCGGTGGAGAGGACGGAAAATAGATGAATACAGAAGAAAGGAAATAAATCAGAAAGAAATTTGGCTTTGTTTGTATTTGAAGAGAGAAGAATATAGGATCTCGGCCGAGTGAAGTGGGAGAGAAATCAATGGAAAGAAAAAAAAATGCACAAGATTTTTTTTTTTTTTGTTGAAAAGAGGAAAGAATTTGTAAAAGAAAGGAAATAGATTGAGGAATAAAAGGTAAAGAAATCAAAGAAGACTAGCAGCAAATTTTTTTCCCTCTCTTGTATAGTAGATTATAGTATCAGCAATCAATACCAAATCAACTAATTGAGATTTTTTTTCTATATATACACGAAAAACAAAAGGAAAAATAAAATTAAAAAAAAACTAACACGAATCAAAAATTAAATAAATAATAAAATTTAACCGTTACCTCCCCGGCAACGGCGCCAAAAACTTGATCGACGTTAATCTATGAATTAGAAAAGCGCGACATTTGTAATAAATTCTGCAAGCATACAGGTGTGTAGCATACAGGTCGAACACAGGGAGGAAAGTTAAATTTTATTATTTATATGTTTCGTGGGTGTGTTAGACGAACTTTGGAGGTTGATTTTGCAAAACAAAACAAAATTAAAACTGTAATTTGATTCAGAACAGATCTAACTGAACCGACGATCAAATCACAATTTCAATGGAAAGCAAATGAAACTATGAATTAGATTTGAATCTAATCAAACCCAATTTGACCTAAGAAAATAATAAAAAGCAGAAATTGAAATAACAAACGAGAATTAAAATTAGGATTTCCGCTGAATCTAATCAGACGGTAAATCACTAATGCAAATAAGTGCAAAATACAAATAGTGTTCTACCGAATCTAATCGTATAGACAACACTAGTTGCTAAGAAAACAAAAAAATGCAGAAAATAAAAGAGAATGAAGAACTTTTATTAGAACAATGGAATAAGAGATGAGATGGTGGCTACAAGGTTATTACAAGGGTATATATAGGGTAGATAGCCAAACCCTAACCCTAACCCTAATGGTAAATGGGCCTGGTCATTACACCACTAATTAGTTTACAATGAGAAATATAAATGGGCCTTAGATAAATAAAGCAAATTTGGGCCTTTTCTCTTTTTCCTCTTGCTTCCTTGACATTTCTTCATTGATTTGTGATGTTCAAAGCCTTTTTATCAATCCTTTTCTTGTCCAACAGCAACTAGATGTGATATCTTCATCTACAATTCTTCAAAATGTAAATATATATCAATTTCATCTCTATTTCGCTACTTTTCTGGTTGCATGCGGGCTGGTTTTGAATATCTGTAAAAGTAATAAAACAATACCCAAGTAATATTTATTTATATACAAAAGATAAGATATAAGAGCATAAAAATAACACATTTCTATGTCAATCATCTATGTTATGTTATGCGAAACGTGCATGCGATGGGAATGCGTTGGGTTTGGGTAATATTTATGACATGAAAACATGATTTTAAAATATGACATGAACATTGACTTCTGATTATGTTTGTAAACATAATGGTAGACATGACACTTAGAAAATATGAGTGTGGCCAACTCGAGTTTGGGTTGAGTTTGTAGCATAAATCTACCCGGAACCGACCGGCTTAACTAGTGGCTACAAGCAATAGGACCCAATGTGAGTAGTTGGTCATATTGCACTAGAAACCCGAGGTTAGACCAAGTTGTGGTGTAAAGCTACCCGGACCCGCCCGGCTTAACTAGTAACCACAACAAAGTCTAATGTGAGAGGTTGGGTGCATTAAAATAATTAATGCCACATGATAGGGTTAAGTCATGGACCACTTGAATACTTAACCAATTGAACATGATGCGTTGACGCGGTTAAGTCATGAACCTTGGGTACACTTAACCAACTTGATACTTGATTGGGTAGGGTTAACCACATTTAACCCGTTAGAAACCCTAGTTACGTGGTCCTTTTCACCAGTAACCCTCTTGATTGTATTATGATACCCTAGGGACTAGGCTACGGTGGGGCACGATTACTGGGTTGACATGTAAGCGACCAAAACGACGACTGAGTAGGTGCGCCGGTGTAGGTTCAGGCGGACCATGGTCGTGCACATGGTCCGTAGTTGAAAAAGCAGACACGGGCACCCGTAGGTTTAGACTGTGCGTGCTTGATTTGTGTCCGTGGTTGGCACCCTATGGCTTGATACACCCTAGGGTGGACCTAGCACAGTTTGACTACACTTCATGATTGGGCCGTATGACACCGACACTTGACGAGTTAGGCTTTTAGAGAGCCGATCGACTAGACCGCATAGTTGGACCTCGATTTAGGTCATTTCATGATGTGAGCCAGCTTTGGGCCAAGGGATCATTTCTTGATTATACTTGACATGGATTGGAATACTAGTACACTCCCGGTGCAACTTAACCTTGTATATGCGATGCCACACTTGATCTATCTTGTTAACTTTTCACCATGCCAGTTATTACCCTACATCTCATCTATGTTTTACATGTTCAGTTAACTTTATTAGTTTTTATACTAATAGTAGATAGGACTTACCTGTCTTTTTGACTGACCCCGTTTTCTTTCGCCTCTTTTCTTCCGTTCCCCCCCCCCCCCAGGTTTGTAGGGTGGGAACATTGTTACCTAGCTGGAGCTTTTGCTGCTTTTCTGGGTAGCTCATGTATGGTTTGAGTATGCTATGGCCTTATGCTACTTTGGGGATAGTTACTTTATGTTTCTTTTTCAGTTTTCAGTTTATGTTCTAGACTTTGTTTTATGGGAAATTAATGAACGAGTACTTTGATGTAACTTGACTATGGTTTTGAAATGATAGTTTTATCCGTTGCTTTATTTACTCTGTTTTTACTTATATGTTCTGTCTTGTGATATCTGCATGCATGTTACCTTGTTTAACGCCCCTCCAAAGCTAGTGTGCTTGCAAGAGTGGCATTGGTGGAGGTGGGGTGTTACATTTGGTATCAGAGCATAAGGTTTACAAGATTTGAGCAAAAGGTTTTTAAAACTTACCTTTTGAAAAACTATTTTTCAAAACCAATTAAGTATTTTCCAAGAAAAGTCTAGTTATTTTAAAAGGCTATTCCCCGAAATCCATTAGCACTATCCTTCGTTTCCTTGTTCTAAATCTATCTTTTCCTTTTTCAGTATGGCCGATCTTAACCTTCCCGAGGGAGTGACCATTCCCGGATGGTTCCGGAGGTACTTGGAAGCTAGGGCCAACAATGTGGGCCTAGCAACCACCCCCACCGTAACTGAGGTTCCTCCTCCTCATCCTCAGAATCCACAAGCAGATTTCGCTAAGATTTGCAAAGACTTTAAGGCGATGGGTGGCAAGATTTTCATTGGGACGGAAACTTTTGTAGAGGCACGAAATTGGTTGAAAGAAACTGAGGATCTCTTCGCTATCTTTGAGGTGGTAGACCATAGAAAGGTTTTATTGGTAGCATGGCTATTAAAAGAAGAAGCTGCTTATTGGTGGGAGGTCACCATTGCTACGAGGCCTATAGAGACTTGGGCCGACTTTAGGGCGAGGTTTGGGCTTAAGTTTCTATCATCTGCTGAGGCGAATCTGCAATTGGAGAAGTTTATATCTTTGAAGCAAGGGGACATGACAGTGAGGGAGTATGTGAATCAGTTTAACCAGCTCGCTCGATTCAGTTTGGACATGGTTAATACCCCCCAGAAGAAGGCTTTACGCTTTGCACGAGGGTTGAACGAGCCATTACAAGGTTTAACCCTATCTCATATACCCATGGGGGCCACTTTTGAAGGCCTAGTAGACATGGCATTGCTTCAAGGGGACGATAAGAATGGCAAGAAGGAAGTCAAGGCTAATGAGACTCAAGCCAAGAAGACAGACTCCAAGCGGGGAGGAAATCAGAGCAATCAGAGCAGTCAAAACAACAAGAACAACAAGGGCAACAAGGCCAAGGCAAAGGACCCAAGAAAATGCAACTTCTGTGGGATTGTTGGACATAGCCAAGGATTGCAGAAAGAAGAAGAGGAAGCGGGGCGAATGCTTTCATTGTGGAGAGACTGGACACTTTAGCAAGGATTGCCCCAAGAAGCAAGGACAAGGGCAAGGGCAGAATCAGCGTGCAGGACTTTCTGGAGGGCAAGTGTATGCTCTCAACGCTGCTCCAGTTCAGGACCGAGGTAGTATTTCTGTAGAAAGTCTTGTTTATATTTCTGATTATCCTGTTCGCACCTTATTTGAATCTGGCGCATCACATAGTTTTATTTCTTCTGACATTGTTGAAAGTTTGCACCTAAGTACTAGTCTAGTTGAGGATCCCGTTAGTGTTTCAAATCCAATTGGGGGTTCCGCCCATCTATCTATGATTTGTGTGGATTTGAAGATTTCTATCTTGACCGTGGAATTCACGTGTAATGCTTATGTTCTCGGGTTCACGGGATACGGGTTGATTTTGGGCATGGATTGGTTGTCCAGTTATGGAGCCATCCTTGACTGTGAGCACAGGGTGGTGAGGCTCATAACTCGCCTCGGTAATACCCAAGAAATTTCTTGTAACCCTAGAGGTCCCATCATGTTATGTTATCTTGAATCTCTTGACTCATCCATCGATGATCTGCAATATGTGAGGGTGGTCCGAGACTATCCTGATGTCTTTGGAGAAGTTAAGGGGTTACCCCCTAAACGAGAGATAGATTTCCGCATTTATCTAGTCGATAATGCCAAGCCAGTATCATTGCCCGTTAGGCACATGGCCCCACGAGAAAGAAGAGAGCTCAGTAAGCAAATCAAGGAGTTGCCTGAGAAGAATTTTATTAGGCGAAGCATTTCTGAATGGGGTGCTCCAGTGGTATTCGCTACTAAGGCGGATGGTTCGCTTCGTCTATGTGTTGATTATCGAGAGTTGAACAAGCTAACAAATAAGAATAGGCACCCGTTACCGAGGATTGATGATCTCTTTGACCAGCTTGTAGGTGCTTCTGTTTTCTCTCAACTCGATCTAGCCACCGGATTCCATCAGCTTAGAGTGGCTGAGGATAGTATCGATAAGACTGCGTTTAGGACTCCGGATGGATTCTTTGAATGGCTTGTCATGCCATTCGGTTTGACTAATTCACCCGCCTACTTCGTAGATTTGATGAGTAGGGTGTTCAGGGAGTTCCTTAACAAGTTCGTGGTTGTCTTCGTGGATGATATTCTGATCTTCTCAAAGGATGAGGAAGAACATGCCAGACATCTCAAGGAAGTGATGGATACGCTTAGAGCGCATCAGTTGAAAGCCAAGTTCTCCAAATGTCATTTTTGGAGAAGGGAAGTTCGGTTTCTTGGACATATAGTTTCTAAGCAAGGCATAGCGGTGGATCCCACGAAAGTGGTTGTGGTTCAAGACTGGAAGACTCCTAGGAATGCAACCGAAGTAAGAAGCTTTCTCGGTCTAGCGGGCTACTATAGGAAGTTCATCAGGGACTTCGCTAAGATTTCAGCCCCTCTTACTAAGCTGACGAAGAAGAACTTAGTCTTTGCATGAGACTTAGAGTGTGAGCTTGCTTTTCAAAGGCTCAAGAGAGCCCTTACAACAGCTCCAGTTTTGGCATTACCCGATGGCGGTAAGATGTTTACCGTGTACACAGATGCATGTGGCACGGGGTTAGGTGTTGTTCTAATGCAAGAGGGAAGAGTGATATGTTATGGGGGTAGGCAACTTAAAGTTCATGAGAAGAACTAACCCACTCATGATTTGGAGTTAGCGGCGATCGTCTTTGCACTCCAATCCTGGCGCCACTATCTTCTAGGCGAAAGGTTTGAGTTGTATACTGATCACAAGTCACTCAATTACCTCTTCTCATAGAAAGATCTGAATCTAAGGCAGCAAAGGTGGATGGAATTCTTGGCATCTTATGACTTCGAGATAGCATACACCCCTGGCAAGGGTAATGTTATGGCAGATGCACTAAGCAGAAGGAGGTTGACTTTGAGCCCCTTGTTCATTGAGATGAAGAACTTAGAGTTCTTGGCAACCTTTGATTTCACGATGACTGTTGAGTCGATGACGGGTTCTTTAGCATCCCTTGAGCTTAGACCTATGCTTCTTAATCAAGTTGGGGCTTCGCAGAAGGAAGATCCACAGATAGTCGAGGTCATGGACAAGTTGATTCGTGGTGAGACGTCTAGTCACCTTGCTAGATATACTATTGATGATAAAGGTTAGCTAAGGCGTGATGGAAGGCTATGCGTTCCACAAGTAGGAGACTTGGTGCATAAAGTTCTTGAAGAAGCACATCACTCGAAGATGACTATACATCCGGGAGGAGATAAGATGTATAGAGATATGAAGCGCATTTTCTTTTGGCCCGGAATGAAGAGAGATGTGGCAGAGTATGTTTCAAAGTGCATGGTGTGCCAACAAGTGAAAGTCGAGTCAAAGAAACCTGGGGGGCTATTACATCCATTGGAGGTCCCGCAATGGAAGTGGGAGAGTATTTCTATGGATTTTGTGGATGGATAGCCTAGGTCAAGGAAAGGGAACACGAGCATATGGGTCATAGTTGATAGACTTACGAAGAGTGCTCATTTCATTCCTGTAAAGAGCAAGAGGACCGCATCATGGCTAGCATCTATTTATCTCCGAGAGATAGTGCGGTTGCATGGAGTTCCTTCTAGCATAGTTAGCGATCGTGACCCAATCTTCACTAGCCAATTCTGGAATAGTTTGCAAGAAGCAATGGGTACGCGATTGAATCTGAGTACAGCCTATCACACCCAGACGGATGGCCAAACCGAAAGAGTGAATAGAGTGCTACAAGATCTTTTGAGGCTTTGTGTTCTTGACTTTGGTGGTACTTGGGAAGACCACCTTCCTCTCGTAGAGTTTTCTTATAATAATAGCTATCAAGCCAGCATAGGGATGGCACCATTTGAAGCTTTGTATGGGAGGCCATGTAGGTCACCATCTTGTTGGTGGGAGACAACAGATAGGCTTATACTTGGGCCCGATATGAAACGGGACACATCCGAAAAAGTTGAATTGGTGAGAAGACGGATGAAAGCGGCCCAAGATAGACAGAAATCCTATGCTGACAAGCGAAGGGCAGATTTGGAATTCGAAGTGGGAGACAGGGTTTTCGTGAAGGTTTCTCCTTTGCGTAATGTGGTACGCTTTGGAGCAGTGGGGAAGCTGGCACCAAGGTTCGTAGGACCCTTCCCTATCATAGAGAGAACTGGAAAGATGGCCTGTAAGGTGGAATTGCCCGAAAAGCTAGCCGGAGTGCATAATGTCTTTCATGTCTCGCATCTCCGAAAGTGCCTAAATGAGTCCGCTGAGGTGGTTGAACCAAGCATTCTTGAAGACAATGAGGTAGAGAAAGAGGCAACCTTGAGAAGCGCTCCGATTCGTATTTTGGGAACAGAGATCAAGAAGTTAAGGAATCGAGAAGTCAAGTTGGTGAAAGTTCAGTGGAGCGAAGCCGATGAAGATGCAACTTGGGAAACCGAAGAGAAGATGCGTGGGATTTATCCATTCCTTTTTTAGGGTACATTCTCAATTTCCTCTCCTAATTAGCATATCTTTCTTTTTGCTATCCGTGTTTATCCTATTTATCTTGTTATCTCGTTAACCTTGTCATGAGAACCTTAGGTAGAAACCCTTTGGATGAAACATGTATTTGAAACATGTTATGCTTGATGGTTGCAAGTGGTTGCAAGTGTTTGCACGTGGATACTCGTGGATGCATGATCCACATTAGGCACTAAGATCGGCTCACACACTTTCATGTTGCATATGCATGAGGGCTTATACTTAATCATGGATGAAACTTGTTATGCTATCACGTGGATGTTGCATATGGATGAATGTTATGTGCACTCATGTAGAGAATATAAATTATGTTAGTAATTTGCATACATATGGACTCATTTCACTAACATGTTTTGCATTAAGGGGGTTTACTGAATCAGTAACCTCCTGATTTTCGCATTAGATAAGTACATATACACACACCTTTGCATATGATCATACAACATTTAGAATCCTTTAAGGACAGTGACTGCACGTGGATGATGTTTTGAGTAGATGGATGATGGATGGTAGGATACGTTCTTCCTAACTTGGAGATTTCGAGGACGAAATGCTTTAAGGAGGGGAGAATGTAACAACCCGTATTTTTGAATAACATGTTATAACATAAATCAAGGCAGAATTAAACTGTAAAATCTGAATCAAGGGAAACGGGCTGTGCCATTGCGTTCGTCTCGGAAAAATACGCGAAATAGAGTCCGAGTTTTCGAAAAACGGAGTCCGTATGACCAAGTTAAGGCCCAATGAAGTTTTCAGAAAATTCCAAGCCCGAAAACAGTTCAAATTCGAATTCAGATTTAAATTTCAATCAAGGCATAATGGGCGGGAATTTTCCCGCCCCAGGCAGGGTCGACATAGGGGTCGACACTAGTGTCGACCCCCCCCCCCCCCCGCCCAATGGGTCGACACCCATGTCGACCCAGGGGTCGACCCCCCGGTTGGACCAGTTTTTCTGGTGCACCATTTTGACAGGTTAGGTCTTGCCCTGGAAGTTTCTGACGGGAGTTGATGGCTCAGATTTGATTTAGGGTTAATCCTATGGTCTAAATTAACCTAATCTCCTATAAGAAGACCCCTAGACCTAGCCTAAACCCTCATTAATCATTCCTACAACTGAATGCTATCCAAATATTCACCAATCATGGCCTCCACCTTGAGAGCATGAGTGTCTCAAATCAATCTATGTCATAAAACAGCCATCTTTCTTAAGTAAAAGAGCCTCCTTTCTTTGTCTTTGGGGTTATTACTTCTTGTTTCAAGGCGTTTAAGTGGAGCTTATTGTTTTCTTTGTGGATTTTGCTTGTGGCTTCGTCTCAATCTTCATATATATTGATCTAGATCGCATAACCGCTCATTGTAAGCCCTAGACTATTCTTAGATTCTAACCGTGAAGTTAAATGTGACATGTTGCAAGTTGAGTTTGGGGCCTAAGTATGATATATGCTTTGATCTTATCATGTTATGCATGAATATATTTTATGCATGTTTGTAAACCTATGATCTTATCATGTTATGCATGAATATATCCTATGCATATCACCTTGACCTTGTGGGCTAAAAGTTATAAGCTTTATGTTGAAATGTTGCATTATACAACATGAGAACTCTCATAACCTTTATGATAACTTGCATATAATGTTATATGAGAACTTCTAGTCATCATCCTATGTCATTCATGATCATGTTTCACCTATTTGCTTAAGTTGATATTATGCATGTTTTGAGGCCTATGATGTAATATGCAAGCTTATGAACCTATTTATGCCTCATATGCCACCATGTTTAACTTGTGGCCAACCTTATTACCTTATGCCCCTTTTTGTCATGCTTTTGCCAAGTTCCCTCTTTGATCTATGTTATGTTATGCGAAACGTGCATGCGATGGGAATGCGTTGGGTTTGGGTAATATTAATGACATGAAAACATGATTTTAAAATATGACATGAACATTGACTTGTGATTATGTTTGTAAACATAATGGTGGACATGACACTTAGAAAATATGAGTGTGGCCAACTCGAGGTTGGGTTGAGTTTGTAGCATAAATCTACCCGGAATCGACCGGCTTAACTAGTGGCTAAAAGCAATAGGATCCAATGTGAGTAGTTGGTCATATTGCACTAGAAACCCGAGGTTAGACCAAGTTGTGGTGTAAAGCTACCCGGACCCGTCCGGCTTAACTAGTAACCACAACAAAGTCTAATGTGAGAGGTTGGGTGCATTAAAATAATTAATGCCACATGATAGGTTTAAGTCATGGACCACTTGAATACTTAACCAATTAAACATGATGGGTTGACGCGGTTAAGTCATGAACCTTGGGTACACTTAACCAACTTGATACTTGATTGGGTAGGGTTAACCATATTTAACCCGCTAGAAACCCTAGTTACGTGGTCCTTTTCACCAGTAACCCTCTTGATTGTATCATGATACCCTAGGGACTAGGCTAGGGTGGGGCACGATTACTGGGTTGACATGTAAGCGACCAAAACGACGGCTGAGTAGGCGCACCAGTGTGGGTTCAGGCGGACCATGGTCGTGCACATGGTCCGGAGTTGAAAAAGCAGACACGGGCACCCGTAGGTTTAGACTATGCGTGCTTGATCTGTGTCCGTGGTTGGCACCCTAGGGCTTGATACACCCTAGGGTGGACCTAGCACAGTTTGACTACACTTCTTGATTGGGCCGTATGACACCGACACTTGACGATTTAGGCTTTTAGAGAGCCGATCGACTAGACCGCATAGTTGGACCTCGATTTAGGTCATTTCATGATGTGGGCCAGCTTTGGGCCAAGGGATCATTTCTTGATTATACTTGACATGGATTGGAATACTAGTACACTCCCGGTGCAACTTAACCTTATATATGCGATGCCACACTTGATCTATCTTGTTAACTTTTCACCATGCCAGTTATCACCCTACATCTCATCTATGTTTTACATGTTCAGTTAACTTTATTAGTTTTTATACTAATAGTAGATAGGACTTACCAGTCTTTTTGACTGACCCTGTTTTTTTTCGCCTCTTTTCTTCCGTCCCCCCCCCCCAGGTTTGCAGGGTGGGAACATTGTTACCTAGCTGGATCTTTTGCTGCTTTTCTGGGTAGCTCATGTATGGTTTGAGCATGCTATGGCCTTATGCTACTTTGGGGATAGTTACTTTATGTTTCTTTTTCAGTTTATGTTCTAGACTTTGATTTATGGGAAATTAATGAACGAGTACTTTGATGTAACTTGACTATGGTTTTGAAATGCTAGTTTTATCCGCTGCTTTATTTACTCTGTTTTTACTTATATGTTCGGTCTTGTGATATCTGCATGCATGTTACCTTATTTAACACCCCTCCAAAGCTAGTGTGCTTGCAAGAGTGGCATTGGCGGAGGTGGGGTGTTACATTTACATAGCTCGAAAACAAGACGCATTAGAACCAAACGAAAGAATTCATCAGAGATAGGATTTGTAATATCCTATGAGAACGACTCATTAGAGATAGGTTGGTAATACCCAAGAATGAGTTAGAAGAGAGTTACTGAAAAAAATAATGAAATGAAATTTAGTTTTGAAATTATATATCTATTATTCTTATTTAAGTATTTTATTTTAAATTGATTTTGGAATATCGGGTACAAGGAGATTTTGAATATACATGTAATTAACGTGTATTCGAAGTCTCAAAAATGCTGGATAGACATAGAATCACACTCTAGTCGCCCGGAGATGATTCTGATGATTGAGATCTCATCATCTGTGTTTATGTTCGAGTTATGAAAGTGGGATATCAATATATTTCCAGTTGACTAGTGTGGGAATCAAAACATAGTTAGGATTTATTGATTGTGATTTGTCATTGAAAATATGATTTTTGAGTATATAAAAGTTATATATTTGAAAAGCTAATAAATTAATTGATTGCTGATTGTGATGCGTGATTATTAGTTTGATTAATAAAAATAATTGGAACAATAAAACCAATATCGAAAAATTAAAGGTAAAATTTAGCCAAATTGGATTTAATACTGAATTAAATTGAAAATAGATTGAAATTGCATATATATATATATATATATATATATATATATGTTGAACAGGTAAATGGATTTGCTATTGTGTAAAGAAATAAAATGTGTGCCCCACAAATAAATGCCCCTTAATGAGTTGGCTACGCAATTTTATTATTATAAAAACCACTGTGAATGAAATTTGATACGCTGTGATGGTTGTTTTGTGTGAGATAATAAACCATGCCATAGGATGCAATAAATAAATTATGAACGACATCGCATGGCATACTACATGAAGACAGCATATCTTATCATACTCCATATAAACATTTGGCGCTTATATGACGAGATTCGGATTACCATGTGGGCGACATGCTTATATGGTAATGAATAAATTACAGGTTGAATAGAAGACTGATTATAGATATAATTAAGGAATACATGTAACTGTGCTTAGGGCAGGATTTAATAAAAACACTACACATGTTTGGAGATTACAAAAATTCAAGTCTATCTTGTTTTTGGTTAAGGCACATGGATTATTTTATTTCCAATATTGGGGCAAGGTCTAAGATTTCAACTTCTACACCTTGTCACTTGTACACAAATAGGTCACAAAACATGTGTATCCTTTTTCTTGATTTATTGGGTTCCTAATACGACCTAATAAAAATTTTAAACCCTCCCCGTACAAAGGAGGTTATGGCGAAAATTTTCAAAAATTTAGGGTGTTAGCCAAATTTTTGACAAATTAGAAAACTATTAGAAACTGAAAAGTTGAAGAATGAAAGTTGAGTTGGTTAGTTAAATAACTTTCAGCTCCAGTCCTTTTCGAGGATGAAAATATTTTAAGTGGGGGAGATTGTAACAACACGGAATTTCTAAACGAATTTAAAATTTCTGTTTTAGCTATTTTAATGGATTTTGATTATTTAAAATGATTTATTTTAAATAATAACGACAAAACGTTTATTTAAATCGAAGTTAGAACGTATATATTTATTTCAATTATAAACGAGCCTGAAATGATGCGGTAGTTAGAAAATTCGATTTTAAATTTCAATTGAATGTATAGGATTCAAAATAAATCGGATTTAGTTAAACCAGAAACATTAAAATCTATTTAATTATATCTTTTTAATGAATGTGAAAAATTCAGATTTCATAAAATTGAAAGTTATGGCCAGTTTAAAATTTTAAAGAATCACTATAGAATTTATGTACATTTTAAAAATATATATCCCTTAAAAATAGACATTTTGCAAACGATCTCTGTTTTTGACGAAACCACTTTTGTTGGATCCGGAATGTCAAATTATTGATAGATTCAAAAATTCAGAATTTTTGGAATTAATATGCGAGGACAGTGAATTCAAATGTGAAATTAGTTTGTTTGGCCCTATCGTCAAAACATAGCTAGATTTATTTTTCTGTAATTTTTGGGGTTAGTGTGTGGCCCCGTTAAATTAAAATGTATGTTTAAATTCAATATATTGATTTATATTTTAATTTAGATAAAAACTAATCGAAATGACCGAACTGGCTTATGAAATATATCCCATTGTGTTTGGAATGAGGATATTTAGCTAGGGGCTACAGTCGTTGGGGTTCGTTTTTAGTTCGTAGGGTTAAACCAGTGATTTCAGAATAAAATATTATTAAATAAATATATAATACACAAAAATCGGGAAACCCTTGTCCTCACTCAACAGCCGCTGCCATCTCGTTTTAAAGGGCTGAAACTTTTTAATTTTCAAACCAATTTTTCTCCTAATTCATTCAACAATTCTGTAATTATAAAAACAATAATCGAAGATCTTCCTAAGATCTTTAGTTTCATATGAGTATGATTAAATATGGCGTGGTATTTCATGAGAATTTCCCCTTGAAACTTGCCCCATTCACATCCGATTTCAAGCAAGATGGTGGAGCTGGGTTCACCGCTGACCCAGGCATTGGTAGCGCATGCGAAGCTCTTTTAGGTGGTCAACGTTGATCGAACTCTGGCGGCTCCAGGTGATAGCAAACATGAGCCTTATTGGATGAGGTTATGGGTTTAAACGGTGGCCAGTATTACAGAAGGAAGAAGAGAGGATTAGGAAGTAATAATAATTAATTATATAATTAATTATGTTATGTATGTAATTAAGCTACAAATGGTCATATCTTTTCGTACGAGCACGGAATTGGGAAAACTTGAGCCCGTTGGGATCGTCTAGACGAACTCTACAACATGGAACTAACTGGAATTTTTTTGGAGCAAATCAGAATTTGAGGAGAATTCAGATTCAATAGAATAAAATAATTATATAAAGATTAGCGGAGTGGAAACCAATGTAAGAACTCCCTCAATCAAATCATTTTTATTCTGTTATTATATCACAGGTTGTACATGGGGCTTAATAGCTCCTATCACTACTTTTTGCAAACCATGGTTGATTGTTTGTTTGGATTGTGATTGGATGAATAAATTGGGATTGTCATTGATTGGTATTGTATAGCATGAGCTATGTAGTCAAAGCCCCACTGAAACCCCGCAAAATCCCCGCTATAGCCCGTAGCGCTATCCGGCCTCTACGCTATTTCAATTTAGTGCTGATGAACAGTAGCTCTGCTTAAAGCCCCACTATTTTCCGCTGCATCCTCTAAACCAACTCTATTTAGCACCGCTTTAGCAACATTAATATATAAAGGATGTTTTGACCAGTTCTCTTTCCAAATAAATAAATAAAAGTTAATGTAAAGAGCTAATTTTAAGTCATAAGTGCCTTAAAGAAGATAAAAATCTATAGTAATCCTCGAATCTATTGTGCATAACCGTGATATTCAATGATTTTGTTATACAATATTAATTAAATTCATTTATTCTACACAAAAGATGTGAGAACGATATTTAATCAATTTTATTTATATAGTTTTACCTTTAGTTAACAATTTTCCCCCTCCGCTATAGCCCCTCTATTTCCCCGCTTTGTCTCCGCTACAGATTTTATGTCTTTACTGCTACAGAACCACTTAGCGCTTTAACTGCACAGGTGGGAGCCAGTATCAGGAGAGGGATAATGCTAGACATTATTCCAGTTCTAAAATAGCGCTGTTATAATGTCGAATTTTTCTAAAAACTGAAATGTATAAATTATTTATTTAAAATGTATACAAAATTATAATAAAAAGAAATTGGAATAAATATTCGTTTACAAGTCAGACGGCTTGTTTATGTACAACTATTTAACTGATATTGATTTAGGCGATAAATTTTACACATCGCCCAAATGCAGAAATAATAAGTAGTATTTGTTGGTTGAAACCCCACACTTGAATTGGGATGATATTTGACATACATTAATCCAAATATTTAGTTGTATGTCAATTGATTGGTTGACAGACTATTGTAAGCATTATTTATTAATTTTAAGGCTTATACAGTTGTAGAATGCACTTTGGATGTTGTTTAAATTTTTAATGGTTATTTATCATTATTGTTGAATACATGCGATGTATGAAATCCATATAACCAAAATTATATGGTAATTGACTGAGTCGCATTCCAATTCATAATTTAAACGAATATTTTTATATAGCATTCAGGAAAAAATTAAAATGTGATTTTGATGTCCGATTTTGGATGGATAGAAAATATTGAGATGTGAAGCCGAGTTATGTAGTTAAACACCATTTTAACTCGAACAATTGTTATATTGATTTTATTCATTTTACAATGAATATGAAAGGGAAATGGATTTCAAAATCAGATATTTTGAAAATATAATCATTTTAATATTATACTAGAATGGAATATCCCATTTTGATTTAAATTGAAAATTAAGTTGAAATCGTTTTGAAATGAATTTATAAACGAATTTATAAAATACGTTTTTAAATGGAAATCAACAATATATATACTATATATATTTAATGCCTTGAATATAACGCATCGCGCAGTGACTATTCGCAAATTTCGACCATTAACTTCGAATTGATGTTACGGGAGATTCGACCGTCGAATTCTCCTAAAACCTGAACCATTGGGTTCGTATAAAAAAGATGTTTCCAATGAATATGAGAAATTTAAGTTTGAGCCATTAGTTTTCAAATTATGTCCAAATCAATTTTAGAAAAGGTCGCTATGGATGCAGTTCGGTGGTCGTGGAAACCGATTGGACGCGCCTTAATAAAATTATTAAAAATATATTTTTATTTAAATGAACTAGTTATTACCTTGAATAATAATCCTATATTTTTAAATAAATAAATTGGATTTGTAAATGGCTTGATATAACCAGAATTTTCCAATGAATAAATGGGAATGAATTGGAATGGAAATAATCTTCGGAATATTTTGATATTAGATTTCGTGATTATATGGATATTATTGGGGAATTTGGAAGATATATATGTCGATATTCCCAATACGATATCCGTTAGTTTCAGAATTTGGTATTGAATATAAGTCGTTATCATTTCTATTCAAAATCTTGTATTTAATATCAAATTGGATTTTGGGTTTGTCGTGAACAATGTTTTAAAGGACATTTGCTCTTTAACCGAATTAATAGTGAATATATGATTTGGAATTTATAAATACTTTTATTAAGATTTAATTTGAATTTTCCAAAGTAAAGTTTTCCAATTTAATCTATTAAACTGGAATTGAATGAAATTTGATTTGGTAATAATCGAGATGAGCTTATGAAAAGGAAGACTGTTACTATATATGGAATTTAAAAGGCTTCGCCATTATTCCATTTATAGTATTGATTGGATATGGAATTTATATTGATTACATACTATTATGATTTCCGTGAAGATACCATTTTGATGGAAGATGATTTGGGGTTTATTGTGAACGGTGTGTTAAATGTCATTGGTTCTTTAACCCAGTTAATGATAGGATTAATTTCCCCAAAAAAATTGAACAATCATTAGGTAATGATTTTTTGGAAGATTAAAACTAAATGGAGATTTAATAAATATTTAATTAGATTGAAAGTTAAATGGGATAAGTAAATTTATTGAATTCATGAAAAGATTGATAATGGAGTACCACTAGTTTTACTCTAGGCGATAGTTAAATCTTTAATTGGATTTGAACATGTAATGGTAATTAAATTTACCAATAGCACAGTGGATGTTAGTTATGAAGTACTACTAGTTTAGCTCCATGGGATGAATAGGTTGGGATTGGGATAATAAAATAAATGATTACTTCGGTAAGGCTCAATAATCCCGACTAGTAAATAAAATCTTTTGAAAATGATAGCAAAAGGAAGATTAAAGAGAAAATTTAAAAGAATTTGTATTTGATAAAATTAATGGGAACCTTTCCCTAAAGATGTGAATATTTGAATAAAAGAATATTCTGAATTGGAATGAGGCGTAAGATGTGTTTTCATATAACTTAATTATAAGATATGCGAGTTATTCGGAAAGATCGAGTTTAACCCATTTTGAATAACTGATACGACGATTAAATGTCGATGATATAAAGACGGTGGTTGAAGACTAGAGATCTTTATGTCATTTGGATGAATACCGATGTCTTGATTGGTGTGTACACCCAAGACAAGGTAATAAGTGGTGATCGCCCAGACACTTGGAGATTGACCGGATATCTGAGGGCCTCTCTCCTGTATTGGACATATATGACGAGGAATTATGTGACTCCGGTTTCATTCAGACCCAGAACGAACTTGCAAATGGATAGTATGTATGGCATTGTATTCCTTTATGTTGTATTCGTTGATGTCTGCTAAATATATATCTGTTTGGGCGAACTGCATCAAGAGAAAGGCTTCACAAAAAGCTTGGCCATTTACGTTTTTTTGATGAAAGAACGGAATCGTGCTATTACTAAGCTATCATTCGTTGGAAAATCACAGAAATCTTTTTGAACTAATGAATAGACCAGACCTATAATATAGGACTTTTTACTGCATCTTCCTAAAGTGCAGGAATTAGTTCTCTTACTTAACTCCCTTCTCTGAAATGTACGAGGTTAAAGGTTATATATTGGTAGAAATCAGTGGTATGGTATGGATTGACAGTGTGGAATGCCAAGATGCAAATGATCAAGGCTTTTGTTTAAAAGCAGAGCCGCATGGTTGATGATCAAAGCACAACTTTGTGTAGCGTTAACTCACGAGCCTCGGACCTTGGTATGAGTTAAAAATGGGATAGTCACCACAGGGAAATGGACATAGGTTGGTTTCTATCTACGAGTAACGTCATGGTATGGGGCCCAGACTGTTTGCTCATGTAGGTGTTGGAAAACTTTACGATGAAAAGCGAGGTACCTCGGATATGATTAGAGTCCCTAGTGGCTCATATGGTCGATGTGACTGACCATTTTGGAAGTTCGATAGAACCGGCTAACATATAGTTTATGGTATTGGCAATCATCGACGGATGATTGGCCTTGCCGCTTCCAAGGGCTCGCTAGCGTCCGAGTCCTAAGGCACTGCTAGTGTGTCTCAAAATCAGTAAGGACGATCCTTTGCTTGGTTCATAGATGGAAACCAAATTTCCAATACACGATTTTAGTTGTAAAACTGTATGGCGATGTAATATAGTGGTACCTACACCGCCTATGATTAATACATTTATATTTGAAGTTGATTTCTTCACTTATAGTAATAATAAAAGACAAATTTTGCGTATCAAGCATATTTGGCTATTATAAAGAAAAACTATATCCTTGACTGCGTTCATTGTGTGATGGGACCGGAGTCTTATAATAGCCTTATTTTCCTGTTTAGCACTGTGTTGTTTGTTTTATGCATTGGTATTCAGGGGGGATAAACCCATTTCGTGTTATACGGCGTGTTCCGTGATTTACCTAAATTTAAAATAAAAAGCCAATAACTGTTTTTGTTCTCTCACCAGTCCCATGACTGACCCGGAATTTATTATTTCTACCTAAACTCTAGGTGCTCATATATTCCACATGGGTAGCTAGTAGTTTTGATTTTTGTAGATATTTCTTTACACAGGATCCTTGATTTACAGCTGGAGCTATATTCTGAAAGCTTTGTATCTGTCTATTTCTTTCAGTTGTTGTAGTTGATGTCTTCCACTGTACACTATATTATGTATTATTTTTTTGTTGCTTTGTAAATTTAAAACTCTAATATCTTCCGCTGTAAATTATTTATTCTTTGATATTCTTGTACTCTGATGTAAATTGTTGTAATAGCAATAAAATGTTCTATTGTTTGTGTTATGATGCTTCGTGTTCTTAAAGCAATCCACATTTTTCCGTCTCCTTGGGGATGGGGGATTTCAGATCGTTAAATTTCCCATTGTCTCTGTTCCCTCTGGTACCACGGCCCGCCCCGCACCAACCGACACTTCCTCCAAGTGTGCGCTGTACACATGTCCAACTGGCACGGAACGGTCGTCATAAGAAAAGAAAGAAGAGAATGAACTAATCAAGGAACCTGTAGAATGTCTCACAGCGCATGGAATAAAATACAATAATAACATACTTGACATAAAACAGGTGAGACAGTGCATAAGCTGATAACTAATAATAAATGTCAACATCAGAGCAGCGGAAATCCAAATACAGCTTATTACAACTTTTCAAAATCTACTGTCTCTAAACAAAAGAAAGCTAAAGTGGAAGATGCACCACCAATGCCCAAGCAGTGATCTTCGACAACACAGGGAGAATACTTTATATATACATTACGTGGAAGCCTCCTGCTCGTCTTCGGATCATCTACCCGTGCATCACCAGCTAACCTGTCTCTAGTCTGCTCGTGTGAGCACCCAGAGTAATAAGAGGAGACATAAAACTCTGGGTCAGACATAAAGCCTGGTATGAGCGATAAGCATCTAAACAGAACAATAACAGGTATACTAAACCATACCTGAACCTGGACCTGCAGCCAAAGAGTTAGTACCACATACCGTACAATGCTCCAAGGTGCCATAATAAATAGTGTAAGAATACGGGGGTGGGGTGTGTATGTCATAATGATAGCAAACAAACCATCCATAGCAACCATCCTCACATCTCTCACTCAGTGCGTAAAGCGCACGACATCTACCACTTTGGAACACTAGACAAAATGAGATAACGACGAATCCGGACTTGTAGAAACCCCGCTGTGACCAAGCCAAACACTTGGAGTCATGACCAAACATTTCAATGACCCACTTCATTGGTCGTAGCCCTTGGTTCTACCGATGCCATAATGGCCCTGAATCCGCCTTCGTACCTCCTACCATAGTGGTCCAAAGCTATAGACGTCGATAACTCCTTGGCACGCGTCCCGCAGCAAAGCCCAACCATGAAGCGAACTCATTGATTCCCATCTAAATCTTGAGCTCTAACTTCTCATCTGGACTTCCCTTGCATCTCGGGTTTTGATCGAATTGGAGTTGGTCTTCAGAAGAGTCATCACGAAGTAGTAAAAGTACACGTCCAGTTCCCCATGCTCGGTTCGGTTCGGATACGTTCCCCGGTTCGGTTCGGAGTGCCACCATCCTCTGGGTTCGGGTCCTTCTTCCTCATGCGGTTCGGTTCGGTGCTCTCCCTCATGCGGTTCAGTTCGGTGATTCTGAAGCGGTTCGGTTCGGATACCCCATAGCTGTAATGTCTCCGTCTCCGTCTCGTCAGCATCAGTTCGGTTCGTGTATTGCTCTCGGTTCGGTTCGGAATATGGTATCCATGCTCCTCTTTCTTCCACTTCAGTCCTCCTTGTTCCTTCCGATCCCACGCTACGCCCCTCCGATCCGATCAGGCCTTCCTTGTCGCCTCTTCACGTCATGCCCCAGAAAATACCACACTCCGATCCGGTTCAGACATGTCCGATCCGATCCCTACCCGATCCGATCCGGATCTCTGTAGCATTTCCTGCAGCTTTTCTAGCGAGTGTTTTGCGCCATACGACGGCGTTTTCGACCAATCTAACTATTCTAATCAATCATAAAACATACCAAAGAGTCATAGCAACATAGCAAACTAACCACAAACACCAAAACAATGAATTCATATGTCAAAATGGATCAAATGTGCCCAAAACCCCTTATTTTCCCTTAAGCATGTTAAAGTAAAACTAATCATAGGGTTAACAAAACTTAATCAAATCGAACCAAATTTCTAACAGAGGCATAAAATATTATTTACGAATTTCTAAACATTTTTCCAGAATTTATTAGTGTATAAATTCGCTAATCTTCACTAATTACCCTTAATTAACCGTAATTAGTGTCAAAATGATGCTATCACTCACCTTTGCCACAACTAGAACCCCAAAACTGAAATATTCTCTGATTTGTCGCTGTTCCCAATCTTATACAGCAGCTCCAACCTTGCTTTGGTGCTTTTCTTCTTAATTTGATGTTTGCTAAGCTTAATCTTCAATTAGAAGGTGATTTCTGGGTGTTTTAGAGAGATTTAGAGAGTGGAGGCCATGGCTAGGTTAAGGGAAATGAAAGTGGCGGCTGGAAAATGTCTAAAGAAATATTTTCTAACCCTAATCAGCACCTATATCCCCCTAAACCCGAAATTCCCCTTGGGCCAAGCTGCTAATCACCCGGTTAAGCCCAATTAAGCTGTTTTTCACCATCTGAAACTTGTTTCAGCCATATCTCCCAAACGGTGAGTCCGTTTGGCTAATGTGACCACTCTACGGAAAGAGAAACCATCATCCGAAGCCAATGGAAGTGGTTTCAGGTCAAAATTCCTTTCCAGTCAAAAGTTATGGCCAAAACAGTGCCAACTAGGGGTAAAATGGTCATTTAAAAATCGGGAAAAATCATGAACATGGGAAATGACCTTAATAGTCGCCTCCCAAAGTTACATGACCATACGACTTCGTATGTGAAAGAAATAAATATTCTACGATCCTATGATGCGTAGAATGCGGGTCGTTACACTCTCCCCCCCTTAAGAAATTTCGTCCCCGAAATTCCTTAACCCAAAACATATCAAGGATCCCGCATGCCTAACAACCACATACATCAACCAAACATGCAAAACAAGCAAAACAAAACTATCCTAGCATGCGGAAAACTAAATCGAGGTCAAAATCTTACCAGGCAAAGAGTTCTGGGTGCGACTTCCTAATGTTCTCCTCTGTCTCCCAAGTACAATCATTCTCGTCCTCGCTCCACTGTACCTTGACTAGCTTCACCGCCTTCCTTCGAAGTTGTTTCATGTCGTGCTCGACAATACGGGCCGGCTTGCGGCTCCCAACCGCCTCGGGTTCTATTTCGAAGTCCTCTAACTGATCAGGTGAAATAGTCATATCTGAGTCGTGAACGAACTTCCTTAGCTGGGAAACATGAAATACGTTGTGAACTCCCGCCATCTTCTCTGGTAAGTCAATTCTATATGCCAAATTCCCGACTAGTTCAAGAACAGGGAATGGGCCAACGAATCTTGGTGCCAACTTGCCTCTCCTGCCAAATCGTATTACGCTCTTCAACGGAGAAATCTTGACAAACACCAAGTCGCCAACGGAGAATTTTAAGTCTCTTCTCCTCTTATCAGCATAACTCTTCTGCCTATCTTGGGCAGCCTTCATTCGTTGTTGAATGGTCTTGATTTTATCTGAAGTTTCCCTCACCACATCTGGTCCAAGCATAAACTTCTCGCCAGTCTCTATCCAACATGATGGTGAGTTGCATGGTCTTCCGTACAAAGCTTCAAACGGAACCATACCGATACTGGATTGGTAGCTATTATTATATGCAAACTCTACTAGATGCAAATGGTCATCCCATGATCCACCAAAATCCAATATACATGCTCTCAAGAGATCTTCTAAAATACGGTTCACCCTCTCCGTCTGACCGTCGGTCTGAGGATGATATGCGGTACTGAGATGTAATTCTGACCCTAGAGCCTCTTGTAAGCTCCTCCAAAACCCACTAGTGAACAACGGGTCTCGGTCGCTCACAATGCTTTTGGGTACTCCATGAAATCTCACTACCCACTTCATATACAATTCTGCTAACTTAGCTGCCGTTCTGGTCGATTTGACTGGTATAAACCTTGCACTTTTAGTCAGTCGGTCTACAATCACCCAAATGCTATCATATCCCGATCTAGTCCTTGGTAAACCATCGATGAAATCCATCGAGACTTGCTCCCATTTCCATTCGGGAATTTCTAATGGCTGTAACAAACCACTAGGCTTCTTTTGCTCGGCTTTAACTAGCTGGCAATTCATGCATTTGGATATAAACTTCCCAACGTCTCTTTTCATTCCTTCCCAGTAGTAGGTCTGCTTCATATCTCGATACATCTTATTACCACTGGGGTGTATAGTCAGCTTTGAGTGATGACATTCTCTAAGCACTTCATCTCTCAATCCTTTGACATTGGGTACAACAAGATTTCCATTCTTTCTAAGCCATCTATCTCGATCAAGCCCAAACTTGTTCATCTCCTCATCGATACCCATCTCTAACTTGGAGATGATTTCCAATAGGTTAGGATCGTCACTCTGACTAGAGCCGATCCGCTCAATCAAAGTGGGTCTGATCGTCAAACTTGCTAACATTTCTGGATCCAATTCGCACTTTGGTCTGAAATCAAACCCCGCGATAAACTCCAGTTGCTTCCATTCAAGGAACATAGCCCCTAAGCTGGCATGTCTTCTACTCAATGCATCAGCCACCGCATTGCCCTTTCCTGGTGTGTATGCTATGTCAAAATCATAGGAAGCTAAGAACTCTAACCATCTCTGCTGACGGAGATTCAGATCTTTCTGAGAGAAGAGATACTTTAACGACTTATGATCTGTAAACAGTTCAAATCTTTCTCCCAAGAGATAGTGTCTCCACATCTTTAACGCGAACACGATCGCTGCCAATTCTAAATCATGGGTAGGGTATCTTCTCTCATGCGGTTTCAATTGCCGACTTGCGTAAGCTACAACCCTACCGCCTTGCATCAATACAGCACCCAGTCCGGTACCACAGGCATCCGTGTATACCGTCATCTCTTCATCCCCCTTAGGAATAACTAACACTGGTGCGCTTGTCAACTTGTCCTTTAGACTTCTGAATGCATTCTCGCACCTTTCATCCCAGACAAAAGCTTGATTCTTCTTGGTCAACTGGGTCAATGGTGCTGCTATCTTGGAGAAACTTTGGATAAACTTACGATAATACCCCGCTAACCCCAAGAAACTTCTTACATCTGTTGCATTCTTGGGCGTAGGCCAATCCTGTACCGTAGCCACCTTCGCCGGGTCCACGGCAATCCCATTTTCTGATACAACATGGCCCAAGAACCTCACTTCCCTCTTCCAGAAGTGACACTTCGAAAACTTTGCTTTCAATTGGTGTTTTCTCAACACCTCCATCACTATTCTTAAATGTCCCTTGTGTTCTTCCTCTGTCCTTGAGTAGACCAAAATATCATCAACGAACACAAGGACAAACTTATTCAACTGATCTCTGAATACCCTATTCATAAGATCCACAAAATATGCTGGGGCATTGGTCAGCCCGAATGGCATGACCAACCACTCATAAAATCCCGACGGCGTCCGAAATGCCGTTTTAGCTATACTCTCAGCTTCCACCCTAAGCTGATGAAAACCTGTCGCGAGATCCAACTGAGAAAATACTCTCGCGCCACCCAACTGATCGAACAAATCATCTATCCGCGGTAGAGGATACTTGTTCTTCCTCGTCACTTTATTCAACTCGCGGTAGTCTACACACAAACGAAGGGAACCATCCGCCTTGGTAGCAAACACAACTGGTGCTCCCCATTCAGAAACACTCCTTCTGATAAATCCCTTCTTCAAAAGATCGCTGACTTGCACCTCGAGCTCTCGCTGCTCCCTTGGTGCCATACGACGAAGTGGCATCACTATAGGCCTGGCATCCTTTACCAAATCAATACGAAACTCAATCTCTCGGTGTGGTGGAAGTCCGGTCACTTCTTCGAAAACCTCCGGATACTGGCCAACCACGGGCAAACCTGACAACTCACTATGCGGAATGTCGAGGGAGTTTAGAAAACTAGCCAATACCCCCTTACTGGGTAGACCACCAAACACTATCCTCCGCCCACCATCCGCTCTAGCTGTCACCAACAAGCCCTCATAGTCTACCACCACCCCGTATCTTTGGAGCCAATCTACTCCCAAAATAATGCCAAACCCAGTAAAGCCCAAAACAAAGCAATCACAAACAAACATGCATCCATGACTCGATAAGACCGCATTACGACAAATCATGCTAAGGCTAGTCGAACCACCAATCGGGTTCGTCACTACTAAAGGTCTATCGACAATCTCGGGCTCCAATCCCAACCTATCTACCAGGTCACTAGATATGAAAGAACTGGAAGCTTCGGTATCAAACAAAACTCTAACAGGAACATCATAAACAGAAAGCATACCTTGAATGACGACATTCTTTCCCTTCTCCGCCGCAGTTGGGGCATTCGACGAAGAAGGAATAGCATTAAGAGCATATGCTTTCACCATTTGCTTTTCCTTAGGGGGTTGTGGACACTTGTCCTTGTGATGTCCCAATTGGCCACAATTGAAGCACTTCCTATCCGCTGGCTTGGCCCGACAATTACTAGCATAATGGCCCTTCTTAGCACAGCTGAAGCACTCCACATCTTGCTTATTCTTTTTCTTCTGGCCGTCCTTAGCCTGATTCTGCTTTCTTTTATTCTGGGAGCCACCCTTGCCTCCACCACTTGCTTGTGGCTTTGGCTCATCTGCGGATGCAACCTCAGTCTTCGGCTTAGGGTAGAGACTTTCCGATCTTAACGCTTTCCCCACAATCGATTCAAACGTCTCATCGATGTGGTTAATAAGCTTTTCCCCTAAGTACTGATCCAAACCAGTTATGAATTTCTCATTCTTCTTCTCGGCAGTATCAATAAGAGATAATCCATACTTCGACAAAGTGTCGAATTCAGCAATGTATTCCGAGACAGCTCTGCCATTCTACTTGAGCTCCAAGAACCTCTTGAACAACACCGACTTCTGGGCAGCTGGAATGAACTTCTCGCTGAAGCGAGCTTTAAACTGCTCCCAAGTAATCTGGTCTTCGGGAGTAGCTGCCTTTATAGCATTCCACCAATTCATTGCCCGCCCTTGCAGCTGACGGGACGCTAGCTTTCTCTTCATCGCATCCTCGATACCCAAATCCTCGAAGATACGTTCGCAACTATCCACCCAATCTTGAACATCCGTAGCCGACTCCGTTTCGTGGAACGGCTTCCCACCAAGGCTAGTATAATCCTTATTCAGCTTGGCGAAGTCGACTCTTGGCGCCTGCACTATTGGACCACCACCATTTCCACCATTGGGAGCTGCCCTCTGCACATCTCTAAGCATCTCTCTCATGAGGTCAGTAAACATCGTCCTCATGTCAGCAGCATTCCCATTATTGGCTCCCCTACCGGTACCTCTAACATAACGGCTCATCGTCAATCTGAAAAAAAGAAACGATTAACGACTCCATAGTGGTGCTAGTGCAGTACGACTTCATCCTTATACTAGTAATAGTATATATATATATAGCTTTTAAAAACCAAAGTAATCACAAATACGCTCTCTCTTATACGTATTTTATCTCTCCCTGATAACTTCCCTAGGTTAACTATGCAACCTAGAGCTCTGATACCAAGTGTGACGGCCCGCCCCGCACCAACCGACACTTCCTCCAAGTGTGCGCTGTACACATGTCCAACTGGCACGGAATGGTCGTCATAAGAAAAGAAAGAAGAGAATGAACTAATCAAGGAACCTGTAGAATGTCTCATAGCGTATGGAATAAAATACAATAATAACATACTTGACATAAAACAGGTGAGACAGTGCATAAGCTGATAACTAATAATAAATGTCAACATCAGAGCAGCGGAAATCCAAATACAGCTTATTACAACTTTTCAAAATCTACTGTCTCTAAACAAAAGAAAGCTAAAGTGGAAGATGCACCACCAATGCCCAAGCAGTGATCTTCGACAACACAGGGAGAATACTATATATATATATATATATACACATTACGTGGAAGCCTCCTACTCGTCTTCGGATCATCTACCCGTGCATCACCAGCTAACCTGTCTCTAGTCTGCTCGTGTGAGCACCCAGAGTAATAAGAGGAGACATAAAACTCTGGGTCAGACATAAAGCCTGGTATGAGCGATAAGCATCTAAACAGAACAATAACAGGTATACTAAACCATACCTGAACCTGGACCTGCAGCCAAAGAGTTAGTACCACATACCGTACAATGCTCCAAGGTGCCATAATAAATAGTGTAAGAATACGGGGGTGGGGTGTGTATGTCATAATGATAGCAAACAAACCATCCATAGCAACCATCCTCACATCTCTCACTCAGTGCGTAAAGCGCACGACATCTACCACTTTGGAACACTAGACAAAATGAGATAACGACGAATCCCGACTTGTAGAAACCCCGCTGTGACCAAGCCAAACACTTGGAGTCATGACCAAACATTTCAATGACCCACTTCATTGGTCGTAGCCCTTGGTTCTACCGATGCCATAATGGCCCTGAATCCGCCTTCATACCTCCTACCATAGTGGTCCAAAGCTATAGACGTCGATAACTCCTTGGCACGCGTCCCGCAGCAAAGCCCAACCATGAAGCGAACTCATTGATTCCCATCTAAATCTTGAGCTCTAACTTCTCATCTGGACTTCCCTTGCATCTCGAGTTTTGATCGAATTGGAGTTGGTCTTCAGAAGAGTCATCACGAAGTAGTAAAAGTACACGTCCAGTTCCCCATGCTCGGTTCGGTTCGGATACGTTCCCCGGTTCGGTTCGGAGTGCCACCATCCTCTGGGTTCGGGTCCTTCTTCCTCATGCGGTTCGGTTCGGTGCTCTCCCTCATGCGGTTCGGTTCGGTGATTCTGAAGCGGTTCGGTTCGGATACCCCATAGCTTGAATGTCTCCGTCTCGTCAGCATCAGTTCGGTTCGTGTATTGCTCTCGGTTCGGTTCGGAATATGGTATCCATGCTCCTCTTTCTTCCACTTCAGTCCTCCTTGTTCCTTCCGATCCCACGCTACGCCCCTCCGATCCGATCAGGCCTTCCTTGTCGCCTCTTCACGTCATGCCCCAAAAAATACCACACTCCGATCCGGTTCAGACATGTCCGATCCGATCCCTACCCGATCCGATCCGGATCTCTGTAGCATTTCCTGCAGCTTTTCTAGCGAGTGTTTTGCGCCATACGACGGCATTTTCGACCAATCTAACTATTCTAATCAATCATAAAACATACCAAAGAGTCATAGCAACATAGTGTAACACCCCGAATTTCAATTTACACTAATGGTTAGAAATTAAAGTATAATTAATCTCAGATGGAAGAACCAGGGGAAACGGGCTGCGTCATTACGTTCGTCTCGGAAAAATACGCGAAATAGAGTCCGAGTTTTCGAGAATCGGAGTCCGTATGGCCCGGTTATGGCCCAAAGAAGTTTTAGGAAATTTAAATTTAAATTTCAGGTTTGAAAAACAAGTTTGGAGCCAAAAGAGGAAAGGGGGGAAAAATTCCCGCCTAGCCCCGTGTCGACAGCCATGTCGACAGGGGTGTCGACAGGGGTGTCGACAGCCCTGTCGACAGGGGTGTCGACACAGGGTGTCGGCCCTGCTGGTCTGGGTGCACCAGGTTTGGTCTTGGTTGAGTCTAGGGCTATGTTCTAGAGGGTTCCGAAATCTAAGGGTCCTAATCTAATCTAGGGTTAATCTAAGGGCCTAAAACACTTTCTAATCCTATAAATAAGACCCCAACCCTACCCTAATTCATTCATAATTAATCCTAGTAATTAAACTATGGCAAAATGCAACTTGATCATGGCCTCCACAAATCAATGAAGAGGGTTGCATGCTAATCACTCTCTAATCAACCTCTAATCCCTTCTTAGCATCTTAATCTTCTTCATTTGGTGTGCAAAATTGCTAGTGGTGAGTTTCTATCACTTTGATGATCTTTTGGTAAACTAATTAGATGAGATATGATGAGATTTATGGTTTTGTATGTGGGTTAATGAGCTTTGAATCATATGATATGATGTTAGCATTAATCTTATGTTTATGCATGTTGAGTATGTATGTTTATGCATGTTGAGTATGTAAGTTTATGCAAGTTTAATATGATGTATGTTATGTTTGCATGATGCTAAATATGCAAGTTGTGGGCTATGTAATCATATGCATGTTATGCAAGTTCATGGTGATATGCTATGCAAGTTACATGTATGTAAATATGCAAGTTACATGTATGTAAATATGCAAGTTACATGCTTGTTAATATGCAAGTTACATATTTGTTAATATGCAAGTTCATGATGACACATTATGCAAGTTTATGGGTTAATATGCAAGTATATTATGCAAGTGAATATGTGAGTTATGTGACATATTATATGCAAGTTATGTGACATGTTATATAAGATTATATGCAAGTTATGTGACATATTATGCAAGTTCATATGCAAGTTATGTGTTTGTTAATATGCAAAATGGCACCTTTGAAACATGTTCATGCATATGCAAGTTGACACCTTTTTATATGTGTTATGACATGAGAACGAAGTTACGTGGGAACGATGGGATAATTAAATGCATAAGTTAATAAGATTGTGTGAAATTAATATAATTATGCTTAACATAAAATAAAGGAACATAGTATGGGAATTTGCCTATTAAGTTAGGTGTACCCATACTATGTGTTGGGAATTTACCTATTGAGTTAGGTCTACCCCATGGGAATTTACCTATTGAGTTAGGTCTACCCATGTTATGAAAAGTTTGACATTAATTAGGGATAATTAATATGGGGGTGATTAATTAGGTGTAATTAATCGACTAAGACACGAGGTTGGACTCATTTGTAGTGTAAAACTGCCCGGACCCGACCGGCTTAACCAGTTGCTACAAATGTCAGCCCAATGTGAGAGGTCTTGGCCATAAATTAAATACGTGATTAAGGTAAAGACACGAGGTTAGACTCTGTTATGACGTAAGACTGCCCGGATTCTACCGGCTTAACCAGGCGGTCATAACAGCCAGTCTAATGTGGGAGGTCTTTACGGGAGATCACGATCTTAATTAATTAAGAAACACTTAACCATAATAGCATGTAGTGGGACATGGGGGGTTAAGTGGGTGCCTTGGGTGGCATGTGGAATCTAGTGGGTTGCCTTGGGTGGCAATAGAAAATACGATTAGAATACTTAACCAAGAGAAACATGTAATTAAACATGATTAAAGGGTTAAGTGGGATACACTAGATATTTGACAAGCTTAAGTGGGTAGCTTGTGGGGGCCCATTTCAACCAATATCCCAAACGTATCTTTGTGGGCTCGACCCATGTCGAGTGACGGGACACGCATATTGGGCTTGATTATAAGAGGCCAAAACGGGTTAGCGGTGGCAACGCAAGTCCAACGGGCTTCATATGCGTGAGTGGGCCCGGGCTGGTAGGTAAGCCGTTGTTGCATCGTGTAGATATAAGCCGTGCATCGTTAATTATATCTGGTTGCCACGTTGGGGAATGGTACACCCCATGGTGGGGCCAGCACGGGTAACTACGTTAGGGAGCCGATCGAATGGGGAGTAGTGCGCACACCTAGGGGATTGTAGGGCCCCGTGGCGTCTACTTGGTCACCTAGGGGTACGCAAGTACTATTAAGTTAATCTTATAAGTCCAGGGGAGGGATCAACCTTTAAGTTAGGAACGACTGGTGTGGTGCAGTTTAGTAATTTACCTTAGGAAGGGTAGATGCGTCTTTATCCTTTATCTTAGTTTAGTTGACTGTTAGTATAGCCGTTCATCCCTATATATTACCGTATATCAAGTTATGTCTTCTCTGGTTACTTTAACGATTGTATTGTTAAAGTTATAGGACTCGCTCAGACTTATGTCTGACCCCGTTGTTTTTATCTTTTTTTCCCAACCCTCAGGTCCTACGGTGGATCCTAGCAGTAGTGGAGCTTGATCGGATTGCTGTTCCAGTCTTTAGGAGCTTGGATAGATGTAAAGCTCCAGTTATCCAGTTATCTTTTCTTTTGTTTTGGCTATTGTATGAGAGTGGGATTATGTACTTCTTTATTTTGATGGATATTGTACTTGACTTTTATTGTGGGTTTATGATGTAACCAGACATGTTTTACTTCCGCTGTTATGAGATGATGTTTTAAAATTTTAAGTACTATTTATATCTGTCTTGTTGTTGTAATTTTTCTGTTCTATATTCACTAAAATACTCCACCGATGTTATGGCATTCCCATTGTGAGTGATCATAGCGGGAGTGGGGTGTTACACGTGGTATCAGAGCTTAAGGTTACCAGAACAGATAAAATTTTTGAGAAAAACTATTTTCTAAGAGTATTTTCGAAGAAAGTATTTTCAAAAACATGTCTTTTAAAAAGAAAAGTTTTTGAAAAAGAAAAGCATAATCCCCAATAGCCATATCGTTATCTTTCGGAATCTCCTTTTTGAATCTTTCCTCTTTCGTTTCAGCATGGCTGAAGATCTTAACATCCCGGAGGGTTTAGTTATACCACTATGGTATAGGAGGTTGCAAGAGGCTAGGGCCGCGGCTGCGGGTCCAGCCAATGCTACTACACCAGAGACAACCGCTCCTCCTCCTCAGCCTAGAGTGGATAATTTTGCTAAGATTTGTAAGGAGTTCAAGGCTATAGGAGGAAAACCTTTTCTAGGTTCAGAGACTTTCGTAGAGGCTAGAGATTGGCTTAAGGAAGTGGAAGAGTTGCTAGATATCTTTGAAGTGGAAGAGGGAAAGAAAGTCAAGTTGGCGGCTTGGTTGATGAAGGGAGAGGCCTCATTCTGGTGGGAGGTCACTAACGGAGAACGCCCTGTTGACTCTTGGGCAGATTTTAAGCAAAGGTTTGGGGCTAAGTTTCTCTCGAGGGCGGAAGAGAATCTGTTTATGGAGAAGTTCTTGAATTTGAAGCAAGGGAATCTCACGGTGAAAGAATATGTCAACAAATTCAATCAATTAGCAAGGTTTGGCATAGAGTTGGTGAATACACCGGAGAAGAAGGCTTTGAGGTTCGTTAGAGGCTTGAACGAACCATTGCAAGGAATAGCTATGACTCACATTCCTATGGGGGCCACCTTTGAGAAGCTTGTCTACATGGCACTTATGCATGAGGATGATAAGAATTCTAAGGCACCAGAGAAAAAGGGGGATCAGAAGAAACCGCAACAACAACAACAGGGCAAGGGTGGAAAAGGCAATGGTGACAAGAAGAAGACAAAGAAGAAGTGCTTTAATTGTGGGACACCAGGGCACCTCAGTAAGGATTGTCGCAAAAAGAAGAAGACCGGTTGCTTTCATTGTGGTGAAGCAGGGCATCTTGTGAAAAACTGCCCAAAGAAGGGGCAGAAGACGGGGTCTACCTCAGGAGGTCAGGTGCAAGCTCTTATAGCACCACCTCAGTCAGGGGGGCAAGTTCAGGCTCTCTCAGTTCCACCGATTCAGCAGAGAGGTAGAACTATTTCCGTTGAAAGTCTGGTTTTTCTGTTTGATCATCCAGTACGTACTTTGTTTGACTCTGGCGCATCGCATTCTTTTATCTCATCATCGTTAGTTGAGTCACTGCACTTAGACACCAGTCTAGTTGATGATCCCTTGGTTGTTTCAAACCCAATTGGGGGCTCCATATATCTGTCTATGATATGTTTGGGTTTGAAAATTTCTATACTTAGCGTTGAGTTTAGATGTGATGCTTTTGTATTGGGCTTCACGGGCTATGGGTTGATTTTGGGCATGGACTGGTTATCCAGTAATGGTGCCGTTCTTGATTGTGAAAGGAGAGTTGTCAGGCTTATAACCCGCTTGGGTAATACTCTCGAGATCTCTTGTAATCCCATGGAATCTGTTTTGCTAAGTTATCTTGAATCGCTCGATGCTTCGGTCGAGAGTTTGCGTTCTGTTAGAGTGGTCCGGGAATATCCGGATGTGTTTGAAGAAGTGAAGGGTTTGCCTCCGAAGCGGGAGATAGATTTCCGAATTTATTTGGTGGATAATGCCAAACCAGTGTCTTTGCCAGTGCGCCACATGGCTCCTCGTGAGAGAAGAGAACTTCATAAGCAAGTAGGGGAGTTGCTTGAGAAGGGGTTCATAAGGCGGAGTATATCGGAGTGGGGAGCTCCAGTGGTATTTGCCACAGAGGCGGATGGGTCCCTCAGACTTTGTGTGGATTATAGAGAACTTAATAAGCTCACGAAGAAGAATAGACACCCATTACCAAGGATAGATGATCTCTTTGATCAGTTGGTTGGCGCCTCAGTATTTTCGCAGATGGACTTAGCTACAGGGTTTCATCAGTTGAGAGTGGCGGAGGACAGTATAGAGAAGACTGCTTTCCGGACTCCGGATGGTTTTTATGAGTGGCTTGTGATGCCATTTGGGTTGACAAACGCCCCTGCATACTTTGTTGATCTAATGAGTAGAGTGTTCAGAGAGTATCTGAATAAGTCTGTAGTAGTTTTTGTGGATGACATCTTGGTCTTTTCCAAGAGTGAAGAAGAGCATGCCTTACATCTCAAGGAAGTGTTGGAGACTCTTCGAGCACATAGTCTTAAAGCTAAATTCTCTAAATGTCATTTTTGGAGAAGAGAAGTGCGATTCTTAGGGCATGTGGTCTCTAAGGAAGGGATAGCTGTGGATCCCGCAAAGATAGTATCTATCCAGGATTGGAAAGTTCCTAAAAATGCTACCGAGGTAAGAAGTTTCTTGGGGTTGGCAGGATATTATAGGAAGTTCATCAAAGACTTCGCGAAGATATCAGCCCCATTAACCCGCTTGACGAAGAAGAATCTGGTTTTCTCATGGGACGTAGATTGTGATGATGCTTTCCGACGGTTAAAGAGAGCTTTGACCACCGCTCCGGTTTTAGTGCTTCCAGATGGGAGTAAGCCGTTTGTTGTTTATACCGATGCTTGTGGTACAGGATTGGGCGCAGTCTTGATGCAGGAGGGAAGGGTAATAGCCTATGGAGGGAGGCAATTGAGAGTGCATGAGAAGAATTACCCTACCCATGATCTAGAGTTGGCCGCGATTGTTTTCGCACTTAAGTCTTGGCGCCATTATCTTCTTGGTGAGAGATTCGAGTTGTTCACTGACCATAAATCATTGAAGTACTTATTCTCTCAGAAGGATTTAAATTTAAGACAGCAAAGGTGGATGGAGTTCTTAGCATCCTATGATTTTGAGATAGCGTATACCCCTGGCAAGGGTAACGTGGTGGCAGACGCCTTGAGTAGAAAAAGGCTATCTTTGAGTCCATTGTTCGTGGAACGGCGAAGCTTGGAGTTTCTTTCTTTGTTTGACTTCAGACCTTCTGTTGATTTTGTACCTGGTTTGTTGGCATCCTTGGAAGTTAGACCCACCCTTTTGGGACGGATTGGCGAGGCTCAGCGAGACGACCCACAGTTGGTTGAGTTGGTAGAGAAGCTTATAAGGGGGGAGTCGTCCAGTCATTTGGGTAGATACACCATAGATGATAGGGGATGGTTGCATAGAGACGGTAGACTTTGTGTACCGCAAGATGAGGGTTTGAAGAAGGCTATTTTGGATGATGCACATCGTTCAAGAATGACTATTCATCCCGGTGGAGACAAAATGTACCAAGACATGAAGAGAGTTTTCTTCTGGGCCGGTATGAAGAAAGATGTGGCCGAATACGTGGCTAGATGCTTAGTATGCCAACAAGTTAAAGCGGAGCAAAGGAAACCCGGTGGGTTGCTACACCCATTGGAAGTCCCGCAATGGAAGTGGGATAGTGTCTCGATGGATTTCATCGATGGGTTACCGAGATCGAGGAAGGGCAATACGGGAATTTGGGTTGTGGTGGACAGACTTACCAAGAGTGCCCATTTTATACCCGTGAAGAGTAAGAGGACCGCTCCATGGCTTGCTTCAGTCTATGTTAGAGAGATTGTTAGATTGCATGGCGTACCATCCAGCATTGTGAGTGATCGAGATCCTATCTTCACTAGTGAGTTTTGGAGAAGTTTGCAAGAGGCGGTAGGGACTCAGTTGTGTTTGAGCACCGCATATCATCCTCAGACAGACGGTCAGACCGAGAGGGTGAACCGTATCTTAGAAGATCTCTTGAGGCTTTGTATCTGGGATTTTGGAGGTACATGGGAAGAACATCTTCCTTTGGTGGAGTTCGCATACAATAACAGCTTTCAGTCTAGTATTGGCATGGCACCCTTCGAAGCTCTTTATGGAAGGCCTTGTCGATCTCCTACATGTTGGTGGGAATCTACGGACAAGATCTTGCTTGGGCCAGATATGGTTAGAGAGACTTCAGAGAAGATTGATTTGATTCGTAGAAGGATGAAGGCAGCGCAGGATAGGCAAAAATCTTATGCGGATCAGAGAAGGACGGATCTTGAGTTTGAGGTTGGGGACATGGTTTTTGTCAAAGTATCTCCGTTGAGAAATGTTGTTCGCTTCGGGTCCGTTGGGAAGTTAGCACCAAGGTTTGTTGGGCCGTTTCCTATTAAGGAAAGGATCGTACGGATGGCATATAGGGTGGAGTTGCCCGACAGACTTAGTGGTGTTCATGATGTATTCCATGTATCACATCTGAGGAAGTGCTTACATGAGACCGCAGAGGTGGTAGAGCCGAGCTTGCTTAGAGATGTAGAGGTAGAGCGTGATGCGACGATTCGACGAGCTCCTACTCGCATCCTTGGGTCAGAAACTAGGAAGTTGAGGAACAGAGAAGTTCAGCTAGTTAAAGTGCAATGGGGAGATGACGAAAGCAATGCTACTTGGGAGACGGAAGCGAAGATGCGTTCTTTGTATCCATTTCTTTTTGAGAGTATGTCTTTTAACTTCTCCTTTATCGCTTGTCTAGTACTTATCTTATCTTTAGTATATCCTCTCGCTAGTACCTATGACCTTTAGATAGGGTAAAACCTATGGTTGAAACATGTGTTTGAAACATGTTATGGTTGATGGATGCATGTGGATGCAATTGATTGCTAGTGGTTGCTCGTGGATGCATATACACACACATTAGGCACTAGATCGGCTCAGACACTTCATGTTGCATATTGCATAAATGGATGTGGTAGTTAGTATTGATGGATGTATCATGGCTAGGTTATCATATGGATGATGCATTTTTGTGTATGGTTGTGCACGCATGTAGAAATTTGTATGTGTCAATAGGGTTTCGCATACATATTGGATGCATGGCACTATCATGGTTTGCATTAAGGAGGTCGACTGAATCAGTAGACCGCCTGATTTTGCATTAGTATACGGACATATACACACACTTTCTGCATATGTTCATACATCATTAGAAGTTTCTAAGGATAATGGTTGCTTGTGGTTGATGGTTTAGTAGATGGTTGTTTGGTTGGTAGGATACGTTCTTCTTAACTTAGAGATTTCGAGGGCGAAATCCTTTAAGTAGGGGAGAATGTAACACCCCGAATTTCAATTTACACTAATGGTTAGAAATTAAAGTATAATTAATCTCAGATGGAAGAACCAGGGGAAACGGGCTGCGTCATTACGTTCGTCTCGGAAAAATACGCGAAATAGAGTCCGAGTTTTCGAGAATCGGAGTCCGTATGGCCCGGTTATGGCCCAAAGAAGTTTTAGGAAATTTAAATTTAAATTTCAGGTTTGAAAAACAAGTTTGGAGCCAAAAGAGGAAAGGGGGGAAAAAATCCCGCCTAGCCCCGTGTCGACAGCCATGTCGACAGGGGTGTCGACAGGGGTGTCGACAGCCCTGTCGACAGGGGTGTCGACACAGGGTGTCGGCCCTGCTGGTCTGGGTGCACCAGGTTTGGTCTTGGCTGAGTCTAGGGCTATGTTCTAGAGGGTTCCGAAATCTAAGGGTCCTAATCTAATCTAGGGTTAATCTAAGGGCCTAAAACACTTTCTAATCCTATAAATAAGACCCCAACCCTACCCTAATTCATTCATAATTAATCCTAGTAATTAAACTATGGCAAAATGCAACTTGATCATGGCCTCCACAAATCAATGAAGAGGGTTGCATGCTAATCACTCTCTAATCAACCTCTAATCCCTTCTTAGCATCTTAATCTTCTTCATTTGGTGTGCAAAATTGCTAGTGGTGAGTTTCTATCACTTTGATGATCTTTTGGTAAACTAATTAGATGAGATATGATGAGATTTATGGTTTTGTATGTGGGTTAATGAGCTTTGAATCATATGATATGATGTTAGCATTAATCTTATGTTTATGCATGTTGAGTATGTATGTTTATGCATGTTGAGTATGTAAGTTTATGCAAGTTTAATATGATGTATGTTATGTTTGCATGATGCTAAATATGCAAGTTGTGGGCTATGTAATCATATGCATGTTATGCAAGTTCATGGTGATATGCTATGCAAGTTACATGTATGTAAATATGCAAGTTACATGTATGTAAATATGCAAGTTACATGCTTGTTAATATGCAAGTTACATATTTGTTAATATGCAAGTTCATGATGACACATTATGCAAGTTTATGGGTTAATATGCAAGTATATTATGCAAGTGAATATGTGAGTTATGTGACATATTATATGCAAGTTATGTGACATGTTATATAAGATTATATGCAAGTTATGTGACATATTATGCAAGTTCATATGCAAGTTATGTGTTTGTTAATATGCAAAATGGCACCTTTGAAACATGTTCATGCATATGCAAGTTGACACCTTTTTATATGTGTTATGACATGAGAACGAAGTTACGTGGGAACGATGGGATAATTAAATGCATAAGTTAATAAGATTGTGTGAAATTAATATAATTATGCTTAACATAAAATAAAGGAACATAGTATGGGAATTTGCCTATTAAGTTAGGTGTACCCATACTATGTGTTGGGAATTTACCTATTGAGTTAGGTCTACCCCATGGGAATTTACCTATTGAGTTAGGTCTACCCATGTTATGAAAAGTTTGACATTAATTAGGGATAATTAATATGGGGGTGATTAATTAGGTGTAATTAATCGACTAAGACACGAGGTTGGACTCATTTGTAGTGTAAAACTGCCCGGACCCGACCGGCTTAACCAGTTGCTACAAATGTCAGCCCAATGTGAGAGGTCTTGGCCATAAATTAAATACGTGATTAAGGTAAAGACACGAGGTTAGACTCTGTTATGACGTAAGACTGCCCGGATTCTACCGGCTTAACCAGGCGGTCATAACAGCCAGTCTAATGTGGGAGGTCTTTACGGGAGATCACGATCTTAATTAATTAAGAAACACTTAACCATAATAGCATGTAGTGGGACATGGGGGGTTAAGTGGGTGCCTTGGGTGGCATGTGGAATCTAGTGGGTTGCCTTGGGTGGCAATAGAAAATACGATTAGAATACTTAACCAAGAGAAACATGTAATTAAACATGATTAAAGGGTTAAGTGGGATACACTAGATATTTGACAAGCTTAAGTGGGTAGCTTGTGGGGGCCCATTTCAACCAATATCCCAAACGTATCTTTGTGGGCTCGACCCATGTCGAGTGACGGGACACGCATATTGGGCTTGATTATAAGAGGCCAAAACGGGTTAGCGGTGGCAACGCAAGTCCAACGGGCTTCATATGCGTGAGTGGGCCCGGGCTGGTAGGTAAGCCGTTGTTGCATCGTGTAGATATAAGCCGTGCATCGTTAATTATATCTGGTTGCCACGTTGGGGAATGGTACACCCCATGGTGGGGCCAGCACGGGTATCTACGTTAGGGAGCCGATCGAATGGGGAGTAGTGCGCACACCTAGGGGATTGTAGGGCCCCGTGGCGTCTACTTGGTCACCTAGGGGTACGCAAGTACTATTAAGTTAATTTTATAAGTCCAGGGGAGGGATCAACCTTTAAGTTAGGAACGACTGGTGTGGTGCAGTTTAGTAATTTACCTTAGGAAGGGTAGATGCGTCTTTATCCTTTATCTTAGTTTAGTTGACTGTTAGTATAGCCGTTCATCCCTATATGTTACCGTATATCAAGTTATGTCTTCTCTGGTTACTTTAACGATTGTATTGTTAAAGTTATAGGACTCGCTCAGACTTATGTCTGACCCCGTTGTTTTTATCTTTTTTTCCCAACCCTCAGGTCCTACGGTGGATCCTAGCAGTAGTGGAGCTTGATCGGATTGCTGTTCCAGTCTTTAGGAGCTTGGATAGATGTAAAGCTCCAGTTATCCAGTTATCTTTTCTTTTGTTTTGGCTATTGTATGAGAGTGGGATTATGTACTTCTTTATTTTGATGGATATTGTACTTGACTTTTATTGTGGGTTTATGATGTAACCAGACATGTTTTACTTCCGCTGTTATGAGATGATGTTTTAAAATTTTAAGTACTATTTATATCTGTCTTGTTGTTGTAATTTTTCTGTTCTATATTCACTAAAATACTCCACCGATGTTATGGCATTCCCATTGTGAGTGATCATAGCGGGAGTGGGGTGTTACACATAGTAAACTAACCACAAACACCAAAACAATGAATTCATATGTCAAAATGGATCAAATGTGCCCAAAACCTCTTATTTTCCCTTAAGCATGTTAAAGTAAAACTAATCATAGGGTTAACAAAACTTAATCAAATCGAACCAAATTTCTAACAGAGGCATAAAATATTATTTACGAATTTCTAAACATTTTTCCAGAATTTATTAGTGTATAAATTCGCTAATCTTCACTAATTACCCTTAATTAACCGTAATTAGTGTCAAAATGATGCTATCACTCACCTTTGCCACAACTAGAACCCCAAAACTGAAATATTCTCTGATTTGACGCTGTTCCCAATCTTATACAGCAGCTCCAACCTTGCTTTGGTGCTTTTCTTCTTAATTTGATGTTTGCTAAGCTTAATCTTCAATTAGAAGGTGATTTCTGGGTGTTTTAGAGAGATTTAGAGAGTGGAGGCCATGGCTAGGTTAAGGGAAATGAAAGTGGCGGCTGGAAAATGTCTAAAGAAATGTTTTCTAACCCTAATCAGCACCTATATCCCCCTAAACCCGAAATTCCCCTTGGGCCAAGCTGCTAATCACCCGGTTAAGCCCAATTAAGCTATTTTTCACCATCTGAAACTTGTTTCAGCCATATCTCCCAAACGGTGAGTCCGTTTGGCTAATGTGACCACTCTACGGAAAGAGAAACCATCATCCGAAGCCAATGGAAGTGGTTTCAGGTCAAAATTCCTTTCCAGTCAAAAGTTATGGCCAAAACAGTGCCAACTAGGGGTAAAATGGTCATTTAAAAATCGGGAAAAATCATGAACATGGGAAATGACCCTAATAGTCGCCTCCGAAAGTTACATGACCATACGACTTCGTATGTGAAAGAAATAAATATTCTACGATCCTATGATGCGTAGAATGCGGGTCGTTACAGCCCAGTTGTCGATCCTTCATCTGCCTTTATCGAGCCTAGCTTCATAGGTCCAAAGTCGATCCTCTGCCTGAAGCCACCAGCCAAGACTCTCCACCTCCTCGTTCATCCCCTCGCCTCCACTCAAATTCAAAATCGCCGAACCTTGTTCGGCCGCACCTCGTCTCGTTCCCAGATCTAAAGGTGAATTATCTCACTATAAACAAATTCAAGTGCTTCAAATATTTTATTTTTCCCTCTTTCAATTTGGGTGTTTTTCAGTTTTAATTGTGGGTTTTTATTATTCCTTGCTATGAGTATGCCAAACAAATTTCCATTCTATGGGTGTTATGTTGTACATGCAGTTGTTACTATGATAAAAAGGTTTCATAATTTTGTTAAGAAGTTTAGTAGTAGAGAATTAGATGATGATTATAGTGTTTCCTTTATTGTTAGAAATTGCATCATTCGATCTGAAATGAGCTAGATAAGAATAATAGGGTTTGGCTACTATATTCCCGATCTACTTTGTTTTAAAGCCTAGGAATAGTAACTGATCCGTAGTAATAGTTGTATTAGAATGAAAATATCTTTTTTGTTTGTTAAGTTTGGAACACTAGTAAGGTTTGTATAATCGGGGCTTAAGATTTATTTATCTGCACAAGACTAGGGATGTACATATAACATTTATATGAATTTGTATATATACCAGAATTATCACACCTATATGGCTAGTTAAATACCTGATCATATGTATTAGATGTAAAAGCACATGCATGCTGGAAATAAACTTCATTAGCCTGAATTTGATGCGTACTGGATTGATGTCTTTGATTCATTTTAATGCTATATTTTTACTGCTGACATGCCAAATGATCTTTGCATATACGGTAATTATGAACCATGTTATGCCTTAATGGTAACTTTGTTTATGTGAAACTTGATCTATTACAAGTGCTCTATCAAATATTTTTCAAACATATAGTACTGCATGTGTTTGGTTTTGACTTTGTGTTCTCATGTTTTTTTTTCATCGACTTAATGGCACTTGATTCTACTTGAGACCTTTAATTATGCCACAGTTGTCCATAAAATTGCTGTGTTGTTCGTATACAATAGTTCGTGTTTACTTATAGTTGATTTACTTGAATACAACTTGACCCGAGTTTTTTTGTTTGTCTACTCGGGGTCAGACCTGAGTAATTACAGCGTATATTTGAAGCCGACGACGATGAGGATTCGTGAAGACACACGTACGCGCGCAAGCCCGATTTAAAGTGTAAAGCTTTTCATGTACATATTTTTATTCTGCTGCGCAAAATGTTTTGTAAAACTCTGATATTTGTGTAAAATTTATTCCGCTACAAACATTTCTGTTCTGTGATTCTGTGTGATATTCCTTTTAAACCCGTAAGTTAAATAATGATTCTCCGTTTTGAGCTTCTTGAGTTAGTTTTATTACTGATTTGAGACATTAAAAATACCAAGTTGTTACACCTAGATTTACCATTGTATAGTGTACTATTAGCTCTTCCAATAGTTGATTGACTGTCACAGTTTATACATATTAGAGGCATAGGTTTGCTCCAATTAGAAATGTCTTCCAAGATGCTTCGAATCCATTCTGCTTCTTCTGTAGTCTTATCTAGTGCAATAAACTTTGATTCCATCGTACGTCTAGCGATACAAGTCTGTTTGGATGATTTCCATGAAATTGCTCCATTTCCTAATGTGAACACAAATCCACTTGTAGACTTTGTACCGTGTGATCTAGTGATCCAATTTGCATCATTGTATACTTCCACTATTAAAGGATAGTTTGTATAGTACAGACCAAAGCTCTACGTATACTTTAGATATCTTAGAATCTGATTATCACTTTCCAACGATGTTTACCAGGATTCCTCGTAAATCTTCTTAGTTTGCTTATAACATATGCAATATCAGGCCTGGTACAGTTCATAACATACATGATACTTCCTAGCATACTAGAGTATTCTAACTGGTAGATACCATCATTGGTGTTCCTTACCCAATTTTGATTTATATCTACTAGTGATTTTGCAATAGTTACATTATACTGCTTGAAATTTTCATGTATTTTGGTAATGTAATGCGATTGGGATAATGCTATCTTTGTGGTGTTCTCAGATTTTTTTACACCCAATATCACATCAGCTAGTCCTAGGCCTTTTATATCGAATCTAGAGGATAACACATCCTTTATAGATATTACTATAGTCTTGTTATTGCTTAGGATCAACAGGACATCAACATAGAGACTAACAACGACATATCCAATATGTGTGTGTTTTATGTACAAATATTTATCTGATTCATTTATCGTGAATCCATTTGATAACATAGTGTTACCAAATTTCTCATGCCTCTGCTTTGGAGCTTGCTTAAGGCCATAAAGTGATTTTACCAGTTTGCAAAATTTATTCTCATTTTCTAAGCTTACAAATCCTTCAGGTTGTTTCATATAGATTCCTTCCTATAGTTTACCATTCAAGAATGTAGTTTTAACATCTATTTGATGTATTGCTATGTCATGTATGTATGCAATTGCAAAAAGCATTCTAATAGACGTTATGCTCGTTACTGGAGAATATGTATCAAAATAGTCTAGGTCTTCCTTTTGTCTAAATCCTTGGACTACCAGACGAGCTTTGTACTTATCTATTCAACCATCAGGTTTTAATTTCTTTTTAAATATCCAGTTATTACCTAAGGTCTTACATCCTTGAGATAAATCAACTAATTCTCATGTATGATTGGACATAATGAATTCGACCTCTTTGTTAACTGCCTCTTTCCAATAGGGGGCATCACTGGAAGACATGGCTTGGTTCCTCCGCTTTTTGCTTAGTACTACTTTGTTGAGTGTTATTTTGCTCAGCATTCTCTAGAGAATAAGTAGCATCATCTTCCCTTGGTCTCTTAGGTGAATGATTTTCAGTACCCTGTTTCAAAGGAAATATATGTTTGAAAATCTAGCATTTCTCGACCCAACGATGGTATTTTCATGAGTATCACAAATTTCATATTTATGCACCAAAATCGATATGTGGCACTGTTTTGTGCATATCCAATGAATATACAATCAATTGTTTTTGGTCCAATTTTGACATTCTTTAGTTTTGGTACCTCTAATTTGGCAAGACATCCTCACACTTTTAGGTGTTTGTAGGATGATGATCTATTTTTCCAAAGTTCAAGAAGAGATTTAGATGTTTTCTTTCGAGGTATTTTATTCGAAATATGATTTACTGAAAGAATAGCTTCTCCCCAAAAATTATCTGGCAAACCAGAGCTAATTAGTAAGGCATTCATCATTTCTTTAAGAGTTCTATTTTTCTATTCGGATAAACCATTGGATTAAGGTGTATGTGGGGCTGTGTATAATTCCATGCGCAGCACAGAGTTCCTCAAATGGATACTCATATTCTCCTCCTCTATCAGTTCTTAAAGATTTTATTTTCTTGTTGAGTTGATTCTCGACTGTTTAAACATTTCGAATGCATCGTCCTTGCTTCTAAGGAGATATACATGAAAATATTTGGTACAATCATCAATGAATGCAATAAAGTACCCTTTTCCACATCTAGTTTGACACATTTTCAAATGGCATACATCAATATGTATTAAGTCTAGAGGTTCAGTCACTTGTTTAACATGATCAAACGAGGTTCTTGTCAATTTTGCTTCTGCACAAACTTGACAATTATAGTTGGAATCTATATTGCATTTTGGTGTAAATTCAAGATTAATCAATTTTCACATTGTATCAAAGTTCACATGCCCTAATCTAGAATGCCATACGTTAGAAGATTCAACAATATAAGCAGAAGATTCACTTTAATTCATATCAGTGCATGGTATAATAGTGGTTACATTTTCTTTAAACAAACCATCACACACATGTTCTCTTCGAATATACACTTCATTCATGGAAAGTAAAAAATTTATCAGCTTCAAAGGTCAATTTGAAACTATGCTTGCTCAGTAGCAGTCCTGAAATTAGGTTCTTGCGAATTTCGGGTACATGGAGAACATCATTTAATGTCAGTTCCTTTCCAAAAGTCAGTTTCAACACAACTTTCCCTTTGCCTTGAACTTTAAAGTAGAGGAATTGCCCATAAAAATTTGTTCATCATCAGTTGCAGTTCTATAGGTTGTATACATCCACTTGTTAGCACATATGTGTCGAGTGGATCCAGTGTCTACAAACCATTCCTTCGAGTTACCAACAAAGTTTCATTCGTCTCGGAATTCTGCTTGAGATAGAGTCTGAATTTGCGTGAGTTGGACTCCGTATGAAGAAGTTATGGCCTTCCGAAGTTTCAAAATTCAAAAAAAATAAAAACATCTCAGGTTCAGAATATTTGAAATTCAAAATTCAAACAGGGGAGCAGGCTGGGTGGGAATTCTCCCGCCCAAGATCCAGGTCGACCCGGGGGTCGACCTGGGGGTCGACCTACCCATACAGGTCGACCAGGGTGTCGACCTACCCCCACTGAGCAGATCAGAAATGTAACGATGTTTTGACTCACTACAGAGTCATTAGGGCTAAGGCGGTTATTCTATCTTGTCTGGATCGTCTTGATTTCTTCTAGGTTAATCTGATGGCTCTCAATTAATTAAAATTCTATATAAGCAACCTAACCCTCAACCTAAAATCATACTAATTCATACCTAGAGCCATCGTGCCATCAATAGTGAACCTAGAGGAGCCGCCATTCTCTTTCAATTCAAAAGAAAGGTAGAAGAAAAATCAAATCTAATCTAAATTAGAATAACAATTAGTCTACATCAAAGGCGAGCAATTCAGTTTCAGAATACAAATCCCAGAAAAACAAGACTGTTATTTTGGTTGTGAGTACTATTTCTTTCACAATATAATTATTAAAATAATTATGATGGGTTGTAATTGGATTATGAGAACATGTCTGTTGAATCGCATGATATTGTTTAACTTTGTAGATCTATTTCATATTTAACTTGATTCATTTTATGCAAGTTTGGATGTTAAATTATATGTTAATTCATATGTGAATCTTATGCAAATTTGGGTTGTTAAATCATATGTTAATTCGTATGTGAATCTTATGCAAGTTTGGATGTTAAATCATATGCTAATTCGTATGTGAATCTTATGCAAGTTTGGAATGCTAAGTCGTATGTTAGTTTGAATAATGAATCTTACGCAAGTCTATGTGTGAATTATACACAAGCTCATATATGAATCAAGTATATACATATGCTAGTTTATATGCAAAACATGTGACACTAATTTACATGTTTAGATCCATATGCAAGTTTATAGGAATCTATATGCAAGTTCACAATTTATGCAAGTTTAGGTGAAAAACTATATTAATGTGCAAGTTCACATTTTTATGTTTAGATCTATTTTCAGATCCATGATAGTTTATGTAAAATTATATATGTTCATTGCCTATGCAAGTTCTTGGCTATGCAAACTTATGTTACAATTCTTAGATCTATTTTATGTGTCATGCAAGTTGTGATGTTACTTTTCTTTTTATAAGTTAGACTATTTGCGAGTCTAACATATTTCATGTTAAAACGTATGAACATCGTGGGGATAATGGGAAAATATTAATTATGTAAATTGTGAATTGGCATAAAATGGCTTTAAAGGCATATAAATTAATTTAGGACATTAGTTGGTATAATTTTTATACCTAAAGAGTATGGACATAATTTAGGTGACAATTATGGACCTAATTTGGAAATTATTGGAAATTTGAATAGGGATAATTAATTCATATTGGGTTGAAGTAATTTGTAATAATAAATGCCAAAGAGACGAGGTTAGACTCGTTTGTGGTGTAAGACTACCCGGACCCGCCTGGCAAATCCAGCAACCACAAATGGTAGTCTAATGTGAGAGGTTGAAGGCATAAATTAAATGCGTAATAGTTGTAATGACACGAGGTTAGACACTTTTGCGGTATAAGACTGCCCAGACCCGCCCGGCAAATCCAGCAACAGCAAACGGGAGTCTAATGTGGGAGGTCTTATAAGGTTACAGTTATAATGAATTAAGTAACACTTAACCGAGATAAACATTTGGATAGTAATTAAGTAACACTTAACCGCAAACTAGTGGAGATAGGGGTAGGCGGCACCTGTGAAGGTGCACGAAAATACCATTATAATTATTGTGTAGATAGGATCAACTCTTAGGGTGACTAGTAGTGGCGCAGTATAGTAATTATCCTATAGTGATTAGGAGCGAGATTAACGCTAGAATATTCCTCCTGTTTTTTTTGTCTTGCCCATTCGTTTCACAGTCATTCCTTATTTTACCAATTTATGCCTTATCCTAATTACTTTCATAATTATATTGTTAAAGTTATGGTACTCGCCAGACTTTATGTCTGACCCCCTTTGTTTTTGCCTCTTTTCTTCCTCCCCCAGGTTCTCAGGGTGGGACTAGTACTAGTGGAGCTTGATCAGGATCTTTCTCTCTCTTTTGGAAATGCTTGGATTGCTGCAAGTAAAGTCCAGATCATCTCTTTTATGGCTACTTATGTTGGGGTTATGCTTTTTATTATATGTACTCAGAAAACAATTTGTCAAGATGGTTACTGAGTGTACTTGGTTTTCTGTTGGTTTATGATGTTGTTGTAATCAAACAATATCTCCGCTACAATAAATGTTGTTTTGAAGCTTTTCAAGTACCAATATATGTATCTGTCTTGTTATATTCTGTTCTATTCACCAATAATGCTCCATGAAATTAATGCATTCCCTTTGAGAATGACATTAATGGACATGGGGTGTTACACGTGGTATCAGAGCTGAAGGTCAACAAAACAGATAAGAGATTTTGAAAAACTGTTTTTCAAAAGCATTTTAAAAAGAAATACTTTCAAAAGTATGTTTTAAGGAGAATATTTTCAAGAGAAAAGTTTGTTTTAAAAACATAGCCCCCAAGAGCCATATATCTTTCTTTCGAATTCACTGTTTAGAATCTCTTTATTTTCTTTTCAGCAGTCTGGGTTACCCGAGATACCCGAGGGAATACTGATACCAACCTGGTTCAGAAGGTTTCTGGAGGCTATGGCCACCGCAGCAGGCCCAACAGACATCCCTCCTCCCCCAGCTGTAGCCGCTCCTCCTCCTCCCCCTCCCTGTGTTGATACTTTTTCAAAGATATGCAAAGACCTTCGAGCAATGGGAGGAAAACCTTTTCACGGATCATAGACGTTTGTTGAAGCTCGAAATTGTCTTAAGGAGGTAGAAGACTTGTTTGGTATCTTCGAGGTAGAAGATGGAAGAAAGGTCCAATTGGCCGCTTGGTTAATGAAGGATGAAGCCTCGTTTTGGTGGGAGGTTACATATGGAAAGCGTCCAGTAGAGACGTGGATAGATTTCAGACATAGGTTTGAGATGAAATTTCTCTCACGAGCAGAAGAGAATTTATACATGGAAAGATTTTTAGCATTGAAGTAGGGGAATTTATCAGTAAAGGAGTACGTCAACAAGTTCAATAAGTTGGCGAGATTTGGCTTAGACTTGGTGAACACACCTGAAAAGAAGGCCCTGAGGTTCGTTAAAGAGTTGAATGAGCCCCTACAGGGGTTATTTATGACCCACATTCCTATGGGGGCTACCTTTGAGAAACTAGTTGACATGGTGCTTATGCATGAAGAGGAGAAAGGCATTAATGCTAATAAGGCACCAGAAAAGAAAGGGTACCAAAAGAAATCACAGCAGCAACCTAAGAAAGGTGGTAAGGAGAACAATAGCAAAGGAAAGAAAAGATTCTTTAATTATGGAACACCAGGCCATCTGAGCAACGACTGTAGGAAGAAGAAGAAGACTGGCTATTTCCACTTTGGAGAGGTAGGACATCTAATTAAAGACTGCCCGAGGAAACAAGGACAAGGGCAAAGAACTAGGTCTACTTCTAGAGGATAAATTCAGGCTCTCATGGCACCAGGGCAGGCAAGAGGGTAGGTTCATGCTCTCATGGCATCAGGATAGGAAAGAGGTAGAAACATTTCTGTTGAAAGTTTTATTTTTTCTGTTTGATCATCCTGTTCGTACTTTATTTGATTCTGGCGCTTCACACTTGTTTGTGTCTGCTTCGTTAGTTGAAACACTGCACCTTAATACTAGTCTAGTTACAGATCCCATTGCAGTCTCAAATCCTGTTGGTGGTTCGGCTCATCTTTCAATGATTTGTCGGGATTTGAGAGTGTCTATCTTGAGTGTTGATTTTGAATGCAACGCCTTCGTTCTTGGCTTCACGGGCTATGGATTGATTTTAAGCATGGATTGGTTATCCAGTAATGGTGCCATCCTAGATTGTGAAAATATAGTGGTTATATTTATGACTCGCCTTGGCAACACTCTCGAAATCTCTTGTAACCCCATACATTCTGTTATGCTTAGTTACTTAGAATCTCTTGATGCGTCTGTTGAAAACCTGCAGTCTGTTAGAGTAGTCCGTGAATACTCAGATGTATTTGAAGAGGTGATGGGCTTACCTCCAAAGCAGGAGATAGACTTTTGCATATAACTTGTTGATAATGCAAAACCCGTAGCTCTACCCGTTAGACACATGGCTCCTAGGGAGAGAAAGGAACTCAGTAAGCAAGTCAAAGAGCTGCTCGAAAAGGGGTTTAAAGGCAGAGTATTTCTGAATGGTGTGCTATAGTTGTATTCGCAACCAAAGCGGATGGTTCAGTTCCCCTATGCGTTGATTATAGGGAGCTAAACAAGCTGACCAAGAAAAATAGGCACCCATTTCCTAGAATAGATGACTTGTTTAATCAGCTTGTAGGTGCGTTTGTTTTCTCACAACTAGATTTGGCCACCGGGTTCCATCAGCTAAGAGTGGCTGAAGACAGCATTGATAAGACCGCGTTTAGAACCTTGGATGGTTTCTTCGAATGGCTTGTCATGCCTTTCGGCTTGACAAACGCACCAGCTTACTTCGTTGACTTGATGAATAGGGTGTTTAGAGAATTCCTTAATAAGTTTGTGGCGGTCTTCGTAGACGACATTTTGATCTTCTCGAAGAATGAAGAAGAGCATGCTTTGCATTTAAGGGAAATCATGGATACTCTTCGTACACATCAGTTGAAGGCCAAATTCTCCAAATGCCATTTCTGGAGAGAAGAAGTGAGGTTTCTTGGACATGTGGTGTCCAGAGAGGGGTTAGCCGTGGACCCCGGAAAAGTAGTTGTGGTGCAAGATTGGAAGGTTCCACGGAATACAACTAAAGTCCGAAGCTTTCTTGGGCTGGCGGGCTTTTACAGAAAATTCATTAAAGACTTTGCTAAAATATCAGCCCTACTCACAAGATTAACAAAGAAGAACCTAACTTTCGCTTGGGATTTGGATTGCGATATTGCTTTCCAACGTTTGAAAAGGGCTCTAACAACAGCCCCAGTTGTGACATTGCCGGATGGGAGCAAGATGTTTACCGTATACACTGATGCATGTGGGACGGGACTAGGTGTTTTCTTGATGCAAAAAGGGAAGGTAGTAGATTATGGAGGCAGATAGTTGAAAGTACATGAGAAAAACTACCCAACCCATGATCTAAAGTTGGCTGCCATCGTCATTGCGCTTAAGTCTTGGCGCCATTATCTCCTAGGTGAGAATTTTGAATTATATACTGACCATAAATCGTTGAAATACCTTTTCTCGCAGAAAGATCTTAACTTAACGCAGCAAAGATGGATCGAATTTCTGGCCTCATATGATTTTGAAATTTCCTATACCCCAGGCAAGGGAAATGTGGTAGCAGATGCCTTAAGTTGGAAGAAGTTGACCTTGAGTCCTCTCTTTGTAGAACGGCAAAGCTTGGAATATATAGCAAACTTTAATTTTAGACCCTCCTCTGAAATTGTGCCTGGTCTATTAGCATCACTAAAGGTGCGGCCTACTCTTTTGGACTCAATAGGAACCGCGCAACGAGAAGACCCTCAGCTAGTTGATGTGATGGAAAAGCTAGTTAGGGGTGAGACTTCTAGTCACCTCAATGGATACTCCATCGATGATAGGGGTTGGTTGAGAAGGGATGGAAGAGGCTATGCGTCCCACAAGTAAGGGATTTAGTGAAGACGGTTCTCGAAGAGGTGCACCATTCTAAACTGACCATACACCCACGCGGAGACAAGATGTATAAAGATATAAAAAGGGTTTTCTTTTGGAATGGCATGAAGAGTGATGTAGCTAAGTTCGTCGCTAAGTGTTTGATATGCCAGCAAGTCAAAGCGGAGCAGAAGAAGCCCAGTGGTCTGCTCCATCCTCTCGAGGTCCCACAGTGGAAGCGGGATAGCATTTCGATGGACTTTGTTGATGGGTAACCTAGGTCAATAAGGGGCAACACCATTATTTAGGTTTGGACAGGCTCACTAAAAGCGCTCACTTTATACCTGTTAAAAGTAGAAGGACTGCCTCGTCCCTAGCATCCATTTATCTTAAAGAAATAGTTCGACTCCATGGGATACCCTCCAGCATAGTGAGTGTTCGAGATCCTATCTTTATGTTGATGTCAAAAGTTGGTTACTAGTGACGATCAACCCCCAATTGCATGATCAACACACGAATAAAGATTAAAAATGCAATAAAAAGTAAAAGAACGGGGAGCACACATAGAGTTTTTATAGTGTTTTGGCAAAGACGATGCCTACGTCCACTTTATATATTATTTCTCTCTTTTTAATTACAAGTATCTTTTCTTGTTTGAAGAAGAGAAACAAAATGACTGTCTTCCTTTCTTTTTTTTTAGAGAGATTGAAGTTATGGAGAAGCGTAGAGATGAAAAGCTTGGAGAAAGCCGTCTGGCCCAAAAGTCCCCAAAAGTTCCTTTTTATCTTTAAGCTTAGGGGTATTTATAGGTGGAGAATGCAGATTGGGTTGTTGTGGTATGGTCCGGCCATTTCGGGAAAGCCTGGACACGTGGAATCCATCTATTTGCCTGAATTGCGGCTGAAGGACTGATTCAACTGTTCATAAATAGTATCCTCGGAAGTTGTGGCTGACGTGGCATCCATAGAGAGGTTCATTAAAAGTAGAGCTTTATCCGTATATGGTTTGACCGCCTTTATTGTCTTGAAAGTCGGGATATTATTTGGACTAGCTCTGCAGAAATCTTCCAGGCTGGCCTGAGATAATCAGTCGACGAGTTCTTTCTGGAGGCGGAAAACTCGGTCGTCCTGGTGTGCGATTCTTCTGGTAATGCACAGTCAATCTAACTGAGTTGGAATTGGGCCGATGGGCCATTGCTTTAGGTTGCGCCCCTGCTAGGCCTCCTGAAGCATGACTTGCATATGATTTGCGCGTTTGGTCTCCGGTCCTGTTCGTTGAGACTCTTTCCAAAAAGAGGGCTAACACTTTGCCCCTCAGAATGCATCTTCATCGACAGAGGGAGATGTGTTTTGAATCTGAACCGAAGCATACACGCTCGAGCTGCTATGGTCGCGCCGGACCATACTGAGGCCAGAAAACCGACGGTCTGATGTTGTATTAAGGCCGGAAACCCGACGACCATTCCAGGTCGTATATAAGGCCAGAAAACCTACAACCATTGGGAATCCTATTAACGTCGAGATGTTGATTGCCATTTGTACGAGAGTTGGTTTCTGCAAATACAAAACAAACTATCCTCATTTTGGAGGAGGGTGATGGGTCGAGCATTTTATCCTACTTGACTTTAGAGGGTGGTGAGCATCAACCATGCTCGGCTTAGGGGCGAGCATAAACCATGCTCGGCTTAGAGGGTGGCGAGCATCAACCATGCTCGGCTTAGGGGCGAGCATAAACCATGCTCGGCTTAGAGAGGGCTAGTACTAATCATACTCGTCTTAGGGGTGAGCATAAACCATGCTCGGCTTAGAGAGGGCGAGTATTAACCATACTCGGCTTAGGGGCGAGCATAAACCATGCTTGGCTTAGGGCAAGTGTTTCTTATGCTCGACTCATGTTAGGTTGGTTAGTTTCGCGAGCTACGCATGCTCGTGGTATAAAGAAGAGAGAGTTGTCCACACTCGTATTTAGAAAATATGACCTCACTCACTTGAAGGAGTAGGTGTTTAAAATGGTGGTAGGCTTTCGTGCTGACCACACAAAACAGGGGGCGAGCATTATCCATGCTTGGCTTAAAGATTTCACAACATGATCTACTTTTACAAAACGTAAAATTCATAACTACTAAGCAACTAAAGAAAAGAAATTCTATGAGGACAGCGATTGATTACAGAGCATTCTCAAGAGCAAAAATCAAGGCGTCCTTGTTATTGAAAGAAATACATCGAAAGAAAAGATAAAAAAATATAATTAATGATAATGCCGCGGGTGCTAGTCTCAGGGTCCTTTCCGTTTCTAGGAGCTCGCGGGCTAGCCTGAGGAGCTTGAGCAGAGGGTCATGGCGGCATGGCCGGGGCACGATATTTTACATATTCAGCGAGTTGCCCTTTCCTGACTCGTCCTTCGATGAGATCGCACAGATGTCGGCAATCATTTGTATTATGTCCAGCTACGTTGTGGAATATACTATGCTTACTAGAATCGAGTTCCATCTGGGTTGGTTCTCGTCGAGGTGGTCTTGGAGTAGGCAAGGACTCGCGTATATCGAGGTAGATATCGAGCAAAGAAGAATTGAGCTTGGTGTATCGATCATATTTGTTTTCATTTCGAGGTCGCACATTGCGTTCATCCTTTTTTGGGGCCTTTCCTCCTCCTTTATTCAGGCCATTTCCGTTGAGTGGACCTTGTTGTTTGGCTACTAAAACTTCAAGGCTCTCCGTTTCAAGGCTGGCATCCTCTTGTTGGAGGAATCTCTCGGCCTCGGAGTAAAAATCATCTATATCTTTAGGGGGATCTCTGGTTAAGGAGTTTGAGAATTCTGATCTCTTCTGAACTCCCGCGATGGATGCCATCAGCACCATCGATGGCTCGGGTCGATCGATAGATGCTACAGCTGCGTTGAATCTTTCGAGAAAGGATCTTAGCGTATCTCCGGATCACTGCTTGATAGTAGATAAAAACATGACACTTTTCGGTCGAGAAATATGCAATCGAAACTGTTCGATGAAGCGGGTGACCAGAGTATTCCAGCTACTGATCGACTGCGTTGTTAGCTGCCGAAACCACATACCGGCTATATCTGTGAGAAAGAGAGGAAAACACTTAGCCATGAAGCTAGTCGATGCACCAAGTAATTCCATATGTCGCATGTATCGCATGAGGTGAATGGTCGGGTCAGTGCGACCTTTGTACGGCTCGATGGCTGGGAACTTGAAGTCTGGAGGATTTTGAGAATTTCTGATTTCTCTAGGGAAGGGGCTGCGATTGACATTGTCTATGTCTTGCTGTGAAGAGTTGCCATGAGTGAAGCGTCGGACGATGCTTGCAAGCTGGCTCCCATCTCCGAGGAGTTGTTGCCATGAACTTATTTCTGCATCCTTAGAGGGTTCTGCACGAGGATACAGCAAAAGCGTGCTCGCGAGGGTGGCCGTTGGCTGGGCTCGATCTCTGAGATTTGAGTGCAGGTGTGAGGGAAGGTGAGATCTGGCTGGTGGTTCTGGGAAGAATGACCCCTCTTGAACCTAATGAGTCATGGGTGAGCCATGCCTGTAACAAAGGGTCTGGGCTGATCCAGCATAGCATGTGATGTTCGGAGGCCAGGGTTGCTCCCGCTTGAGGTGAGGTTAGGAGGGTTTACAGTAGTGTTTTCTTCTGCTACTGTGAGGGCCGGCATAGTAAGCTAGCATTGCTCGTTCGAAGGGAAGGTTACTCCAACTCTTCATTGAAAAGGAAGAGTGGTTAGACTGGCCTGTGTCAAGATCCTGGGTTGTAATGGGAATGGCGTTGATTTTGAGTGATCCAGTGGTAGCTCGACCGATTCGACAGGTCGAGATGTTCCAAAGAGCGGAGGCATATTTTCCAGATGACCTAGATCTTGATCGTCCATCTCCTGATGTTCTATGGCCACAACCACGCTGGTCGCTGGAAGCGGTACTCCTGGATGGGCTTGATTGGTTGGTGGGACCAAATCAGGATGAAATAAAGGTGTAGCCCGTTCGGTGGCCTGATTTCGAGTAAAGTGAGGGTCAGCTGTTGTCCCAGTCTCGACCTGTTGAGGAATTGATGTTGAAGCGTTCAACCTTGTTACTAATCGACCGAGAAGGTGATCCATCAGCTGCTGCTGTCGTTCGGGGATTTTACCCTGAGATGTCATATGGTCTCTAAGTTCGACCATGATTTTATCCATGTCGTCCTGGGTAAGGAATCGAGACATGTCGTCATGAGAGGAAACTTCGTGGCTTACTTCTACAGCATTGGTGTCGGCTTCATCGGCGTTTGCAGGACGAGAGGATGTTGCATCTTTCTTTCGTTTGTTTTCCATGACCTAAGATAAGCAGGAGTTCGATGGCGATGTCAGTGCGCTACCCCTACCTGGCGCGCCAAAGTGTTGACGTCAAAAGTTGGTTACTAGTGACGATCAATCCCCAATCGCGTGATTAACACACGAATAAAGATTAAAAATGCAATAAAAAGTAAAAGAACGGGGAGCACACACAGAGTTTTTTATAGTGGTTCGGCAAAGACGATGCCTACGTCCACTTTGTATATTATTTCTCTTTTTTTAATTACAAGTACAATATCTTTTCTTGTTTGAAGAAGAGAAAGAAAATGACTGTCTTCCTTTCTTCTTTTTTTAGAGAGACTGAAGTTATGGAGAAGCGTAGAGATGAAAAGCTTGGAGAAAGCCATCTGGCCCAAAAGTCCCCAAAAGTTCTTTTTTTCTCTTTAAACTTAGGGGTATTTATAGGTGGAGAATGCAGCTTGGGTTGTTGCGGTATGGTTCGGCCATTTCAGGAAGGCTTGCACATGAGGAATCCATCTATTGGCTTGAATTACGGCTGAAGGACTAATTCCACTGTTCTTAAACAGTATCCTCGGAAGTTGTGGCTGACGTGGCATCCACGGAGAGGTTCATTAAAAGTAGAGCTTTATCCATATATGGTTTAACCGCCTTTATTGCCTTGAAAGTCGGGATATTATTTGGACTAGCTCTGCAGAAATCTTCTACGCTGGCCCAAGATAATCGGTCGATGAGTTCTTTCTAGAGGTGGAAAACTCAGTCGTCCTGGTGCAAGATTCTTCTGGTAATGCATAATCAATCTGACTGAGTTGGAATTGGGTCGATGTGCCATTGCTTTAGGTTGCGCCCCTGTTAGGCCTCCTAAAGCGTGACTGGCATATGTTTTGCGCGTTTGGTCTTCGGTCCTGTTCGTTAAGACTCTTGCCAAAAAGAGGGTTAACAATTTACGAGCGAGTTTTGGAATAGTTTGCAAGAGGCGGTAGGCACATAATTATGCTTAAGCATGACCTATCACCCCTAAGCCGATGGTCAGATGGAAAGGGTGAACAGGATATTAGAAAACCTATTGAGATTGTGCATTCTTGACTTTTGAGGGACATGGGAGGAACATCTTCCTTTGGTGGAATTCGCCTACAACAATAGCTATCAAGCCACCATAGGCATGGCGCCCTTCGAATCTTTATATAGAAGACCATACCGATCACCAACGTGTTGGTGGGAGTCTACAGACAAACTCGTACTTGGGCCGGACATGATTAGAGAAACCTCAGAAAAGTTGGACTTGATAAGAAGACAGGTGAAGGCTGCACAAGATAGACAGAATTCCAATGCAGACAAAGGAAGGACCGACCATGAGTTTAAGGTTAGAGATAGGGTGTTCCTTAAAGTGTCTCCTTTGAGAAATGTCATTCGCTCTGGGTCCGTAGGAAAGCTAGCACCAAGATTTGTAGATCCATTTCCTATCATTGAAAAGATTGGGACGATGGCTTATAGAGTAGAGCTACCCGAGAGACTGGCTGGAGTTCATAATGTTTTTCATGTTTCTCAACTACGAAATTGTTTACATGAATCTTTGGAAGTGGTGGAGCCAAGCATACTTGAGGAAGTAGAAGTGGAACGAGAAGCGACTGTGAGAAGAGTTCCAACTCGTATCTTGGGTACGGAAGTCAAAAAGCTACGCAACCATGAAGTCAAGCTTGTTAAAGTTCAATGAAGTGATGTTGAGGAAGACGCGACTTGAGAAAATGAGAGGAAAATACGCGCAGCCTACCTTTTTCTCTTTGAGGGTACCTCCTTGATCTCTTTTTCCATAAGTTTATCCATGCTTAATTCTTATCTTTTAAGTATATCTCCTCAGTCCTATTCTTTAGCCTTAGGTAGATACTGATGGATGTAAACATGTATTTGAAACATATTATGATTGATGGTTGCAAGTGGTTTCAAGTGGTTGCTCATGGATGCATGAACACACACATTAGGCACTAGATCGGCTCAATCACTTTCATATTGTGTATAAAGGTGTGTGCATACTTAAATTAATGGATGTATAATGGCTGTGTTATCATATGGATGCTACATTTTGATGAATGGTTGTGCACACATGTAGAAGTAATATGTATCATTAGGATTCTTTTGCATGCATAATGGACACATGGAACTATCATGATTTGCATTAAGGAGGTCAACTGAATCAATGGACCGCCTATATACACAGCATATGTTCATATGGCATTAGAAATCTTCTAAGGACAATGGATGCTTGTGTTTGATGGTTGAGTAGATGGATGATTGGATGTTATGATATACATTCTCCTTAACTAGGAGATTTCGGGGGCAAAATCCTTTAAGGAGGGGAAAATGTAACACCCTGAATTTTTTGTGAATATTAAAATTTACAAATTTAAGAATACTTAATCACTAAATTGAGAATTAAGGGAAATGGGTTACGCCATTGCGTTCGTCTTGGAATTCTGCTTGAGATAGAGTCCGAGTTTGCGTTAATTGGACTCCGTATGAAGAAGATATGACCTTCCGAAGTTTCAGAATTCAAATAAATTAAAAACAGCTCAGGTTCAGAAAATTTGAAATTCAAAATTCAAAGAGGGGAGTAGGCTGGGCTGGAATTCTCCCGCCAAGGGCCAGGTCGACCAGGGGGTCGACCTATCTATACAGGTCGACCTAGGGGTTGACCTACCCCCACCCCCCAGGCAGATCTGAAATGTGACGATGTTTTGACTCATTGCTGAGTCATAAGGGCTAAGGTGGTTATTCTATCTTGTCTGGATTGTCTTGATTTCTTCTAGGTTAATCTGACGGCTCTAAATTAACTAAAATTTTATATAAGCAACCTAACCCTCAACCTAAAATCATACTAATTCATACCAAGAGCCATCATGCCGTTAATGGTGAACCTAGAGTAGCCGCCATTCTCTTTCAACTCAAAAGCAAGATAGAAGCAAAATCAAATCTAATCTAAATTAGAATAATAATTAGTCTACATCAAAGGCGAGCAATTCAGTTTCAGAATACATATCCCAGAAAAACAAGACTGTTCTTTTGGTTGTGAGTACTATTTCTTTCACAATATAATTATTAAATTAATTATGATGGGTTGTAACTGGATTATGAGAAAATGTCCGTTGAATCGCATGATGTTGTTTAACTTTGAAGATCTATTTCATATTTAACTTGATTCATTTTATGCAAGTTTGGGATGTTAAACCATATGTTAATTCATATATGAATCTTTTGCAAGTTTGGGTTGTTAAATCATATGTTAATTCATATGTGAATCTTACGCAAGTTTGGATGTTAAATCATATGCTAATTCGTATGTAACAACCTAGAAAAATTAACGTTTAAAATAAATTAAATTAAGATTCAATGTAAAATAAATATTTATATTTGAGATTTTGTCAATTCTTTAACAATACGTGTGAACCATTTCATAAATTTATAAATAAATGTGATTTACATTCATAAACGATTGAATATTTAGGTTGTCTAAAAAATAAATAGAAAACAAAACTTATTACTGTTATTAATTATTTTGATCTTGTAATTTGATTTATAGAAGAAAAACATATGCTTATATTCAACATTCCAAATATAACATGTACATTTATTTATTTGAACAAAGTATCCACTTTTAAAGGCAATTGTAAACATAAGCTCAGCTTAATTATTTTGCCAGAATTAACGTTATTAACTTGAGTTGATTATGAAAGTAAAAATTACAAATTTAGAATTGTTGGATATTAAATTTACAATATACTAGAGGTACAATTTAGAACCTGGACTTTCTACTTAATTTGAATGTAGTGTTCATTCTAGAATTTAAAAGCATATTGTGAATATAACATCAACATTTACGATGCTAATAAATGGTAAGCCATTTGGAATATTTGACATTAGAACGAGTAAAAACAGAAAAGAATCAATTTTTAACTAAGTTATGTTTAATGATTTATTAAACAAAGAATCTATTCACATAGTAATATATGGTTAAGATTAATTTATTACAGATCAAACCATTGAGTACAAATGGTAATTAAACATTGAATTAACATAAATATTGGTGATTAATTTTGCAAGCCGTTTACCACGTTATTTATGGTACAAATTGTGATATAATTAATGTAATGAAAGAGAAGGATGAATTTTTGGAGGGTGAAATTGAACTAATATATATATATATATATATATATATATATATATATATATATATATAAAGAATATATAATGCACATTTATGAAAGGAATGCGTAATGAAAGGAAATAAAATAAAATCGCGCAATCACTTCTATATTTTTCGTTACTATTTAATTTACAGTGTATGACGGGTAAGTTTATAATGTTCAGATAATACCATAAAACAACGTTGTTAATTCATGTGTTAGCCTCACACATTGTCCATAGAAAACAAATCCAATTTTTCTTTTTAAGGGAGATATGGTAGACAACCAAATATGAAAAAAAAAATCTAATTTTAAATCTTGCCATATTAAGGCAAGATTTTTGAAACAGTGGCCTAAGATTGTGAACGGTATGTATTCACAAAACCCAATACCACGCGATATTCTCTGTCTCTTCTCTACATTATAAATGCATGCCTCCTGCTTTTATGCACAACAAACTTCTTTTCTTCTCAGAAACAATCCTATTTCTTCTTTCTTCTTGCGAATAGTCCTCCCCAACAAGCTCCACTCCAATAGTCCACCGTCCAGTATAGAAGTCACGACCTTTTCTTGTGCCAAGTGGTTAACACAAACATAGAGTAGTGTAGAGAGTATATATATCTATATACGCATTAGTGGCCGAGGAGCAGTGCGCGACCACGTTTAAGGGATAATAGATCATCCAAGACTGACGGAGTTGATTTGGAACTTGACGGTGAAAGATTGGAAAGCAAATATAGGTGAGAACTCTAATTTAATAAATTTTATGTCTCTTAGGAAATTAATGGTTTATATGTAATTATATTGATGATATATGTTTGCTAATGATTCTTAAATAGATTCATGGAAAAAAATTACATCTTTGTGGAATTTGGAAGTGAAACACCTTATGTTAGTTCACAAAGTTACACTTGTATGGAATATTAGTTATATACATGCCTTATTGATTTTTCATGGTATGTTTGAATTATTTTCAAGTGATTTGTTGTGGCAAAGAAATTTAAACCCTTAAAGATTCAATCTTTAAGCAGAATTTATGCAGTCACTTAAGTATGTGAGAACACTTTAATTTTATTTAAATTTTTATACATGGTTAATGAATTTGATAATGTGTGGTTGCATGAATGATTAATTATTTATTGATAGTTCATGATGGTTGCCAAAATAAACGAATATCAACGCGCTTTAATTCTTTAACGCGTATTTGTAAATTTATTTGTTGATTGCATATAGGAAATGAATGCATAAAACGGTGGTTATGTGTGTATATATATATAGGAAATTTCCTAAATTTAATTAAATAATGATTTATTGGCTAAATGACAATTTAGTGATTATGTAGTGTTTTATTAACGTAATAATATTGACTCAATAATATTTACTAATACCAATATTCTTTGGTTTAACATTCGTTAATTAAAGTAATATTTGATTCCTCAAATAAATTTTCCTAATTAACATTTTATGATATTGAATAAATTTGTTAATGTTGATTTAATTATATGGTGCTATTAAAATGGTTATTTACTAGGTTATGTTAATAACATTTTAAATATGGAATGAAATAATGTTTTGGTTAATACCTTGGAAAATTGTTAATTTGATTTAATATATAAATAATTTGATGTTGGAAACTAATCAACATGTTATTATTAATGTCAATTGATATTAACATTTATTTAAAGGTGTCGTGAATTAAAATTGTTGATTTTAAACTTAATTACCGTTTTATTGATAAATTGTTGAGATTTGGCAAACTCAAACTATTGGACTTGTGAAATCTAATATGACTTTAGATAATTATTTGAAATGATATTATAGAAATAAAATTGGTTGAAAGGATATTTAAACTTGCATTATTTAATATGAAATTTGATTTAAGTATGTAACTAAACATTAATTTACTAAATACACTTGGTTCCATTTTTTTTTTAAAAAGACCATTTGTAAGCTTTAATAATTAAACAAATTTGGAAATATTATGTTAAGTTTCCAATGAAAGTTGGACTACAATTTTAATTGAAACTTTAATTAATTATGAATTAGAAAAGGACAAATTTTGAACCATTACCTAATGCATAAAAACTTATGTATATATTAATGACATTTCTTCTAATAACACATACACCAGAACGTTCTAGGATGACAGAGAAGATAGTGTCTAAGGCTTGGGTTTGGAAAATACAAGTTTCCTGCTCTCCCTGGCTATCCATAACTGATCCGACGGACGGGATGGTTATTTTCAAAATCTAATTTGGAAGTTAATTAAAACCCCTTGATTTAGAACAAATTTTGGAATCTTACAAGCGTCATTTATTATTTAGAATAATTTGAGTAGAAGATTTGAACCCTTAAATGATGTTGAACCTATTTGGTAAATGTCTAATCTATAGTACTTATGAAAGGTTTTACCATTCCATGAAAATGATTAAATTTGAGAACTATTATTTTTTTTTTAAAAAAAAACCATGTATAAGGTTTTCAATCCAAATTTGAAAAGACGTACGGAAATGATAACCACGAATAAAGAGTTTTGAACAGGGGATTTGTAAAGAAGAGATAAGACGGAAATTAAGGAAATTAATCCAACCTTATCCAAAAATGAATTGATAACAAATTGAAACCGTCATAGTCCATAGCTTTGTTTTAAAATACGCTTTTACTTGGGAAGACTGGGATTGGATGTAAGTCCGAAAACCATTCCAAGTAATAATACGACGCTATGAAGGAAATTGAAGAATTGGAAATGGCAAATGAAGACAGGGAAGAAAGACGGTATGTTACACAAGTAAAACAAGAAGAAAAAAAATTATTATTATTTTTGCTTGCAACTTTAGTTGCAAACAAACAAGAAAATAAAAATTACATTTTTGTTTGCAAATTTAGATGCAAACAAATTTATTAAAAACAAAGGTTACATTTTTGTTGCAAGTTTTAAATGCGAACAAAACATAAAAATAAAAGTTACATTTTTATTTATTTAATTTACTTCACTTGGTGTAAGTAAACAAGAAATAAGAGGTTGTTCTTTTATTTACATTTCTTGATGTAAATAAAACTAGAAAAAAAAATTACATTGTTCAATAGTGCAATAAAAGAATAGATTTTATGGTCTCTTGTTTACAATAAAAAGAATCGAATTAAAGATTATATTTTTCTTTTCATTTGTTTACAATGAAATGAATTGAAATAAAAGATTATATTTTTATTGTCACTTTATTTTCCATAAAAGGAAGTAACATAAAGATTATATTTTATTTGTTCATTGTTTTCAAATAAAAAGATTGTACATTTAAAAAAAATTAATTACATTTTTAATGTAATTTATATTTCGATAAATAGAAATAATGATTATATTTTTATCGTCATTTTACATGCGATAAAAGAATAGGAATAAAGATTACATTTTTATTGACATTTTACATGCGATAAAAGAATAGAAACAAAGATTACATTTTTATTGACATTCTACATGCGATAAAAAGAATAGAAACAAAAGAGACATTTTTATCGTCGTGTTATATATTGTGTATTACACTGCCATAAACAAGTTACCTGACTTGTTTATGTGATTGGGTCGATAATTTTCACACATCGCCCAAGTGCACAAATGAAATAATTATTTGTTTGTTGGATGAAACCCCACACGGGTGTTGGGATGAAAATTAACATACACTAATCCCAATATTTAGTTGTATGTTGATCGTTAGATCGACAGGCTGTGATGAGTGTTATTATTTAATTTTAACGCTTACACAGTTGGAATTTACACTTTGGATGTAAATGGATGACTTGATAATTACATTTCTATTGTTATATATGATGTGTGTTAAATCCATATAATCCAAATTATATGGTAAATGGTTGAGTCGCATTTCGATTCAGATGTTCTTTTAAATAAAAATATTTTTACATTAGAAATTCTTTTTATTTAAATATATATATTTTAATTAAGTATATGTTAAACAAAGAATATTTGTAAAAGGTAAAAATCTTTTATATAAAGAATATTTTTAATGATTATCTCTAAAATACGTTTTTCTTATAATAAATATTTAAAGATAAATCTTTTATTTAAGATTATTAGAATTTGACATTTATGTTTGGTGATTGATGTGTAGATTGGATTTGTAGTGGACGATGTTTTAAATAACATTTATCCTTTAATCCAATTTACACTGAAATTACTATTTGAAATTTGTAAATCTATTTTATAAATTTAAAAGATACAGAAATTTATAATGATTATTTGTTGATTTGATTTCTGTAGAAATTCCATATTTTGAAAAATTGGTTTTGGGTTTATCGTGAACTGTGTTTTAATGACACTAGTTCTTTAACCTAATTTAAGACAAGATTGGCTATTAAAAATTAATAATCTTGTAATAATGATTCTTGTATTAAAAAAATCAAAATTGGAATATTAATAAATCTTTTTAGAAAGATTAAAATGTAATTTATTTTATTTTTGATAAAATTAATGAGAATCTTTTAATATAAATAATAATCTTTATTTAAAAGAATGTTCAGAGTCGGAATGTGGCGTATGGTTGATTTTAATTACAAATACGCGAGTTATTCAGAAAGACCGGGTCTAACCCATTCTGAATAATCATCACGACGATCAAGAGTCGAAGATGAAGATGGTGACTGAAGACCTGAGAACTTCAGATCGTTTGGTTGATGGTGACTGATATCTTGAATTGGGACGGATCCCCCAAGGCAAGGTAAAAAGTGATGATCTTCCAGACGTACTGGAGATCGACGGATACGTTGTTTCGTTCAGACCCAGAACGGACTTGTAAATGGATAGCATGCCTGACATTGAAATTTATTTCATGTAATTAAATTGGTTTTTATTTAATATATAAATGCATGGTGGCAGAGGATTTATTCTCTTGCTTAACACCCTTTTGTATGTTAAATAATTACCGATCGCATGATATGAGTTGTTGATGTGGTATGCCAAGTTGCACTTGATCAAGGCTTATTGTTGCAAAGCAGAGCCTTGTGGGATGATCAAAGCATAGTCTATTTAGGCATAGCTTTGTGTAACGTGACTTCGCGAGCCTCACAGCCCGGTAGAGTCTAAAACGGGAGAAGGGAACGCAGGGAGTGCACATGTTTTCTCTTTAGCTAGAGTGGTGCCAGGGACCTACCAGCGCTGGCATTTATTCATTGTGGTTGTTGGATTTTTCGAGGCCTCGGTTTATGCGGTCGCCACTGGCCGTATTATAGGTCCAAAAGGACCGGGAAGCGTGTGTTCAGGAATTGCCAATCCATTAAGCGTTAACGTATGGACCGGCCCTGCAGGATCCAAGGGTTGGACAGAGTACCAATCCTGGGGCATTTTCTAGAGTGTCTCGAATCGGTAAGGATCTCCTCCCTAGCCTTGACTCGGATGGAAACCCAAATTTCCAATACGACATCACGTGGTTTTGATTGTATACCTATATATGGCGACATAGTGGGATGGGGCACTCATGCCGTCTAGGATTAATACATTTACTTTGATGTATTTCAAATTGGTTGCACACTATTATTATATAATACCGTGTTTATCGTATCAAGCATTTTTTGATCATTATAAGGTAAAACCCTATCCTCCGGTTTGCGTTGCATTGTGTGATGGGACTTGGGTCTTATAATGGTTTCATTTTTCTAAAAAGCATTGCGTTATTTTGACGATTTACTTTACTTTATGCACTGGCAATCTATAGGAGAAAACCCGTTCCGCGAAAGTGGCGTGGTCCTGTGATTAGCCTTATTATATTATATAGGTTAAGTAGAATTCTCACACCAGTCCCATGACTGACCTGTAGTTTGTCCACTGGCAAACTCGGGTGCCCATATTTTCCACACGGGCAGTCGAGTAGCTATTTTTGCAGATATATTAAGCAGGATTCTGGGTTGAAGCTTAAAGCTGTGTCCAGAGATAGAGAATCTTCCGCTGTGTTCTTCCGTTGCAGTATATTACATTTTTTGTATTTATCTTCCGCTGTAATTATATTACAATGTACTCTGATATGTATATTCTGTACTCTGATGTAACATTTATTATAGTGTTATAAAAGTCTTCTGTTATCTGTTGTAACGTGTTGTATGCCCAAAGTTAAAGTATTCGTAGATTTTCACTTTTTGGGTCAGACCTGTGTGGTTTATGGTCGATTCAAAGGGTGGGAATTTGCGGGTCTTTACATCGTATGTGAATCTTATGCAAGTTTGGAATGTTAAATCGTATGTTAGTTTGAATAATGAATCTTATGCAAGTCTATGTGTGAAGTGTAGACAAGTTTATATACGAATCAATTATATACATATGCTATTTTATATGCAAAACATGTGACACTAATTTACATGTTTAGGTCCATATGCAAGTTTATAGGAATCTATATGCAAGTTCACAATTTATGTAAGTTTAGGTGAAAAACCATATTTATGTGTAAATTCACATTTTTATGTTTAGATCTATATTCAGATCCATGATAGTTTATGTAAAATTATGTATGTTCATTGCCTATGCAAATTCTTGGCTATGCAAATTTATGCTATAATTCTTAGATCTATTTTATGTGTTATGCAAGTTGTGATGTTGCTTTTCTTTTTATAAGTTAGACTATTTGCGAGTCTAACATATTTCATGTTAAAACGTATGAACGACGTGGGGTTAAAGGGAAAAAATTAATTACGTAAATTGTGAATTGGCATAAAATGGCTTTAAAGGCATATAAATTAATTTAAGACATTAATTGGTATAATTTTTATACCTAAAGAGTATGGACATAATTTAGGTGACAATTATGGACATAATTTGGAAATTATTGGAAATTTGAATAGGGATAATTAATTCATATTGGGGGTGAAGTAATTTGTAATAATAAACGCCTAAGACACGAGGTTTAGACTCGTTTGTGGTGTCAGACTGCCCGGACCTGCCCGACAAATCCTGCAACCACAAACGGTAGTCTAATGTGAGAGGTCGAAGGCATAAATTAAATGCGTAACAGTTGTAATGACACCAGGTTAGGCACGTTTGTTGTATAAGACTGCCCGGACCCGCCCGGCAAATCCCAGCAACCGCAAACGGGAGTCTAATGTGGGAGGTCTTACAAGGTTACGGTTATAATGAATTAAGTAACACATAACCAAGATAAACATGTGGTGGGACATGGGGGTCAAGTGGGTGACATGGGTGGCATGTGAAATACGATTAGAAACACTTAACCGTATTGAAACATGTAAAAAAGACATGAATAAGAGGGAGATAAGTGGAAAACTCTAGTGCAGACCAAGCATAGGTGGAAAGCTTATGTCAAGCATGGGGGACCCATTTCAAACCAGTAACCCATTAAGTATCTTTGTGAGCTCGAGTTAGATTGAGGACGGGACACGCTTACTGGGTTTGATTGTAAGAGGTCAAAACGGGTTAACGGTAGCAACGAAGGTCCAACGGGGTCATGTGCGTGCGTGGGCCCGGGCTGGTAGGTAAGATGTTGTTGCATCGTGTAGATATAAGTCGTGCATCTTTAGTGGTATCGGTTTGCCACTTTGGGGAGTGATACACCCCACTGTGGGACTAGCACGGGTATCTACGAGTTAGGGAGTCGATCACATGGGGGGTAGTGGGTACAACTAGTGCAGATAGGGGCAGGCGGCACCTATGAAGACAGCTAGGGGTACACGAAACTACCATTATAATTATTGAGTAGGAGGGATCAACTCTTAGGGTGACTAGTAGTGGTGCACTATAGTAATTATCCTATAGTGATTAGGAGCGAGATTAATGCCAGAATATTCCTCCTATTTGTTTTGTTTTGTCTTGCCCACTCGTTTCACAACCATTCCTTATTTTACCAGTTTATGCCTTATCCTAATTACTTTCATAATTGTATTGTTAAAGTTATGGTACTCACTAGACTTTATGTCTGACCCCCTTTGTTTTCGCCTCTTTTCTTCCTCCCTCCCGCCCCCTCCCCCCAGGTTCTCAGGGTGGGACTAGTACTAGTGAAGCTTGATCAGGATCTTTCTCTCTCTTTTGGAAGTGCTTGGATTGCTGAAAGTAAAGTTTAGCTCATCTCTTTTATGGCTACTTATGTTGGGGTTATGCTTTTTATTTTATGTACTTAGAAAACAATTTGTCAAGATGGTTACTAACTATACTTGGTTTTTCTGTTGGTTTATGATGTTGTTGTAATCAAACTATTTCTCCACTGCAATAAATGTTGTTTTGAAGTTTTTCAAGTACCAATATATGTATTTGTCTTGTTATATTCTATTCTATTCACCAATAATACTCCATGAAAGTTAATGCATTCCCTTTGAGAGTGACATTAATGGACATAGGATGTTAGAAATAGTACAGTAGACATTGTAGAGGCTATCATCCAAACCATTCAGAATATAGTTTTTACACATAAAATATGAGTTAATTAGAGCATCTACTTTGGTAGCATCAGGTTCAAGTTCGACTACCACAGGAACATCTTCAGTCAGAAACTTGGTGAGGTTCAATGTTGTTAACTAAAATGATATTTTCTGTTGCCAATGCTTGAAATTGATTCTGTTGAACTTCTCTTGCCTTCCTCTGTGGGACAGAGTCATTGTCGGAAGCACAAGCACTGGCTAAGCGTTTGTTGTTGTTTGAATAGGTGTAGAATCGCTGTTGCTGTTTTGCGTCATCTGCAACAAATATTGTTTTAGGATTTTTAGATCTTTTGTTAATACACAATTGTATTGCAAACAGACAGCAACAACAATCAATGTTACTCAATTCTGCCACAATTATCACGTCAAACTGTGCTTACAACAATCACATAATGCATGACTGATTTTGCACTAGATTAAAGATGTATAGAAAATATTATGTTTCAGTAATGTCAGAGTCTAGAAATATTTTGTTTCCTTGAAACATGTTGTCGTCGTATGCACTGATTAACGTAATAGCAATTTGTTTCCTAGGATAAAACGTATCTAACCTGTAGTGTGGTGCCACCAAATGGAGTTCTAACGAACTAAAATAGATTACAGAAACTAGATCAAAGGATTACTTTGAAGAAGAAGTAATACGAACAGAGTAAAAAGTGAATTCTTTCTCATTTTGGGCAATGTATTTATAGGCTAGAGGAAGTACCTTCTCGTAATTATTAACCATTAGAACTGGAAAGGTGGCGACCCTTTAACCACACGGTCATTAATATGCATTCGCTCATAATTCAAATTTTGTTGTTACCATTCAGCTGAACAGACATGCCTTTCAAATTCTAGACTAAACGGACACGCCTTTCAAATTTTGAGAAAAAAATTATCGTTTCAACGCACTGTCCCTATCAGTAATCGTCGACCCTATTCAATCAAGAGACCTCAAAAGCCCCAAGGCTCAATCTTTGACACTTTAATATATTATTGTGTCAAGGCATAACCCACATCCCTATATAATCCCTCTTCCTTTTATTTTATATAAGCCTATTGGCTTCTAATATTTTAAGAGAGGTTGTGTTAATATTTTGATGATGTGGGACTTTTAGGTTGATATCTCTTCTTCTTCCCAAATTCCTCTTTCTCTTGCTTATTCATTTCCAACATTTTACTACTGCTGTTTGTTTAACATGAATTATAAACTGAGTTGGATATAAAGACCAATGACTTACATCTGGTTCGACCTAGTGGATGTAGAAAATGAGAAAGAATTATAAAGATTGTGTATCAACATTAAAGAAAAACATGAGAAAACCTAGCTGGATGGGAGCAAATGTGTGTAATGGATTTCTTAGATATTGGAAGAGTGATGAGGCGAACATAAGTGTAATAAATTTTTTAAATATCAAAAAATATTTCTCATAATGGATCAAATTTTGAATGTAAAGGCAGAGTCAGAAAGAACCTCTACAGATAGGAATGTAAATTCAGTCACTCATCGAGGAGGATCTAAGTCATTTCATTGGTATCGGTAGGAATTGGTAAATTTTATAAATGGTACTTATAAAAACTTAATATGCTATATAATTTTGAATGCATAATAATTGTATATAATAATCAAATTCAGGAAGCTGTGGGGATGAGTCCAGTCTCGTATATGGACGTGCTCACTCATATGCACGCCATCGAGCATGTCGATGCAGATGGGAAAATCTCATATACATGTCATGACGGCAAATCAACGAAGGGTCATGTAAGATTTCATTTTATGTAGAAGTATATGTAGTAATTGTTAAATTATAATAAAATAAGATATCAGGATATTAATTTTATCTACATTCTTATTTGGTCTTACAGGATAAGTTTATGGATCAGCAGAAGAAGTGTCTACCTGAGACTGGACAAGAGCAGCTCACGATTGACGAGGGGTGCATTATATTCCAGTCAGCGATGAATCCAGGGATGCGCAACAGGAGTTATAACCTTGGAAATCAAGTGGTAGACAAATTTTCCCTTAATTTAATTTCTAGTTTAGATAAAAATTATGAGTTATGGGTTATTATATAATCATACATGATTAAAAAAATTGTTACGAGCTAGGAGTCAGCAGAGATGAGGCAGACGGACTAGAGCTGATATAGACGCCACAGAAATTGAGCAGTTGAGAGATAGGATGGCGAGGCTTGAGGACCGGATTCGCGGCTAATCCATTGAGATGACTTAGCTTCTAGATCAATGCTTGGCACAGTTTGCAAAAAAGTGCACCCGCTTTCCGTCCTCAGCCGGTTCCGTAGATGATGATTAGTGATGGAGTTTGAGGTATGTTTTTTGTCGGGTACATATGACTGTGGGTTGATATGACTATGTGTTGATATTCTGTATGTATTATGATGGCAGACGTTGATGGAAGTTTTGATGGTTGACTTGATGGTAGACTTGTTGCAGTAGTCTTGATTTGGTAGACTTTATGTTAGACTTGATTATTTATGTTAATTATGATGGTAGACTATGTGGTGTATACAAATTTATGCATTGTATAATTGTTTGTTTGAGTATGTGGTTCAATTTATGATGTTTTTTGTTTTTGTTGATTTTTTAGTTAAAATTGGTTTTATTTGATATTTACTTGGTATATGGTATGCTGAGATTATACATTGTTGCTGATATGATGTTTTGAGTGATAAATGTAGTTTGAGGGATAAATAACAGCTGAAATACAAAAAAAGTGCAGGTTTTCCAATGGATTCAAACAACTTATAGGTCCACGAATCTGTATAGGTTTCCGACAGCTTACAATGGTTTTTTGGCATAGTGTATGTAACGGCCTGCAATTCCGTACTATTTCAGTTGACTACATACATCACACGTCCAACCCAAATATCACAGAAATACGAATCATTTTTTTAGAAGAAAAAGATAGAAGAAGAATAGAAATAACAACATAGAATCTCACATTGCAGCGGAACAAAATATATTATATCATAACTTTTGAAATACAAAATTTTAACTGTACTTATCAGAGTACAACACTTACAACATAGCGGAAATAAAAATACAATATATCTAACACTGAAGCCTCCTGCTCCAAACTCCTTTAGATAGATCTGTAAAATCCTAAACTACTTGACTGCCCGTACAAATTGGGGCACGCAAGAGTTTAGGTAAAACAAAACAGAATAAACTCTGGGTCTGTCATGGGACTGGTATTAGTAAACAATCTAAAACAGTTTGAGAAAATAAACGATATCTCGTAAGACCATGCCGTATAACACAGAATGGGTTTTCCCCATATGAGAATCCAAAACACTTGATTCAACTTTCAAAATCCTTTTGAATGAAAACAATAATCTTTATATCAAAACTATTTTGATATTATAATAATGTCTAAATCAAATAAATAGAAATCTAGTGGGACGTTTACATCTCACGTTCCACATGTATATAATATAAAAACAAAACCGCGAGTAGTTATTGGGTAATGCATTTCCAACTATGACAAGGTATGGAACCACCTTCCAATAGTGTATCTCTAGAGGAGAATGCATTGGGTTCAACAAGAACATCTTGTAACTCGGCCACACATGACCGACCACTCATTTCGCTTGAGTGTATCGAATGTATATCACCAATGGTTGGGATCAACAACCGTTTCCCGAATGGGACAGCATCGAATAGAATAAAGAATGAAATGAATTTCTCTAGATAGTTGATGATACAACCTAACTGGGAGCTACACACTTAGCCATGTTGCCGACCGATTTTTGTCATTTCCAAGTTGTTGAGGCCTGAGGCTACGATTACTTAACATTCGCTTAGCACAATCACTTTGATTGCCACATTGTCAGATCCGTTAATCATTAATTGATTTGCACAAATATATTCTAGATATTATGCTAAAAGAATAAATTCTCTGCCACCAAATATATTTATACAGACCAACATATGCGATCATTGGAAATACTCTGTCAGACATTCGTCCATATACGTTCGTTCTAGGAATGAACGAAATTGAAGGCACAATTTCCATTAATGGAAAAAGCCCTTGCACTTTATTCCGTCTTTGATTATCTTCATATAATCTGATTCTTAACGCTACTTCCAATACAGAGTGGTTCTCGGATAATTATCCAACCGATCTCTTTATATTGACAACGATATTGGCAGGTACTTCGATAGTCGATTATTTAACTATCGAAGAAAACAAACATTCATTCTGTAACAACCCGAAAATCTGGGCCAGTTTAAAATTTTTATTTTGGCAATTTTAGCGAATTTTGATTATTTAAAATGAATTATTTTAAATAAAAACGACGAGAAATTTATTTTGAATGGAATTAGAACGTATATATTATATACGTCGTCGTTAGAAATATAAATATTTATATATAATTATAAAAGGAATTGAAAATGGCGCGGTAGTTCGATAATTCGATTTCAAACTTCAATTGAATGTACCGGGTGCAAAACAATCCGGATTTTAGTGAAACCAAAAACATTAGGATCCATTTGTGAATATCTTTCCAACGAATCCGAAAAATTAAAATTTCATAGCGGGAATCAAAAGATATGTCCAGTTGAAAATTCTGAATAGTCGCTATGGAATTCAGGCCCTTAAAAATGGAAATTTTGCAAATGACCTCGGATTTCGATGAAACCACTTTTGTTGGGTCCGTGATGTCGAATTATTGCTAGATTCCAAATTTCATAATTTTTCGAATCAATATGTGAGCGTGGCAAAGGAAAACGCGTTTGACCAGTTTTAATTGATTTTAATCGACTGGAAATTGGCCATTTTTCAAACGGTCTCAGAATTCGACGAAACTAGTTTTGTTAGGACCGTATCGTCAATACGAAGCTAGAAAATATTTTTCTGGAATTTTTCTAGTTAGTATGGGACCCTGGTAAATTGAAATGCGCGTTCAAATTCAATATATAGAGTTGTATGTTGATTTTTACGAAAACTGATCGAAACAGTCGAATCAGCCTACGATACATATCCCATTGTGTTCGTAATGGGGGTAATTAGCTAGGGGCGACAGTCGGTGGGTTCAATTTTGAGTTGAAAATAAAAAGTTGCTTTTAGAATTGAAAATAAATTAAAATAATATATATAATTTTTATATAAACCCCCCCCCCTTTCTTTTTATTTTCCTTCTCTCTCTCCTCTCTTTAAACAGATCGTGGAAAAAAAGGAGACCGCCCCTTTTTCAGACCTTGTCGACGCCGCTCCAGCCCTCCCCCATGCCATCGCACTCCGGCGCCGCCACCCTCGTTCCGTCGCCCCTCCCCTATCGCCTCCCTCTCGTTCCTCTGGCCAACGATTCCCCCCCCCCCCCCCCGAAACCCTAATACACTGAACCCTGAGCCCCACAACCCAACGCCGCCCACCTCTAACGCCGACGAACATCTCCAGCACCACCTCCACCTCCCGTGCCTCCGCCTGCACCCTCAATGGACGAAGACAACCCCCTCCTTCTCGAAATTTGTACTGTAAGCATCTCTCTCTTCTTTTTCCTATTTTTATTTATTAATTTAAATAAAAATCCGATTTTTAATGCGAAGGACATGGCGTATAGATATGATTTTATATGAGAGGAAAGATTCGATTTTTGTCTGAGAAAGATTTGATTTTTTTTTATTGTATGAAGGCATGATATTTGATCGTATCAAGGTGAGGTTTTTAATGACATTTAAATTGAATGGAAGACGAGATTTTTATTTATATAAAGTTATAGATTTTATTTACATAAAGGTTAGAGTTTTAAATTAACATATAAAGATGTGATTTTGATTTGTTTCAAATGGCGATAAAAATATGATTTTTATATATTGAACATCGAAGTAAAAATATGATTTTTATATATTGAGCATCGAAGTAAAAATATGATTTTTATATATTGAATAGCGAAGTAAAAATTCGACTTTTATATATTGAATAGCAAAGTAAAAATTCGATTTTTATATATTGAACATCGAAATAAAAATTCGATTTTTATATATTAAATAGCGAAATAAAAATTCGATTTTTACATATGTAGTGGCTACGGGCGAAGAAAGTGATAAGAGACGAGAACAGTGAAGATTTCCTGCATTTGAAGTGCCGTGGAGTTATGATAGCAATCAGTGAGAATTTCTCACCTTTCAATTTCTTTTCTAGTTATACATATATAATAGGATGCAGACGGTGTTTAGTAGCACCCGACACAATCGTCCACAGACCATGGACTTGTTTGTTTGCAAAAATTAGTTAGATTATTTGATTGAAATTGAATTGTTGGGTGAAATGAATGGATTTGATTGATGTGTGAATGGCGTGGGCCTTCACTAGACCGGGGATAAGGCTAGGCCTTGTCCCGTTTCTAGTATCGTGCCGTTATGCCGCCGAAATTTTCTAAAATATGTTAGAAAAATAAAAATATCATTTTATTGAATAAATGACCTGAATAGAAATTCATATGTTGAAATATAAATGTTTTTATCGTTTAAAAATATAATTTTTAACGTGAAGTGAATAAAATAAAATATTCATTTACAAACCGAACGGTTTGTTTATGTACACCTATTTGAAGGACATTGATTGGGTCGATAAATTTTACACATCGCCCAACTGCACAACTAAAATTTGTGTTTGATTGTTTGAAACCCCACACGGGTGTTAGGATGAAATTTGAAGTTCACTCATCCTGATTGATTAAATATGTCGATCGATCGATTAACAGGCTGTTATAAGCGTTAGATATCTATATTTGATGCTTATACAGTGTAGTGCACTTTGGTTGATGGTTGATTATTTTTCAATGTTATTATATGTGTGTAATGTATGAAAATCCATATAATTAACTTTATATGGTGATTGATTGGGCCTCATTCCAATTTAGAAAATAAAGAATAATATAAAATAAAGGTTCATGTGTTGACAGTACTCATCCATAGAGATTGGTCATGTGTTGAACGAAATATTTTAGTAATAAAATTTACATCTTTATCGATATAAAATAAAGGTTCATGTGTTGACAGTACTCATCCATTGAGATTGGTCATGTGTTGAACGAAATATTTTAGTAATAAAATTTACATCTTTATCAATATAAAATAAAGGTTCATGTGTTGACAGTACTCATCCATTGAGATTGGTCATGTGTTGAACGAAATATTTTGACAATAACAACTATTTTGAAAAAGAAATATTTGAAATAGAATATTTGAAAATAGAAATTTATGAAGCCGTGTTGATTAGATTGGCGCCATTTTGACGTAAATGATATTTATATCGATTTTATTCATTTTGAAATGAATTGAATTGAAAACGATTTCGAAATGAATTGAATTGAAAACGATTTCGAAATGAATTGAATTGAAAACGAATTCAAATTGAATTGAAAGTGAATTGAAATGAATTCAAATTGAATTGAAATTTGAATTGAATAGAAATGAATTTTAAAACGAATTTATAAAGAAGAATTCAATTTTGATTTGAATTAAAAAGAAAGTTGAAATTGCTTTTGAAACGATTTTAAAACTATTTATATAATTCGTTTTAAATAGGAATCGACGAAATATATATTATATATATAATATATATAATATAATGGCCTGAATAGAAAGCGCCGCGCCGCGGCAGTTCGCGAATTTCGACCATTGACTTCGAACGGATATTGCGGGAGATCCGACCGTCGGATTCTCCTAAAACCGGAACCGTTGGGTTCGTATCGAAAAGAGCTTTCTAACTAATATTAGAAATTCAAAATCTAACGGTTGGATTTGGAGTTACGCCCAAATCAAATTCGAAAAAGGTCGCTGTAAGTGCAGTTCGATGGCCGTTGATGGAAATCGACTGTGCGGGCCTTGATAAAATTATTAAAAATAGTAATAATTTGTGTAAAATCATAAGAAATGATTTGTGAAGATTTGGGATGAAAAACTCCATATTTGAAAAGATAAAAATAGATTTTTATCGAAATGAACTAGTTTTGAACTAGAATTATAATTCTATTTATTTTTAAATAAATAAATTGGATTTGAAAGGGTTTTAAAAATAACCAGAATTTCCAATGATTGCATTGGAGTGGAATCGAATCGAAATTGTCTTCGGAATATTTCGATGTTGGAATTCGTGATTATACGGATGTTGTTATGGAAAATTTGAAAGATATATATTTATATCGTTATTTCCAATACGACATTTGTTAATCGTAGAATTCGATATTGAATATAAGCCGATATATTTTCTATTCAGAGCCTTATATTGAATATCAAATGTGATTTGGGTTTGTTGTGAATGGTGTCTTCACTAACACTGTTCTTGAACCCAGTTGAGAAAGGATTAAATCTTTTTATTTAGATTTAATGAAGTGTACCAATTAAATGATATTTAATTGGAATTGAATTAGTATTGATTTTTGGGTTTATCGTGAACAGTGTTTTAAATAACACTTGTTCTTTAACCCGATAATTAATGGAATGATTTTTGGGTTTATCGTGAACAGTGTTTTAAATAACACTTGTTCTTTAACCCGATAATTAATGGAATGATTTTTGGGTTTATCATGAACAGTGTTTTAAATAACGCTTGTTTTTTAACCCGATAATTAATGGAATGTGATTTTGGGTTTATCGTGAACCGTGTTTTAAAAGACACTGATTCTTTAACCCAGTCGAAGATTAAAACTAAGTGGAGTTTTAATGAATCTTTAATTAGATTGAAATGATCGAGAATGGAGTATCACCAGTTTTGCTCCAGGCGATAGTTAAATCTTTAATTAGATTTGAACGTGAAATGGTAATTGAATTTACCGATAACACCGTGGTGTTAGATATGAAGTACTACCAGTTTTACTTCATGGGATGAATAGGTTGGGATTGGGAAATTAAAACAAATGATTACTTCGGTAAGGTTCGCTAATCCCGACAAGTTTTGAATTGATATTCAAAAATAGATTAAAGAATAAATTCAAGAAATTTATCTTGGATAAATTTAATGGGAACCCTTCCCTATGAATGTGAAATTTAGAAACTAACTGTCGGTTAGCCAAGTAGAATGGTTTTCTGAATATTGATCTGATGTTGGTTTCGGCCTTCGGGGTTAATATTTGGGGAATTATTCTCTTGATTAATTTACGGTTAGTGACTGATGAATTGGAATGAGGCGTATGTTGTGTTTGTGTAACACTTATTTAAAGTATACGCGAGTTATTCGGAAAGACCGGGTTTATCCCATTCTGAATAACTGATACGACGATAAGTCGAAGATGAAGACGGTGGTCGAAGACCGGAGGTCTTCAGGTCGTTTGGGTAATTACTGATGATCTTGATTGGGTTGTACACCCAAGAAGATGGAAACAGTTAGTGATCATCCAGACGTACTTGGAGATCGATGGATATGCGTGGTACTAGGTGCCTCCGGTTTCGTTTAGACCCAGAGCGAACTTGTAAATGGACTGTGTGTCTGACATTGGATTTTAGTCCGTGTGATTGATCTCCATTAAATATATATCTGTTTGGCGGCGGAGAATTTATTCTCTTGCTTAACGCCCTTCTCTGAGACGTACGAGCTCAGGGGTTATATATTGATGGATATCAAACGCATGGAGTGAATTGCCTGTGTGGCATGCCTAAGTGGCAATTGATCGAGGCTTCTGTTGAAAAGCAAAGTCTTGTGGTGATGATCAAAGCACGGCCTTTGTGGCGTAGCTTTGTGTAACGTTTACTTCACGAGTTTCACACCCGGTATGAACCAAAAACGGGAGACGGACCTCAGGGAGGGCATGCGTTTCTTCCTAGTTAGAAGTGGCGTCAGTGGTTTTACACGCCCTGACGAGTTTGACTTATGTGGTTGTTGCTGTTGCGAGGTGCCTCGGATTGATCGGTCGTTCTCGAACCGATGGATTCATTTAGTTGGCTCATTTACGCCCCATAGGGCGGGGGAACGCATGTTCATGGTTTAAGTTTAATCCACATCGGTGGACCGGCCCTGTCGCTCCTAGGGTCACTCGAGCTCTGATCCTGAGACTCGGGCTAGGCAGTCTCGAATCGGTTGAGGACTATCTTTTGCCTCGGTTCATAGAAGGAAATCCAATTTCCAAATACGTGACTTTGCGGTTTTATTTGTAAACCTATATATGGCGACATGATATATGGTACCCATGCCGCCTATGATTGATACTTATGATTTGAAGTTGTTTTATACACTATGCACTTATTATAGTATCAAATGATTTCTTTTAAACGTATCAAGCATTCTTGGCTATTATAAGGTAAAAACCCTATCCCCCGGCTTGCGTTGCTTTGTGTGATAGGACCTGGGTCTTATAATAGCTTCATTTTTCTCTATTTAGCATTGCGCTGTTGTTTTATGCACTGGTATTCTTGGGAGGAAACCCGTTCCGTGTTATACGGCGTGGTCCCTTGATTTACCTAACTTTAAAATAAAGATTAACTGTTTTAGTTCTCACACCAGTCCCATGACTGGCCTGGAGTTTATTATTTTAGCCTAAACTCTGGGTGCCCCTATTTTGACACGGGCAGCTAGTAGTTTTGGTTTTGCAGATTTATATTCACAGGATCCTGGTTTACAGCTGGAACGATATCCGGAAAGCTTTGTATCCGTATATCTCTTCTAGTTGTGTATTGTATTATTTTCCGCTGCTATGTATTTAAATGTAATTTAAATCTCTGACATTTCTGTGTAATATTCATTTATACTCTGTATATTCTTGTAATCCGATGCATTGTAGTAATATACAATGAAATGTTCTTCCGTCTGCGTTCTATTTTGTCATGTTCTCAAACGATAGGGCGTTCCGAACGGTCTGGGACGGTTTAGCGACTGATTCGGACCGAGCGAAATTCCTTTTCATCACACATTCAAAGCACTAAACAAATCACTGTGCCTATAATTAATATTTCATTAACTAAAACACTTCTCTATTTCCTTATCTATATTCGTTAACACGATATTTTCGATAATCATTTTGGCCTCTCACGCTATTTGGAAAACATTTCCATATATCGACTCATTTTACTTTCTATACGTAGAAAATATGTTCTACTTATAATTGGAAAACATTCCAATTACTTATCTCTCTTCCCGACTCATTTGTTTCCATACTTAGGAAATATTTATTATTATTTTCCAAAATTCCACTTCCTTGGGTTAAAACGAATGTTGTGTAAAACATCATTACGACAACCCAGAATACAGCATTCAGCTAATCTTATTCAAACATTTATATTCGAGGCAGAATCTTGCTATTCATTAGTTAAAAACGAAATCAATAAGTTAGGGTATAACTACCTCTCATACCTTGACTGAAAACATCATTAACTTCAAAACAGACAAGACCACTTAACTCGAATAATCAACACCATACAAACCAATTATTCATTTTTAAAAATATATAAATTTCTCTTTCTATTTTTACTAGATTTAATTGTAGATTTCCTTTTGCTTTATAATATTCTCTTTTAAGTTCATTTCCTTATCGAATTCCATATATATCGATATGTTGATTTCTAGTTATCAATTTTTCTTAAAAAAATTCTATCTACTTAAATTTCCAGAAAATTTCGCCATAACCTCCTTTGTAACAATTAATAGTTCAAACCTCAACTCGCCTCTCTAGACCCTTTCCATTCTAAAAGGAAATCAAAAAGCCAAGTGGCTTGCCGATTCGGTGCATAAAACCTCATATGAAATTTAAACATGTACCTTTTTGTCAGGCGCACGAATTATAGTCTTCATACACTTTATTCCATACCTGTCTAACCCATATACGTCCATTCCCAGTTTATTCAAACTCAATCTGGTCATTTTAATTCAATTCGTTAATTTATTCCCTAATTAGCTCTTTTGCCTATTCCACTATTTAATTGAACATATCACGTTCATACAGTATTTTTAAATTGGTTATAAACCAATCGAATTCCATTTTTTAATTCAAGTTTCATATTCGATTTCGAATATAAATTTATAAACCCAATTTACTTATCCAAAGCCAATTTCAATTCAAACTCCATTAACTAATTATTACTCAAACTAGTTAATTCAATTCAATAATTAACAAAATATGATTTTTGTTTCAAAAATCATTTCATTACTCCACTTGAGTTCAGATATATTTTATAACTTAATTTCCTATGATGAATTCCCATTCCCTTTCAAATAAATTATTTTATTTTATTCGATATAATTGATTCCCAATTATCAATCCTTTGGTTTTTCTCAATCCAGATTATATTCTGAATTCTGGAAGATAATCAATCTTCCCATTTTAAAACACTTTCCAATTCACTTTTAAATTCATACTTGAATTTAAACGTCTAAATTATCTAATGATAATTTATTTCACAAGTCTTATAACATCATTTGTAAATCCAACTTCCTTGTTTTATATATTAAAACAAGTTTTCCATTTCAGATTCCATTTCAAATCAAATTCCTTTTATGTTCTGAATTCGAGAATAAAAACTGATGTTTCCTTTTCGAAATGATTTCAACTTTCTATTTTTAAATTCAAACTTGAATTTAAAATTTCGAATTATCTTCTAATAATTAATTTGCCACAATTATAACAATGTTTATAAATTTACTTGTTTTATATATTAAAACTAGTTCCATTTAAAAATCTATTTAAAAACCAAAATCTTATTTTTGAATATTCTATTTATCTTAACTTATCCATATATAACATAGAATCTATTTTCATATTTAAATTTAACTTCAATTTAATAAAATCCTAATATTTTTCTAGACATATTTTATTTAAATAAATTCGAACTAATCGAATTCAAATCATAAATCCTTATGGATTTATTTTAGTTCAATTTATTGTGAAAACCCTAAACTTCCCCGTAAAGGAAAGCTTCGGATAGTTCGAGAACAAACCACAACAGAACGCATACAGAAGAACATTTCATTGTATATTACAGCAATGCATCAGATTACAAGAATATACAGGGTATAAACGAATATTACACAGAAATATCAGAGATTTAAATTACATTTAAATACATAGCAGCGGAAAATAATACAACACACAACTAGAAGAGATATACGGATACAAAGCTTTCCGGATATCATTCCAGCTGTAAACCAGGATCCTGTGAATATAAATCTGCAAAACCGAAACTACTAGCTGCCCATGTCAAAATAGGGGCACCCAGAGTTTAGGTTAAAACAATAAACTCCGGGTCAGTCATGGGACTGGTGTGAGAACTAAAACAGTTAATCTTTATTTCTAAAGTTAGGTAAATCAAGGGACCACGCCGTATAACACGGAACGGGTTTCCTCCCAAGAATACCAGTGCATAGAACAACAGCGCAATGCTAAATAAAGAAAAATGAAGCAGTTATAAGACCCAGGTCCCATCACACAATGCAACGCAGCCGAGGATAGGGTTTTCCCTTATAACAGCCAAAGAATGCTTGATACGTTTAAAACAAATCATTTGATACTATTATAATAAGTGCATAGTGTATAAAACAACTTCAAATCATAAGTATCAATCATAGGCGGCATGGGTACCATATATCATGTCGCCATATATAGGTTTACAAATAAAACCGCAAATGTCACGTATTTGGAAATTGGATTTCCATCTATGAACCGAGGCAAAAGATAGTCCTCAACCGATTCGAGACAATCTAGCCCATGTCTCAGGCAAGTACTCAGTCAAGCCTTGGAGCGACAGGGCCGGTCCACCGATGTGGATTAAACTTAAACCCTGAACATGCGTTCCCCCGCCCTTTGGGGCGTAAATGAGCCAACGAATGACTCCATCGGACCCGGATCGTCCGATCAAACCGAGGCGCCTCGCAACAGCAACAACCACATAAGTCAAACTCGTCAGGGCGTGTAAAACCACTGACGCCACTTTTTAGCTAGAAGGAAACGCATGCCCTCCCTGAGGTCCGTCTCCCGTTTTTGGTTCATACCGGGTGTGAAACTCGCGAATTCACGTTACACAAAGCTGTGCCACACAGGCTGTGCTTTGATCATCACCACAAGACTTTGCTTTTCAACAGAAGCCTCGATCTATTGCCACTTAGGCATGCCACACAGGCAATTCACTGTATGTGTTTGATATCCATCAGTATATAACCCCTGAGCTCGTATGTCTCAGAGAAGGGCGTTAAGCAAGAGAATAAATTCTCCGCCGCCAAACAGATATATATTTAATTGAGATCAATCACACGGACTAAAATCCAATGTCAGACACACAGTCCATTTACAAGTCCGTTCTGGGTCTGAACGAAACCGGAGGCACCTAGTACCCCGCATATCCATCGATCTCCAAGTACGTCTGGACGATCACCAACTGTTTCCATCTTCTTAGGTGTACAGCCCAATCAAGATCATCAGTTATCACCCAAACGACGTGAAGACTTCCGGTCTTCGACCACCGTCTTCATCTTCGACACCACGTCGAATCAGTTATTCAGAATGGGATAAACCCGGTCTTTCTGAATAACTCGCGTATATATTAAAAAAGTGTTACACAAACACAACATACGCCTCATTCCAATTCATTAGTCACTAACCGTAAATTAATCAAGAGAATAATTCCCCAAATATTAACCCCGAAGGCCGAAACCAACATCAGATCAATATTCAGAAAACCATTCTGCTTGGCTAACCGACAGTTAGTTTCTAAATTTCACATTCATAGGGAAAGGTTCCCATTAATTTTATCCAAGATAAATTCCTTGAATTTATTCTTTATTCTATTTTTGAATCTCAATTCAAACTAGTCGGGATTAGCGAACATTACCGAAGTAATTATTTATTTTAATTTCCCCATCCCAACCTATTCATCCCATGAAGTAAAATTGGTAATACTTCATATCTAACACCACGGTGTTATCGGTAAATTCAATTACCATTTCACGTTCAAATCTAATTAAAGATTTAACTATTGCCTTGAGCAAAACTGGTGATACTCCATTTCGATTATTTCAATCTAATTAAAGATTCATTAAAACTCCACTTAGTTTTAATCGTTAACTGGGTTAAAGAATTCGTGTCATTTAAAACACGGTTCACGATAAACCCTAAGTCACATTCATTAATTATCGGGTTAAAGAACAAGTGTTGTTTAAAACACTGTTCACGATAAACCCAAAAATCAATATCAATTCAATTCCAATTTAAATATTATTTAATTGGTACACTTCATTAAATCTAAATAAAAAGATTTAATCTTTTCTCAACTGGGTTCAAGAACAGTGTTAGTGAAGACACTATTCACGACAAACCCAAATCATATTTGATATTCAATACAAGGCCCTGAATAGAAAATATCCCGGCTTATATTCAATATCAAATTCTACGACCAACAAATATCGTATTGGAAATAACGATATATATATATCTATCTTTCAAATTTCCATAACAATATCTGTATAGTCACGAAATCCAACATCGAAATATTCCGAAGACAATTTCGATTCAAATCCATTCCAATGCAATCATTGGAAATTTTGGTTATTTTTAAAACCCTTTTCGAATTCAATTTATTTATTTAAAAATAAATAGAATTATAATTCTAGTTCAAAACTAGTTCATTTCGATAAAAATCTATTTTTATCTTTTCAAATATGGAGTTTTTCATCCCAATTCTTCACAAATCATTTCTTATGATTTTACACAAATTATTACTATTTTTAATAATTTTATCAAGGCCCGTACAGTCGATTTCCATCAAAGGCCATCGAACTGCACTTACAGCGACCTTTTTCGAATTTGATTTGGACGTATCTCCAAATCCAACCGTTAGATTTCAAATTTCTAACATTCGTTAGAAAGCTCTTTTCGATACGAACCCAACGGTTCCGGTTTTAGGAGAATCCGACGGTCGGATCTCCCGTAATGTCCGTTTGAAATAAAGGGTCGAAATTCGCGAACTGCCGCGGCGCGGCGCGTTCTATTCAGGCCATTATATTATATATATAATATATATAATATATATTTCGTCGATTTCTATTTAAAACGAATTATATAAATAGTTTTAAAATTCGTTTCAAAAGCAAATTCAACTTCCATTTCAATTCAAATCAAAATTGAATTCTTCTTTATAAATTCGTTTTAAAATTCATTTCTATTCAATTCAAATTTCAATTCAATTTGAATTCATTTCAATTCGCTTTCAATTCAATTTGAATTCGTTTTCAATTAAATTCGATTTCGAAATCGTTTTCAATTCAATTCATTTCGAAATCGTTTTCAATTCAATTCATTTCGAAATCGTTTTTAATTCAATTCATTTCGAAATCGTTTTCAATTCAATTCATTTCGAAATCGTTTTTAATTCATTTCATTTCGAAATCGTTTTTAATTCAATTCATTTCGAAATCGTTTTTAATTCAATTCATTTCGAAATCGTTTTTAATTCAATTCATTTCGAAATCGTTTTTAATTCAATTCATTTCGAAATCGTTTTCAATTCATTTCGAAATCGTTTTCAATTGAATTCATTTCGAAATCGTTTTCAATTCAATTCATTTCGAAATCGTTTTCAATTCAATTCATTTCGAAATCGTTTTTAATTCATTTCATTTCGAAATCGTTTTTAATTCAATTCATTTCGAAATCGTTTTCAAATCGATATAAATATCGTTCACGTCAAAATGGCGTCAATCTAATCAACTCGACTTCATAAATTTCTATTTTCAAATATTCTATTTCAAATATTTCTTCTTCAAAATAGTTGTTATTATCAAAATATTTCGTTCAACACATGACCAATCTCAATGGATGAGTACTGTCAACACATGAACCTTTATTTTATATTATAAAGATGTAAATTTTATTACTAAAATATTTCGTTCAACACATGACCAATCTCAATGGATGAGTACTGTCAACACATGAACCTTTATTTTATATTATTCTTTATTTTCTAAATTGGAATGGGGCCCAATCAATTACCATATAAAGTTAATTATATGGATTTCCATACAACAAATGTATATAATAACAACGATAGATAATCAACCATCAATCAAAGTGCACTACACTGTATAAGCATCAAATATAGATATCTAACGCTTATAACAGCCTGTCAATCAATCGATCGACATATTTAATCAATCAGGATGAGTGAACTTCATATTTCATCCCGACACCCGTGTGGGGTTTTCAAACAATCAAACACAGATTTTAGTTGTGCAGTTGGGCGATGTGTAAAATTTATCGACCCAATCAATGTCCTTCAAATAAGTGCACATAAACAAACCGTCTGGTTTGTAAATGAATATTTATTTATTCACTTTCACTATATTCATATTCACGTTAAAAATTATATTTTTAACGATAAAACATTTTATTCCAACATATGAATTTCTATTATTCATTTACACAATAAAATGATATTTTTATTTTCTAACATATTTTAGAAAATTTCGGCGGCATAACGGCACGATACTAGAAACGGGACGAGGCCTAGCCTTATCCCCGGTCTAGTGAAGGCCCACGCCATTCACACATCAATCATATCAATTTCATTTCACCAAACAATCAAATCCAAATCAAATAATCTAACCAACTACACAACCAATCAAACAAGTCCATGGTCTGTGGACGGGTGTCGGGTGCTTCTAATAAGCACCGTCTGCATCCTAGTATATATATATATATATATATATATATATATATAACTAGAAAAATAAATTGAAAGGTGAGAAATTCTCACATATAGCTATCCTATCTCCACGGCACTTCTAATGCAGGAAATCTTCGCCAACTCGCCTTTTGTCGCTTTCGTTGTCCGCTTTCACTACATATGTAAAAATCGAATTTTTACTATGCTATTCAATATATAAAAATCTGATTTTTACTTCGACTTTCAATATATAAAAATATGATTTTTACTTCGACTTTCAATATATAAAAATATGATTTTTACTTCGACTTTCAATATATAAAAAATATGATTTTTACTTTCGACTTTCGATATATAAAAATATGATTTTTACTTTCGACTTTCGATATATAAAAATATGATTTTTACTTTCGACTTTCGATATATAAAAATATGATTTTTACTTTTTAAAGTTCAAATCCTTTTTCGAAAAATCAGTTTTAACCTTTCTTTAAAAACAGTTTTAACCTTTCTAAAAAAAAGTTTTAATCTTTATAAAGAAAATCAGTTTTAAAATCTTTTAAAATCAGTTTTTTTTTTCTTTTACAAAAAAAAAACTGTTTTTTAATCTTTTATAAAAATTCTGTTTTTAATCTTTTATAAAAATTCTGTTTTTAATCTTTTATAAAAATTCTGTTTTCTTCAAATTCTTCTTAAAAAAAACAGTTTTCAAATCCTTTAAAATCAGTTTTAACTTTTCAAAAAAATCAGTTTTTAAATCTTGAAAATAATCAGTTTTTACCTTCTCTAAAAATCAGTTTTTTTAAAACTAAAAAAAAAAAAAATGCTTACCTTGTTCTGCGAAGAAGAGGGGGGGGGGGAAGCGTCGGCGGCCGCTGCTGCGAGGGGGGGCTCGGGGTTGGTGGAAGGGGTTGCGGCGCGTCGAGGTCAGAGAAGAGGAAGGGGAGGAGAAAGGGGGCGTCGCGTCAGGGGAGGGGGTTTCATCGCGGTCGAAGGGGAATAGGGCTGGAGGGAGGAGAGGCGGCGGGGGGGGGGGGGGGGTTCATCAAAGGTGGCGGTGGCGCGTTGAGGGCGGCGGCAGGGGCGGTGGCGCGATTTCGATTTCGTTCTTTTTTTTTTCCTTTTCTGTTTGAAGAACGGGGGAGGGGGCCAGAAGATAAAGGGGGGTGTTTATTTTATTTTATTTTATTTTATTTTTATTTAATTATTTAATTCAACTTAAAGTTGACTTTTTCATACGACCTCAAAACGAGGCCCACCGCCTGTCGTCCATAGCGTTTCACCCCCATTCTGAACACAATGGGATATATATCACAAGCTGATTCGACCGTTTGAATCAGTTTCCATTTAATTTACATTTAAATCACTATATTGAATTTTAAACGTACATTTCAAATTTCCGGGGTCACATACGAACTTTAAAAATTGCAGAAAAATATTTTCTAACTTCGTATTGACGATACAGTCCTAATAAAACTAGTTTCGTCGAATTCTGAGACCGTTTGAAAAATGACCAATTTCCAGTCGATTAAAATCAACTGAAACCGGTCAAACGCGTTTTCTTTTACCACGCTCAAATATTGATTCGAAAAATTATGAAACTTGAAACCTAGCAATAACTTAACATCACGGACCCAACAAAACTGGTTTCGTCGAAATCCGAGGTCGTTTGCAAAATGTCCATTTTTAAGGGCCTGAATTCCATAGCGACTATTTAGAATTTTCAACTGGACATATCTTTTGATTCCCGCTACGAAATCTTGAATTTTCGGATTCGTTGGAAAGATATTCACTATTAGATCCCATTATTTTTGGTTTCACTAAAATCCGGATTGTTTCGCACCCGGTATATTCAATTGAAGTTTGAAATCGAATTATCGAACTACCGCGCCATTTTCAATTCTATTTATAATTATATATAATTATTTATATTCTAACGACGACGTATATAATATATACGTTCTAATTCCATTCAAAATAAATTTCTCGTCGATATTATTTAAAATAATCTATTTTAAATAATCAAAATTCGCTATAATTGCCAAAATAAAAAATTTTAAACTGGCTCAGAATTTGCGGGTTATTACAATCTCCCCCACTTAAAACTTTTCGTCCCCGAAAAGGAACAAAGTCGAAAGTGGTTTGATTAATCAACTCTACGCTCGATCGGGCTTCCATTCTCCAACTTTTCAGTTTCTGAGAATTTCCAAAAATTCAAAAATATGGCTAACACCCTAAATTTTCGAAAAATTTCGCCATAACCTCCCCTGCACCGGGAGCATCGGGGAATTTCAAATAGCTTCCCCAGTCCTTCAGATCTCAAAAAGAAAAAGAAAAAGCCAAGAGGCTAGCCAATAGACTCACAAAATCATCATCACCCAAACAAAACAGTAAATCATGTAGTAAACATGTACCTATTTGTCGGGCAAACAAATTTTATTCTTCGGCTCTAGCCTCCTTGCTATGACCTGTTCAATGATATACATGTATATGCAAGCAGATGCGACCAATTTTCAATACAGTTCAATATTCGGTTCAATTAGGCCAAATGGCTAAAAATTAGCTACCAAATAAACAAACAACACTAACATCCATCAATTAGTGAATTAGAGTTTCAAATTCATAAATTTGATACATATACAGAAAATCATGTTTTTGATGCCAATTCACAACAATGTGTTCTAACTATATTAGTTTTGGTTCTCACACCAGTCTAATGGAAATATATAGAAAACACACCTTCGTAACACGAATATAAATATTGATAATGCGGCCGCATTACCAAAATTATCTCCGGGCGACTAGAGTGTGATTCTATATCTATCCAGTATATTAAAACTTCGAATACACGCGGATCAGACGTATACGCAAAATCTATATATACTGGATTGTCCACATCAATATAAATAATCAAATACGAATAATTGATTTAAATTTTCAAAACAAAATTTGTTTTCATTTGAAAAATATGCTCTTCACACTCGTTCTAGGATACTACTGATCCCATCTCTAACGAGTCATTCCCGTTGGATATTACTAATCCAGTATCTGATGAATTCTTTCGTACGGTTCTAATGTGTCTTGTTCTCTGCTTTGTAAACCAAAGCTCTGATACCAACTGTGAAAACCCTAAACTTCCCCGTAAAGGAAAGCTTCGGATAGTTCGAGAAAAACCACAACAGAACGCATACAGAAGAACATTTCATTGTATATTACAGCAATGCATCAGATTACAAGAATATACAGGGTATAAACGAATATTACACAGAAATATCAGAGATTTAAATTACATTTAAATACATAGCAGCGGAAAATAATACAACACACAACTAGAAGAGATATACGGATACAAAGCTTTCCGGATATCATTCCAGCTGTAAACCAGGATCCTGTGAATATAAATCTGCAAAACCGAAACTACTAGCTGCCCGTGTCAAAATAGGGGCACCCAGAGTTTAGGTTAAAACAATAAACTCCAGGTCAGTCATGGGACTGGTGTGAGAACTAAAACAGTTAATCTTTATTTCTAAAGTTAGGTAAATCAAGGGACCACGCCGTATAACACGGAACGGGTTTCCTCCCAAGAATACCAGTGCATAAAACAACAGCGCAATGCTAAATAAAGAAAAATGAAGCTGTTATAAGACCCAGGTCCCATCACACAATGCAACGCAGCCGAGGATAGGGTTTTCCCTTATAACAGCCAAAGAATGCTTGATACGTTTAAAACAAATCATTTGATACTATTATAATAAGTGCATAGTGTATAAAACAACTTCAAATCATAAGTATCAATCATAGGCGGCATGGGTACCATATATCATGTCGCCATATATAGGTTTACAAATAAAACCGCAAATGTCACGTATTTGGAAATTGGATTTCCATCTATGAACCGAGGCAAAAGATAGTCCTCAACCGATTCGAGACAATCTAGCCCATGTCTCAGGCAAGTACTCAGTCAAGCCTTGGAGCGACAGGGCCGGTCCACCGATGTGGATTAAACTTAAACCCTGAACATGCGTTCCCCCGCCCTTTGGGGCGTAAATGAGCCAACGAATGACTCCATCGGACCCGGATCGTCCGATCAAACCGAGGCGCCTCGCAACAGCAACAACCACATAAGTCAAACTCGTCAGGGCGTGTAAAACCACTGACGCCACTTTTTAGCTAGAAGGAAACGCATGCCCTCCCTGAGGTCCGTCTCCCGTTTTTGGTTCATACCGGGTGTGAAACTCGCGAATTCACGTTACACAAAGCTGTGCCACACAGGCTGTGCTTTGATCATCACCACAAGACTTTGCTTTTCAACAGAAGCCTCGATCTATTGCCACTTAGGCATGCCACACAGGCAATTCACTGTATGTGTTTGATATCCATCTGTATATAACCCCTGAGCTCGTATGTCTCAGAGAAGGGCGTTAAGCAAGAGAATAAATTCTCCGCCGCCAAACAGATATATATTTAATTGAGATCAATCACACGGACTAAAATCCAATGTCAGACACACAGTCCATTTACAAGTCCGTTCTGGGTCTGAACGAAACCGGAGGCACCTAGTACCCCGCATATCCATCGATCTCCAAGTACGTCTGGACGATCACCAACTGTTTCCATCTTCTTAGGTGTACAGCCCAATCAAGATCATCAGTTATCACCCAAACGACGTGAAGACTTCCGGTCTTCGACCACCGTCTTCATCTTCGACACCACGTCGAATCAGTTATTCAGAATGGGATAAACCCGGTCTTTCTGAATAACTCGCGTATATATTAAAAAAGTGTTACACAAACACAACATACGCCTCATTCCAATTCATTAGTCACTAACCGTAAATTAATCAAGAGAATAATTCCCCAAATATTAACCCCGAAGGCCGAAACCAACATCAGATCAATATTCAGAAAACCATTCTGCTTGGCTAACCGACAGTTAGTTTCTAAATTTCACATTCATAGGGAAAGGTTCCCATTAATTTTATCCAAGATAAATTCCTTGAATTTATTCTTTATTCTATTTTTGAATCTCAATTCAAACTAGTCGGGATTAGCGAACATTACCGAAGTAATTATTTATTTTAATTTCCCCATCCCAACCTATTCATCCCATGAAGTAAAATTGGTAATACTTCATATCTAACACCACGGTGTTATCGGTAAATTCAATTACCATTTCACGTTCAAATCTAATTAAAGATTTAACTATTGCCTGGAGCAAAACTGGTGATACTCCATTTCGATTATTTCAATCTAATTAAAGATTCATTAAAACTCCACTTAGTTTTAATCGTTAACTGGGTTAAAGAATTCGTGTCATTTAAAACACGGTTCACGATAAACCCTAAGTCACATTCATTAATTATCGGGTTAAAGAACAAGTGTTGTTTAAAACACTGTTCACGATAAACCCAAAAATCAATATCAATTCAATTCCAATTTAAATATTATTTAATTGGTACACTTCATTAAATCTAAATAAAAAGATTTAATCTTTTCTCAACTGGGTTCAAGAACAGTGTTAGTGAAGACACTATTCACGACAAACCCAAATCATATTTGATATTCAATACAAGGCCCTGAATAGAAAATATCCCGGCTTATATTCAATATCAAATTCTACGACCAACAAATATCGTATTGGAAATAACGATATATATATATATATATCTATCTTTCAAATTTCCATAACAACATCTGTATAGTCACGAAATCCAACATCGAAATATTCCAAAGACAATTTCGATTCAAATCCATTCCAATGCAATCATTGGAAATTTTGGTTATTTTTAAAACCCTTTTCGAATTCAATTTATTTATTTAAAAATAAATAGAATTATAATTCTAGTTCAAAACTAGTTCATTTCGATAAAAATCTATTTTTATCTTTTCAAATATGGAGTTTTTCATCCCAATTCTTCACAAATCATTTCTTATGATTTTACACAAATTATTACTATTTTTAATAATTTTATCAAGGCCCGTACAGTCGATTTCCATCAAAGGCCATCGAACTGCACTTACAGCGACCTTTTTCGAATTTGATTTGGACGTATCTCCAAATCCAACCGTTAGATTTCAAATTTCTAACATTCGTTAGAAAGCTCTTTTCGATACGAACCCAACGGTTCCGGTTTTAGGAGAATCCGACGGTCGGATCTCCCGTAATGTCCGTTTGAAATAAAGGGTCGAAATTCGCGAACTGCCGCGGCGCGGCGCGTTCTATTCAGGCCATTATATTATATATATAATATATATAATATATATTTCGTCGATTTCTATTTAAAACGAATTATATAAATAGTTTTAAAATTCGTTTCAAAAGCAAATTCAACTTCCATTTCAATTCAAATCAAAATTGAATTCTTCTTTATAAATTCGTTTTAAAATTCATTTCTATTCAATTCAAATTTCAATTCAATTTGAATTCATTTCAATTCGCTTTCAATTCAATTTGAATTCGTTTTCAATTAAATTCGATTTCGAAATCGTTTTCAATTCAATTCATTTCGAAATCGTTTTCAATTCAATTCATTTCGAAATCGTTTTTAATTCAATTCATTTCGAAATCGTTTTCAATTCAATTCATTTCGAAATCGTTTTTAATTCATTTCATTTCGAAATCGTTTTTAATTCAATTCATTTCGAAATCGTTTTTAATTCAATTCATTTCGAAATCGTTTTTAATTCAATTCATTTCGAAATCGTTTTTAATTCAATTCATTTCGAAATCGTTTTCAATTCATTTCGAAATCGTTTTCAATTCAATTCATTTCGAAATCGTTTTCAATTCAATTCATTTCGAAATCGTTTTCAATTCAATTCATTTCGAAATCGTTTTTAATTCATTTCATTTCGAAATCGTTTTTAATTCAATTCATTTCGAAATCGTTTTCAAATCGATATAAATATCGTTCACGTCAAAATGGCGTCAATCTAATCAACTCGACTTCATAAATTTCTATTTTCAAATATTCTATTTCAGATATTTCTTCTTCAAAATAGTTGTTATTATCAAAATATTTCGTTCAACACATGACCAATCTCAATGGATGAGTACTGTCACCCCATGAACCTTTATTTTATATTATAAAGATGTAAATTTTATTACTAAAATATTTCGTTCAACACATGACCAATCTCAATGGATGAGTACTGTCAACACATGAACCTTTATTTTATATTATTCTTTATTTTCTAAATTGGAATGGGGCCCAATCAATTACCATATAAAGTTAATTATATGGATTTCCATACAACAAATGTATATAATAACAACGATAGATAATCAACCATCAACCAAAGTGCACTACACTGTATAAGCATCAAATATAGATATCTAACGCTTATAACAGCCTGTCAATCAATCGATCGACATATTTAATCAATCAGGATGAGTGAACTTCATATTTCATCCCGACACCCGTGTGGGGTTTTCAAACAATCAAACACAGATTTTAGTTGTGCAGTTGGGCGATGTGTAAAATTTATCGACCCAATCAATGTCCTTCAAATAATTGCACATAAACAAACCGTCTGGTTTGTAAATGAATATTTATTTATTCACTTTCACTATATTCATATTCACGTTAAAAATTATATTTTTAACGATAAAACATTTTATTCCAACATATGAATTTCTATTATTCATTTACACAATAAAATGATATTTTTATTTTCTAACATATTTTAGAAAATTTCGGCGGCATAACGGCACGATACTAGAAACGGGACGAGGCCTAGCCTTATCCCCGGTCTAGTGAAGGCCCACGCCATTCACACATCAATCATATCAATTTCATTTCACCAAACAATCAAATCCAAATCAAATAATCTAACCAACTACACAACCAATCAAACAAGTCCATGGTCTGTGGACGGGTGTCGGGTGCTTCTAATAAGCACCGTCTGCATCCTAGTATATATATATATATATATATATATATATAACTAGAAAAATAAATTGAAAGGTGAGAAATTCTCACATATAGCTATCCTATCTCCACGGCACTTCTAATGCAGGAAGTCTTCGCCAACTCGCCTTTTGTCGCTTTCGTTGTCCGCTTTCACTACATATGTAAAAATCGAATTTTTACTATGCTATTCAATATATAAAAATCTGATTTTTACTTCGACTTTCAATATATAAAAATATGATTTTTACTTCGACTTTCAATATATAAAAATATGATTTTTACTTCGACTTTCAATATATAAAAAATATGATTTTTACTTTCGACTTTCGATATATAAAAATATGATTTTTACTTTCGACTTTCGATATATAAAAATATGATTTTTACTTTCGACTTTCGATATATAAAAATATGATTTTTACTTTTTAAAGTTCAAATCCTTTTTCGAAAAATCAGTTTTAACCTTTCTTTAAAAACAGTTTTAACCTTTCTAAAAAAAAGTTTTAATCTTTCTAAAGAAAATCAGTTTTAAAATCTTTTAAAATCAGTTTTTTTTTTCTTTTACAAAAAAAAAAACTGTTTTTTAATCTTTTATAAAAATTCTGTTTTTAATCTTTTATAAAAATTCTGTTTTTAATCTTTTATAAATTCTGTTTTCTTCAAATTCTTCTTAAAAAAAACAGTTTTCAAATCCTTTAAAATCAGTTTTAACTTTTCAAAAAAATCAGTTTTTAAATCTTGAAAATAATCAGTTTTTACCTTCTCTAAAAATCAGTTTTTTTAAAACTAAAAAAAAAAAATGCTTACCTTGTTCTGCGAAGAAGAGGGGGGGGGGGGGAAGCGTCGGCGGCCGCTGCTGCGAGGGGGGCCTCGGGGTTGGTGGAAGGGGTTGCGGCGCGTCGAGGTCAGAGAAGAGGAAGGGGAGGAGAAAGTGGGCGTCGCGTCAGGGGAGGGGGTTTCATCGCGGTCGAAGGGGAATAGGGCTGGAGGGAGGAGAGGCGGCGGTGGGGGGGGGGGTTCATCAGAGGTGGCGGTGGCGCGTTGAGGGCGGCGGCAGGGGCGGTGGCGCGATTTCGATTTCGTTCTTTTTTTTTTTTCCTTTTCTGTTTGAAGAACGGGGGAGGGGGGCCAGAAGATAAAGGGGGGGTGTTTATTTTATTTTATTTTATTTTTATTTAATTATTTAATTCAACTTAAAGTTGACTTTTTCATACGACCTCAAAACGAGGCCCACCGCCTGTCGTCCATAGCGTTTCACCCCCATTCTGAACACAATGGGATATATATCACAAGCTGATTCGACCGTTTGAATCAGTTTCCATTTAATTTACATTTAAATCACTATATTGAATTTTAAACGTACATTTCAAATTTCCGCGGTCACATACGAACTTTAAAAATTGCAGAAAAATATTTTCTAACTTCGTATTGACGATACAGTCCTAATAAAACTAGTTTCGTCGAATTCTGAGACCGTTTGAAAAATGACCAATTTCCAGTCGATTAAAATCAACTGAAACCGGTCAAACGCGTTTTCTTTTACCATGCTCAAATATTGATTCGAAAAATTATGAAACTTGAAACCTAGCAATAACTTAACATCACGGACCCAACAAAACTGGTTTCGTCGAAATCCGAGGTCGTTTGCAAAATGTCCATTTTTAAGGGCCTGAATTCCATAGCGACTATTTAGAATTTTCAACTGGACATATCTTTTGATTCCCGCTACGAAATCTTGAATTTTCGGATTCGTTGGAAAGATATTCACTATTAGATCCCATTATTTTTGGTTTCACTAAAATCCGGATTGTTTCGCACCCGGTATATTCAATTGAAGTTTGAAATCGAATTATCGAACTACCGCGCCATTTTCAATTCTATTTATAATTATATATAATTATTTATATTCTAACGACGACGTATATAATATATACGTTCTAATTCCATTCAAAATAAATTTCTCGTCGATATTATTTAAAATAATCTATTTTAAATAATCAAAATTCGCTATAATTGCCAAAATAAAAAAATTTAAACTGGCTCAGAATTTGCGGGTTATTACAATCTCCCCCACTTAAAACTTTTCGTCCCCGAAAAGGAACAAAGTCGAAAGTGGTTTGATTAATCAACTCTACGCTCGATCGGGCTTCCATTCTCCAACTTTTCAGTTTCTGAGAATTTCCAAAAATTCAAAAATATGGCTAACACCCTAAATTTTCGAAAAATTTCGCCATAACCTCCCCTGCACCGGGAGCATCGGGGAATTTCAAATAGCTTCCCCAGTCCTTCAGATCTCAAAAAGAAAAAGAAAAAGCCAAGAGGCTAGCCAATAGACTCACAAAATCATCATCACCCAAACAAAACAGTAAATCATGTAGTAAACATGTACCTATTTGTCGGGCAAACAAATTTTATTCTTCGGCTCTAGCCTCCTTGCTATGACCTGTTCAATGATATACATGTATATGCAAGCAGATGCGACCAATTTTCAATACAGTTCAATATTCGGTTCAATTAGGCCAAATGGCTAAAAATTAGCTACCAAATAAACAAACAACACTAACATCCATCAATTAGTGAATTAGAGTTTCAAATTCATAAATTTGATACATATACAGAAAATCATGTTTTTGATGCCAATTCACAACAATGTGTTCTAACTATATTAGTTTTGGTTCTCACACCAGTCTAATGGAAATATATAGAAAACACACCTTCGTAACACGAATATAAATATTGATAATGCGGCCGCATTACCAAAATTATCTCCGGGCGACTAGAGTGTGATTCTATATCTATCCAGTATATTAAAACTTCGAATACACGCGGATCAGACGTATACGCAAAATCTATATATACTGGATTGTCCACATCAATATAAATAATCAAATACGAATAATTGATTTAAATTTTCAAAACAAAATTTGTTTTCATTTGAAAAATATGCTCTTCACACTCGTTCTAGGATACTACTGATCCCATCTCTAACGAGTCATTCCCGTTGGATATTACTAATCCAGTATCTGATGAATTCTTTCGTACGGTTCTAATGTGTCTTGTTCTCTGCTTTGTAAACCAAAGCTCTGATACCAACTGTGAAAACCCTAAACTTCCCCGTAAAGGAAAGCTTCGGATAGTTCGAGAACAAACCACAACAGAACGCATACAGAAGAACATTTCATTGTATATTACAGCAATGCATCAGATTACAAGAATATACAGGGTATAAACGAATATTACACAGAAATATCAGAGATTTAAATTACATTTAAATACATAGCAGCGGAAAATAATACAACACACAACTAGAAGAGATATACGGATACAAAGCTTTCCGGATATCATTCCAGCTGTAAACCAGGATCCTGTGAATATAAATCTGCAAAACCGAAACTACTAGCTGCCCGTGTCAAAATAGGGGCACCCAGAGTTTAGGTTAAAACAATAAACTCCAGGTCAGTCATGGGACTGGTGTGAGAACTAAAACAGTTAATCTTTATTTCTAAAGTTAGGTAAATCAGGGGACCACGCCGTATAACACGGAACGGGTTTCCTCCCAAGAATACCAGTGCATAAAACAACAGCGCAATGCTAAATAAAGAAAAATGAAGCTGTTATAAGACCCAGGTCCCATCACACAATGCAACGCAGCCGAGGATAGGGTTTTCCCTTATAACAGCCAAAGAATGCTTGATACGTTTAAAACAAATCATTTGATACTATTATAATAAGTGCATAGTGTATAAAACAACTTCAAATCATAAGTATCAATCATAGGCGGCATGGGTACCATATATCATGTCGCCATATATAGGTTTACAAATAAAACCGCAAATGTCACGTATTTGGAAATTGGATTTCCATCTATGAACCGAGGCAAAAGATAGTCCTCAACCGATTCGAGACAATCTAGCCCATGTCTCAGGCAAGTACTCAGTCAAGCCTTGGAGCGACAGGGCCGGTCCACCGATGTGGATTAAACTTAAACCCTGAACATGCGTTCCCCCGCCCTTTGGGGCGTAAATGAGCCAACGAATGACTCCATCGGACCCGGATCGTCCGATCAAACCGAGGCGCCTCGCAACAGCAACAACCACATAAGTCAAACTCGTCAGGGCGTGTAAAACCACTGACGCCACTTTTTAGCTAGAAGGAAACGCATGCCCTCCCTGAGGTCCGTCTCCCGTTTTTGGTTCATACCGGGTGTGAAACTCGCGAATTCACGTTACACAAAGCTGTACCACACAGGCTGTGCTTTGATCATCACCACAAGACTTTGCTTTTCAACAGAAGCCTCGATCTATTGCCACTTAGGCATGCCACACAGGCAATTCACTCTATGTGTTTGATATCCATCAGTATATAACCCCTGAGCTCGTATGTCTCAGAGAAGGGCGTTAAGCAAGAGAATAAATTCTCCGCCGCCAAACAGATATATATTTAATAGAGATCAATCACACGGACTAAAATCCAATGTCAGACACACAGTCCATTTACAAGTCCGTTCTGGGTCTGAACGAAACCGAAGGCACCTAGTACCCCGCATATCCATCGATCTCCAAGTACGTCTGGACGATCACCAACTTTTCCATCTTCTTGGGTGTACAGCCCAATCAAGATCATCTGTTATCACCCAAACGACGTGAAGACTTCCGGTCTTCGACCACCGTCTTCATCTTCGACACCACGTCGAATCAGTTATTCAAAATGGGATAAACCCGGTCTTTCTGAATAACTCGCGTATATATTAAAAAAGTGTTACACAAACACAACATACGCCTCATTCCAATTCATTAGTCACTAACCGTAAATTAATCAAGAGAATAATTCCCCAAATATTAACCCCGAAGGCCGAAACCAACATCAGATCAATATTCAGAAAACCATTCTGCTTGGCTAACCGACAGTTAGTTTCTAAATTTCACATTCATAGGGAAAGGTTCCCATTAATTTTATCCAAGATAAATTCCTTGAATTTATTCTTTATTCTATTTTTGAATCTCAATTCAAACTAGTCGGGATTAGCGAACCTTACCGAAGTAATTATTTATTTTAATTTCCCCATCCCAACCTATTCATCCCATGAAGTAAAACTGGTAATACTTCATATCTAACACCACGGTGTTATCGGTAAATTCAATTACCATTTCACGTTCAAATCTAATTAAAGATTTAACTATCGCCTGGAGCAAAACTGGTGATACTCCATTTCGATTATTTCAATCTAATTAAAGATTCATCAAAACTCCACTTAGTTTTAATCGTTAACTGGGTTAAAGAATCCGTGTCATTTAAAACACGGTTCACGATAAACCCTAAGTCACATTCATTAATTATCGGGTTAAAGAACAAGTGTTGTTTAAAACACTGTTCACGATAAACCCAAAAATCAATATCAATTCAATTCCAATTTAAATATTATTTAATTGGTACACTTCATTAAATCTAAATAAAAAGATTTAATCTTTTCTCAACTGGGTTCAAGAACAGTGTTAGTGAAGACACTATTCACGACAAACCCAAATCATATTTGATATTCAATACAAGGCCCTGAATAGAAAATATCCCGGCTTATATTCAATATCAAATTCTACGACCAACAAATATCGTATTGGAAATAACGATATATATATATCTATCTTTCAAATTTCCATAACAACATCTGTATAGTCACGAAATCCAACATCGAAATATTCCGAAGACAATTTCGATTCAAATCCATTCCAATGCAATCATTGGAAATTTTGGTTATTTTTAAAACCCTTTTCGAATTCAATTTATTTATTTAAAAATAAATAGAATTATAATTCTAGTTCAAAACTAGTTCATTTCGATAAAAATCTATTTTTATCTTTTCAAATATGGAGTTTTTCATCCCAATTCTTCACAAATCATTTCTTATGATTTTACACAAATTATTACTATTTTTAATAATTTTATCAAGGCCCGTACAGTCGATTTCCATCAACGGCCATCGAACTGCACTTACAGCGACCTTTTTCGAATTTGATTTGGACGTATCTCCAAATCCAACCGTTAGATTTCAAATTTCTAACATTCGTTAGAAAGCTCTTTTCGATACGAACCCAACGGTTCCGGTTTTAGGAGAATCCGACGGTCGGATCTCCCGTAATGTCCGTTTGAAATAAATGGTCGAAATTCGCGAACTGCCGCGGCGCGGCGCGTTCTATTCAGGCCATTATATTATATATATAATATATATAATATATATTTCGTCGATTTCTATTTAAAACGAATTATATAAATAGTTTTAAAATTCGTTTCAAAAGCAAATTCAACTTCCATTTCAATTCAAATCAAAATTGAATTCTTCTTTATAAATTCGTTTTAAAATTCATTTCTATTCAATTCAAATTTCAATTCAATTTGAATTCATTTCAATTCGCTTTCAATTCAATTTGAATTCGTTTTCAATTAAATTCGATTTCGAAATCGTTTTCAATTCAATTCATTTCGAAATCGTTTTCAATTCAATTCATTTCGAAATCGTTTTCAATTCAATTCATTTCGAAATCGTTTTCAATTCAATTCATTTCGAAATCGTTTTTAATTCATTTCATTTCGAAATCGTTTTTAATTCAATTCATTTCGAAATCGTTTTTAATTCAATTCATTTCGAAATCGTTTTTAATTCAATTCATTTCGAAATCGTTTTCAATTCATTTCGAAATCGTTTTCAATTCAATTCATTTCGAAATCGTTTTCAATTCAATTCATTTCGAAATCGTTTTCAATTCAATTCATTTCGAAATCGTTTTTAATTCAATTCATTTCGAAATCGTTTTCAAATCGATATAAATATCGTTCACGTCAAAATGGCGTCAATCTAATCAACTCGGCTTCATAAATTTCTATTTTCAAATATTCTATTTCAAATATTTCTTCTTCAAAATAGTTGTTATTATCAAAATATTTCGTTCAACACATGACCAATCTCAATGGATGAGTACTGTCAACACATGAACCTTTATTTTATATTATAAAGATGTAAATTTTATTATTAAAATATTTCGTTCAACACATGACCAATCTCAATGGATGAGTACTGTCAACACATGAACCTTTATTTTATATTATTCTTTATTTTCTAAATTGGAATGGGGCCCAATCAATTACCATATAAAGTTAATTATATGGATTTCCATACAACAAATGTATATAATAACAACGATAGATAATCAACCATCAACCAAAGTGCACTACACTGTATAAGCATCAAATATAGATATCTAACGCTTATAACAGCCTGTCAATCAATCGATCGACATATTTAATCAATCAGGATGAGTGAACTTCATATTTCATCCCGACACCCGTGTGGGGTTTTCAAACAATCAAACACAGATTTTAGTTGTGCAGTTGGGCGATGTGTAAAATTTATCGACCCAATCAATGTCCTTCAAATAAGTGCACATAAACAAACCGTCTGGTTTGTAAATGAATATTTATTTATTCACTTTCACTATATTCATATTCACGTTAAAAATTATATTTTTAACGATAAAACATTTTATTCCAACATATGAATTTCTATTATTCATTTACACAATAAAATGATATTTTTATTTTCTAACATATTTTAGAAAATTTCGGCGGCATAACGGCACGATACTAGAAACGGGACGAGGCCTAGCCTTATCCCCGGTCTAGTGAAGGCCCACGCCATTCACACATCAATCATATCAATTTCATTTCACCAAACAATCAAATCCAAATCAAATAATCTAACCAACTACACAACCAATCAAACAAGTCCATGGTTTGTGGACGGGTGTCGGGTGCTTCTAATAAGCACCGTCTGCATCCTAGTATATATATATATATAACTAGAAAAATAAATTGAAAGGTGAGAAATTCTCACATATAGCTATCCTAGCTCCACGGCACTTCTAACGCAGGAAATCTTCGCCAACTCGCCTTTTGTCGCTTTCGTTGTCCGCTTTCACTACATATGTAAAAATCGAATTTTTACTATGCTATTCAATATATAAAAATCTGATTTTTACTTCGACTTTCAATATATAAAAATATGATTTTTATTTCGACTTTCAATATATAAAAATATGATTTTTACTTCGACTTTCAGTATATAAAAAATATGATTTTTACTTTCGACTTTCGATATATAAAAATATGATTTTTACTTTCGACTTTCGATATATAAAAATATGATTTTTACTTTCGACTTTCGATATATAAAAATATGATTTTTACTTTTTAAAGTTCAAATCCTTTTTCGAAAAATCAGTTTTAACCTTTCTTTAAAAACAGTTTTAACCTTTCTAAAAAAAAGTTTTAATCTTTCTAAAGAAAATCAGTTTTAAAATCTTTTAAAATCAGTTTTTTTTTTCTTTTACAAAAAAAAACTGTTTTTTAATCTTTTATAAAAATTCTGTTTTTAATCTTTTATAAAAATTCTGTTTTTAATCTTTTATAAAAATTCTGTTTTCTTCAAATTCTTCTTAAAAAAAAACAGTTTTCAAATCCTTTAAAATCAGTTTTAACTTTTCAAAAAAATCAGTTTTTAAATCTTGAAAATAATCAGTTTTTACCTTCTCTAAAAATCAGTTTTTTTTAAAACTAAAATAAAAATAAAAATAAAATGCTTACCTTGTTCTACGAAGAAGAGGGGGGGGGGAAGCGTCGGCGACCGCTGCTGCGAGGGGGGCTCGGGGTTGGTGGAAGGGGTTGCGGCGCGTCGAGGTCAGAGAAGAGGAAGGGGAGGAGAAAGGGGGCGTCGCGTCAGGGGAGGGGGTTTCATCGCGGTCGAAGGGGAATAGGGCTGGAGGGAGGAGAGGCGGCGGTGGGGAGGGGGGGTTCATCAGAGGTGGCGGTGGCGCGTTGAGGGCGGCGGCAGGGGCGGTGGCGCGATTTCGATTTCGTTCTTTTTTTTTTTTCCTTTTCTGTTTGAAGAACGGGGGGTAGAAGATAAAGGGGGGTGTTTATTTTATTTTATTTTATTTTTATTTAATTATTTAATTCAACTTAAAGTTGACTTTTTCATACGACCTCAAAACGAGGCCCACCGCCTGTCGTCCATAGCGTTTCACCCCCATTCTGAACACAATGGGATATATATCGCAAGCTGATTCGACCGTTTGAATCAGTTTCCATTTAATTTACATTTAAATCACTATATTGAATTTTAAACGTACATTTCAAATTACCGGGGTTACATATGAACTTTAAAAATTGCAGAAAAATATTTTCTAACTTCGTATTGACGATACAGTCCTAATAAAACTAGTTTCGTCGAATTCTGAGACCGTTTGAAAAATGGCCTATTTCCAGTCGATTAAAATCAACTGAAACCGGTCAAACGCGTTTTCTTTTACCACGCTCACATATTGATTCGAAAAATTATGAAACTTGAAACCTAGCAATAACTTAACATCACGGACCCAACAAAACTGGTTTCGTCGAAATCCGAGGTCGTTTGCAAAATGTCCATTTTTAAGGGCCTGGATTCCATAGCGACTATTTAGAACTTTCAACTGGACATATCTTTTGATTCCCGCTACAAAATCTTGAATTTTCGGATTCGTTGGAAAGATATTCACTATTAGATCCCATTATTTTTGGTTTCACTAAAATCCGGATTGTTTCGCACCCGGTATATTCAATTGAAGTTTGAAATCGAATTATCGAACTACCGCGCCATTTTCAATTCTATTTATAATTATATATAATTATTTATATTCTAACGACAACGTATATAATATATACATTCTAATTCCATTCAAAATAAATTTCTCGTCGATATTATTTAAAATAATCTATTTTAAATAATCAAAATTCGCTATAATTGCCAAAATAAAAAATTTTAAACTGGCTCAAAATTTGCGGGTTATTACATTTATATTCTGAACATCAGAATAAATTTCATCATTTACTTCTTTAAAATGATTCCCCATTTCTATTTTTCAATTCACATTTGAATTTGAATATTTAAATTATCAAATGATAATTTTTCCACTTCAATTATAAACACCATTTATAAATTCATTTTAAATTCCCGGTTTATCCAATGAAAACCATTCCATTTTATTAATAAACAACGTTTATAAATTTAATTCAATTTCCGGTATTATTTAATTTATAAACATCATTTATAAATTCACTTCAAATCCCGCATTATTAACTTATAAACAACGTTTATAAATTCAATACTTGTTTTATATATTAAAACAAGTTAATATTTTTATAGCCCATTCTAAATTCAAATTCTATTTTAGATAAATAGATTTTTCCCTACAAATATCATTTTCGTGATATTTTTATATATCAACATTTTAGCCCAGTGATATTTAAACATTCAAAAACACATCATTATCAACCCCAGGTTTTCTAACACATCATATATGATAATATATATATGAAAATAAACAAATAATAATATTTTTGAGGAATCCAGTCGGATTCCTCCAACCTGTTTTCCTGTGTCCACATACATTAGCCAACATTAATAATACCCATCCGCTTCGAGGCAGGATATTGCGGTATAGAAGGTCATCCACTATCATAGCGTGGAGCGCATAGGGCCATCCGCTAATGATACTGCGGGCATCCGCTAATGGTACTACGGGAATCCAATCACCCATATATATATATATAACCACAAACCAATCCTAAGTAACTAATATATATTTCATAGCCAGAATAAGATTTTAATGCAACCAAACAACCAACAGACAAATAATTTTAACAAGTAAAAATAATCCTATAAAAACGAAGTGAGATTTACTCACCGAAATTTGCATTTGTCGAATATTTGTTTATTTCCAAATCATTTGCTACGAATCTTCTCGAATGAATTCGCACCTACAATAATTTGATTTAAATTTATTGATTAACATTTATTTATTTAAATGAACTATTTAGAAAAATAAATAAATTTCCTATATTTTACTTCTTTTAATGGTCACTAAATTAAATTTAAATTAACCAATAAAATTAAACTGGTCTGTGTATTATTAAACCATTTATATATTTAGCATTTAAATAAATTAATAACAAATTTAATTACCTGTTATTATCTCTAATGCTTCTTCCTTCTATTATAACAAATTTGAGCCCTCCTTTCACTATACAACTCGTCAAAATCACCACTACATAATTCGAGCTACATCATCCTTAGCTTATGAGTTTTCTCGACTAGTCTCAAGATCAAACCTTGTAAAACAAGATTATCAATTTTAATTACCCGATTATATTATTTCTAACTAATTAACTTTTAAATAAGGAAACCACTACAATCTAATTTAATTAAATTACCTTAATACTCCATTCACAATATCTCCGTGAATTAGCGACACAGGCTACCATCCTTCCCTAACACGACAATGGCTAGATCTGATAAAACCCAATTCCTAAAATTACAGTCGAACCCCCTCGTAGAACAAATTCATGCAATACCCCCTTCCCAATCGCAACCTTCTCCTGTCGACGCACTGCAAGAATTGAGTGCGACATGTATTCGATCAGAATACCTCGAAATCACTGTTAGTCGCCACCTTCATGAAGTCGAATCCCAAATTTGAACCCCCAATCGATCACCAAAGCTGCATCGTTCAACAAAGAAAACAACCGCTGGTAAATGATGCGTTCTAGCAAGTTTGGTCATCCTGAGTTCACCCAAACATCCCACCTACACTTCGACATCACTGACTCGCCAAAACCCCAAAATTTTGAAATTCTTAATCGACGCTTAACCCTTGGTCGATAGTTCAAGCTTAGACAATTTTCCCTCATTCTCTTCAATGTTCGAGCCTCAGGGGATCGCTATGAAATCATGGGTCGAAATGGAATAGTCGAATATCTCAACCAAACTTTGAGCTACAAATACGAGGCTTTGATTCACTGAGAAATGCAAATAAAGAGAGAAAGGGACATCAGCCATTTTTATTTGTGTTGAAACTATTCGATTTTCACATGGAATAGGAAGAAATGCTTTTGAAAGTGGACTTCGATTTATATTCTTGTTTTTGACAACGATGGGAAAGAATCAACCTTAGTTTTTACAGAGAAAGGAAATGAAAATAAGAAGGGGGTTTGTCGCGTTTAAATAAATGAAGATTACTTAGGTAGTAAGGAATAGGTAAGTAGCTTAGGTACAATGTAATTAATTTGATTTGACTTCTGCTTAATATGATTTGGTCTTGATCTTATCCATATTATTTTATAATAATAATATAATTTGGGGTAACGAACACCAATTCGAGCACAACAATCGACGTTTCTAGCGTTATACCACTATTTTGAACACACTGGAACAGGTTATCGAAGTCCAGTTCGATCATATGGGGAAGATATTAATTTAAATCTATATAAATTAAATTTCAAATAAATTCCTCGATAATAAATAAATTTATTATTGTTCATATTTCAAATAAAATTTATATAAATTATCTGAATTATTTTTGGTTCAGTTCTAACTTCGGAATCAATTATATTTCGTATTACGATAATCTAATATATTCGATATTAAATCAGAAATCGATTTTTAAATTTATAACTTAATATAAAAATTCATTTATATTATCAACTCAATATTTAAAACAATATTAAATATTTAAAATTAATTGATCATAAATCTGGGTCGTTACATTCTTCCCCTCTTAAAAGAATTTCGTCCTCGAAATTACTAAGGTAGGAAAAATGATACAAGCCCATTTACTTTTTCAAGACTCATTTATGTTGAAAATCGACATTTTATATTTCAACGATTTTAGTTCCAACCCAACTTTTGTTTTCATTTATATTCCATTCAAATTGATTTTAACCAATTTATTCACTTTGATCCATTTAGCTTGCTTAAGTTAAATTTAATTCTAGAATTCAAATCCCCAAGCTTTTATTTCAAGTCCTTCTGAAATCACACAAATATACACCTATATTTATAACCATTTCAAATTAAAAACATTTGAATTTTCCAAATCAACTTGTTTTCTTTCAAACAAATTTCCACCAAAAACTTTTCTAAGGCAACATCCATCACTTAGAAACCCAGAAATGAACACCGACATTGCTGCAGTCATCATCAGAATTATTTTCCAGCCACTGAAGTGAGTTCAGTGCTTTACCATTTTCAAAATCCATCCTCATATGATGTTTATTCAGAATCCTTCAAAAATAAAGCTATATTGTTCTAATATACTTCAGAAAATATTTTCAAACTTCCCAGGATTTAAATTCCAAATTTTGGTTTGAATTCAATTTTAATTCATCTCATTCTTATATTTAATTCGTAAACAAATTCTATTTTGGTTATATATAACCATTCCAATTTTTATAATCTAATTTGATTATAATATTAACATCCAGCACATCCATATATTATAATAATTTCAGAAATTTATTCTTTTCCTATCAAAAATAGAATTTTTGGGTAAAATTATTTCATTTACCCACTTTTAACCAATATTGTGTCAAATTTTTCTGTTCAAGTGTTTATAAATTCCTATCGACTTCGTGGCATCCAACGATTCGATCAAAATTCATAAGATGCTTAACAGACGAGCCAACACAGCATAAAACAATTTTTATACTAATTAACAAATACGCTCTTTCGTATATATACACTCAACTCATTCTAGTGTACTACTGAACCTATCTCTCATGAGCACAACCCCAACAAAGCCTAGGGGTTCGCTCAACCTAAGCTCTAATACTGTAACAACCCGGAAAATCTGAACCATCTTAAATTTTTTTAAATTGGCTATTTTAGTGAATATTAAATATTTAAAATAAATATTTTAAATAATACTGACGAAGAGTATGTTTGAATCGAAGTTTGAAAATAAATATAATTATTTCAAATTATAAACATGGCCTAAAATGGCGCGGTAGTTTCAAATTTTCAATTCAAACTTTGACTTACTGTACCGGGTGCAGAATGAAACGAATTTTATTGAAACCAGAAATATTTAAATCTGTTAGTGATTATTTTCTAACGAATCTGAAAAATCAAAGTTTCATAGCGGGAAACAAAAGTTATGGCCAAATGAATTTTCAGAAAGGTCACTATAGAATTTATATAGCCCGTGAAAATAGACAATTTGCAAACGACCTCGGAATTCGACAAAACCACTTTTGTTGGATCCAGGATGTCAAATGATTGCTAGGTTTCAAATTTCATAACTTTTGAACCTAGTATCTGAGCGTGGCGAAGAAAAATGTGTTTTGGTCAATTACAGTTAAATTGGATTGACCAGAAAATGGCCATTTTTCAAACGGTCTAAGAATTTGACGAAACGAGTTTTGTTGGGACCGTATCGTCAAAACATAGCTAGATTTATTTTTCGGGAATTTTTAGAATCAGTATGTGACCCCGACAGATTGAAATGTACATCCAAAGCAAATATTGAATGTTTTATATTTTATTTTGTAGAGAAACTGACCGAAATAGTCGAATGGGCCAACAAAACATATCACACGGTGTTCGGAATGGGGGTATTTAGCAAGGGGCGATAGTCGTTGGGTTTGGATTGGAGTTAGTATGTGAAGAGGGGTATTTTTTAATTTTTAAAAATATATAAATATAAAAGAATTCCCTGGGCCAATCACAACGCTACGTCGCTATTCTTTCTCCCCGTATCAGCATCAACGAACGGTGGTTTCTCTTCAAACCTTCCCTCCCTGATTCCTCCTCCTACAAGCCAAATCAGCCGACACCCCAGTTGGGTTTTTTGAAGAGCTCGATCTCCTCTCCACGTCTATAGCCGGAGCACCACCTATCGTTACTTGTATAGGGAGATCCGACGCCGAGAAGTCGAAGACTTCACATCGCCACCGCCGACGATTGGAGCCACCGAAGTGGACCCCACCCCCACGCGTAGAGCGCCTTCCCAAGCTCTTCGAGGTGGTAAACTCTGATCGTGTCAACGTGCTACGGATTTGCAGAAAATCGCGACCCTAGTTTTGAACATTTCAGAAAGGTAACGACTGTTTTTATTTTAAACTATTCTATAGCACTTTAAAGCGCTACGGTTTATGATTTCACTGTAAAAATCATATCTTTTTGCTATTTTGACGAAATCCAGTGAAACAAGAGACAGTGGACTCGTGTGGACATCTTCTACATTCTAAAAGAGACCGCATATTTTTTTGAGCCTTCTGCTATTTTTGGTGGAGTGGAAACCAATGTGAGATTTCTAATGGAAAAAAACGATGTATAAATTGTATAGTCGATGTATGAGTTATATTAGCATTGTACACCTCATGTATAAGCGTTGTATAAGTTGTATGTTCGATGTATAAGTTATATATGCGTTGTAAAAACTATATATGCATTGAAATAAATTGAAATGAATTGAAGTGAATTAAAATATATTTATATACGAATATATATATATATACACTCCCCTCGTCCACAGACCATGAACGATATATATTGGTTGTGATACTGTTTGGATTATTGGTTGATGTGAAATTTGGTGAATACCATGAATGGTTGATTGGAAATGATTGATTGTGATTGAAATCCCAATAGGATTAGTATATGGGAAAATTCGCCTTCTTGCGAACTAGATATTGAAAATCCCCAATGTCAAAAACCGCGAGGTTTTAAGGTAGAGCGAGGAGCCGTACTAGGGACAGTGCCAGTTTTAACTACCCTGCCGTTATGCTGCCGAAATTTTCAATAATATTCATGTGTTAGAATTATTTTCATGTGTTGAAACTATATTCGTGTGCTAAATAGAAATTCATGTGTTGAATAGAAATTCATGTGTTGAATGAGTTCGAGTTTTGAAATAAATTGTTTTACAATAAAAATCACATTTTTATTATATATATAGCCTTATAAAATATTAGTATTTTAAATAAATTGTTTTAACACCAAAAATAACATTTTTACCTTATGTATAGACTATATAAAATAATCGTGTTTTTAAATAAATTGTTTTACAATAAAAATCACATTTTTATTATATATATAATAGAAAATATTCATGTGTTGAATAAAGGACTAGAACAATAAAAATCATATTTTATCGTATGTGTAAAGTCGAAAACGTTCATGTGTTGAATATATAGATTGAACAATAAAATCTACATTTTTATTGCGAATATGAAGTGTTAAAAATGGTGATGTGTGGAATAAATATTTTTGATGATAAAAATATCATTTTTATCAAATATATAAAGTGGATATAGTTTTGAAATCGAAGAAAGGATTATATATATATATTATTAAAATAAATCGAATAACGAAGCTGCAGTTCGTGTTTTGAAACCGTGATTTCAAACGACTAGTGCGGGAGATCCGACCATCGGAATTTCGCGAAACCACAACTGTTGGGTTCGCCTTGGAAATATCTTTCCAACGGCACCAACTTTGTAAAGATCCAACGGTTGGATTATCCGGAATGTTTAATTCAAATCTGAAGAAAAACAGCGCCAGAATCGATTATATTTATATATGTATACAAATATAATTAAATTAAATCAAATAACGACGTTGTATTTCGTATTTTGAAATCATAACTTCAAACGATTGTACCGGGAGATCCGACTGTCGGATTTTCCCAAAACTGAAACTGTTAGGTTCGTTTTGAAAAGATCTTTTTAATGATATAAAATTTGTGTAGATCCAACGGTTAGATTTTCAGATATGTGTAAATCAAATCTGGAGAAAAACAGCGCCACGATCGCGTTATGGCCTGAAGCGTCATTTTGAATGAATCAGCTATTTTTTATAAACAAAAATAGTGATAAATCGTGACAGAATATTAATAAACGATATGGAATGGAAATAAACTGAATTTGCTCGGTTTATGTGATATTTGATGGTTGAATGTGTTTGGCGTGAAAATTACACTAAAGAACAGAATTAGTGATATCGAATAATTTAACCATTGAAATGAATTGATTTGAAATTCTAAATATACGTGAATTATTTGAAAAGGCCGAGTTGATTCTCATTTCAAATAATTGTTCGACGAGTGAAAGTCAAAGATATGAAGACGATGCAAGACCGATGATCTTCACATCGAATGGAGGGGTGCTACTGATGCTTATGATAGAAGTAGCTACCTTGACGGGGCTGAAGTGGTAGCCACCCGGACGTACTTGTGGATTGTACGGATCTGTGAGGTATTGAGTGCCTCCAGTTTCGTTCAAACCCCGAACGAACGTGTAAATGGACTGTGTGTTTGACATTGGATTTTGTTCTGTGCTGATTGATCTCTATTAAATATATATTTGTTTGGCGGCGGAGAATTTATTATCTTACTTAACGCCCTTCTCTAAGGCGTACGAGCTCAAAGGTTATATATCGATAGCAATCAGTCGCATGGAGTGAATTGACTGGGTGGCATGCCTAAGGGGCAGACGATCAAGGCTTCTATTGAAAAGCAAAGTCTTGTAGTTGATGATCAAAGCACGGCCTGTGTGGCATAGCTTTGTGTATAGCGTTGTTTCGCGAGCCTCATACCCCGGTATGAGACAGAAACGGTAGAAGGACTTCAGGGAGGACATGTGTTTCCTTCTAGCTAGGAGTGGTGCTTTGGGTTTTGCACGCCCAGGTATTTTACTTTTGTGGATGATGGAAACCGAGGCCTCGGTTTGCTTCGGTCTCTTCGGAGTCGATGGTGTGGTCAGATATGACCAGTGACGCCCCATAGGGCGGGGAAACGCAATGTTCAGGAATTTTAATCCACATCGGTGGACCGGCCCTGACGATCCAAGGCTTGACCGAGTACTTGCTTGAGACACGGGCTAGAGCATCTCAAATTCGGTAAGGACTATCTCTTGCCTTGGTTCATGATGGAAATCCAATTTCCAAATACGACACTGTGCGGTTTTGATTGTATATATATGATGAAATGATATATGGTACCCGTGCCATCTATGATTGATAGTTATGATTGAAACTGTTTTTGAAACATATAAACACTAGTAATAAAATCAAATGCTTTTGTTTTATTCATATCAAGCATGTTTTGGCCATTATATGGTAAAACTCTATCCTCCGGTTTGTGTTGCATTGTGTGATGGGAACTGAGTCTTATAATGGCTTCATTTTATAAAAAGCATTGCGATGTTTAAAAGTTTTATTTGTTTTAAAGCACTGGCAATCCAACGGAGTAAACCCGTTCCGCGAAAGTGGCGTGGTCCTGTGATTAGCCATATTGTAAAATATGTTAAGTAGATTTCTCATATCAGTCCCATGACTGACTCGTAGTTTGTTTCACTTTCAAACTCGGGTGCCCTTATTTCTACACGGGAAGCCTTGTATTCAGGTTTTAGCAGGCTCTTTCTGGATGGCTGGAGCTGAAGATGGATTCTATCATTTATCTCTTTTTATGTTGTTCAGCTCCTATTGTACATATTATGTTTTGTTTTCCGCTGTAGACATTTATGTATAGCTGAACTGTATTTATAAATAATCCTATATACTGTGTAACTCTGATGATTATATTTATCCAGTGTATTCTATTGTACATTATCTGGAGTATTTATTTATTTCTGTTTTGTTATTATCTGTTTATGTGTTATGTTCCAAAGATTACCCTTGCCACCGTCTTATCGGGGTTTGGGGTCCGTCATAGATACCAACTGTAACGGCCCGCAAATTCGTACTATCTGAGTTGAATACATACATCACACGTCCAACCCAAATATCACAGAAATACGAATCATTTTTTTTAGAAGAAAAAGACAGAAGTAGAACAGAAATAACAACACAAAATCTCACATCGCAGCGGAACAAAATATATTATATCATAACTTTTGAAATACAAAATTTTAACTGTATAGCACACACTTATAAGAGCACATCACTTACAAAGCTGCAGAAATAAAAATACTATATATCTAACAATGAAGCCTCCTGCTCCAAGCTCCTTTAAATAGATCTGTAAAACTCTGAAATGCTTGCCTGCCCACACAAATTTGGGCACCCAAGAGTTTAGGTAAAATAAAACAAAATAAACTCTGGGTCGATCATGGGACTGGTATGAGTAAACAATTTAAAACAGTTTGAGAAAATAAACGTTATCTCGTAAGAACACGCCGTATAACACGGAATAGGGAAAATAAAACAAAATAAACTTTGATTGCCACATTGTCAGTTCCGTTAATCATTAATTGATTTGCACAAATATATTCTGGATATTATGCTAAGAGAATAAATTCCCTGCCACCATATATATTCATACGGACCAACATATGCGATCATTGGAAATACTCTGTCAGACATTCGTCCATATATGTTCGTTCTGGGATTGAACGAAACCGAAGGCACAATTTCCATTAATGGAAAAAGCCCTTGCACTTTACTCCATGTTCGATTATCTTCATATAATCTGACTCTCAACGCTACTGCCAATACGGAGTGGTTCTCGGATAATAATCCAACCGGTCTCTCCATATTGACAACGATATTGGCAGATACTTCGATAGTTGGTTATTTAACTATCGAAGAAAACAAACATTCATTCAAAGCATTAAACAAATCACTGGGCCTTTTAATTAATATTTCATTAATTAAAACGATTCTCCATTTCCTTATCGATAGTCGTTAACACGATATTTTCAATAATCATTTTGGCCTCTTACGCTATTTAGAAAACATTTCCATATATCGACTCTTTTTATTTTCTATATGTAGAAAATATCTTCTATTTATAATTGGAAAACATTCCAATTGCTTATCTCTCTTCCCGACTCGTTTGTTTCCATACTTAGGAAATATTTATTATTATTTTCCAAAATTCCACTTCCTTGGGTTAAAACGAATGTTGTGTAAAACATTGTTACGACAACCCAAAGTACTGCATTCAAATAATTTTATTCAAACATTTATCTTTGAGATTGAATCTTTCTATTTATCTGTTAAAAATGAAATCAATCAAGTTGGGGTATAACTACCTCTCAGACCTCGACTGAAAACATCATTAACTTCAAAACAGACAAGTCAACTTAACTCGAATAATCAACACTGTAACAACCCGAATTTCAGTTAACACTGATATTCACTAATTACAGAATAATAATCTCAGATGTGAGAATCAGGGGAAACGGGTTACGTCATTGTGTTCGTCTCGGAAAAATACGCGAAATAGAGTCCGAAATTTTGTAAATCGGAGTCCGTATGACCCGGTTAAGGCCCAAAGAAGTTTTCGGGAAATTTGAATTTCGAAACATGCAAAAAAGGGGGCCAGGCGGGAAAACTCCCGCCCAGCCAAGTCGACTTGGCTGTCGATAGGGCTGTCGACTTGCCTGTCGACAGGGCTGTCGACTTGCCCTGTCGGCTGATTCTGGCCTGGGTGCACCTGGTTGAGTTTTGGGCTGGGTTGGAGGGATTGGGACGAAATCTGACGGACCTAAACTAACCTAGGGTTAATCTAAGGGTCTAAAACACAACCTAATCCTTTAAATACACCCTAAGACTACCCTAATCCATACTAAAAATAGAATCTATGCCATCATGCCACCAAAATGCAACTTAGAAGGAGCCTCCACTAATTAGAGAAGAGGGTTGCAAGCTAATCAACTACTAATCCACCTCTACTTCAACTTTAGCAACTATCTAAGGAGCTAATCTTGGAGTTTGTGAGTTTCTATCACTTTAATAACCAATTGCTAAACTAAGTAGATGTGATGTGATGAGATCATATGGTTTTGCTTGCGGATCAATGGGTTTTAGGTCATATGTTATGATGCTAGTTTGCTAATCACTATGTTTAACACTTATTCATGATGACACTATGTTTATGCAAGTTAAGTGTTTGGGTTTATGCATGTTAAGTGGTGGGTTTTATGCATGCTAAGTGTTTGGTTTTATGCATGCTAAGTGTTTGGTTTTATGCATGCTAAGTGTTTGGTTTTATGCAAGTTAAATGCTTGGTTTTATGCTAGAATCATGTGTGAAATAAGTGACATGACATGCAAGTTTAACCTATGAGTTTGGATCTATAATATGCATAATCTATGCAAGTTGTGTGGATTAGTGATATGCATAACATATGCGAGTTTACCTTTGTATGTCATACATAAATATGCAAGTCCATATGTAACATGTATATGCAAGTTATGTGCTTGATTATATGCAAGTTCATATGTAACATGTTATGCAAGTTATGTGTTTGGTTATAAGCAAGTCATCTGCGTGATTATATGCAAGTTCATATGTAACATGTTATTAAAAGTTATGTGTTTGGTTATATGCAAGTTATATGCATGATTATATGCAAGTTCATATGTAACATGTTATGCAAGTTATGTGTTTGGTTATATGCAAGTTAACATGTGACATGCTACAAAAGTTTACCCCTTTGTATGACATAAGTACATGTGCAAGTTCATCCCTTTTAGACCTATGACATGTATGCAAGTTGACACCTTTATGATAGGTCTAGGACATGAACATTTATGCAAGTTACCATCTTTATGACATATGTGATTCATGCAAGTTTGGGTTGGTTATTTATGCAAGTTGGGTTTATGGTCATATACGCAAGTTGACACCTTTTAAACCCATGATAATGCTAATGATGTGCTAAGTTGAACCCATTGTGCGTATGATGAATCTCCTCTTTTAAAGTATGTCATGTTAACGTATTTATGTGGGGACGATGGGGTAAAAATTAATGAACACATAAAATTGTGTGAAGTTGGTATGATTAAACATACCATAAAGTGGATGGACATAATTGGGAATTTACCTATTAAGTTAGGTCTACCCATATTATGGAATTGGGAATTTACCTATTGAGTTAGGTCTACCCATATTCTTAAATATTTGTAATTAATTAGGGATAATTAATACAAATTATGGGGGTGATTAATTAGGTGTAATTAATCTACTAAGACACGAGGTTGGACCCTTTTTGTAGCATAAGACTACCCGGAACCGACCAGCAAATCCAGCGGCTACATATGATTGGCCCAATGTGAGAGGTCTTAGTCATAAACTAAATACGTGACAAGTGTAAAGACACGAGGTTAGACTCGATTATGGTGTAAGGCTGCCCGGAACCAACCGGCATATCCAGCTGCCATAAAAGACAGTCTAATGTGAGAGGTCTTTACAAAGGTTACGATCTTAATTAATTAAGAAACACTTAACCAAATTAGCATGTAGTAGGGCATGAGGGTTTAAGTGGGTGCCTTGGGTGGCATGTAGTAACTAGTGGGGGTGCCTTGGGTGGCATGAGGAAACTAGTGGGTTGCCTTGGGTGGCAATAGAAAATACGATTAGAATACTTAACCAAAGTGGAACATGTAATTAAACATGATTAAAGGGTTAAGTAAGTGCCTTGGGTGGCATGTAGGAATCAAGTAAGTGCCTTGGATGGCATGTGGAAATCTAGTGGGTGCCTTAAGTGGCAATTGAAATATGATTAAATGACAAGCTTAAGTAGTAGCTTGTGGGGGCCTTAAGTGGCAATTGAAATATGATTAAATGACAAGCTTAAGTAGTAGCTTGTGGGGGCCTTGAGTGGCAATTGAAATATGATTAGATGACTTAACCAAACCTTAACCTATAAGTGGGCATGATTATAAAAAGGGGTTAAGTGGGATGCACTAGATAAAATGACAAGCTTAAGTAGTAGCTTGTGGGGGCCCATTTCAACCAGTAACCCATATGTATCTTATTGGGCTCGACCCATGTCGAGGATGGGACATGCGTACTGGGCTTGACTATAAGAGGCCAAACGGGGTAGCGGTGGCAACGCAAGTCCAACGGATTTCATATGCGTGTGTGGACGCGGGCTGGTAAGTAAGACGTTGTTGCATCGTGTAGGTATAAGCCGTGCACCATTGATATTATCAGGTTGCCACTTTGGGGAATGATACACCCCACTGTGGGGCCAGCACGGGTATCTACGTTAGGGAGCCGATCGCTTGGGGAGTAGTGGGTACACCTAGTGGAGATAGGGGCAGACGGCACCTATGTAGTCAGCTAGGGGTACACGAAACTACTGGGTAAAATTACTAAGTACACTTAGTGGGATCAACCTTTAGGTAGGAATTACCCTTGGGTGGGTAGAACTGGTGTGGTGCAGTGTAGGAATTATCCTTGGGTGGGTAGATCAGGGGTGGTGCAGTGTAGTAATTATCCTTGGGTGGGTAAATGCGTCTTTATGGTTATCTTAGTTCATCCTAAGTCTAGTTGGCTGCTTAGTGTAGCCATTTATCCCCAGTCGTTACCGTATATCAAGCTTACGTCTTACTCTGGTTACTTTAATGATTGTATTGTTAAAGTTATAGGACTCGCTCAGACTTAGGACTGACCCCGTTGTTTTTATCTTTTTCCCAACCCTCAGGTTATCAGAGTGGGCCTAGCACTAGTGGGCTTTGATCAGACTGCTTTATCTATCTTTTGGAGCTTGGACCGTGGATGTAAAGCTCAGTTTATCTTTTCTATTATGGCTATCAAGTTATGTAGTGGGATTATGTACTTTTGTTTTATCAGGATGGATATTATGTACTTGACTCTTGTTTATGGTTTTGGGGTAACCAAACATGTTTTACTTTCCGCTGCAATGAAATGATGTTTTAAATTCTCAAGTATTACTTATATCTGTCTTGTTGTAATTTTTCTGTTCTATATTCACTTAAAATACTCCACCGATGTTATGGCATTCCCTTAGTGAGTGACCGTAGCGGGTGTGGGGTGTTACACGAGGTATCAGAGCTTAAGGTTACCAGAACAGATAAATTTTTTAGAAAAAAACTATTTTCTAATAATATTTTTGAAAGGAGTATTTTCAAAAACATGTCTTTTAAGAGAAAAGTTTTTGAAAGAAAAGCATAATCCCCAATAGCCATATCTATATCTTTCAAATTCTCCGTTTTGAATCTCTTCCTCTCTCGTTTTGAGTTTCCCCTCCGCGTATAGATGATCTTTCTAAGATAGATAAGAATGGAAAACCACTTCAAGGGACTTAGACATTAGTCGGACTAGAAGTTGGTTCAAGAAGGAGGAGGACTTGTAGGTACCTATTGGATAGACGATGGGAGGAAGGCTCGAATAGTTGTTGTTTAATGAAGGAAGAAACCTCATCTTGATGGGAGGTTACGAGTGGAGAATGGGAAGAAGAGGGCTAGTAGTTATCCTTTTGGAGGAATAAGACACCTTATTAGGATTGTCCAAAGGGGCATGAGCAAGGTATGGAATCTCCTGGAGGGTAGTTGTATTCCCTCACTGCTAGTGTACTAGATGGGGATAGGACCGTCTAGGTTGGAATTTGGATTTCTTTATTATCCGGTTCGAACTTTATTTGATTCAGACGCATCGAGTTCGTTTATCTCATCATTGTTAGTTGAGTCACTGCACTTAGACACCAGTTTAGTAGATGATCCCTTAGTTGTTTCAAACCCAATTGGGGCTCCATGATGTGTTTGGGTTTGAAAGTTTCTATACTTAGCGTTGAGTTTAGATGTGATGCTTTTTGGGCTTCACGGGCTATGGGTTAGTTTTGGGCATGGACTGGTTATCCAGTAGGGGTGTCGTTCTTGATTTTGAAGGGAGAGTTGTTAGGCTTATGACCCGCTTGGGTAACACTCTCGAGATCTCTTATAATCCCATGGAATCTGTTATGCTAAGTTATCTAGAATCGCTTGACACGTCGGTCGAGAGTTTGCGATCTGTTAGAGTGGTCCGGGAATACTCGGATGTGTTTGAGGAGGTGAAGGGCTTACCTCCGGAGCGGGAGATTGACTTCCGAATCTATCTGGTAGACAATGCCAAACCAGTATCTTGGCCAGTGTGCCACATGGCTCCTCGTGAGAGGAGGGAACTCCATAAGCAAGTAGGCGATTTGCTTGAGAAGGGGTTCATAAGACGAAGTATATCGGAGTGGGGTGCTCCAGTAGTTTTTGCCATGAAGGCGGATGGGTCCCTCAGACTTTGTGTAGGTTAAAGAGAACTAAATAAACTCACAAAGAAGAATAGACACCCATTGCCGAGGATTGATGATCTCTTGGATCAGTTAGTTGGCGCCTCAGTATTTTCGCAGTTGGACTTAGCCACGGGGTTTCGTCAGTTGAGAGTGGCTGAGGATAGTATAGAGAAGACTGCCTTTAGGACTCCGGATGGGTTTTTGTGAGTGGCTGGTGATGCCATTTGGTTTGACGAACGCCCCTGCATACTTTATTGATTTGATGAGAAGGGTGTTCAGGGAGTACCTACATAAGTTCGTGATGGTCTTTGTAAATGACATCTTGGTCTTTTCTAGGAGCGAAATAAGTTTTCGTATGGGCTCAATAGGTTGAGCAAAGCCAGTTATGGGATAAACGGTGGTTTTGGAGCGAGACTGGCGAGGATATCCAGAGTTGGACAAGGGCTTAGTTATTTAGCCGTTTTTACTAGTATCATCTCACGTAGGTCGTCTGAATTCGAAGGAGGTATCCCTTGGGTGTTTGTCTGATATTGGTTTAGGCCTTTGGGGCTTGCATTTGGGGGATGTCGAGTTCGACTAGGGTGGTCTGCGTGAGAGATGGATAGTTGTGACGATTTTGCATGGGAGAATATCCTGATTTTCTCTAGAAGTCGAGAAGAGCATGCCCTACATCTTAGGGAAGTGTTGGAGACTCTTCGAGCGCATAGTCTTAGGACAGCAAAAGTGGATGGGATTCTTAGCATCCTATGAGTTTGAGATAGCATGTACCCATGGCAAGGGCAACGTGGTAGCGGACGCCTTAAGTAGAAAAAGGTTGTCCTCGAGTTCATTGTTCGTTGAACGACGGAGCTTAGAGTTTATTTCTATGTTTGACTTTCGACCTTCCGTTGACTTTGTACCCGGTTTGCTAGCCTCCTTGGAGGTTAGGCCTACTCTTTTGGGACGGATTGGCGAGGCACAGCGAGACGACCCACAGTTGGTTGAGTTAGTAGAGAAGCTCATAAGGGGGGGTCGTCCAGCCATTTGAGTAGGTACACCCTAGATGGTAAGGGGTGGTTGCGTAGAGACGGTAGACTTTGTGTACCGCAAGACGGGGGTTTGAGGAAGGCTATACTTGATGATGCACATCGGTCGAAGATGACCATTCATCCCGGTGGGGACAAGATGTACCAAGACATGAAGCGAGTTTTCTTTTGGGCCGGTATGAAGAAAGATGTGGCTGAGTATGTCGCTAGATGCTTGGTGTGCTAGCAAGTGAAAGCGGAGCAGAAGAAACCCGGTGGGTTGCTTTACCCATTGGAGGTTCCGCTATGGAAGTGGGATAGTATCTCGATGGATTACCGAGATCGAGGAAGGGTAATACGGGAATTTGGGTTGTGGTAGACAGACTTACTAAGAGCGCCCATTTTATACCCGTGAAGAGTAAGAGAACTGCTCCATGGATAGCTTCAGTTTACATTCGAGAGATTATTAGATTGCATGGTGTACCTTCCAGTATAGTGAGCGATCGAGATCCTATCTTCACTAGAGAGTTTTGGAAGAGTTTGCAAGAGGCGGTAGGGACTCAGTTGTGTTTGAGTACCGCATATCATCCTCAGACGGACGGCCAGACCGGGAGGGTGAATCGCATTTTAGAAGACCTTTTGAGGCTATGTATCTTAGATTTTGGAGGTACATGAGAAGAGAATCTTCCATTGGTGGAGTTGCCCGACAGACTTAGTGGTGTACATGATGTATTCCATGTGAGGAAGTGCCTACATGAGAACGCAGAGGTGGTAGAGCCGAGCTTGCTTAGAGAAGTAGAGATAGAGCGTGATGCGACTATTCGACGAGCTCCTACACGCATCCTTGGGTCAGAGATTAAGAGGTTGAGAAACAGGGAGGTTCAACTAGTCAAAGTGCAATGGGGAGAAGATGAGAGCAATGCCACTTTGGAGACGGAAGCGAAGATGCGTTCATTGTACCCATTCCTTTTTGAGGGTATGTCTTTTAACTTCTCCTTTATCGTTTGTCTAGTACTTATCTTATCTTTGGTATGTCCTCTTGTTAGTGCCTTTGACCTTTAGATAGGGTAAACCTATGGTTGAAACATGTGTTTGAGACATGTTATGATTGATGGATGCATGTGGATGCAAGTGTTTGCTAGTGGTTGCTCATGGATGCATATACACACACTCTAGACACTAGATCGGCTCAGTCACTTCATATTGCATATTGCATATAATTGTGTGTAGGTAGCTATATTTATGGATGTATAATGATTGTGTTATCATATGGATGATGCATTTTGGTGAATGATTGTGCACTCATGTAGATATTGTATGTGTCGATAGGGTTCTCTCGCATACATAATGGATGCCTGGCACTATCATGGTTTGCATATGTTCATACATTAGATAGGGAACATATACACACACTTTTTGCATATGCTCATACATCAGTAGAAATTGTTTTAAGGACAATGGATGCCCGTGTTTGATGGATTGAGTAGATGGTTGTTTGGATGGTAGGATATGCATTCTCCTTAGCTTAAAGATTTCGGGGACGAAATCCTTTAAGGAGGGGAGAATGTAACACCCCGAATTTCAGTTAACACTGATATTCACTAATTACAGAATAATAATCTCAGATGTGAGAATCAGGGGAAACGGGTTACGTCATTGTGTTCGTCTCGGAAAAATACACGAAATAGAGTCCGAAATTTTGTAAATCGGAGTCCGTATGACCCGGTTAAGGCCCAAAGAATTTTTGGGAAATTTGAATTTCGAAACATGTAGAAAAGGGGGCCAGGCGGGAAAACTCCCGCCCAGCCAAGTCGACTTGGCTGTCGACAAGGCTGTCGACTTGCCTGTCGACATGCCTGTCGACTTGGCAGTCGACAGGGCTGTCGACTTGCCCTATCGGCTGATTCTGGCCTGGGTGCACCTGGTTGAGTTTTGGGCTGGGTTGGAGGGCTTGGGACGAAATCTGACGGACCTAAACTAACCTAGGGTTAATCTAAGGGTCTAAAACACAACCTAATCCTTTAAATACACCCTAAGACTACCCTAATCCATACTAAAAATAGAATCTATGTCATCGTGCCGCCAAAATGCAACTTAGAAGGAGCCTCCACTAATTAGAGAAGAGGGTTGCAAGCTAATCAACTACTAATCCACCTCTACTTCAACTCTAGCAACTATCTAAGGAGCCAATCTTGGAGTTTGTGAGTTTCTATCACTTTAATAACCAATTGCTAAACTAAGTAGATGAGATGTGATGAGATCATATGGTTTTGCTTGCGGATCAATGGGTTTTAGGTCATATGTTATGATGCTAGTTTGCTAATCACTATGTTTAACACTTATTCATGATGACACTATGTTTATGCAAGTTAAGTGTTTGGGTTTATGCATGTTTAGTGCTGGGTTTTATGCATGCTAAGTGTTTGGTTTTATGCATGCTAAGTGTTTGGTTTTATGCATGCTAAGTGTTTGGTTTTATGCAAGTTAAATGCTTGGTTTTATGCTAGAATCATGGGTGAAATAAGTGACATGACATGCAAGTTTAACCTATGAGTTTGGATCTATAATATGCATAATCTTTGCAAGTTGTGTGGATTAGTGATATGCATAACATATGCGAGTTTACCTTTGTATGTCATACATAAATATGCAAGTTCATATGTAACATGTATATGCAAGTTATGTGCATGAATATATGCAAGTTCATATGTAACATGTTGTGCAAGTTATGCGTTTGGTTATATGCAAGTCATATGCATGATTATATGCAAGTTCATATGTAACATGTTATGCAAGTTATGTGTTTGGTTATATGCAAGTTATATGCATGATTATATGCAAGTTCATATGTAACATGTTATGCAAGTTATGTGTTTGGTTATATGCAAGTTAACATGTGACATGCTACACAAGTTTACCCCTTTGTATGACATAAGTACATGTGCAAGTTCATCCCTTTTAGACCTATGACATGTATGCAAGTTGACACCTTTATGATAGGTCTAGGACATGAACATTTATGCAAGTTACCATCTTTATGACATATGTGATTCATGCAAGTTTGGGTTGGTTATTTATGCAAGTTGGGTTTATGGTCATATATGCAAGTTGACACCTTTTAAACCCATGATAATGCTAATGATGTGCTAAGTTGAACCCATTGTGCGTATGATGAATCTCCTCTTTTAAAGTATGTCATGTTAACGTATTTACGTGGGGACGATGGGGTAAAAATTAATGAACACATAAAATTGTGTGAAGTTGGTATGATTAAACATACCATAAAGTGGATGGACATAATTGGGAATTTACCTATTAAGTTAGGTCTACCCATACTATGGAATTGGGAATTTACCTATTGAGTTAGGTCTACCCATATTCTTAAATATTTGTAATTAATTAGGGATAGTTAATACAAATTATGGGGGTGATTAATTAGGTGTAATTAATCTACTAAGACACGAGGTTGGACCCTTTTTGTAGCATAAGACTGCCCGGAACCGACCAGCAAATCCAGCGGCTACAAATGATTGGCCCAATGTGAGAGGTCTTAGTCATAAACTAAATACGTGACAAGTGTAAAGACACGAGGTTAGACTCTGTTATGGTGTAAGGCTGCCCGGAACCAACCGGCATATCCAGCTGCCATAAAAGACAGTCTAATGTGAGAGGTCTTTACAAAGGTTACGATCTTAATTAATTAAGAAACACTTAACCAAATTAGCATGTAGTAGGGCATGAGGGGTTAAGTGGGTGCCTTGGGTGGCATGTAGTAACTAGTGGGGGTGCCTTGGGTGGCATGAGGAAACTAGTGGGTTGCCTTGGGTGGCAATAGAAAATACGATTAGAATACTTAACCAAAGTGGAACATGTAATTAAACATGATTAAAGGGTTAAGTAAGTGCCTTGGGTGGCATGTGGGAATCAAGTAAGTGCCTTGGGTGGCATGTGGAAATCTAGTAGGTGCCTTAAGTGGCAATTGAAATATGATTAAATGACAAGCTTAAGTAGTAGCTTGTGGGGGCCTTAAGTGGCAATTGAAATATGATTAAATGACAAGCTTAAGTAGTAGCTTGTGGGGGCCTTGAGTGGCAATTGAAATATGATTAGATGACTTAACCAAACCTTAACATATAAGTGGGCATGATTATAAAAAGGGGTTAAGTGGGATGCACTAGATAAAATGACAAGCTTAAGTAGTAGCTTGTGGGGGCCCATTTCAACCAGTAACCCATATGTATCTTATTGGGCTCGACCCATGTCGAGGACGGGACACGCGTACTGGGCTTGACTATAAGAGGCCAAACGGGGTAGCGGTGGCAACGCAAGTCCAACGGGTTTCATATGCGTGTGTGGACGCGGGCTGGTAAGTAAGACGTTGTTGCATCGTGTAGGTATAAGCCGTGCACCATTGATATTATCAGGTTGCCACTTTGGGGAATGATACACCCCACTGTGGGGCCAGCACGGGTATCTACGTTAGGGAGCCGATCGCTTGGGGAGTAGTGGGTACACCTAGTGGAGATAGGGGCAGACGGCACCTATGTAGTCAGCTAGGGGTACACGAAACTACTGGGTAAAATTACTAAGTACACTTAGTGGGATCAACCTTTAGGTAGGAATTACCCTTGGGTGGGTAGAACTGGTGTGGTGCAGTGTAGGAATTACCCTCGGGTGGGTAGATCTGGGGTGGTGCAGTGTAGTAATTATCCTTGGGTGGGTAAATGCGTCTTTACGGTAATCTTAGTTCATCCTAAGTCTAGTTGGCTGCTTAGTGTAGCCATTTATCCCCAGTCGTTACCGTATATCAAGCTTACGTCTTACTCTGGTTACTTTAATGATTGTATTGTTAAAGTTATAGGACTCGCTCAGACTTATGTCTGACCCCGTTGTTTTTATCTTTTTCCCAACCCTCAGGTTATCAGAGTGGGCCTAGCACTAGTGGGCTTTGATCAGACTGCTTTATCTATCTTTTGGAGCTTGGACCGTGGATGTAAAGCTCAGTTTATCTTTTCTATTATGGCTATCAAGTTATGTAGTGGGATTATGTACTTCTGTTTTATCAGGATGGATATTATGTACTTGACTCTTGTTTATGGTTTTGGGGTAACCAAACATGTTTTACTTTCCGCTGCAATGAAATGATGTTTTAAATTCTCAAGTATTACTTATATCTGTCTTGTTGTAATTTTTCTGTTCTATATTCACTTAAAATACTCCACCGATGTTATGGCATTCCCTTAGTGAGTGACCGTAGCCGGTGTGGGGTGTTACAAACACCATACAAACCAATTATTCATTTTCAAAACGTATATATATTTCTCTTTCTATTTTTAACAGATTTAATTATAGATTTCCTTTTTGTTTATAATATTCTCTTTTAAGTTCGTTTCCTTATCGAACTCCATATATATCGATATATTGATTTCTAGTTATCAATTTTTCTTAAAAATATTCTATCACCTTAAATTTCTGGAAAATTTCGCCATGACCTCCTTTGTACTGGTTAATAGTTCAAACTTCAACTCACCTCTCTAGGCCCTTTCCATTCAAAAAGAAAACCAAAAATCCAAGTGGCTTGCTGATTCGGCGCATAAAACCTCATATGAAATTTAAACATGTACCTTTTTGTCGGGCACACGAATTATAATCTTCATACACTTTATTCCATGCCTATCTAACCCATATACATCCATTCCCAATTTATTCTAACTTAATCTAGTCATTTTAATTCAACTCGTTAATTTATTCTCTAATTAGCTCTTTTGCCTATTCCACTTTTTAATTGAGCATATCACGTTCATATACTATTTCTAATTTGGTTATAAACCAATTGAATTCCATTTTTAATTCAAGTTTCATATTCAATTTCAAATACAAATTTACAAGCCCAATTTACTTATCCAAAGCCCAATTTCAATTCGAACTCCATTAACTAATTATTGTTCAAACTGGTTAATTCGATTCAATAATTAACAAAATCTGATTTTGGTTTCAAAAATCATTTCATTACTCCACTTGAGTTCAGATATTTTTTATAACTCAATTTCTTATAATGAATTCCAATTCCCTTTGAAATAAATTATTTTATTTAATCTGATATAATCGACTCCCAATTATCAATCCGTCGGTTTTTCTCAATCCAGTTTATATTCCGAATTCTGGAAGATAATCAATCGTCCCATTTCAAAACACTTTCCAATTCACTTTTAAATTCGTACTTGAATTTAAATGTCTAAATTATCTAATGATAATTTATTTTACTAGGTTTATAAAAATGTTTGTAAATCCAACTTCCTTGTCTTATACATTAAAACAAGTTTTCAATTTCAAATTCCATTTGAAATCCAATTCCTTTTATGTTCTGAATTCGAGAATAAAAACCGATGTTTCCTTTTCGAAATGATTTCAACTTTCTACTTTTAAATTCAAACTTGAATTTAAAATTTAAAATTATCTTCTAATAATTAATTTGCCACAATTATAGCAACGTTTATAAATTTACTTGTTTTACATATGAAAACAAGTTCCGTTTAAAAATCTATTTAAAAACCAAAATCTTATTTTGGAATATTCGATTTATTTTAACTTATCCATATATAACGTAGAATCTATTTTCATATTTAAACTTAACTTCTATTTAATAAAATCCTAATATTTTTCTGGACATATTTCATTTAAATAAATTCGAACTAATCGAATTCAAATCATAAATCCTTATAAATTTAATTTAGTTCAATTTGTATTCTGAACATCAGAATAAATTTCAATGTTTACTTCTTTAAATTTATTAATTCAATACTTGTTGTATATATTAAAACAAGTTAATATTTTTATAGCCCATTCTAAATTCAAATTCTCTTTTAGATAAATAGATTTTTCCCTTTAAATCTCAAATATCATTTTCATGATATTTTCATATATCAACATTTTAGCCCAGTGATATTTAAACATTCAAAAAGACACCATTGTCAAACCCAGGTTTACGAACACATCATACATGATAATATATATTAAAATAAATAGATAATAATATTTTTGAGGAATCCAGTTGCATTCCTCCAAACAGTTTTCCTGCATCCACATACATTAGCCAACATAAATAATAACCTTCCTTCTTCGAGGCAGGATATCGCGGCTTAGAAGGTCATCCACTATCATAGCGTGGGGCGCACAGGGTCATCCGCTAATGATACTGCGGGCATCCGCTAATGATACTACGGGAATCCAATCACGAATATATATATATATGTATATATATATAACCACAAACCAATCCTAAATAACTAATATATATTTCATAGCCACAATAAAATTTTAATGCAACCAAACAACCAACAGACAAATATTTTTAACAAACAAAAATAATTCTAAATAAAAACGGAGTGAGATTTACTCACCGAAATTTGCATTTGTCGAATATCTGTTTATTTCCAAATCATCTGCCTCGAATCTCCTCCTATAAATTTGCGCCTACGATAATTTTATTTAAATTTACTGATTAACATTTATTTATTTAAATGAACTATTTAAACGAATAAATAAATTTCCTATATTTTACTTCTTTTAATGGTCACTACATTAAATTTAACTTAACCAATAAAATTAAACTAATCTATGTATTATTAAACCGTTTATATTAATCTATGTGTTAACAGAATTTCCGACGGCTTTCGACAAGTCTCGACAGCCGTCGGAAATCGTTGCTAATGACAAACCCGAAAGTCATCGTGAGCCATTGGAAAATCTACAAAAAAATTTATATTACAACTTCTATTTTGTCTTCCAACCATATTTCTCACACAAACCACTATTCCACCAAAATTTACAATACTAGTACACCATATATCAAACAAATATCAAAATCAAACCAATCTAAATTTACCAAACCAAAAAATACATAAAATCAAGTAAAATTTTCACCATCTACTCAAAAACTAATTATACAGTACATAAATATTTATACACCCCGATGTCTATCATCAAATAACAATAAATACAATTCATTAGGTCTACCATATAACAACTAAGTCTACCAGCGGATAATATGTTAAAAACATCAAAACATCATGTCTAATCATCCACCAAGTCACGTTGAACCAAAAACATATCTATCACAACATTCGATCACCTCCAGAACATCCAAAGCCAAGGCTACCACACTACTACATGAACTCAGCAGTATACCGATCCAATGGCTGTGTCATCTAGATGGTCTGTCAATGATTTTGATCCTCTAATCGAGTCATCCTAGTCATCAACTACTCGAACTTTACTAAATCGATATCAGCTTTGGTCAGCTTGCTATGTCTCTAACTACTAGCCTGTTACTATTATCTAATGATCTTTTAATATGATGCAAGGATATTAACTATATACGACTTGTAAATGTTATTCAATTTCAAAACAGCAAATCACGGAGCTGCTCTAGGCCTGTATCAGTTTGGAGTTATTGGCGTTGTTCTATAAATTTTTCCTACATAACTGATTAACATAGAAATGTGTTTATTTTATGCTCTTATATCTTATCTTTTGTATATAAATAAATATTACTTGGGTATTATTTTTCTATTTTTACAGATATGCCGACTTAGCCAGATGCAGTCAGAAACTAAAAAAATAGAGATCATATTGCTGTATATTTACATATGAAGACTTGCTGATAAAGATCTCACATCAGTTGCATTTTGGATAAGAAAATAATTGGTAGAAACGCTATGAAGATCACAAATCAATAAAGAATTACAAATGAAGCAAGAGGAAAAGAGAAAAGGCCCAAATTTACTAGATTTAGCTAAGGCCCATTTTTGATTATATTATGGTTTAGGTTGGCTATCTATCCTATAAATACCCTTGTATTCTCATCGTAAAGATCATCCTTTTATTGAGAGTTTTCTTTTTTTGCATTTTTATTTTAATAGCAACTAGTGCCATATACACAATTAGGTTTGTTAGAGTACTATTTGTCTTTTGCACTTATTTTCATTAGTGATTGAGCGTCTGATTAGATTCAGCGGTTATCCTAATTTTACTTTTGTTTATTATTTAATTTCTGCAATTTTAATTTCATCTTTTTAATTGCTTCCCTAGATCATATTGGATTGAATATAGATTTGGTTAGATTCAGATCTGGTTCAATTCAATAATAGTTTTATTTGCAATTTCAAATTTTTTTTGTTTTCAAAAATCTATCTCCAAGTTTTGTCTAGGTTGCCCAAGAAATTATATAAATAATTTGATTTAATATTCCTCCTTGTTTTGACCTGCATACTACACACATGTCCACTTGCAGTAATTTATTTTAAAATTTGCGCTTTTCTGATTCATAGGAAAGCGTCAATGATGTTTTTGGCATCATTGTCGGGGAGGCAATAATTAAATTTATTTATTTGTTCAATTTTTGATTCGTATTAGTTTTTATTTTATTTTATTTTGTTGTTTTTTTATATAAAAGAAATCACTTAATTAGTTTCATATTTATCCTTATTTTTGCTTGTTTCATATATATATATATATATATATATATATATATATAAATCTTGAGTGTTTGATTTGGTATTACAAGTTGATACCATAATCATCTAAACAAGAGAAAAAAATCTAGCCATTTTCTCTTTTATTTCTTTCCTCCTTTCAATCTCTTTTCCCAATTTTTTACAATTAATTTCCTTTCTTCCTTTACAAGTCTCATTCTTTTCTAAAAAACTTGCATTTTTTTTTATTTCTTTCCAATTACAACTCTCTTTCACTTCCTGCAATCTCTTTTCACATTTTGGCCAGTTGTTTCTTTTATATTCTCCCTTTTTCAACAATAAAAATAAAGTCATAAAAAGATTCTTCTTTTGCAAAAAAAATTCCCCTGCTTGATTTCTTTCCCTCTGATCAAATATTCCTCTGACTCACATAATCTCATTTCATAACAATTTTCCATCCACCGCCCTTCATCAAGCAAACTTTCTCAAAATAGTCTTTAACCCAAATCCAGGTTCAATATTGCACAGCAAAACCTCCGGACAACCAAATCGGATTCAACACCGGCCATCGGATCAAACAACATCTTCCAGATTCAGTCATCATCTTACCTCCATCACGTACTCATGTCAAATAGCCACCTTATATTCATTTATCTTTCTTCTCTTCTGCCCAACAAAAGTCACAATGATCTGAACTTTCACCTTCCTTTTCATATCATTGAAATTCCTCAGTCATCACAACGTCACAAACATCTGGACAATTGTCGAACCTCCAACCAAAACCTATCACCATTATGTCATCTTCATACCCATTACCACCAAACTGCCCCCATTGCTTTCGAATCATCACAAGCCAAACAATCCTGAACCACAATTCCAATCCTTTGAACCAATCATCCTCCACCCAAATACCTAGTCACCAATCTCATCAAACATCCTGCAGCCAAGTTGCCACTCCATCACTACCTTGCTATCCAAAACACAAACCGATCCCTCAATCCCAGCATCGAATTACCAAATGCCCATACTTCACAAAAATCGCAAATACCAACCTTCAACACATTTCGAAACTCACGCCACTCAAGGTAAACCCCAAATCCCAATAGCCCCTTCACAGAATCTGCATATGATCACCTTACTGTCCTTGCAAGTTCAAGTTGAATTCACAATTTCACACCACATCAGTCCATTACGTTGATACTGCCATTGCCTACTTCAGTTAGAATACCTCGTCAAAACCCATACTCCAAACCTTGACCCAAAGCGAAACCCTTCAGCAAAAAACACAAATTTTCTTCCTCTTGTGAAATTGCAATCTGGTTTCTAAAAAAAATCCATCTGCTTGCAATTGGGTCCTTGTGTAAATTGGGAGAGTAGGGTGCGCTACTTAATACTTTAAGGCTCCTGGGTTCTTATCTCGTTTTTGGGTTACTGTAACAACCCGAATTTTAATAACGTGTTAAGGCAAGAATCAAGGCAGAATTTAATTATAAATTTTGAATCAGGGGAAATGGGTTGTGCCATTGCGTTCGCCTCAGAAATATACGCGAAGTAGAGTTCGAGTTTTCGAGAATCGGAGTCCGTATGCCCTAGTTATGGCCCGTCAAAGTTTTCAGAAAAATTCAAGTTCAAAAATAGTTCGAAATTCAAATCTGGAGCCAAACAGATTTGGCGGGAAAAATTCCCGCCCAAGCCCCAGGTCGACTGGGGTGTCGACTGGGGAGTCGACACGCCCAGGGGGCAGGTCGACTGCCCAATCGACACGGGTGTCGACCTGGGTGGTCCGACCACTTTGGCCTGGTTGCACCTGCTTGGCCTTGTGCTCTGTTCTGATGGCCTGTGACGGATTTTGAGGGTTCAGATCTATCCTAGGGTTAATCTAAGGGCCTAAACAACTCCAAATCTCTATAAAAAGACCCCTAGACCTAGCTTAAACCCTCACAAATCACTCTTGCAACGAAGTGCTACCCAAATCTCCATTGATCATGGCCTCCATCTCCAACTTCAAGAGCCTATGCATTCAAACTAGATCCAAGACGAAGGTGCAAGCTTTCTACACCAAATCAAGGGTTTTGATCATCGTCTCAACATGGATTCTTCGACAAGATGATTCATGCTCCTAAATCTCTAAGCCTCTCTATGTAAGTTCTAGCTACTTCTAGATCTAAACGGTAGTTTTAATGATGGCATGGAATAAAACGAGATTAAACCAAGTATGCTAGCCTATATGAACCTTGTCATGCCTCTTTTGCTTGAACCTATGACTTTTGGCTATGCTTAGCGACTAAATCATGCCACTTATGTTTTGTATAACTTAGTCCATCATGAAAGATTGAACCTTTATTTGCGGAATGTTGGCATGAATACTTGAAACCACTTTGACTTGTGAAATATGCACATGAATATGACTTGGGGCTTATGCATGTAAATGAACCCAAACCCCCTTATGATATCATGCATGTTTGTGGCTAATCCCGTTGTGACATTATGCATGTTTGAGGCCAAAAACCCCTTATGATACCATGCATGTTTGTGGCCAATCCCTTTTTGACATCGTGCATGTTTTGAGGCCAATATGTAGCATAGTGTCCTTACTATGTTGACTTGCTTTTACTTGGGTTGGAAACACGATTTGGGGTAGGTTAGACGTGCGTGATTATGACATGATAATTTGACATGGGATTTCATGAAAATATGGCACTCATGATACACCTAAATGTGGACATGACATGTGGGGTAAACATGGGACTTGAAACTAGACACGTATGGGTTGTAAGTGTAATATGACACTAGACCAAACATGAAAGTGGCCAACTCGAGGTTGTGTTGAGTTTGTAGCATAAATCTACCCGGACCCGCCCAGCTTAACTAGTGGCTACAAACAATAGGATCCAATGTGAGTAGTTGGTCATATAGCACTTAAAACCTGAGGTTAGACTAGGTTGTGGTGTAAAGCTACCCGGACCCGCCCGGCTTAACTAGTAACCACAACAAAGTCTAATGTGAGAGGTTGGGGTGCATTAATCTAATTAATGCAACATGAAAAGGTTAAGTAATTTTGACTAATGACACTTAACCGATATGACACGAATGGGTAGGTAAAGTGGAACCGGACTTGATTTCTTAATGGCACTTAACCATATAAGACTATTAGGGGATGGGGTTAAGTAATTTACACTTAACTAATCCGACTTGGTAATTAGATGGGGTTAAGTAACTTAGACTTAACTAATCTAAACATGATAATTAGATGGGGTTAAGTAACCTACACTTAACTAATCTAAACACGGTAATTCGATGGGGTTAAGTTAAACACTTAACCAATCTAAACTTGGTAATTCAATGAGGTTAAGTAACCAATACTTAACCAACTTAACATGACAATTTAATGGGGTTAAGTAACTTATACTTAACCAATTATACATGGTGATTTGATGAGGTTAAGTAACCTATACTTAACCAATCTAATATGCGGATCTGATAGGGTTAAGTCACAAGACCTTTTAAATATACTTAACCATTGTAATACGATTAGTCGATGGGGTTAAGCTAACCGATACTTAACCAATCCGACTTGATAATCTAATGGGTTTAAGATAATCTATGCTTAATCAATCTAACACGATAATCTGATAGGGTTAAGACAAACAAATACTTAACCAATTTGACTTGATAGGGTTAAGTCGTGAGCTTATTGGTATACTCAACCAACTTGTAGGGCTAAGCCTTGAACTTAAATACTTAGCCAATCTTGACATGATTCGTAGGCGGGTTAAGTCATGAACTTGAATGACAACACTTAACCCATTAGACAAAACCCTAGCTCAGGGGATTGGGTTGAAAATCATAGTTAACAAGGGTAGCGGGAAGAGAAGCTAAGTGGTAAATCTTAGTTAAGGATAACTAAGTAATAATTCTTAGTCAAGGAAATTGGACCAGTTTACAGATAGATGAGTAACCCGATACGGTAGGTCATCGCTTGAACACACGTGGAGGAGCGAATTATCTGACTTAGATAAAGGCTCCAACGAACTGGGTGACGAAGCGGTAGCTTCGGGGGACGTGAGGATACTCTTGGTATCCCTCTGTGAGGTTACAGATGATCCGCCTGGGCTCACAAGAGGTTAAGGTCTGCGGTAGAAGAACCAAGAGTATGCCTTGGTTGCTATGCGAGCGACCTAAAGACTGGGATGGATTAGCGTGGAGTCGACGATTCTTGTTTTGCCATGGATAGCGCGTCGTCGACTACCTACCATCTTTAGTCAATCGTGTACGTACGGAAAGGCAGAGAACTCCCAACAGACCATATACTTGCTATCGAGTTATGGGTGAGGTTGGCTAATATGTAAGTGGGGCATAGTGGGGCCGGGATGTAGTACTCATACACGATTTTTCTTGGATTGCCTTTCAGTAGTTGAGGGAGGGGTCACGTGGGACCATAGCCATGGATACAAAAACAGACCTTGATATCTGCATCGGCAGATGACTTAAAGCTCCCGACCGAGTTCCGTATTTCTTGATTTGCCCTGGCACGGAACTCGGATGGCACATTGAGATACTTGTGCATCTAGACACGGAAAACGATTCACGATACATACGTGGGATAAAGGGCGTGGTTGACGGGTGGCATAATCCCTAGTGGCCCTAGGTGGCTTGAACCCAAACCGAGACACGGAAACGTTCATTAGGTAGCATAATCCCTAGTGGTCCTAGGTGGCATAAATCCTAAGTGAACACGCGATAGTTCATGGTAAGAAAACATAACCAGATCAAGGGTAGCAGTCCAAAACAACATCAAGGATAAATTGGTACTACGTTGAGGTGGTATAGATTTACATGGGAAAGCCCGTACGGCCTACGGCAAAGGACTGAACTTATACATGGAAAGAAACATACGAGTTGGGAAAACCTACATATGCTATATATTAGGTTGACATGGACCATTACATGACATTGGGCAAGGGGCATTCATAGTTAACACATGACGTAGGTTGGGATACTAGTACGAGAGGTGCAGAGCAAATATACATGATAAATACCGTGGGATGTTATACATGATAGATACCTTGGGATAGTATACTTGATAGAAACCTGACGATGTGATACCTTGATTTATCTTGATGTCGTAGTTTATCATGATACCTTAGTTTATCTTGTTACAATAGTTCATCCAGTTATCTTGGTTTAGCTTAACTATCTTGTCGGCATCCTTATGTTTACTTTCAGTTTATGCATGTCATGTTACCTTTACCTGTTTTTATACTGGAAGTAGATATGACTTACCAGTCTTTATGACTGACCCCGTTTTGTTTCGCCTCTTTATCTTCCGTTCCCCCCCCCCCAGGTTTTCAGGGAGGAAATGATGTTGTTTAGTTCGTACCTATTATGCTTGAAGGTCATCATGTATAGCTTGGTCTTCTCTTGGCTATGGCTGCTTCACCGCTTTATTTTATGGAATAATTTATGAAAAGGTTTTATGCTTCTTTACTATTGCAAGACAGGTTTTGATGTACTCTGATGTAAAAGGCTTTAGACCTTATTTTATAAGGTAATGAAATTTGTTTTACTTCCGCTGTTTTATATATGTTCTGTCTTGTAATATTTCTGTGCATGTTTACCTCGATAATGCTCCACCAAACCTAGTGCATTCCCTTTGTGAGTGACCCTAGCGGAGGTGGGGTGTTACATTTGGTATTAGAGCAGAAGGTTACCAGACTGGGCAAAAGTTTTTAGAATTTTCTGAAAACTATTTGAGAAACCGTTTACAAAGAAGCATTTTTCAAGAAAAGTTTTTAAAGGCTATTCCCCAAAAGCAATTAGCACTATCCTTTGTTTCCTTGATCGAATCTCTTTTCCTTTCATTCCTCCATTTGTAGTCACAGTAGATTTAACTGCGACTAATCCTTGTCTAGCTACAAAGTGTTTTCCGTGAGATGGAGGTGGTTCTCGAGAGGCCTGTTACCGTGTTACAAGGAAGAGTAATAAGAGCAAGGATAAAGGACACAGACGTAAGGATAAGCAACTTGTTGGTATGGATTAGTCCACGAAGGAAGACAAGGACAAGATCAGCGAGAGGGCAATTGTATGCTCTCGCTCCTAGTGTACCTTAGAGGGATGGTATCGTTTCTGTTAAAGGTTTAGCCTTTCCTTTCTATCATCCCGTCCAGACTTTGTTTTGATCATCGCATCATTTAAGTCTGCCTCGATAGTTAAGTCTCTGCACCTTAGTACTAGCATGGTAGAAGATCCCACTTTTGTCCCAAAATCTGGTTGGAGAGTCGGTCCATTTATTCATGACTTGTTTAGAATTGAGAGTGTAAATGCCAAGTGTTGAGATTAGAAGCAATGCTTCTATTGTTGAGCTATGGATGGATTCTAGGGATGAAGTGGTTATCCAGTAAGGGATGCCATTCTCGGTTTTGAAAGGAGGGTAGTTAAACTCTTAACTTGCCTTGGTAATACCCTCGAAGTCTCGTGTAACCTTGTGAGTTCTGTCATGGTTAGTTACCTAGAATCTCTTGATGCATTTATCGGAAATCTCTGATCCGATCAAGTAACGTTCGCCAATAAGGCGGATGGTTCATTCTGCTTAAGCATGGGCTGTAGGAATCACCCTAGTATGTACACTGGGCAACATGGCTGGCATCGGTTGTTTTCAAGGGAAAGTTCTTCTACGTGGAATACCTCTTAGTAGGTAAACGAGGTCCAAGATTCGCTAGCGAATTGTTGGAAAGCTTGCATGAAACCATGAGTACGCAGTTATGGTTGAGCCAAGTATTCTAGAAAAGAATAAGTGAAAAAGGAACGAGAGGCGACAGTGAAATGAGTTCTGACTCATAACTTGGAAATAGGAATCAAGGAGCTACGAAGTCATGAAGTCAAAGGCGGTCAAGGCACAATGGAATTAAGCTCATGGAAATGCGGCTTAGATGCACGCATCATGTCTCTTTTTAAGAGTATATCGTTGATCCCTGGTTCTCCTGTAGAGCTTGCTTGCATGCTATCGCTTGGTGGATATCCTCTCAATCCTGTTTCTGTTGCAAACCCCGTAAGGACTTTGTCTTGTTTATCTTCTCGGTCCTACTTGGGAACCTTAGGTAGAACCCTATGGATGTAAACATGTATTTGAAACATGTTATGATTGATATGGTTGCAAATGGTTGCAAGCGATTGCTCGTGGATGCGCGAATACACGTTAGATACTAGATCGACGCACTCACATTTTGCATTGCATATGCACGAGTATTTATACTTGTTTGAAAGTTAATGTGTTATCATGTGGATGTTGCATGTTGTAACAACCCGAAAATCTGGGACAGTTTAAAAAATTTATTTTGGCAATTTTAGCGAATTTTGATTATTTAAAATGAATTATTTTAAATAATATCGACGAGAAAATTTCTTTTGAATAGAAATCGAACGTATCTATACTATATTATAATTAGTGAGTTTGATTTGGAGAGCTCACAGTGCTTCTCACAAAACTAAAGTTAAACTGTCGCGCTTTATAATATATTTTCTTCACGTAGATATTCATTGCCCTTTCTTTGTCTTCCTATTCACTGAAATCCGTAATTATTCACGCCTCTTTCAGTTCGTAGCTTTTTATTCCCCTCTCATTAAAATTCGCAAATATTCATGCCATCCAAAGTTTCAGGCCTTTACCCCCATCAGTGTTGTCCTCTCTTCCTTCTGCCGTCATCAGCGCCTTTGAGCCGACTATCCGTCGATCGTCTACCATGTGCTGCTTTCGCCCTTACTTCTCATTCTAATATCCTCACCCAATTGGTGGCAGTATTCATCTTCTCCTTCGTCTTGAGGATTTTCCGACAACGCAGCTTCCTGGAGTCGTCCTCAAAAATAAAATTGTTCATTCATTACTACGTTCCGGTAAATTCTGGAATTTTGGACTATAAATTCAATATAATATTTATACTGTTTATTTTGAATGTTAGATTCTTAATACTTAATACTTATTCCCCACTCGCGCACCACTGCTCATGCGATTTTCTTCCCTGGGTATAATTTCCTCTTTTCTCAGATTTGGATTCCGCACTACGTAGTTTTATTTCATGTATGATTCGTTTAAATGTTCAATTGGGTGCCTATTTGGTCCAGTTATTCATTACTAGGACAACCTAGAAGGCATTTTTAAACCTGTGCCTGAAGTTGCCATAAAAAACAACATATAGAGCTGTTGATAACGAGAAGTTTGATGCTCATCTTTCTTCTTAATTTGTTTGCAGTCTTACCGTCATACCTGTTGCACTTACAATTGGGATTTTTTGGTGATGCTGGTTTCAGGTAACTTATTTTTACCTATCTCTGTTTGAATTCAGATTTAGTCTTGCTTTCTTCCATGCTGCTTTGTTGGATTTAGGTGCTTAAAAATATGAAACCCATTTCAATATTGCTGGAGATGATAGTATGTAAAATTAGTGGTTGTAGATTTTGATTTATATCTTGACGGTACAACGTACACTTATTATTTGTATGATATTTTGAATTGCTATTGTTTGTTTGCACAGGTACACATAATTTTGTTAGAATTCTATCTCATTTCCTGGATAGAATCACTATAATTTTGCTGAACTTAAATGTAGATTACTTCATACTTGGTTATCTCACTGAGTTGTACTCATGCAAGAAGGCAGAAACACATATCTGTATATATTGTATAGTCCGTAGGCTGTAATTTCAAAAGAATATTCAATTGTTTTCCGCTTATGGTTCAACTTTATATGTTTGCGGAAGCTTATGCTAATTTAATTGATTTCAATTTAACATACCAATGATTAACAGTTGGGTTGAAATTATCATTATAAGCTTTAATATGTTTATTTGATTAACGATCATTTTTAAATTTTAATTCCATCCAACATCTCAGTATTTTAAACAAAACATTTTCAGACTATTTCTTATTTAATTTCAAGCAAGTTTGTACAAAATATTCAACAAAAGTCAAATTACAATCACAGCAACAAACATTGATAAACTCACTCTTACATGTTAGTATGATGTGAAACCTTGTGTGTTTCAACTGAAATCTGAACTCTTATGCGTTAGTACGACACAAACATTGATAAGTTCTTTTTTTCTGTTACTCCCCTATTTTTCAGTTACTGGTTGTTTGTGCTAACTAACCAAGCCATTCTAACTTACTAATGCAAAGGTTGAACTTTGTCAGAAAGCGGCATGAGTATGGTTGGATTATGGCCCATTATAAAATTCTAAAAGAGTCGCCTTTGCATTTGACGTTGAGGTCGGAAGGTGGAATATTAAGCCCTCCCTTATGTCTCTCGCGGTGACGTATAATCATGAAAGCAGCCAAGTGCTATGCAAAACTCAATCATAAGCCTGTTTTTATTGCAGGAAAAAAGTGCGGACACAGCAACCGGTTGCACCCTAAGAAGAAGACCAAGTAGATGGCTGGTTCTCTTTTCAGGTTATTGCTTTCTTCCAATTTATTGCCTGCTTTTTAATATTGAAGCGTAAATTGTTTTACTTTTAAATATATAAATTTCAAGCGAAATATGTAACGTTTTATAAGTTGTGATAATTTGCTTCTTAATCTGAAATTATATTCACTGAATGTTGTCAGATAAATAATTATTTCAAGTCGTAAGAAACAATACAATTCTATTAAAACTGTAATTATAGTGAATTATTTGGACAAGTGGAGAGAAAAAGTTGAACATACAAACATATATGTGCGTGCTTTTGCGAAAATGGGCATGCTTTTTACAGAAGAAGTTATCCGTGTTCTCGCAAGTTAGCATGCTTTTTGAAGAGTAATCAATCTTTGATGCATTTTTTTAACATACATGATATTGGACATATTGTTCCTATTAGTCTCTTATTTCGTTGGTCATTATTGGAAGAATAAAATTTTTTGAAAAATAGATTTGGATATGACTACATAATAATATTCTATTTTTGTATTTATTGCTGTGCTTTTTCTGTAGGGCATTAGTAAAGTGGTGGACTTTTACAACTTTTGTTTCACTGCATTATTTAATCTGTTGTATGCTGCAAATATTAGGTAAGATTTTCTTTATTTGGCTTTACATTTAGATTAACCACATATATGTTACTGCATATTTTGAAATAGATAATAAAACTATAATGAAAACTTTATGTATGTAAGGATACCTTAGTTACTTCCTCACATAGTGTGGTTGAATCAATATAAAACTAATATTTTTCCAAAACAATAAAAAATGTTGCATGCCTTCTAGCTATTACACTTTTGGAATGGTAATAAATCTCCAATTTGTCTTTTCCCTTTTGTTATTGGAGAAGGTAATGGATTTTTTTTTACTTCTCTCTTTGTTCATTAATTATCACCGTATCTTTTAATTTTTTTTTAAATAATACATTTGTTCTGATTAATTAATAATCTGCTTGATTGGTTGGTTATTACTATTTTATTTTGTAGTTTACATGCATAAATTTGGGTATGGTGCAACATCTGTTTACTGCTGTACTCAGTTTGCGAAATGGAATAAACAATGGAAACTTCATTTTCTTCTGGCTTTACACTGTAAATTTTCCATAATGGTTGTCATTGTAAAGTCTGAATAGTACAAGAACCATAATGAAACATTGGTCTGCCCAGGGATGTCTAAGTAACTTTTTTCGTTATATGTTTCAATAAGCAAAATATTATTGCTTTCTTCATATGCTTTTATATTTTCTTACTTCATTAATATTTTTTTATTGATAGACTCATTGATCTTAAAAGGCTTAGCTACTAGAATATTGGTCATTTGGCATCATTCACGTGGTAGCCTGAAATGATTATGTATCGTCTTTCTACCATGGCTGGAGCTTATAGTTTCGAACGCCCTGGTTTTTAGAAGTTTGCTTCAGATAATTATAATTCTTTAAAATGATTAAAAATGGTTTGCTCGGGTGTTTTGCAGGTTGCGTTGTGTACAGATAAGAGTAACATGAACTATATAATATTGGACTAATAACTGCCATAATTTATTGCTTACATGCATTATTTACATGTTAGGTGCGGTCTTTTCTTCAACATATGCTTAGACAAGGATTCCTTTCCCCTGCGTCATAGTCATTCCTTACTTTCTTATAATATTAGATGCTACAAAACGACCGTCCTGCATCATTCACCGTTGAAAATCTCTACGTCTTGGCAATCTCAATCTTTATTTGTATCAGAGTTATCAACCTTTTTTAAATGTTACGGTGAATTTTTGTTATGGGGGTACATGCTATTATAACTACCATACACTTTCCAATCAATTTTTGCAATGATTAAGATAATTCCAATAGTACATGCAGTGCCAACGGACAATTTGGTGCTTGAAATTATTTCACATTGGCAAGCCCTATTACAAAATGAGTATCCATACTTCAGCTTAATAATCTACATGATAACGATTTTTTCAGTTTTGAATATATGGCCTAGATAGAAATTTTTCTACGAAAGCAAATGTTTTTTCAATATTTTGATCGAATTTTTACAGGAAAGAAAATGTGTTTTTTTCCCTTTCAATTTTTTGATGGATGTTAGTGCATTGCAAATAAGTCTGAGTATATATAAACTTTAGCATGCAATGTGATCCTATTAGGATGATTTAAATGTTCCATGGGTTAGTTTATTCTATACACAAGTAATACTTGACTGCTATAGCCAAATAAACGAAGAAAATATTATTGTTATTGGCTAATTTCCCTCTTTAAGCACTTAAATTCTGATATATTCTTCTGCACATTGGTTGCTTCTTACTTGGGGTCTGAACCATATTTCTTGCGGTAAGAGTTTTTGAAAAGTTAAAATAAAGGCATAGTTCTTCCTCGAGCTCTGCTAATACGCTTCAACGTTAATTAGATACCCCTCCTTGCTTCCATCCACAGCCGCTTAATATCCCTCCTTATATCGTAAATAGACCCGTTCAGTTTATTCGTCCCTCAGGCATTCCCATTTCAAACAATTCACAACATCGTTAATCATATTAGGCCTTCAATGCACTAAAACTCAAACGTTTACATTATAGTAAATATTATCATATATTCTACAAAATGCTTGAAATTCGAAAAGAATTGTAATTGCACAATACTTACTACAGAAGGCACTAAATCTTGAAAATTTTCAACAATTCACAGAAATTAGGATTTTTAAGACTTTAAGGAGCTTTGAAATTTGCAGTAGTTTAAGAATGCTGAATACTAAAGTGGTGCTTTAAGGTTCTAAAAGGTGGACTAAAAATATTTAAAAATCCAGTATCACAAAAAATAATTGATATATTTTGGGAAAATTTCATAACATCCAAAATTTGCAAATAAATTCTAATCTTAGGAATCAATAATTTATCGTCAGGATGTTTGATTCCTACGGTTAGAAGTTTAGACAAATTTTGGTGCCTTTTGTGCATCGGTGTTACTTAACCTTATTTTTTTTTAATGTTGATTCACTGTGTATTGTTCCTTAAACTAAATTGTGTATTATTTGTCTTTAGGAATGTATTGATGATATTGATGATGTTTTTTTCCTTTTTCTTTTCCTATTACAAATTTTTATGCCATATAATCAACCTACAAACAAATTCGGTTGTGCCCTGTCACATGTATTATGTATGTAAGATGCACTGTCAAATACAGTGGTAGCTTTGATCATCAAAAATGAACAAAAAACTGAAGGATGCTCACAAAAATATAACTCGAGCCCGTATGCGACTAAAATTACTACTGACTTCGTTCTGGTTTGTCTATGCATACTTTAACAATAGTACATGACAAGTCATATAAGTACAATGGTAATTGATTGAAATTTAAGCAAAAGGTTTAAAAAATACAAGTACATCGGCCAGCCATCCAAAATGCAGTCATACAAGTCATAAGGAGCGGTTTGAAATCCTATATTCTTCTTTTTTTTTTTACCAAATTTCCACAACCATTTCACTATATATTTTTCTATTCCAAATAGAAGAAAATTTGGGGTGTAAAATTGAATTGGAAATTATCTAGCATTTCATAATGCAACAATTACCGAATTTGGAGTCTTTTTTAATCACATCCTACAGTGCAACATGTTAATCGACTTATTTTAAGCATAGTAAATCTACTAATATTAATCTGCCTAAACTTACTATTTATTGCATGCTTTAGTCCAATAATTTTTAGGATCTACTTTTGTTTGGACTCATAGCTCAACAAGTTCAAATTTAAAGTGATATTCTAATCTAAAAGAATTCAATTATTGCATGCATTGTCAAAAGGACTCTTCAAAAGCATGGTTGAACACAAATAAATGATAACTTCAACTGAATAGTAATTTTTTCCCCTATCATAGTGACTGCTTACAAATAAATAGAAGCATTAAATCATATTGTTGTTGTCATCTTAAGGTCAATTTAACCCACGATTCTACGTCTACGATACTTTTGATCAATAAGGTGCCTTTAATATGCTGTGTTTGATCCCAAAAGAGAAAAGATATGGGTGCTGATTGGTTAATTGAGCAATGTCTGAATAAGGTATTGATTTTTTAACAACTCTAAATTTCTAAGAAAAGTAATATTTCTATTATGATTTTAAACTTTTATTTCAAATACATTTTTCTCATGTCAAGAAATTAGATGGAATAGCTACCGTAAGCATCATAATATAGCATGCTTATGTTTGTTTGTCAATTTCAATATATTTCATTTAATGTAATTCTTTTGGCTGCTAATATATAGGTCTTGCCTTTTTGTAATTTCAGCATCGATATAGCCATATAGGTATTGTATTCATTGATTTTTTGTGCTTAAGCAATATAATTGTAAATTCATTTTTTTAATTATGCGCTTTAAGTCAGTGATTAGTAACTACAAGAGAAAGCTCATAATATATATAATATTTATTAGGCCTTTTTTTTTACATTTAGGATTTTTAACCCACCCTTTTATGTGGTTTTTAGATTGAGTAGGAGTATTTATGATCCACATAAATTTGCAATAATATCAATATTTCGTTTTATTTACACATATTGACACTAAGTGGCAATGTATTGACACTAGGTTTTATTTATACATATTTCTATGTTCCAAGCCTTATTATTAATTTTTTTCTAATATCCCTTTATATTGCGGAATTGGCTCCTTGGATCTTCATTTTCCAAATTCTCGGCTTTAGCAATTTAAATTTGTTTTATTTTAGCTCTGTTTTTCCTGTTTATTAATATCTTCTTATTGCACATGTTGTCTTAGGTTTCTTCATAGTCCAATGGAGTAGGATTTAATGTAATCATAAAGAACTTATGTAATTCTTTAGTGCATTTGATTTCAAGCATGAATTTTCAAATTTTCTGCAAAATTTATTGTTAACTTTTGTCTTCTCTATTTACATTTTTAAAAAGAGGATTTTTTTTCCGCTGACATCAAAGGATTATACTTTCGATTGACTATAAAATTATACTCTTAAAGGAAATGGAGTGTTCAAACTCATTTTTTTTCCTTTTAAGCTCAACCTTTCAATTCAGCTAGCTAATTTTTGTTTTATCATAATTAAGAACTAAGGAGGATTGTGCTATCACGTGCCTACTCTGACTATGACTTAAGTGGTATTGTTAGCTGAAAATAACTCAAATGTACGATCATTCATTACTATATTTATAAGGGCAGTAAAATTAAAAAAGTCTGCTTTGGGTAAGATTGTTAATTGTCCAAGCTCAACATAATTTAGAGATAGAGTTCATCTAACTTCTTGATTTTACGTTTTTGAATCAAAAGATAAAAAATATTGATGATTGATTGCCATGTACTCTTATTAATAGGAAAAGTTGGATTCAAAATTAAAAAGAAAAATTGTGACTTTCTGCTCTTCCTTAATGCCTAGAATTATGCTTATATAATATTTGATTATATCTATCTATCTATTTTATAAAGCTAAATCTTTGTCAATCTATGTCAAAAAATCAAGCTTTTTAAAACTTTAACACATGTTTTTGTAATGCAGTAAAAAATACAGGAGGCTATTTTCAATTTTTAAAAAGAAAATAGTGGCATATTGCATATTTCACTCATTGTTACTACATTGCCACCTCTTTTGTTTGTGGTTTGTTTTATTTCCAAGGTGAAAAAAAGTATTATCAAGCAAACTTTTATTGTCAAAGATGTGGAGTATTGAAATCAATGACAGATCTCGAGTTATACAATGGTAAACAAATTTGTTCATTGGTATTTCTTTTATGGCATGTTTCTTCTCCTACTATATTGCCTTCAAATTCTCACTCATTATAGCTTTATTTAATGGAAATATAAATTTTATGGCAGCTTCACATATTTTCAATACTCTATGTTTGACTGACATTAGATGTTTTATTGCGTACTCTTTCTATTCTTATATTTACTATCTACTTATTTTTAGTCAATCACAATATTATGTCCTAATATTCATAGATTTATAAAAATATTTATGTTTGGATGACATTAAATACGATTTATAGTATTTTCTTACTTTTTTTACAATTTCCATATTAATTTATTTTCAACATAAAAAAAATGTGAATTACCACGATTTGTGTTTGTCTAATATAACTTATATTTGAATGACAAATAATATAATCTATAATATACTCTTTCCATGCTTATTATAATGGCAACTGTATTACAGACTTCAACTTCCATACATGCTTCATTAAAGCTGCCAACTTTCTTTCCATCCAAAAAGGTTGAACAGATATAACCCTTTTTGGTATGCCCTCGCAACCCAAAGCACCGAAGTACTTTAAGATCATTGATTGCTATTTATTCATATTACGGTCTTGATAGTTAAGTTTTAACTGATATTCTGTGTTCCGTTTTCAGTTTTAAAATCTTATTATTGCCTGTATTTTCCAGTTTACGACCTATAAAGGTCCTCCAAAAGAGAGTGGTGAGCACGCAAGAAAATAATTCTGGGTGTCTGCTTATTCAAATGAAAAACTATTGGTAGTTGAAAGAAAACAAAGTGTCGTTTGGATATATTGGACAAACTTGGCAGGAAAATTAATGAGGTGATCTCTTTTCCATGCAATACTGTTGAATTGATTATGGATTCGTCGTTGCATTCTCTATTAATCGTACATGCCAAGTCATACAAGTAAAGTGATAATTAATTTAAATTAGACTGAAAAATATATGTTGTTAATGGTTAGCCACACTGGAATACATTTCAAATCATGTATTCTTTCTTTATGTTTGAAAATTCAACAATGGTTATACTATCATAGAAGAAAAACATAGGCTTAAAGTTGAATAGGAAATTACCTTGCATTTCGTAATGCAATAATCATCTAATTTGCAGTTTGTTTACCATAATCTACAATGCAACATGTAATCAAAGTATTACGAGCATAGTAAATTTAAATATGTCAATAAATGTTCCATGTCCTCACTTTTTCTGTAACTCTAATTTGAAACTTTTTAAAATAATATTTTGTATGTTTTTTAATGTGAAAAATGGTTCTTTTTGGGACAGATCATATTATCTACGTTGAATCTACAAATTACAGAACAAAGTCAAGTTTAACAGCGGACCATTCTCTAAAGACTCGAGTCTACAACCATCATGGTTACTGCACCTGTAATTATTTCCCCTGTACTGATTTTTCATTCAAATGTGTTAGAAATATATGCTAGCATCATGACATTATTGATATTGCTTAACACCCATGGCTTTATTTAACAATCACTATCTTATTTGTTCAATAATATACATACTGGAAATAATAATTTGTTTGTAAGTACTACCCAGTCACAACTTTGGTTCAATATCTCTATTTGTTGCACTCTGCATGTTGCCCCCTACCACAGTAGATTTGTAATTTAGTTACACCTTGCATAAGCTTATTGTTTGCTTGGTGCTCGAAATGTAGCGGAAAACAAGTTTGAAATATTGAAAGTTTCATGGCCAAGCTTATACATTTATTCATTTGATGTCCATTTGAATCTTATTTCACACTTATCATCCACTGCACGTTAAAGGGGCAGGAAGACTGTATATCACTTGGTTAATAAATTATTTACGCACATGCATCAGCTTTATTTGTTATATTTTCAACTTAGGATCCAATAATTACCTGTGATATAAAGGTTTAGATCCATGTCATACTTTTTCTTGCGAACAACTTTGAAAATATTCTTAACCTATATGTGTGGTGTTTATGCTTGCCTAGAGCTTATTTTGTTTTCGTTAACCAAGGATTCACGTTTGGTCAACTTTGCACAACATTGAAAACTTAATTCCTTCATTTCTTTTTAATTTCTTTTTTTTCTCATATTGTCTGTAGGTTTCGCTCTATTTTGGATTTTGCCAAAGCTTTAGAGAAGAACTAAAGGTTGTTGAGGTAATTCGATCTCTGTCTTACCATATACATGGATGTTCTGAGTGTATGTAATGTTATGTTTACGATCAATATTGATGTTTATTAGATGCAAAAGTTATTTTTTCATAGAGCTGTCTGGAAATATTCGATGGGCTTGGCCTTCTTTCCTATTTATAGCTAAAAGCACATTTGTGCCAATATGTTATATTTTTCGAGTTCGATTGTTTTGTTACTATGGTGTTCGGCTATGGCAGTGTATTCTTAACAAAGCCACATTTAATATTTGCTATTTTGGTGGAATTGTGATGTTATTTGTATCCTACTTATTGGAATCCCATTTTCATATGTTTATAGTTTGGCGGCTGATGTCTTTGGTTCAGATAGAGTATGCTGGCTATTTTTCGGGGTAGACTTTTGCTCTTTTGAAATATATAAATCCTACTTGTGCTAGCTAATTAGCTCATTCATTTTCAATTTGAACATTGATAAAATGTACATTCTGTAAATTTCAAATACAAATTATCAATCCACGCTTTACTTGCATGAGCAGCGTCACGCTTTTGACTTATTGCATCTGTTTCCTTTTTTAAACAACTCATGCTACTGTATTGCCACTTTGGACTGTCACCTGCTACTTCATATTTACGTACTAAATTTTTCCCATCAAATGATTTTAAACAAATATAATATCAAAATATCTCATCCAACCATACGTTACTATTAGTTCATAAAGCATGACCGTCTTAAATGCTTTATTAAATTTATTAGATTAATTCTCAATATTTGCATTAATTACGTAATTTCAACAAAAACAAATAATGACATTTTCTTTCATAAAATATTTTTTGTTTGAAGTAACGTCAACAAATCGTCATTTCAAGAAGTAAATTTAGCTCAAACCCGTATGCGAAGCACGGGTTCGCACTTGTATATTATATACGTCGTCGTTAGAATATAAATAATTATATATAATTATAAAAGGAATTGAAAATGGCGCGGTAGTTCGATAATTCGATTTCAAACTTCAAATGAATGTACCGGGTGCAAAATAAACCGGATTTTAGTGAAACCAAAAATAATAGGATCTAATTGATAATATCTTTCCAACGAATCCGAAAAATCAAAATTTCATAGCGGGGATCAAAAGATATGTCCAGTTGAAAATTCTGAATAGTCGCTATGGAATTCAGGCTCTTAAAAATAGACATTTTGCAAACGACCTCGGATTTCGACGAAACCACTTTTGTTGGGTCCGTGATGTCAAATTATTGCTAGATTCCAAATTTCATAATTTTTCGAATCAATATGTGAGTGTGGTAAAGGAAAACGTGTTTGACCAGTTTCAGTTGATTTTAATCGACTGGAAAATGGCCATTTTTCAAACGGTCTCGGAATTCGACGAAACTAGTTTTGTTAGGACCGTATCGTCAATACGAAGCTAGAAAATATTTTTCAGGAATTTTTTGGGTTAGTATGTGACCCCGGTGAATTGAAATGCACGTTCAAATTCAATATATAGAGTTATATTTTGATTTTGACGAAAACTGATCGAAATGATCAAATCAGCTTACGTGGCATATCCCATTGTGTTCGTAATGGAGGTAATTAGCTATGGATGACAAGCGGTGGGTCTCGTTTCGAGGTCAAAATAAAAAGTTACTTTTTAAAAATTAAAATAATAAAATATATAAATTCCTTTCACTTAACCCCTCCCTCTCCTATTCCCTTCCCCGTTCATTTTTAGTTTTCAAAATTAAAAAAAAAAAAAGAGGAAGAAGAAAATCGCGCCTGCCCTAGCCGGAGCCGCCACCGTCGGGGTCCACCGCGTCGCCCCCCTTGAAGCTGCCGCCACCCTCAACTCGTCAACCCTCCCCCTCGCGTGAACCCAAGAACCCCAAACCGCCTCCATCGATTTGCCACCGTCGTGCCTTCGCCACCGCCTTCCCCTCCGACAGCCGCACCTCCACCGTCGCTCCTCTCTCCTCTTCTACAGCCCGCCGCGACCCCCTGCCTCCTCTCCTCCGAGCTCGCAACAGTAAACCCCCCCCCCCTCGATCTAGAAATTTTTACTGTAAGTATATATAATTTTCTATTCTTTTTATTTAGTAGTGGCATTATTTTCAATGGGATTTTTAATTTAGCAAAGGTCGGATTTTTACCTTAGAAAGATCAGATTTTTTTTTAAAGTGTAAAGAAATGATTTTTCTTATATGAACATTAGCAAAAAGAAAGGATTTTTATATATTGAATAGCAGAATAAAAACTCGATTTTTATATATTGAATAGCGAAGTAAAAATTCGATTTTTATATATTGAATAGCATAGTAAAAATTTGATTTTTATATATTGAATAGCAAAGTAAAAATTCGTTTTTTATATATTGAATAGCATAGTAAAAACTCGATTTTTATATATTGAATAGAAAAGTAAAAATTCGATTTTCATATATTGAATAGCAAAGTAAAAATTCGATTTTTATATATTGAATAGCGAAGTAAAAATTCGATTTTTATATATTGAATAGCGAAGTAAAAATTCGATTTTTATATATTGAATAGCAAAGTAAAAAAATCGATTTTTATATATTGAATAGCGAAGTAAAAATGTGATTTTTACATATGTAGAGAATACGGGCAAAGAAAGTGATGAAAGATGAAACGACGAAGATTTCTGCATAAGAACAGTCGTGGCGTTGGATTAGCTATTCTGTGAGAATTTCTCACTCTTTGATTTAATTTTCTAGTTATAGATATATATATATATATACTAGGATGCAGACGGTGTTTAGTAGCACCCGACAACCGTCGTCCACAAACCATGGACGGCTTGTATGCTTGTTTGTTTGATTTTGATGTGTAGTTGATTGTGTGATGTGATGTGAAATGAAATAAAATATTTATATAGTTAAAAATATTTTATAGTTAAAAATATAATTTTTAACGTATATATGAAAGGAAATAAAAATAAACAAATCGGACGATTCGTTTATATACACACATTTGACTGATATTGATTGGGACGATAAATTTTACACATCGCCCAACTGCACAAATAAAATTTGTGTTTGATTGTTTCAAACCCCACACGGGTATTGGGATGATATTTGACGTACACTAATCCCGATTGTTCAGTTGTATGTCGATCGATTGGTCGACAAGCTGTGTAAGCATTGATTATTTATATTTGATGCTTATACAGTATGGAATGCACTTTGGATGATGGTTGATTATTCATCTTTGTTGATATATACCTGTGTTGTAGAAAAACATACAATTAACATTATATGGTAATTGATTGGGCCTCATTCCAGTTTTGAAAAAGAAATATTTGGAGAGAAATATTTGAAATAGAATATTTGAAAATAGAAATATATGAAGCCGCGTTGATTAGATTGACGCCATTTTGATGTGAACGATATTTATATCGATTTCACTCATTTTATAATGAATATCGAAAATGATTTCAAAATCTAATATTTTGAAAAGAATTGAAATTCGAATTGAAATTGAATAGAAATGAATTCGAATTGAAATTGAATAGAAATGAATTCGAATTGAATTGAATGTAAAACGAATTTGAATTGAATTGAATATAAAACGAATTCGAATTGAATTGAATGTAAAACGAATTCGAATTGAATTGAATATAAAACGAATTTGAATTGAATTTAAAACAGATTCGAATTGAATTGAAAAGAAAATGAATTCAAATCGAATTAAAATCGAAATTGAATTGAAATCAATTTGAAATGAATTTAAAACGATTTATAAAGCACGTTCTGAATTGAAATCGACGAAGTATATATTATATATATAATATAATGGCCTGAATAGAACGCGCCGCGCCGCGGCAGTTCGCGAATTTCGACCGTTGACTTCGAACGGATATTGCGGGAGATCCGACCGTCGGATTCTCCTAAAACCGGAACCGTTGGGTTCGTATCGAAAAGAGCTTCCTAACGAATATTAGAAATTAGAAATCTAACTGTTCAATTTGGAATTATGTCCAAATCAAAATTTGAAAAAGGTCGTTGTAAGTGCAGTTCGATGACCGTTGATGGAAATCGATGGTACGGGCCTTGATAAAATTATTAAAAATAGTAATAATTTGTGTAAAATCATAAGAAATGATTTAGAAAGAATTGGGATGAAAAACTCCATATTTGAAAAGATAAAAATAGATTTTTATCGAAATGAACTAGTTTTGAACTAGGATTATAATTCTACTTATTTTTAAATAAATAAATTGAATTTGAAATGGTTTTAAAAACAACCAGAATTTCCAATGATTGCATTGGAACGGATTTTAATCGAAATTGTCTTCAGAATATTTCGATGTTGGATTTCGTGATGATACAGATATTGTTATGGGAATTTGAAAGATATATCTATATCGTTATTTCCAATACGATATTTTTGGGTCGTAGAATTTGATGTTGAATGATATATTTTCTATTCAGAGCCTTGTATTTAATATCAAATGTGATTTGGGTTTGTCGTGAATGGTGTTCTGACTAACACTGTTCTTGAACCCAGTTGAGAAAAGATTAAATCTATTTATTTGGATTTAATGAAGTGTACCAATTAAATAATATTTAATTGGAATAAAATTGATATTGATTTTGGGGTTTATCGTGAACAGTGTTTTTAAATAACACTCGTTCTCTAACCCGATAATTAATGGAATGTGAGTTTGGGTTTATCGTGAACTGTGTTTTAAATGACACTGATTCTTTAACCCAGTCACAGATTAAAACTAAGTGGAGTTTTAATGAATCTTTAATTAGATTGAAATGATCGAGAATGAAGTATCACCAGTTTTGCTCCAGGCGTTAGTTGAATCTTTAATTAGATTTGAACATGAAATGGTAATTGAATTTACCGATAACACCGTAGTGTTAGATATGAAGTATTACCAGTTTTACTTCATGGGATGAATAGGTTGGGATTGGGAAATTAAAACAAATGATTACTTCGGTAAAGTTCGTTAATCCCAACTAGTTTGAATTGATATTCAAAAGTAGATTAAAGAATAAATTCAAGGAATTTATCTTGGATAAAATTAATGGGAACCTTTCTCTATGAATGTGAAATTTAGAAACTAACTGTCGGTTAGCTAAGCAAAATGGTTTTCTGGATATTGATCTGATGTTGGTTTCGGCCTTCAGGGTTAATATTTGGGGAATTATTCTCTTGTTAATTTACGGTTAGTGACTGACGAATTGGAATGAGGCATATGTTGTGTTTGTGTAACACTTATTTAAAATATACGTGAGTTATTCAGGAAGACCGGGTTTATCCCATTCTGAATAACTGATACGACGATAAGTCGAAGATGAAGACGATGGTCGAAGACCGGAGGTCTTCACGTCGTTTGGGTGATTACTGATGATCTTGATTGGGCTGTACACCCAAGAAGATGGAAACAGTTGGTGATCGTCCAGGTGTACATGAAGATCGATGGATATGCGGGGTACTAGGTGCCTTCGGTTTCGTTCAGACCCAGAGCGAACTTGTAAATGAACTGTGTGTCTGACATTGGATTTTAGTCTGTGTGATTGATCTCTTTTAAATATATATCTGTTTGGTGACGGAGAATTTATTCTCTTGCTTAACGCCCTTCTCTGAGACGTACGAGCTCAGGGGTTATATATTGATGGATATCAATCGCATGGAGTGAATTGCCTGTGTGGCATGCCTAAGTGGCAAATGATCAAGGCTTCTGTTGAAAAGCAAAGTCTTGTGGATGATGATCAAAGCAAGGCCTGTGAGGCATAGCTTTGTGTAGCGTTGATTCGCGAGCCTCACACCCCGGTTGTGAACCAAAAACGGGAGAGGACCTCAGGGAGGACATGTGTTTCTTTCTAGCTAGGGTGGTGTCAGTGACCTACCAGCCCTGACATTTATATACTTTTCACCTGTGTGGTTGTTGCTATTGCGAGGCGCCTCGGTTAGATCGGACGATCCGGGTCCGATGGAGCCATTCGTTGGCTCATTTACGCCCCAAAGGGCGGGGAAATGTAGTGTTCAGGCATAATAATCCACATCGGTGGACCGACCCTGACGATCCAAGGCTTGTCTGCGCGCTTGCCTGAGGCTCGGGCTAGAGAGTCTCGAATCGGTAGAGGACGATCCCTGGCCTCGGTTCATAGATGGAAATCCAATTTCCAAATACGTGACATTTGAGGTTTTATTTGTAGAGCCTAGTTTGGCGACATAGTGGGATGGGGCGCTTATGCCGTCTATGATTGATACTTATTATTTGAAGTTGTTTTATACACTATGCATTTATAATATTATCAAATAATCTGTTTTAAACGTATCAAGCATTTTTGGCTATTATAAGGTAAAAACCCTATCCTCCGGCTTGCGTTGCATTGTGTGATGGGAACTGGGTCTTATAATAGCTTCATTTTTCCTTATTTATCATTGCGCTGTTTGTTTTATGCACTGGTATTCTTGGGAGGAAACCCGTTCCATGTTATATGGCGTGGTCCCTTGATTTACTTAACTTTAAAATAAAGAATAATAACTGTTTTAGTTCTCACACCAGTCCCATGACTGACCTGGAGTTTATTGTTTTAACCTAAACTCTGGGTGCCCTTATTTTGACACGGGCAGCTTGTAGTTTTGGTTTTGCAGATTTATATTCATAGGATCCTGGTTTACAGCTGGAACGATATCCGGAAAGCTTTGTATCCGTATATCTCTTCTAGTTGTGTATTGTATTATTTTCCGCTGCTATGTATTTAAATGTAATTTAAATCTCTGATATTTCTGTGTAATATTCATTTATACTCTGTATATTTTTGTAATCTGATGGATTGATGTAATAAACAATGAAATGTTCTTCTGTCTGCGTTCTATTTTGTCGTGTTCTCAAAACAATCAGGTGTTTTGAACGGTCTAGATCGGTTTAGCGACTGATTCGGATCAAGCGAAATTCCTTGTTGTCATAGTTGGTATCAGAGCTTTGGTTTACAAAGCTCAGAGAACAAGGCACATTAGAACCATACGAAAGAATTCATCAGATAATTGGATTAGTAATATCCAATGAGAATGACTCGTTAGAGATAGGATCAGTAGTATCCTAGAATGAGTGTGAAGAGTAAATTTTTAAAATAAAAATGAAAACCAATTTTGTTTTGAAAATTTAAAATCAATTATTCGTATTTGATTATTTAGTTTATATTGATTTGGACAGTCCAGTATACAAAGATTTTGCATATACGCCTTGCAAACGTGTATTTGAAATTTTAATATACTGGATAGATATAGATTCGCACTCTAGTCGCCCGAAGATGATTCTGATGATTGTAGCTACATCATTAGAATTAGTGTTCGAGTGTCGAAGGTGTGATATTTATATATCTCCTATTGACTAGTGTGAGAACCAAAATTAGATAGGGCTTACTGTTATGATTTGGCATCAAAAATGTGATTTTTGACTATATATCAAAGTTATGAATTTCAAAAGCTAATCAACTAATTGATTGATGGTTGTGTTGTTGATTATTGGTTGATTTATTAAAATTTGTACCATATAGCCCAATTGAGTCAAATAGTGAATTGTATTGAAATTTGGTCGCATTTTCTTGCATATACATGTACTTACATTGAACAGGTCATAGCAAGGAGGCTAGAGCAGAGAATAAAATTTGTTTGCCCGACAATTAGGTACATGTTTACTACAATTTACTGTATTGTTTGGGTGATGATGATTTTATGAGCCGATTGGCAAGCCGCTTGGCTTTTTCATTTTCTTTTTGAGATCAGAAGGCCTGTATGGCAATTTCGGGATTTTCCCGTGGCTCCCGGTGTAGAGGAGGTTATGGCAAAAAAATTCGAAAATTTAGGGTGTTAGCCAAATTTTTGAAGAATTTGAAAATTCTCAGAAACTGAAAAGTTGGAGAATGAAAGCCAGATCGAACGTAGAGTTGATTAATCAAACCACTTTCGACTTTGTTCCTTTTCGGGGATAAAAAGTTTTAACTGGGGGAGATTGTAACAACCCAAAAATCTGGGCCAGTTTAAAATTTTTATTTTGGCAATTTTAGCGAATTTTGATTATTTAAAATGAATTATTTTAAATAATATCGACGAGAAAATTTCTTTTGAATAGAAATCGAACGTATATATTATATACGTCGTTGTTAGAATATAAATAATTATATATAATTATTAAAGGAATTGAAAATGGCGCGGTAGTTCGATAATTCGATTTCAAACTTCAAATGAATGTATCGGGTGCAAAATAAACCGGATTTTAGTGAAACCAAAAATAATAGGATCTAATTGATAATATCTTTCCAACGAATCCGAAAAATCAAAATTTCATAGCGGGGATCAAAAGATATGTCCAGTCGAAAATTCTGAATAGTCGCTATGAAATTCAAGCCCTTAAAAATAGACATTTTGCAAACGACCTCGGATTTCGACGAAACCACTTTTGTTGGGTCTGTGATGTCAAATTATTGCTAGATTTCAAATTTCATAATTTTTCGAATCAATATGTGAGTGTGGTAAAGGAAAACGTGTTTGACCAGTTTTAGTTGATTTTAATCGGCTGGAAAATGGCCATTTTTCAAACGGTCTCGGAATTCGACGAAACTAGTTTTGTTAGGACCGTATCGTCAATACAAAGCTAGAAAATATTTTTCTGGAATTTTTCGGATTAGTATGTGACCCCGGTGAACTGAAATGCGCATTCAAATTCAATATATAGAGTTATATTTTGATTTTGATGAAAACTGATCGAAATGATCAAATCAGCTTACGTGGCATATCCCATTGTGTTCGGAATGGGGGTAATTAGCTATGGACGACAAGCGGTGGGTCTCGTTACGAGGTCAAAATAAAAAGTTACTTTTTAAAAATTAAAATAATAAAATATATAAATTCCTTTCACTTAACCCCTCCCTCTCCTATTCCCTTCCCCGTTCATTTTTAGTTTTCAAAATAAAAAAAAAAGAGGAAGAACAAAATCGCGCCTGCCCTAGCCGGAGCCGCCACCGTCGGGGTCCACTGCGCCGCCCCCTTGAAGCCGCCGCCGCCCTCCACTCGTCAACCCTCCCCCTCGCGTGAACCCAGGAACCCCAAACCGCCTCCATCGATTTGCCACCGCCGTGCCTTCGCCACCGCCTTCCCCTCCGACAGCCGCACCTCCACCGTCGCTTCTCTTTTCTCTTCTACAGCCCGCCGCGACCCCCTGCCTCCTCTCCTCCGTGCTCACAACAGTAAACCCCCCCCCCTTCCATCCAGAAATTTTTACTGTAAGTATATATAATTTTCTATTCTTTTTATTTTATTTAGTAGTGGCATTATTTTCAATGGGATTTTTAATTTAGTAAAGGTCGGATTTTTACCTTAGAAAGATCAGATTTTTTTTTTAAGTGTAAAGAAATGATTTTTCTTATATGAACATTAGCAAAAAGAAAGGATTTTTATATATTGAATAACAAAATAAAAACTCGATTTTTATATATTGAATAGCGAAGTAAAAATTCGATTTTTATATATTGAATAGCATAGGAAAAATTCGATTTTTATATATTGAATAGCAAAGTAAAAATTCGTTTTTTATATATTGAATAGCATAGTAAAAACTCGATTTTTATATATTGAATAGCAAAGTAAAAATTCGATTTTTATATATTGAATAGCAAAGTAAAAATTCGATTTTTATATATTGAATAGCGAAGTAAAATTCGATTTTTATATATTGAATAGTAAGTAAAAATTCGATTTTTATATATTGAATAGCAAAGTAAAAATTCGATTTTTATATATTGAATAGCGAAGTAAAAATGTGATTTTTACATATGTAGAGAATACGGGCAAAGAAAGTGATGAAAGATGAAACAACGAAGATTTCTGCATAAGAAGAGTCGTGGCGTTGGATTAGCTATTCTGTCAGAATTTCTCACTCTTTGATTTAATTTTCTAGTTATAGATATATATACTAGGATGCAGACGGCGTTTAGTAGCACCCGACACCCGTCGTCCACACATCATGGACGGCGTGTATGCTTGTTTGTTTGATTTTGATGTGTAGTTGAATGTGTGATGTGATGTGAAATGAAATAAAATATTTATATAGTTAAAAATAGAATTTTTAACGTATATATGAAAGGAAATGAAAATAAACAAATCGGACGATTCGTTTATATACACACATTTGACTGATATTGATTGGTACGATAAATTTTACACATCGCCCAACTGCACAAATAAAATATGTGTTTGATTGTTTGAAACCCCACACGGGTATTGGGATGATATTTGACGTACACTAATCCCGATTGTTCAGTTGTATGTCGATCGATTGGTCGACAAGCTGTGTAAGCATTGATTATTTATATTTGATGCTTATACAGTGTGGAATGCACTTTGGATGATGGTTGATTATTCATCTTTGTTGATATATACCTGTGTTGTAGAAAACCATATAATTAACATTATATGGTAATTGATTGGGCCTCATTCCAGTTTTGAAAAAGAAATATTTCGATAGAAATATTTGAAATAGAATATTTGAAAATAGAAATATATGAAGCCGTGTTGATTAGATTGACGCCATTTTGACGTGAACGATATTTATATCGATTTCATTCATTTTATAATGAATATCGAAAATGATTTCAGAATCTGATATTTTGAAAAGAATTGAAATTCGAATTGAAATTGAATAGAAATGAATTCGAATCGAAATTGAATAGAAATGAATTCGAATTGAATTGAATGTAAAACGAATTCCAATTGAATTAAATATAAAACGAATTCGAATTGAATTGAATGTAAAACGAATTTGAATTGAATATAAAACGAATTCGAATTGAATTGAATTTAAAACGAATTCGAATTGAATTGAAAAGAAAATGAATTAAAATCGAATTAAAATCGAAATTGAATTGAAATCAATTTGAAATGAATTTAAAACGATTTATAAAGCACGTTATGAATTGAAATCGACGAAGTATATATTATATATATTATATATATAATATAATGGCCTGAATAGAACGCGCCGCGCCGCAGTAGTTCGCGAATTTCGACCATTGACTTCGAACGGATATTGCGGGAGATCCGACCGTCGGATACTCCTAAAACCGGAACCGTTGGGTTCGTATCGAAAAGAGTTTTCTAACGAATGTTAGAAATTAGAAATCTAACGGTTGGATTTGGAATTATGTCCAAATCAAAATTTGAAAAAGGTCGTTGTAAGTGCAGTTCGATGACCGTTGATGGAAATCGATGGTACGGGCCTTGATAAAATTATTAAAAATAGTAATAATTTGTGTAAAATCATAAGAAATGATTTAGAAAGAATTGGGATGAAAAACTCCATATTTGAAAAGATAAAAATAGATTTTTATCGAAATGAACTAGTTTTGAACTAGGATTATAATTCTATTTATTTTTAAATAAATAAATTGAATTTGAAATGGTTTTGAAAACAACCAGAATTTCCAATGATTGCATTGGAATGGATTTGAATCGAAATTGTCTTCGGAATATTTCGATGTTGGATTTCGTGTTGATACAGATATTGTTATGGGAATTTGAAAGATATATCTATATCGTTATTTCCAATACGATATTTATGGGTCGTAGAATTTGATGTTGAATATAAGCCGATATATTTTCTATTCAGAGCCTTGTATTTAATATCAAATTTGATTTGGTTTGTCGTGAATGGTGTCTTGACTAACACTGTTCTTGAACCCAGTTGAGAAAAGATTAAATCTTTTTATTTGGATTTAATGAAGTGTACCAATTAAATAATATTTAATTGGAATTAAATTGATATTGATTTTTGGGTTTATCGTGAACAGTGTTTTTAAATAACACTCGTTCTTTAACCTGATAATTAATGAAATGTGATTTTGGGTTTATCGTGAACTGTGTTTTAAATGACACTGATTCTTTAACCCAGTCATAGATTAAAACTAAGTGGAGTTTTAATGAATCTTTAATTAGATTGAAATGATCGAGAATGGAGTATCACCAGTTTTGCTCCAGGCGTTAGTTGAACCTTTAATTAGATTTGAACGTGAAATGGTAATTGAATTTACCGATAACACCGTAGTGTTAGATATGAAGTATTACCAGTTTTACTTCATGGGATGAATAGGTTGGGATTGGGAAATTAAAACAAATGACTATTTCGGTAAAGTTCGTTAATCCCGACAAGTTTGAATTGATATTCAAAAGTAGATTAAAGAATAAATTCAAGGAATTTATCTTGGATAAAATTAATGGGAACCTTTCCCTATGAATGTGAAATTTAGAAACTAACTGTCGGTTAGCTAAGCAGGATTGTTTTCTGGATATTGATCTGATGTTGGTTTCGGCCTTCGGGGTTAATATTTGGGGAATTATTCTCTTGTTAATTTACGGTTAGTGACTGATGAATTGGAATGAGGCGTATGTTGTGTTTTTGTAACACTTATTTAAAATATACGCGAGTTATTCGGGACGACCGGGTTTATCCCATTCTGAATAACTGATACGACGATAAGTCGAAGATGAAGACGATGGTCGAAGACCGGAGGTCTTCACGTCGTTTGGGTGATTACTGATGATCTTGATTGGGCTGTACACCCAAGAAGATGGAAACAGTTGGTGATCGTCCAGACGTACATGAAGATCGCTGGATATGCGGGGTACTAGGTGCCTCCGGTTTCGTTCAGACCCAGAGCGAACTTGTAAATGGACTGTGTGTCTGACATTGGATTTTAGTCCTTGTGATTGATCTCTATTAAATATATATCTGTTTGGCGGCGGAGAATTTATTCTCTTGCTTAACGCCCTTCTCTGAGACGTACAAGCTCAGGGGTTATATATTGATGGATATCAATCGCATGGAGTGAATTGCCTGTGTGGCATGCCTAAGTGGCAAATGATCAAGGCTTCTGTTGAAAAGCAAAGTCTTGTGGATGATGATCAAAGCAAGGTCTGTGTGGCATAGCTTTGTGTAGCGTTGATTCGCGAGCCTCACACCCCGGTTGTGAACCAAAAATGGGAGAGGACCTCAGGGAGGACATGCGTTTCTTTCTAGCTAGGGTGGTGTCAGTAACCTACCAGCCCTGACATTTATATAATTTTCACATGTGTGGTTGTTGCTATTGCGAGGAGCCTCGGTTAGATCGGACGATTCGGGTCCGATGGAGCCATTCGTTGGCTCATTTAAGTCCCAAAGGGCGGGAAAACATAGTGTTCAGGCATAATAATCCACATCGGTGGACCGGCCCTGACAATCCAAGGCTTGTCTGCACGCTTGCCTGAGGCTCGGGCTAGAGAGTCTTGAATCGGTAGAGGACGATCCCTGGCCTCGGTTCATAGATGGAAATCCAATTTCCAAATACGTGACATTTGCGGTTTTATTTGTAGAGCCTAGTATGGCGACATAGTGGGATGGGGCGCTTATGCGGTCTATGATTAATACTTATGATTTGAAGTTGTTTTATACACTATGCACTTATAATAGAATCAAATAATCTGTTTTAAACGTATCAAGCATTTTTGGCTATTATAAGGTAAAAACCCTATCCTCCGGCTCGCGTTGCATTGTGTGATGGGAACTGGGTCTTATAATAGCTTCATTTTTCCTTATTTAGCATTGCGCTGTTTGTTTTATGCACTGGTATTCTTGGGAGGAAACCCATTCCGTGTTATACGTCGTGGTCCCTTGATTTACTTAACTTTAAAATAAAGAATAATAACTGTTTTAGTTCTCACACCAGTCCCATGACTGGCCTGGAGTTTATTGTTTTAACCTAAACTCTGGGTGCCCTTATTTTGACACGGGCAGCTAGTAGTTTTGGTTTTTCAGATTTATATTCACAGGATCCTGGTTTATAGCTGGAACGATATCCGGAAAGCTTTGTATCCGTATATCTCTTCTAGTTGTGTATTGTATTATTTTCCGCTGCTATGTATTTAAATGTAATTTAAATCTCTGATATTTTTGTGTAATATTCATTTATACTCTGTATATTCTTGTAATCTGATGGATTGTTGTAATAAACAATGAAATGTTCTTCTATCTGCGTTCTATTTTGTCGTGTTCTCAAAACAATCTGGTGTTTCGAACGGTCTAGATCGGTTTAGCGACTGATTCGGATCGAGCAAAATTCCTTGTTGTCACACATGTGGATGAATGGTTGTGCACACATAGTGTTTATATGACTAGGACTATTTGAATACATGTTGGATTCATGGCACTAAACATACTTTGCATTAGAAAGATCATTCAGGCCTGATCATTAGCATTAGCTAAGGAACATATACACACACTTTCTGCATGTGTTCATAAAGCATTAGGAATCTTTTAAGGATCATGGTTGCCTGTGGATGATATTTTGAGTAGATGGATGATGGATGGTAGGATACGTTCTTCCTAACTTGGAGATTTCGGGGACGAAATCCTTAAAGGAGGGGAGAATGTAACAACCCGAATTTTAATAATGTGTTAAGGCAAGAATCAAGGCAGAATTTAATTATAAAATCTGAATCATGGGAAACGGGCTGCGCCATTGCGTTCGTCTCGGAAAAATACGCGAAATAGAGTCCGAGTTTTCGAGAATCGGAGTCCGTATGACCAGTTATGGCCCGTCAAAGTTTTCAGAAAAAGTCAAGTTCAAAAACAGTTCGAAATTCAAATCTGGAGCCAAACAGATTGGGCGGGAAAAATTCCCGCCCAATCCCTAGGTCGACTGGGGTGTCGATTGGGGAGTCTACATGCCCAGGGGGCAGGTCGACTGCCCAGTCGACACGGGTGTCGACCTGGGTGGTCCGACCACTTTGGCCTGGGTGCACCTGCTTGGCCTTGTGCTCTATTCTGATGGCTTGTGACAGATTTTGAGGGTTCAGATCTATCCTAGGGTTAATCTAAGGGTCTAAACAACTCCTAATCTCTATAAAAAGACCCCTAGACCTAGCTTAAACCCTCACAAATCACTCTTGCAACGAAGTGCTGCCCAAATCTCCATTGATCATGGCCTCCATCTCCAACTTCAAGAGCCTATGCATTCAAACTAGATCCAAGACGAAGGTGCAAGCTTTCTACACCAAATCAAGGGTTTTGATCATCGTCTCAACATGGATTCTTCGACATGACGATTCATTCTCCTAAATCTCTAAGCCTCGCTATGTAAGTTCTAGCTACTTCTAGATCTAAACGGTAGTTTTAATGATGGCATGGAATAAAACGAGATTAAACCAAGTATGCTAGCCTATATGAACCTTGCCATGCCTCTTTTGCTTGAACCTATGTAACGACACGGATTTTGCCCGACCTTAATCGATCGCAAAATCGACCGAGACCGTTCAAAACTCGCATACGTTAACTTTGGGAATACAATACACCAGAACAATAACAGCAGACTTTTATTACATTATAATAATATAACATCAGAGTACCGAATATATCAGAGTACATTGAAATAAAATTACAGCGGAAGATAAACTACAAAAGATTTAATACATTAAATAAAATACGGTAAACAGCGGAAGACTACTAAGCTCTGGACACAGCTTTAGGCTTCGATCCAGGATCCTGCTAAAGAAAGAGATATCTGCAAAAAGCTACTCGACTGCCCGTGTGGAAAAGAGGGCACCCGAGTTTGCAAAGTGAAACAAACTACGAGTCAGTCATGGGACTGGTGTGAGAATTCTAAACTAATTTAACTAATAAGACAAATCCAAGGACCACGCCGCTAATGCGGAACGGGTTTTATTCCAATGGATTGTCGGTGTATAAACTAAAGTAAATCGAGAAATAACGCAATGTCTTTTTGGAAAAATGAAACCATTATAAGACCCAAGTCCCATCACACAATGCAACGCACACCAGAGGATAGGGTTTTACCTTATAATGGTCAAAAGATGCTTGATACGTGAAAACGATATTATTATTATTATTAGTGTGTATATGTTTTAATAAAAAGATTTGAATCATAAGTATCAATCCTAGACGGCATGGTTACCATATAGCATGTCGCCAATACTAGTTCTACAATCAAAACCGCAAGGGCGTATTGGAAATTTGGATTCCATCATGAGTCGAGGCTAGGGGCAAGATCCTCTCCGATTCGAGACACTCTAGCAAATGCCTCAGGATTCCCCGCAGTGAACCCTTGGAAGCGGTAGGGCCGGTCCCCGCCTATGGGCAGTGGATTAGTTATGCCTGAACACACGTTTCCCGGTCCCTTTGGACCTATAGTATGACCACCAACGGCCTATAAAAATAACGAGGCGCCTCAAAATCCATCATCCACATAAGTAAAATGTCAGGGCTGGTAGGTCTCTGACACCACTCTAGCTAGAAAGAAACGTGTGCACTCCCTACGGTCCATATCCCGTTTTTGACTCATACCGGGGTGTGAGGCTCGCGAAGTCACGATATACACAAAGCTATGCCTAAACAGACTATGCTTTGATCATCAACCACAAGGCCCTTCTTTTCAACAAAAGCCTTGATCAATGCATCTTAGTATGTCACATTGTCAGTCCATACTATACCATTGATTTCTACCAATATATAACCTCTAAGCTCGTATGTCTCAGAGAAGGGTGTTAACCACCAAGCAGATATGTATTAACAGAGATCAACGAATGTAGTATAAAGGACTACAACGTCAGACATACATTCCATTTATAAACTTATGCCCTGGGTCTGGGCGAAAGTCAAATCCGTGCAATCAACACTACGTCCGGACGGCTACTACTGTCGCCCCTTCAAGGTAGCTACTCCCATCATGGGTCTCAATAGCAACACACCCATTCGATGTGAAGATCGTCGGTCTTCAATCACCGTCTTCAACTCTTCGAACATCGTATCATTATTTGGAATGAGAGTAAACTCGGACTTTCCAAATAATTCTCGCATATATAAATTTGCAAACCATTCTATATCGTTATTTATTCTTTTATAAATATCGTCCATTCATTTCATGTATATATATCGTCCATTCATTTCATGCATATAAATATATCGTCCATTCATTTCATATGCAGTAATACTACTCTAAACATGAATTTTTATTTCATATGTGGTTTCTTGATTATGCATTTCATATGCGACTTCATGCTTTTTAAAACATGTTAAATTTTCATATGCGGTTCATGCTTCTAAATCATGTTTCATTTCATATTTTTATTCGCATGTGAAATGTAAATAAAAATTTCATTCTTATTTTCATTCTTTTTATTTACATATGAAAAGTAAATAAAAGTTTCATTCTTATTTTCATCTTTTTATTCGCATGTGAAATGTAAATAAAAATTTCATTCTTATTTTCATTCTTTTTATTTACATATGAAAAGTAAATAAAAGTTTCATTCTTATTTTTATCTTTTTATTCGCATGTGAAATGTAAATAAAAATTTCATTCTTATTTTCATTCTTTTTATTTACATATGAAATGTAAATAAAAGTTTCATTACTTTTATTTATATAAAATATATAAATAATATAACCATTTCATGTTTTCATTCATTTATTCATTTATAACATGAAAATATTCATTGCTTTATGGTTCATTTCCCATTTTCGATCACTTTCTTAATTCAGTGATCTTAACTACTTAATTCCCTTTTCAATCTAATTAAAGATTTAATTAAAATTTTATTTAGTTTTAATCTTCCAAAGTCATTATTAAATGATTATTCAAATTTTAGGGAATTAATTCTATCATAAATTCGGGTTAAAGAATAAATGTTATTTAAAACATAATTCACGATAAACCCAAATTTAGATTTCATAAATTTCCCATTTAATATATATAATTAGACATCCTTTATTTCAGAGTATTTCATTTAATCTTAAATAAAATATTAATCATCTTCGATTTCCTTTATAAAATGTATAACATAATTTATACGGGTTAAAATGGAGTTACTATTTTAAAATGGACTGAATAGCCGAATTCATTTTCCTTATCCATTTATTATGTTTGTCTTTACATTTTATTATTTAATAGCGGGCCAGACCTCTCACATTAGGCCTACAACTTGTGGATGCTGGATATGCCGGTTGGTTCCGGGCAGACTTCTACCACAGGTTGGGCTTAACCTCGTGTCTTGACCCAATTCGTATTTGCGCACTTGGACCTCTCACATTAGGCCCAACATTTATGGCTGCTAGATATGCCGGTTGGTTCCGGGCAGACTTCCGCCATAAATGTGACCTAACCTCGTGTCCAGGTACAATTAATAATTATAATTATAATTATCTCCTAAAAGTATTATTTTAAAACATTTCATATTTTAGAATATTTAATTTCTAAAATATCATTCATTCTCTTACTTATCCTTTCATTTCAGTAAACATTAATCTTTCCATATTAATATCATAAAACTATTCCCAAAATGTTTCAATTGTAATATCAAAACTTACCATTTTAATATTAAATGAAATCTTCCTCAATTAATCCATTTATGTTAAATTTTAAAATCAAATCTTCTAAATTTACAAGTTAACATAAAAACGAGATTTTTCAATTCAAATCTTCATTATTATAATTGGAATGAAATCTTACCAATTTAAACTTTTTATTTCATCCTTTTTAAATGTGCAATCTTCTTAATTAAATCGTCCATTAATTCCATTAATTGAGTAAATAATGAAAATATTTCAAGTTCCTCAATAACGCTAATTATATATTCACTTTCATGTACAACTTTCATGTGCAATATCCATATATAAATTTTTATATATTTTTAATCAGAAACACTATGAATATATTTATTTACATATTTTACTTAAAAACGCTTAAAATAAACTTGCATTCATGTTTTGACATAACAATAAAAATAAAGTTGCATTCATATTTTTATATAAATAAAAAAAAAGTTTCATTCATATTTTAACAGAACGATGCAAATAAAGTTTGCATTTATATTTTATCAAAAAGTGTAAATGATGTTTGCATTCATACTTTTATCAAAACAATGCGAATAATGTTGCATTTATATTTTATATAAAACAATGCAAACAATGTTGCATTCTTATTTTATTAACAACAATGAAATTATAATTATTTTCTAAATTTACCTAACGCGCTGAAAATAAGTTATCAATCTTATTTTAACTTAAACAATGAAACTACATTTATTTTCTACTTTCACTTAACGCGCTAAAAAAATACCAACACTCATATTTTTACATAAACGCTGGAAATAAGGTTGCATTCCTATTGTGACATTAACTATGAAAATAAGTTTATTTTCTTAAATTTTATTAAGACGCTAAGACTATTTTAATAATCTTATTCTTACTTAAGTGCTAAAAATATAATATAAATTTGCTATTTACACTCACGCACTAAAATGTGGTTATTTTCCTATTTATATGACCGCACTAAAATTATGGTCATCTTCCAATTCACATGGCCGCATACAAAAATTAATAACACACCGAATATGGTGTCGTGCTTGCATATCAATAAAATGATAAATAACATAATATGGGGTGTTCAAATCCATTCCAAACGATTTAATGAGCAACATGTAGATTGATGTTAAGCATTCATGTCGACAAACAATAATGACAACATACAATATGGTATTAAATCTTCATGTCATCGCATATAATAACATCATAAGATGTAGTGTCGCATTTTTGTGTCAAGATCCCAACTTTGTTTTTTTTTCATCTAAATAAAATAAGATTTTTTTATATATATATTATAAAAATCCTAACTTGATTTATAAATTAATTAAAAGATTTAAACTTTCTTTTACAATATAAAAATCCTATCTTTATAAATTTTAAATAAAGATCTAATCTTTATTCTTAACACATCATAAAATAAAAGATCAAATTTTTATTCTCAAAACAACATAAAATACAAAATCTAAATTTTTTTTTGTCAAAACAACATAAAAAGGGATCAAATCCATTCGTGTAGATTCCAACAATGCAATTCATATGACAATCATCCAAACACAAATCCAAACCCAAGCATCAACATGTAGTCATACATCACGGATCTAGTTCACTTCTCATTAAATTATTTAAATAACAGAAAAATAATAATTAAATTAAATTAAAAATAGAATCTCACATTGATTTTTGCTGAAAATTTGACTCTCTCGGATTCAGCTCTGGTCTGCGCCATCGCGAAGAGCTCGGAAAGACGAGTCCAACGCAATTTACGGTTCGTCAATCGGACCTCGTACGAGAGAGTTATGATTTATTAAAGTTGGACATAATTAAATAATTAATTAATATTCGTGAAAAATACCTAAAAATTTCACTGTCTCAGAACTGGACAAAATTAGTGTCCACGCGTCCATCTCGTCGCCACGATCCCAACGCACCTGAAATCGTCGATTTTCGACTTCGTATGAGTGAGTTATGCAATTTTAAAGTTCTGGAAATTAATTAAATAATTTAAAAATAAAATAGAAAATACCCTCAGCCCATTGACCGAAAAACACTGTTCACCGCCGAACTTTGACCGCACTTTGCCGCTGCCTCGGGCCACCTGACGCCACGGGACCACCTCCAATGTCTTCGTCTTGGCGAGAAGCACCACCACCAGAAAGAGCCGCCCCTAAAGCTTCTCCGATCATCGGGAAATCGCCTAGAAAGAATTTCGCCTCGCGGGTCCCACAGGCCGCCTCACACCTCCAAACTGCCTGAAATTTTCTGAGCATCTTCGTCTTGCGTAGACGAAGAACTTCCGTGTTCGTGACTTTGTCTAATTCTTCCTCGATTCACGGGAATTTCTTGATTTACGTTTTGAGTTTCTGAATTTCGAAAACAGCGAGCTTTAAGACGAGATTCCGGCGAATCCGAGCGCTGTTTGACAAAACCGACTACACCATTAGCTTCGTATCGTCGAGACCTTCGAGAAAACATATAATTTGCTATGGTTTGAAGAGATTTTATTTTTTTATGAATTTTAGAGGAAGAGGGAGCCGCCATGAAAATTGAGAAAAAATGATGGAAAAGAGAGTGGCTGCTGTGCATTTCGAATTTCAGCCCTAAAACTCAGAAAAAAGATAATATATACCATGGGTTTAATTTTGGTTTGGGCCCAAATATCATTATGTGCCCAATTACTCAATTTTAAACTGTTTTCTTCAGTTCAAAAATTCTTATAAATACATGCTGATTTCAAAATTAATAAAATTTTAAACATAATTATTTCAGGTCATTACGAACCCAACGAACCTGATTTCGTAATTTTCCGATTCCGTATGAATTTATTATAAATTTCCGAAGTCTGAAAATAGGCTGTATTTCCACTGTAAAAATTATACAGGCCACAAAATAATTCCAAAAATTATAAATTTTAGAATTTTACCTTAATTTAATATTCCGAATCCATAGAAACTGGTTTCGTCGAATTCGGAGTTCGTTTGCAAAAATTCTATTTTTCAGGTGTATATTTTAATATTTTAAAAATACCAAAAATAGTGGAATTTTTCCGAAACTCAAAAATATAAGTTCTTATAGTCATTTTTATATGTAAACAACATTCTAAAACCAATGGAGATGGTTTCGGGTCCTAATTCCTTATTCTGCGAAATGTAGCATTTTGGCCCTTATAAATTTCATAGCGACCATTCTAGATTTTAATTTTGACATAACTTTTGATTCCCGTTATGAAATTTCGATTTTTCGGATTCGTTGGAAAGATAAATTTAAATAGATTCTAATATTTTTGGTTGCACTAAAATCCGTTAAATTTTGCATCCTGTACGGTCAGTCAAAGTTCAAGTTTGACTTTTCAAACTACCGCGTTATTTCTAACTCTTTTTATAATAAAAATTAAATCATTCATTCTAACTTCGATTTGAATCAAATTTGTGATCATTATTATTTAAATAAATTATTTTATATTGTCAAAATTCATTAAAATTTTCTAAAATAAAATTTTTAAATTGGTCCTGATTTTTGCGGGTTGTTACAACCTATGACTTTTGGCTATGCTTAGTGACTAAATCATGCCACTTATGTTATGTTTAACTTAGTCCATCATGAAAGATTGAACCTTTACTTGCGGAATGTTGGCATGAATACTTGAAACCACTTTGACTTGTGAAATATCCACATGAATATGACTTGGGGCTTATTCATGTAAATGAACCCAAACTCCCTTATGATATCATGCATGTTTGTGGCTAATCCCGTTGTGACATTATGCATGTTTGAGGCCAAAAACCCCTTATGATACATGCATGTTTGTGGTCAATCCCTTTTTGATATCGTGCAAGTTTTGAGGCCAATATGTAGCATAATGTTACTATGTTGACTCGCTTTTACTTGGGTTGGAAACACGATTTGGGGTAGGTTAGACGTGCGTGATTATGACATGATAATTTGACATGGGATTTCATGAAAATATGGCACTCATGATACACCTAAATGTGGACATGACATGTGGGGTAAACATGAGACTTGAAACTAGACACGTATGGGTTGTAAGTGTAATATGACACTAGACCAAACATGAAAGTGGCCAACTCGAGGTTGGGTTGAGTTTGTAGCATAAATCTACCTGGACCCGCCCGGCTTAACTAGTGGCTACAAACAATAGGACCCAATGTGAGTAGTTGGTCATATAGCACTTAAAACCCGAGGTTAGACTAGGTTGTGGTGTAAAGCTACCTGGACCCGCCCGGCTTAACTAGTAACCACAAAAAAGTCTAATGTGAGAGGTTGGGGTGCATTAATCTAATTAATGCCACATGAAAAGGTTAAGTAATTTTGACTAATGACACTTAACCGATATGACACGAATGGGTAGGTAAAGTGGAACCGGACTTGATTTCTTAATGGCACTTAACCATATAAGACAATTAGGGGATGGGGTTAAGTAATTTACACTTAACTAATCCGACTTGGTAATTAGATGGGGTTAAGTAACTTAGACTTAACTAATCTAAACACGTTAATTAGATGGGGTTAAGTAACCTACACTTAACTAATCTAAACACGGTAATTCGATGGGGTTAAGTTAAACACTTAACCAATCTAAACTTGGTAATTCAATGAGGTTAAGTAACCAATACTTAACCAACTTAACATGACAATTTAATGGGGTTAAGTAACTTATACTTAACCAATTATACATGGTGATTTGATGAGGTTAAGTAACCTATACTTAACCAATTTAATATGCGGATCTGATAGGGTTAAGTCACAAGACCTTTTAAATATACTTAACCATTGTAATACGATTAGTGGATGGGGTTAAGCTAACCCATACTTAACCAATCCGACTCGATAATCTGATGGGATTAAGATAATCTATGCTTAATCAATCTAAATCGATAATCTGATGGGGTTCAGAGAAACAAATACTTAACCAATTTGACTTGATAGGGTAAAGTCATGAGCTTATTGGTATACTCAACCAACTTGTAGGGCTAAGCCTTGAACTTAAGTACTTAGCCAATCTTGACATGATTCGCAGGCGGGTTAAGTCATGAACTTGAATGACAACACTTAACCCATTAGACAAAACACTAGCTCAGGGGACTGGGTTGAAAATCGTAGTTAACAAGGGTAGCGGGAAGAGAAGCTAAGTGGTAAACCTTAGTTAAGGATAACTAAGTAATAATTCTTAGTCAAGGAAATTGGACCAGTTTACAGATAGATGAGTAACCCGATACGGTAGGTCATCGCTTGAACACACGTGGAGGAGCGAATTATCTGACTTAGATAAAGGCTCCAACGAACTGGGTGATGAAGCGGTAGCTTCGGGAGACGTGAGGATACTCTTGGTATCCCTCTGTGAGGTTGCAGATGATCCGCCTGGGCTCACAAGAGGTTAAGGTTTGCGGTAGAAGAACCAAGAGTATGCCTTGGTTGCTATGCGAGCGACCTAAAGACTGGGATGGATTAGCGTGGAGTCGACGATTCTTGTTTTGCCCTGGATAGCGCATCGTCGACTACCTCCCATCTTTAGTCAATCGTGTACGTACGGAAAGGCAGAGAACTCCCAACAGACCATATACTTGCTATCGAGTTATGGGTGAGGTTGGCCAATAGGTAAGTGGGGCATAGTGGAGCTGGGATGCAGTTCTCATACATGATTTTTCTTGGATTGCCTTTCAGTAGTTGTGGGAGGGGTCACGTGGGACCATAGCCACGGATACAAAAAACAGACCTTGATATCTGCATCGGTAGATGACTTAAAGTTCCCAACCGAGTTCCGTATTTCTTGATTTGCCCTGGCACGGAACTCAGATGGCACATTGAGATACTTGTGCGTCTAGACACGGAAAATGATTCACGATACATACGTGGGATAAAGGGCGTGGTTGACGGGTGGCACAATCCCTAGTGGCCCTAGGTGGCTTGAACCCAAACCGGGACACGGAAACGTTCATTAGGTAGCATAATTCCTAGTGGTCCTAGGTGGCATAAATCCTAAGTGAACACGCGATAGTTCATGGTAAGAAAACATAAGCAGATCAAGGGTAGCAGTCCAAAACAACATCAAGGATAAAATGGTACTACGTTGAGGTGGTATAGATTTACATGGGAAACCCCGTACGGCCTATGGCAAAGGGCTGAACTTATACATGGAAAGAAACATACGAGTTGGGAAAACCTACGTATGCTATATATATTAGGTTGACATGGACCATTACATGACATTGGGCAAGGGACATTCATAGTTAACACATGAAGCGGGTTGGGATACTAGTACGAGAGGTGCAGAGAAAATATACATGATAAATACCGTGGGATATAATACATGATAGATACCTTGGGATAGTATACTTGATAGAAACCTGACGATGTGATACCTTGATTTATCTTGACGTCGTAGTTTATCATGATACCTTAGTTTATCTTGTTACAGTAGTTCATCTAGTTATCTTGGTTTAGCTTATCTATCTTGTCGGCATCCTTATGTTTACTTTCAGTTTATGCATGTCATGTTACCTTTACCTGTTTTTATACTGGAAGTAGATAGGACTTACCAGTCTTTATGACTGACCCCGTTTTGTTTCGCCTCTTTGTCTTCCGTTCCCACCCCCCCCCCCCCCGGTTTTCAGGGAGGAAATGATGTTGTTTAGTTCGGACCTCTTATGCTTGAAGGTCATCGTGTATAGCTTGGTCTTCTCTTGGCTATGGCTGCTTCACCGCTTTATTTTGGGGAATAATTTATGAAAAGGTTTTATGCTTCTTTACTATTGCAAGACAGGTTTTGATGTACCCTGATGTAAAAGGCTTTAGACCTTATTTTATAAGGTAATGAAGTTTGTTTTACTTCCGCTGTTTTATATATGTTCTGTCTTGTAATATTTCTGTGCATGTTTACCTCGATAATGCTCCACCAAACCTAGTGCATTCCCTTTGTGAGTGACCCTAGCGGAGGTGGGGTGTTACAGTTACCCATTTAAAGTCTGAGCCAATACATTACAGCCTGTGCGGATTTGTTAACTCGAGTAGGGTCTGCCTTCTATTTGAGTTTCAATTTATTCAAATAGTTTATTTTATTTCAATTTTTTTTCATTTTTTTTACAGTCCTTTTTTTTAATTAGTTGGGTGAATTTTTTTTAATATTGTTGGAGTCAATTTATTTAGCCTATTTATTTTATTTTTATTTGTTTTCATTCTAAGCTTAGTTTTAGTTGATTTCGTGAATCTGGTCTAGTTTGTTTCTTTTGTTTTGAGTTTAGTTTAGTTTTTTTTCTTATTTTTATTTTCAAAAAAAAAGAAGAAGAAGAAGAGGATCAAAGATCGAAGTGAAAGCAACAAACAGGGAATTTAGAGGACAAACAACAAAGCCAGGGATTTTATTCGTTGATACTACTCAATTGTTCTGGATGGACATTCATACTCCACTGTAAAATTTTCTAACTCTACAGGTGCTGCAGTTGCTTAAAAATATATAGAAATCACCCGTCTAATTGTTGTGGTTGGCTAATATTTCCATAATTGAAACCTTCATTCTCATCGTTTTCAACAATAAAAAAATAGACTTGCAAAATATTCAAATACAAAGGTGTATTTTGTGAATTTGGTTCTCTCAAGGGTTTGATCACGGATATTATTTAGTTCAATTTATTGAACTTGTAGCAAAAGGGGTAGCATACAACCTGTAAAATATTAGTCGTATCCCTTAGTATTTATACTATACATGAATGGCCATAAGACCCTCTTCCCCCTTCAAATCCAGATTATCAACTAATATACTTGAGTACGTTATCTATTTTGAAATAGATAGATTCTTATCTCTTCGAGATCAATGTTACCCAACTAGGATTTTTAAACCTTCTGCCATTGCGTTTACACCCGTTGAAGGAAATTTTGAGCTTAACGGTTCTTTTATTCAAGACGTACCACAATTTATTGGTTTGGAAAGCGCTAACGAATTTCCCTTAGAAACTCAAACTCCTCAAATCATAGATGGACAACCCCATTGTTATCCTCAAGACCATGTCAATGTCATAGCTCAAAATAGTCCCTAATCATCCAGATATAAACCTAGTTTGAGGAGTCATCCAAACTTCTCATGGTCTATTCCTAATAATGTCGCTATGATACCAAATTCGAATAACCAAGTTCCAATTTCCAATCGTCAAAATTCACCTCAATCTCAGCCTTCGAGTCAGCCATATAGGCAGTCTAACTTTCAGTCATCAACTTAGTCTCCTTCATCTTTTGAAGCTTCACATGATATTGTTCGATTATAGAAACAAATAAATAATTGAGATGATAAAATCGAACAAATGATGAATATGATGAAGGAACTAATGAAAAGTAATGAGAAACTCCCTAGTCAACCAGAGGTAAACCCAAAATATAATTCTCGTACTGTGAAAACTTGTGAGGATGAAAGCCATAATTCGGTCAACCTGGTTACCACCTTTAGGTCCCAAAAAATGATTGAAACTAATGTCCACAATCCCGATAATCCTTCGATCCTAACTTGAAATCTAAATCTTGACGCCCTTTCGATGGCAGCCAAGGTCAATTCGTCTTATTCGAATGTTGGTAATCCCAACATCTCTTCTTCTGATGTCGGCAATCCCGACAATATCTCTTACTTGAATATTGGTAATCCCAACAGCCCATCTTCTATACCATTACCTCCTTCACTTCCCTTGTCGACACCTTCTTCTTCGACTGACATAGATTCTGAAACAGGACAAGTTGACATGATAGAAACCATTGTTGACGACACAACAGATTTACCATTTCAGAAAAGGAGTCACACTCCAATAGAATTATCCACGTGGCCTTTCGAAGAACTATTTGAAGATGAACTTAAACTTTTAAATGACGATAATGAATATATGGAATGTCTCAAAGATAATCGAAATTCCATACCATCAAATGAAATTTTTGTTGAAAATTTAAGTTTTTGTTATTTTGGTAATCTTCATTTGAATAGTAAAAGTAATTGTCATGATAAAATTTGCATGGGAAAGGTTTTCATTTCTGTAACAAACCGCAAATCCGTACTATCTGAGTTGACTACATACATCACACGTCCAACTCAAATATCACAAAAATATGAATCATTTTTTTTAAGAAGAAAAAGGTAGAAGAAGAACAAAAATAACAACACAGAATCTCACATCGCAGCGGAATAAAATATAACATATATAACAGCTTTTGAAATACAATTTTTTTTACTATATAACATATCATTATTAGAGTATCACTATCAGAGTACAACTTACAACACAGGGGAAAACAATAACCAAATAAAACTGAAGCCTCCTACTCAAAACTCCTTTAGATAAATTCGTAAAATCCTGAACTACTTGACTGCCCGTACAAATTTGGGCACCCAAGAGTTTAGGTAAAACAAAACAAAATAAACTCTGGGTCAGTCATGGGACTGGTATGAGCAAACAATTTAAAACAGTTGGAGAAAATAAATGATATCTCATAAGACCACGCCAAATAACACGGAACGGGTTTTCCCTTGTGAGAATCCAAAACACTTGATTTAAATTTCAAAATCCTTTTGAAAAAAGCAATAATCTTTATATCAAAACTATTTTGATATTATAATAGTGTCTAAATCAAATAAATAGAAATCTAGTGGAATGCTTTCATCTCACGCTCCACATATATAATATGCAATCAAAACCACGAGCACTTATTGGGTAATGCATTTACAACTATGACAAGGTATAGAACCACCTTCCGATAGTGTATCCCTAGAGGAGAATACACTGGGTTCAACATGAACATCTTGCAACCTGGCCATACATGACCGACCACTCATTTCGCTTGAGTGTATCGAATGTATATCACCAATAGTTGGGATCAGCAACTGTTTTCCCGAATGGGACAGCATCGAATAGAATAAGGAAGTAAATGAATTTCTCTAGATAGGTGATAATTCACCCTAATGGAAGCTACCCACATAGCCATGTTGCCTACCCGATTTTTGTCATTTACCGGTTCTTGAGGCCTGAGCTACGATTACTTACTATTCATTGATAACACAATCACTTTGAATGTCACATTGTCATATCCGTTAATCATTAACTAATTTGCACAAATATATTCTGGATATTATGCTAAGAGAAAAAAATTCTCCGCCACCGTATATATTTGTACAGACCAACATATGCGATCATTGGAAATACTCTGTTAGACACTCATCCATATATGTTCGTTCTGGGACTAAACGAAATCGAAGCCACAATTTCTATTAATAGAAAAAGTCCTTGCACTTTACTCCGTCTCGATTATCTTCATATAATCTAATTTGTAACGCTGCTGCCAATACGGAGTGGTTCTCCAATAATAATCCAACCGGTCACTCCATATTGACAACGATATTAGCAAACACTTCGATATTCAGTTATTTAACTATCGAAGAAAAACAAACATTCATTCAAAGCATCAAACAAATCACTTGGCCTTTTAATTAATATTTCATTAATTAAAACACTTCTCCATTTCCTTATCCATATTCGTTAACACGATGTTTTCGATAATCATCTTGGCCTCTTACGCTATTTGGAAGACATTTACAAATATCAGCTTCTTTTATTTTCTGTATTTAGAAAATATCCTTTATTTGCAGTTGGAAAACATTCCAATTACTTATCTCTTTCACGATCATTTATTTCTATACTGAGGAAATATTTATTATTATATTTCCAAAATTTTCACTTACTTGGGTTTAAATGACTGTTGTGTAAAACACCGTTACAACAACCCTAAATACCGCATTCGACTAACTCTTATTCGAACATTTATCTTCGGGACTGAATCTTGCTATTTATCGATAACTACCTCTCAGACCTTGATTGAAAACATTATTAACTTCAAAATAGACAAAACCACTTACCTCGAATAATCCACATCATATAAAGCTAATTATTCATTTTTAAAACGTATATACATTTCTCTTTCAATTATCAGACAATCAATTTCCTTTTTGTTTATAATATTCTATTTTAAATTTGTTTCCTAATCGAATTCAATATACATTAATATATTGATTTTCTAGTTATCCAATTTTCTTTAAAATATTCTAACACCTTAAATTTCGGGAAAATTTCGCCATAACCTCCTTTGTACCGGTCAATAGTTCAAACCTAAACTCGCCTCTCTAGGCCCTTTCCATTCAAAAAGAAAATCAAAAAGCCAAGTGGCTTGCCGATTCGTCGCATAAAATCTCATATGGAATTAAACGTGTACCTTTTTGTCGGGCACACAAATTATAATCTTTATACACTTCATCTCATACTGTCTAACATATAATCACCTATTTCTAATTTATCCCAACTAAATCCAGTCATTCCTAACTCCATTTGCTAATTTATTCTTTTAGATTTGCTCTTTTGCTAAATCACTTTAGTTTGAACATATCATGTTCAGATATAAATATTTACTTGCTTATAAACCCATTTGAATTCCATTTCAAATTCTATTTTCAAATTCATACATGAATTTATAATTCCACATTTATCCCATGATAATTATTTCACTTTATAAACATCGTTTATAGATTTTCTTCCTTGTTTTATACACTAAACAAGTTCCATCTCAAAACCCATTTGAAACCAAATTTCTATGTTTGGAATACTTTATTTGTAATAAATTATATATATATATATAGTGAATTTATTTTCATATTTACATTTTAAACTTCTATTTAATACAATCCAAATATTTTCTTTTTCTGAAAATATTAGTTTAAATCAATTCGATCTAATCGAATTCAAATTAGAAATCCATATGGATTTATTTTAATTCAATTCTCATTCCAACCATTGGAATAATTTCCTCATTCCTTATTAACATAATTCCTAATCCTTCATTTAAATTAATTTTTGAATTTAAATATTTAAATTATCCAAATGATAATTTTCACCTTTCTTTATAAACATCAATTATTTTTCTTGTTTATATTTTTAAACAAGTCCTGATTTCAAACTCATTTTTGAAATTAAATTTCTACTTTGGAAAAATAAATTTCCCCTTTCTAAATTCACATTTGAATTTACATTTTTCCCAAATTATCTAAATGATAATTTTCCCATTTCATTTATATACACTGTTTATAAATTCAACTTCAATTCCCCTGCATTATTATTCAATTTATAAACATCGTTTATAAATTTTAGTACTTCAATTTCCCGTATTATTAAATTTATAAACATCGTTTATAAATTTCAATACTTGTTTTGTTTATTCAAAACAAGTTAATATTTCTCAGTCCATTTGAAATTCAAATTCTATTTTTGAAAAATAGAATTTTCCTCTTTAAGTTACAAAATCCATTTTCACGATATTTAATAAATCAACATCTAGGGCCAGTGACATTCAACCAATCAAAAACGCCTAATTTATCAAACACATATTTTCCAATACACCATATATGATAATATATGTGAAACAACAAATAATAATATTTTTGAGGAATCATGTTGGATCCCTCCAACTTGTTTTCCTACATCCACAGATGTTAGCCAACATAAATAATACCTATCCTGCTTCAAGGCAGGATATCGCGGTATAGAAGGTCATCCACTATCATAACGTGGGGTGTATAGGGTCATTTGCTAATGACACTGCGGGCATCCGCTAATGATACTGCGGGAATCCAACCACTAATATATATATATAATAACCACAAACACAACCTAAATAACTAATATATTATAATCACGACAGATAAAAATAAATAAGCGCATCCAAGCAGCCAACAATTTATTTTTAACGATAAAATGTGAGATTTACACACCTGATTTAATTTGCCAAATATCTAGTTTAAATTCCATGCTGTCGCATTTATGAATCGTCTCGAATAAATCCATAGTACATCTGTGATTATTTAAATTTTAAATTATCGATCAACTATTATAAATTTTAAATTAACTATTTAACTAAATAAACTTCACTAATCTAATTAAATAAAAGACCTTAACTAAATTAAATATAATTAATTTACCTTAATCCACTATTAACACATCTTCTCCTCTCCGATCGTTGTTCAAACATGCTTCATCCCAACCCTGTCGACTTTGTGCTTCATGATGGAGATAGTGACCTAGAGCTCTTCAAGTCGCTATAGTAAATCAACGACAGTATTCAGTTTGGAAAGAAGAAGGAAAAAACAAAAATCCTCCACGTAAAACTTCATTCTACTGTGAATATATGTGTACCTTTCAATCCAACACCAACTATCCCTTGTTCATCATGGCCTTAACCTTAATGGCGGTCGCTCCAGTCTCCATGTCGAGCATCAAGGAACCAGCGATCTTCAACTTCAATCAACATTTCCAAACCCTAAATCGCGAGCCTCATACAGACTCCATCGCACTTCAAATTTCAACAATCGATGATCTCAACATCCCTAAAATCGATAAACTATGTTCCGCGATATCTGAAATCGCACACCCCCTTAAAACAACATCGCGGTCTTCAAACAAAACTCTGCATCGAAGTCCCAACCCTCACCAGTAGCCGCGAGTGCCAGTCCCCTTCGAGCCTTACGCGAGCTCCTAAATTGCACGCCCCTATACTGTTGCCTTTAAAAAGATGTCGCAATGCTCAAATCCCTTCCTTTTTTCCTTTTTAAATGTGGATTTGGTTTTCGGTTTATCTGAAGAATAAATAACAAAAAGGGGTACTGCAGATTTTAGTCGGAATGAGGAATGAAGGAAATGGGAAGGTATTTCCTTTTGACCACTGTAATTTCTTTGTTATGGATGGGACTGCGTTGTATTCATAGCAGAGTGGGAAGAACATTTGAAATTAAGCTCATGTGGCATTGCGAGTTTCTGTATAAGAAATTACAAAAGAGGTAGGCGCGATTTATAGATGATGTAACTTAGGCATTAAGGGACTTGTTTGTGAAAGGTAAAATGGTAGGGTAGGCTAAGTACATTATTATTAAATACGATTTGATTTTGATTTAATTGCGATTTGAGTTCGATCTTATCCATTGAATTTTATAATAATATAATTCAGGGTTCCGAATTCCAATTCGAGCGCAACAACCGACGTTTCTAACGTTATAACACTACTCTGAAAACACTGGGACAGGTTTCGAAGTCCAGTTCCATCATATGGAGAAGATATTAATTTAAATCGATATAAATTCAAAACAATTAATTTCTCGATAATAATAATATTATTATTATTGTTTAGATTCAAATTAGAATTTACACAGATCATCAGAATTATCTTGATTCAGTTCTAACTTCGAATTTATTTATTTGTTGTTTTCGTATTAGTATTACTATATATATTCGAAATAAATCATATTTCGATTATTAAATCGATAAATCAATATAAAAATTGATTTATATTATCAATTCAATATTTAAAACCATATTAAATATTAAAATAAATTGTTTGAAAAATCCGGTTCGTTACATTTTTCCCCCTTAAAAGAATTTCGTCCCCGAAATTACTAAGGTAGGAAAAATGCTATGAACTCGTTCACTTTCCAAAAACACACTTATGTTTAACCTCAACATTTCATTCACATGCTTTCGAGTTCATCCAAATTGATTCTATCAATTTATTTACTTTAATTCATTAACTTGCTTAAGTTAAATTTTAGTTCCCGAGTTTTCATTTCAAACCCTTTTCAAATCATATAAATATATACATATATCTATTTCCATTTCAAATTCAAAACATTTGAATTTTCAAACCAACTTGTTTTCTTTCAAACAAAGTTTCAGCAAAACTTTTCTAAGGTAGCAAATTCATCACTTAGATCTCAAAAACGAACACTGACGATGTTGTAGTCATCATCAGAATTATTTTCCAGCCACTGAAGTGAGTTCAGTGCTTTATCACTTTCAAAATCCATCTGAAATGGTTTTCATTCAAATGCTTTCAAAATAACGCTATATTACTTTATATTCATTAGAAAAATATTTTTCCAACTACCCAGGATTTAAATCGCAAATTTTGGTTTTAATTCAACTTTAATTCATCTCAATTGCATATTTCATTCATATACAAATTTTATTCGGTTATAGATAACCATTCTAATTCTTATAATCTCATTTGATTATAATAATGCCAATCAACACATCCATATAATATAATAATTTTAGAAAATTATTCATTTCATATAAAAATAGAATTTTGGATAAAATTATTTCATTTACCCACTTTAAAACAATATTTTGTCAAATTTCTCCGTTCAAGTGTTTAGAAATTCCAATCGACTTCGTGGCGTCCCACGATTCAATCAGAATTCATAAACCACTCAATAGAATAGCCAACACCACACAAAACAATTTTTATATCAATTAACAAATACGCTCTCTCGTATATATACACTCAACTCATTTTAGGGTACTACTGACCCTATCTCTAATGAGCACAACCCACCAAAGCCTAGATGTTCGGTCAACCTAAGCTTTGATACCACTGTAGCGAACCGTAAATCCGTACTATCTGAGTTGACTACATACATCACATGTCCAACACAAATATCACAGAAATACGAATCATTTTTTTAAGAAGAAAAAGGTAGAAGAAGAACAGAAATAACAACATAGAATCTCACAATGCAGCGGAATAAAATATAACATATATAGCAGCTTTTGAAATACAAATTTTTTTACTGTATAACATATCATTATCAAAGTATCACTATCAGGGTACAACTTATAACACAGTAAAAATAATAACTAAATAACACTGAAGCGTCCTGCTCCAAGCTCCTTTAGATAAATCTATAAAATTCTAAACTACCTGACTGCCCGCACAAATTTGGGCACCCAAGAGTTTAGGTAAAACAAAACAAAATAAACTCTGGGTCAGTCATTGGACTTGTATGAGTAAACAATTTAAAACAATTTGAGAAAATAAACGATATCTCATTTGACCATGTCGTATAACACGGAACGGGGTTTTCCCTTATGAGAATCCAAAATACTTGATTTAACTTTCAAAATCCTTTTGAAAGAAACGATAATATTTGTATCAAAACTCTTTTGATATTGTAATAGTGTCTAAATCAAATAAATAGAAATCTGGATGAATGCTTTCATCTCAGGCTCCATATATATATATATATATATATATATATATATATATATATATAATATACACTCAAAACCGCAAGCACTTATTGGATAATGCATTTCCAACTATGACAAGGTATGGAACCACCTTCCGATAGTGTATGTCTAAAGGAGAATACACTGGGTTCAACAAGAACATCCTGCAACCCGGCCACATATGACCCACCACTCATTTCGCTTGAGTATATCAAATTTATATCACCAACGGTTGGGATCAGCAACCGTTCTCCCGAATGGGACAGCATCGAATAGAATAAGGAATTAAATGAATTTCTCTAGATAGGTGATAATACACCCTAATGGAAGCTACCCACTTAGCCATGCTGCCTGCCCGATTTTTGTCATTTCCGGGTTGTTGAGGCCTGAGGCTACGATTACTTATTATTCATTGTTAACACAATCACTTTGAACGTCACATTGTCATATCCGTTAATCATTAACTAATTTGCACGAATATATTCTATATATTATGCTAAGAGAATAAATGCTCCGCCACCATATATATTTGTACAGACCAACATATGCGATCATTGGATATACACTGTCAGACACTCGTCCATATACGTTCGTTCCGGGACTGAACGAAACCGAAGGCACAATTTCTATTAATAGAAAAAGTCTTTACACTTTACTCCATCTTCGATTATCTTCATATAATCTTATTTGCATCGCTACTACCAATACGGAGTAGTTCTCGAATAATAATCCAACCTGTCTCTCCATATTGGCAAACACTTTGATAGTCGGTTATTTGACTATCGAAGAAAAACAAACATTCATTCAAAGCATCAAACAAATCACTTGGCCTTTTAATTAATATTTCATTAGTTAAAACAGTTCTCCATTTCCTTATCCATATTCATTAACATGATATTTTGATAATCATCTTGGCCTCTTATGCTATTTGGAAGATATATCCAAATATCAGCTTCGTTTATTTTCTATATTTAGAAAATATCCTTTATTTGCAATTGGAAAACATTCCAATTACTTATCTCTTTCATGACCATTTATTTCTATACTGAGGAAATATTTATTATTATATTTCCAAAATTTTCGCTTACTTGGGTTAAAACGATTGTTGTGTAAAACACCGTTACAACAGCCTAAAATACCGCATTCGGCTAACTCTTATTCAAACATTTATCTTCGAGATTGAATCTTGCTATTTATCGATAAAAAATGAAATCAATCAAGTTGGGTATAACTACCTCTCAGAACTTCACTGAAAACATTATTAACTTCAAAACAGACAAAACCACTTACCTCGAATAATCCACATCATATAAAGCCAATTATTCATTTTTAAAACGTATATACATTTCTCTTTCAATTACCAGACTATTAATTTCCTTTTTGTTTATAATATTCTATTTTAAATTCGTTTCCTTATCGAATTCAATATATATTGATATACTGATTTTCTAGCTATCCAATTTTCTTTAAAATATCCTAACTCCTTAAATTTTCGGAAAATTTCGCCATAACCTCCTTTGTACCGGTCAATAGTTCAAACCTCAACTCGCCTCTCTAGGCCCTTTTCATTCAAAAAGAAAATCTAAAAGCCAAGTGGCTTGCCGATTCGATGCATAAAATCTCATATGGAATTAAACGTATACCTTTTTGTCGGGCACACAAATTATAATCTTTATACACTTCATCCCATACCTGTCTAACACATGTTCACCGGTTTCCAATTTATCCCAACTAAATTCAGTCATTCCTAACTCCATTCGCCAATTTATTCTTTTAAATTAGCTCTTTTGCTAAATCCCTTTAGTTATAACATATCATGTTCAGATACAAATATTTACTTGCTTATAAACCAAATTGAATTCCATTTCAAATTCTATTTTCAAATTCTATTTTCAAATTCATACTTGAATTTATAATTCCATATTTATCCGATGATAATTATTTCACTTTATAAACATCGTTTATAGATTTTCTTCCTTGTTTTATACATTAAACAAGTTCCATTTCAAAACCCATTTGAAACCAAATTTCTATGTTTGGAATACTATATTCATAATAATATATATATACAGTGAATTTATTTTCATATTTAAAATTTAAACTTCTATTTAATACAATCCAAATATTTTCTTTTTCTGAAAATATTTGTTTAAATCAATTCGATCTAATCGAATTCAAATTATAAATCCATATGGATTTATTTTAATTCAATTCTCATTACATCCATTGGAATAATTTCCTCGTTCCATATTAACATAATTCCCAATCCTTAATTTAAATTCATATTTGAATTTAAATATTTAAATTATCCAAATGATAATTTTCACCTTTCTTTATAAACATCAATTATTTTGCTTGTTTATATTTTAAACAAGTTTTGATTTCAAATTCATTTTTGAAATTAAATTTCTACTTTGGAAAAATAAATTTCCCCTTTCTAAATTCACATTTGAATTTACATTTTTCCCAAATTAAGTGAATGATAATTTTCCCATTTCATTTATAAACACTGTTTATAAATTAAACTTCAATTCCCCTGCATTATTATTCAATTTATAAACATCATTTATAAATTTTAGTACTTCAATTTCCCATATTATTAAATTTATAAACATCATTTATAAATTTTAATACTTGTTTTGTTTATTCAAAACAAGTTAATATTTCTCAGCTATTCGAAATTCAAATTCTATTTTTGAAAAATAGAATTTTCCTTTTTAAGTTACAAAATCCATTTTCACGATATTTTATAAATTAACATCTAGTGCCAGTGACATTCAACCAATCAAAAACACCCAATTTATCAACCACATATTTTTCAACACACCATATGTGATAATATTTGTGAAACAACAAATAATAATATTTTTGAGGAATCCAGTTGGATCCCTCCAACCTGTTTTCTTGCATCCACAGACGTTAGCCAACATAAATTATACCCATCCTGCTTCAAGGCAGGATATCGCGGTATAGAAAGTCATCCACTATCAAAGCATGGAGCATATAGGGTCATCCGCTAATGATACTGCGGGAATCCATCCACCAATATATTTATATATATATATAATAACCACAAACACCAAGCCTAAATGTGACGATCCCAAAATCTGTGTGACGGTATTAAGGATAATCATTGGAATATAACACATCAATCATCCTAGCAGAGTACAGATAATAGAGAAAACAATAAATAAAATAATTTTACATAGATATGACAGCGGATTCATAACATGTACCAACATCAGAATTGCACAACGTAGGATATAACTTAGTAAATAAAGGGGGAATGATCGGTCACCATCGCCATAGGCGGAATATATACATACGGTGAGACCTAATAAGTGTATTAGTCTACATCGCCGATGGAGGTACATATACATACGATAATAAGTATTGGAAGTAAAACAGTCTGCATCGCCCGTGCCGGAATCATAATATATATACAATAATGGCGGAAAATGTCAAAGTCATCTCGGTGAAGTCAGCCTAGCCATGAGCCAAAAGTGCACTCCATACTACAGTGCTGAGCCAAAACAACCTGTCACCTGTGAACTAGGCTGCCCATGTGAAAATAAGGGCACCCGCGTTTGCAAAGTGAAACAAACAACGAGTCAGTCATGGGGACTGGTATGAGAAATCTATTTAACAGGTTAAAACAACAGTAATAAGGCAAATCATAAGACCACGCCACTCTCGCGGAACGGTTTACTCCAGTGATTACTAGTGCATTTTAAACAAGGTAAATTCTTTAAAACAATGCAATGCTTTTAAAAAGAATGTAGCCATTATAAGACTCAAGTCCCATCATACAATGCAGCGCAAGCCGGAGGGTAGAGTTTTACCTTATAATGGCCAAATATGCTTAATACGTGTAAAGAAAAATCATTTGATATTATTACTAGTGCATATATGTTTCAAAAACGAATAGCATCATAAATACCAATCATAGGCGGCATAGATACCATCTACTATGTCGCCATACTAGTTCTACAATCGAATCCGTTATTTCGTATTGGAAATTGGATTTCCGTCATGAGTCGAGGCAAGGGGCAAGCTCCTCTCTGCTTCGAGACATTCTAGCAAATGCCTCAGGACTACACACTCTGGGTAATCCTTGGATCTTCAGGGCCGGTCCACACTTAGGTTAGTGGATTAGTATTCCTGAACACACGTTTCCCGGTCCTTACAAACCTAATATCGAGGCGCCTCGCATTCCAACAACCACATAGGTGAAAAGTAGATATAAATGTCAGGGCTGGTAGGTCACTAACACCACCATAGCTACAAAGAAACGTCGTGCTCTCCCCGCAGTCCTTATCCCGTTTTTAACTCATACCGAGGTGTGAGGCTCGTGAATCCATGCTATACACAAAGCCAGGCCACGTAGGCCGTGCTTTGATCATCGAACACAAGACTTTGCTTTGCAACAGAAGCCTTGATCACTGCATCTTGGCATGCCACATAGGCAATCCACTCCATACGACTGATTTCTATCGATATATAACCTCTGAGCTCGTACGTCTCAGAGAAGGGCGTTAAGCAAAAGAATAAATTCTCTGCTGCCAAACAGATATATATTTAACAGAGATCAATCAGTATAGAACAAAATCCAATGTCAGACACATAGTCCATTTACAAGTCTGTTCTGGGTCTGAACGAAACCGGAGGCACCAAATTCCTCGTATATCCGTACAATCAACACATACGTTCAGACGGCTACTACTTCCGTTCCTTCACGGTAGCTACTCCAATCAGGAACCTCGGCAGCGCCCATCCAACCGATACGAAGATCGTCGGTCTTGAATCGTCTTTGTATTTTCCAATTCGAATCGTTCGATCAATTGTTTGAAATGAGGGTTAGCTCGGCCTTTTCAATTAATTTACGTAATTAGAATTCAAATCAATTCTTTCCATGGTTATATTATTCGACATTCATATTTCAGTTCTTTAGTATAATTTCCATGTCAAACACATACAACCATCAAATATCAAGCAGATCAAGCCAAATTGGTTTATTTCCAATCCATGTTGCTTATAATATTTTATAATGATTTTTCGCCATTTTTATTTATTTAAAAATAGCCATATTTAATTAAACGATGTTTCAGGTCGTGCCGTGGCACTGGCGCTGTTTTTCCCTAATTTGTTTTACACATATCAGAAAATCTAACCGTTGGATTTCTACAAAGTCTATGTCCCTGGGAAGATATTCCCAAAGCGAACCCAACGGTTCCAGTTTCGTGAAAATCCGACGGTCGGATCTTCCACACTAGTCGTTTGAAGTTACGGTTTCAAAATTCGAACTACAGCGTCGTTATTCGATTTAATTTAATTATATTTAAATTTATATATAAGTATCAACGATTTTGGCGCTGTTTTTCTTCAGATTTGAATTAAACATTCCAAACAATCCCACCGTTGGATTTTTACAAGGTTGGTGCCGTTGGAAAGATATTTCCAAGGCGAACCCAGCGGTTGCGGTTTCGAGAAAATACGATGGTCGGATTTCCCTTACTAATCGATTCAAATTACGATTTCAAAACACGAACTGCACGGCTTCGATTCCTTTCAATTCTATTTATATTTATATTTATATATATATATAGTTCATTCTTTAATTTCAATATCGTTTTCACTTCAAATATTTCAATCATGCCTTTATATTTCGAAAAATTTCGCCATAACCTCCTTTGTACGTGAAGGGGTTTGGAAATTTATTGGGCCGTGTTAGGTACCCAATAAATCCTATAAAGCATCCACATATTTATAGTGATATATTCTGGTGTTTACAGGGGAGCGTGTATGGATAATAACTCCAGAGAATAAATTCTCGTCACCCTGTCAAGCCTGAGGGAGCGTGTATTTTTAATTACTCCAGAGGATAAATCCTCGTCACCTCGTCCCGTGTGGGAATAAATAGTCCATGTGCCGTATCTAATGACTAGAGAGACGTGATTATTGTCAACTCCAGACCCATGTGGGGTTTTTTATTAATCTGGCAATTTATCGTTATATTTTATATAGTCCATATCAGTCATCAGTTCAACCTGTAATATATAATCATCGTCATACAGGCCTCTCGCTCATATGGTAAATCTTCAACCTCGTCACACAAGCTCCAAATGCTTATGTGGAATATGATGAAGTATGCCTATCGTCGAGGAGTATGTCATGCAGTGTATTTCAAATTTAATTGTTACTATCCTACGACGATGTTTTTTATTACACACGGAATTATCAGCACTCCGCATCCAATGGCATTCACAGGATTTGATATAAAAATAGAATTGTACAGCCAACTCATCAAGGCTTACCTATTTGTCGGGCATGCAAATAATTTCTTTACTCTACAGCTAATCCATTATCCATGTTCGACACATGTATATATATGCAGAACAAAGCTAATAATAATATTTCTAACGAACTAATATTTATTTCAACACATGTATATTTTTATCAAAACGTATACATGATAAAAGTAATATTTTTATCATCAAAAATATTTATTCAACACGTGAATGTTTTTAACACTTCATATTCACAATAAAAATGAAATTTTTATTGTCTATTCAATTTATTTTAAAATACGAATAACATTCAACACATGAATTTCAATTCAACGAATGAATTTCAATTCAACACATGAATATTCTCTATAGTTTGTATATATATAAAATGTGACTTTTATCGTTAAAGCTATTTATTTAAAATACGAATAACATTAAACACATGAATTTCAATTCAACGAATGAATTTCAACTCAACACATGAATATTCTCTATAGTTTGTATATATATAAAAATGTGATTTTTATCGTTAAAGCTATTTATTTAAAATACGAATAACTTTCAACACATGAATTTCAATTCAACGAATGAATTTCAACTCAACACATGAATATTCTCTATAGTTGTTATATATATAAAAATGTGATTTTTATCGTTAACTCTATTTATTTAAAATTCGAATAACATTCAACACATGAATTTCAACTCAACGAATGATTTTCAATTCAACACATGAATATTGGTTTCAACATATGTAATTAATTTCAACAAATGAAAATTATTCTAACACATGAATATTTCAGAAAATTACGGTAGCATAACGGCAGGGTAGTTAAAACCGGGTTCGTCCCTAGTACGGCTCCTCGCTCTACCATAAAACCTCGCGGTTTTTGACAATGGGGATCATGCATCTAATTCGCACGTAGGCGGCATGTTTTATTTTCATTTCCACAATCCTATTCTAATTTGTTTCAACCACAAGAGGGTATTTTTCAACCACAAAGGTATTTTTCAACCACAATATCAACCACAAACAATTATTTCCAGCCATTCGTCATACTATATATTTTCACGCCAATCATAAGCAATAAATATCGTCCATGGTCTGTGGACGAGGGGAGTATATATATATATATATATATATATATATATTATTGCTATATTTCACTTGCATTTAAACACAGTTCAAAGCATATATGTTTCATACAACGCTTGTATAATTTATACATCGCTAATATAACTTATACAACACATGTACATGAGGTATACAATGTGTATATAATTTACACTTCGCATATATAATTTATACAACATGATTTCCATTCACACAATTTAATTTAGATTCCTCACATTGGTTTTTGAAGTGCTAAAAATCGTATGTAGATCAGAAAAATCCGCGGCTTTTGCTAGATGGTAGAGAGCCTCCCTGCGGTCCCGATGTTTCCTGTTTCATCGAATTTCGTTAAAACACTAAAATGATATGATTTTTCAAAGTTTTGCAACACTTAAAAGTGTTATTTTCAATTCAGAAATTTCAGAGCAAATATTTTTTCAAACCTTCGAAACTAGGTTTATAATTTTCGATCGATCTGTGCAGTTTCATCACGATCGGATGCTGCAATATCGAAGAGCTTCGAACAGGCATTCCAGCGCCTGTGGTGGCAGCGAACTCGATGGCCCCGCTGATGCTCGGCGGCGCTCCAAAGGTGGTAACTTCCTAGCTGAAATTCGACGCAAATACCAGATGGTTTCAGTCGAGGCTTGGATTGAGTGAAAGAGGTGGGGAAGGCGATCGGAAAAGCCAATTGGAGGGGGTGGCGAAAACGCCTGTGGCGGCGGCGATCAGTCTTGGAAGTTTGAAGGGGTTCCGTCGTTCGTTCGTAGGAGGGTTGACTGACTTTTTCAGAAGAGAGAGAAAAGTGAGGATATTTTCTATTATATTCAATTTTTAAATTCCTAAAATATCCTTTTTAACCAACGTACACCAATTTCAACCCAATGACTGTCTCCCCTGGCTAAATACCCCCATTTCGGACATAATGGGATATGTTTCGTTGGCCAATTCGACTGTTACAGTCTGTTATTTTTCAAATTAAAGTATAAAACATTTAATATTCAATTTGAACGTACGTTTCAATTTGCCAGGGCCACAAACTGAATCGAAAAATTCCAGAAAATAAATCTAGCTTTGTTTTGACGATACGGTCCCAACAAAACTAGTTTCGTCGAATTCTGAGATCGTATGCAAAATGGCCATTTTCAGGTCGACCCATTTTAACAGAAATTAACCAATCACATTTTCTTTTGCCCCGCTCACATACTAGCTTCAAAAATTATGAAATTTGAAACCTAGCAATAGTTTGACATCCTGGATCCAACAAAAGTGGTTTCGTCGAATTTCGAGGTCGTATGCAAAATATCTATTTTCAAGGGCTATACATTCTATATAGCGACCTTTCTGAAAATTCATTTGGCTATAACTTTTGATTCCTGTTATGAAACTTCGATTTTTTAGATTCGTTAGAAAGGTATTCATTAACAGATTTAAATATTTTTAGTTTCACTAAAATCTGTTATATTTTCCACCCGGTACAGTCAGACAAAGTTTGTATTCAAATTTTCAAACTACCTCACTATCCCCAATTCATTACTTTATTGAAATATGCTATTTCAGTGTTTTAAATTCCTTGACAATAGCCAATTTTAAAAATTTTAAATTGGTTCACATTTTCCGGATTATTACAATCTCCCCCACTTAAAACTTTTCGTCCTAGAAAAGGAAACAACAGCAAAGTAGGAAACAAAATGTAAATGCAAAGTATTGAAAAGGTACCTTGCACCGGAGTTAGTCAGAGATGCCCACTCTGCATTTGGGGTAGGCTTTCTTAATGCTTTCCTCAGTTTCCTAAGTATAGTCTCTAGGATCACTACTCCACTGCACTTTAACTAAATGAATCTTTTTACTCCTTAGCTCTCTAGTTTCTTTGCCAACGATCTTCAATGGCTCTCTTCTGGCTACTAATTCTGGAGTTATTTCCAAGTCCTATTGTGCTGCTTCTTCTACAACATGATCCAGATCATGTACATGTTTTCTGAGTTGAGACACGTGGAACACATCATGCACTCTAGGCAACCAATCAGGTAATGAAACCCTATATGCAAGAGTTCTAATCCGTTCAAGTATAGGAAAGGGACCAATGAATCTCGGTGCCAACTTCCCAGTTTTGCCAAATTTGATTACTTCCTCATCGGAGAAACTCTTAAATAAGCATAATCGCCAACGACAAATGAGAAATCTCTTCTTCTCGCATCAGCATGACTTTTCTGTCGGCTTTGTGCGGTTTTCAATCGCTTCTTGATGAAATTGACTTTATCTGATGCTTCTCGAATCATATCGGGCCCTAACACAAGTCTGTTGCCAGGTTCTACCCAACATGCGGGAGATCTGCACGGTCTACCGTATAATGCTTCAAATAGCGACATTCTCAAACTTGCTTGATAGCTATTGTTATAAGAGAATTCGGCTAAATGTAAGTGATCTTCCCATGACCCGGCAAAAACAATTATGCAAGCCCGCAGTAAATCTTCTAGAATTCTATTCACCCGCTCAGTTTGGCCGTCTGTCTGAGGGTGATAAGTGGTGCTTAGATTCAATTTGGTTCCCGATTCTGTCTGGAATGCTTCCCAGAATTTGTTAGTAAATAGGGGATCTCTATCACTGACTATATTGAGCGGCACTCCATGTAGTTTAACTATTTCTTTGAAGTAAATCTGTGCTAAACTTTGAGCCGTTCTGTTGGATCCGACAGGTATGAAATGGGCAGTCTTCGTGAAGCGATCTACGATCACCCATATACTGTCGTTTCCTTTCTTAGTTCGAGGCAAACCATCAATGAAGTCCATCGAAATCTGCTCCCACTTCCATCCTGGGATATTTAATGGTTGTAATAGTCCAGCCAATTTCTGCTGATCGCTCTTAACTTGTTTACAGGTGGAACACCGGCTAACATATATTGAAATGTCCCTCTTTAAAGCCCTCCACCAGAATGTGCGCTTGATATCGTTATACATTTTTCTCACACCGGGATGGATGCTTAGTTTGGACTTATGACATTCATCAAGTATTTCTTTTCGAAGCTCTGGAAGATTTGGGATGCAAATCCCGCCCTTTAATCTAAGAACTCCATTATCATCGAGTCGGAAACTTGTGGATTCACCTCCCTTGACTCTCTGACTGATTCTCTGAATAAATTCATCGTCTTTCTGAAGGTCTGAAATCTTGTCAATCAATGAAGACGTGATGATAAAACTGGCGATGATTTCATTCTTTCTGCTGAGTGCATCTGCTACCACATTGGCTTTCCCTAGAGTGTATAGAATCTCAAAATCGTATGCTGCAAGGAATTCTAACCAATGCTGTTGTCTCAAGTTTAGATCTTTCTAAGTGAATAGATACTTCAATGATTGATGATCGGTAAATAGTTCGAACTTCTCGCCTAATAAATAATGCCTCCAGATTCTCAAAGCAAACACGATAGCCAATAACTCAAGATCATGAGTTGCATAGTTTCTTTCATGCGGCTTCAGCTGACGGATGGCATAAGCGACAACTTGGCCTTTTTGCATTAATACTGCGCCTAGCCCTCTAATAGAAGCATCCGTCCATACAGTCATGTCTTGGTTGCCTTCTATAATGATCAATACCTGAGCCGTTGTCAATTTCAGTTTCAGCTCCTGGAAAGCTTCTTCACATTCGGGAGTCCATTCGAATTTCTCATGCTTCTTTGTAAGCTTTGTTAATACACCAGATATCTTTGAAAAATCATGTACAAATTTCCGATAGTAACTAGCCAATCCAAGGAAACTTCGAACTTCTGTGGGGGTAGTAGGCTGTTTCCAGTTCTGAATCGCTGTAATTTTGCTTGGATCTACAGCAATCCCTTCTTTCAATACGACATGGCCAAGGAACTTAACTTCATCCTGCCAGAGGACACACTTAGAAAATTTAGCTTTCAAAACATTTCTCCTCAGAATTATCAATACTTGTTTTAAATGTTTTGCATGCTCGCCTTCCGACTTGGAGTAGATTAAAATGTCATCGAAGAAGACTAGAACAAATTTATTCAATACACCACGGAACACTCTGTTCATAAGATCGACGAAGTATGCCGGAGGGTTACACAACCCGAACGGCATTACTAACCATTCGTAGAATAAATCGGGACCCCTGAAGGCTGTCAAAGGAACACAGTCTTCGGCTATACGTAATTGGTGGAAACCTGTAGCTAGGTCCATTCCGGAGAATACTGTCGCCCCATTTAATTGATCTAACAGATCGTCTATCCGTGGCAAGGGATATTTGTTCTTAAGTGTCTGCTTATTGAGATCTCAGTAATCAACACAAAGTCGTAGAGTACCGTCTGACTTCGGGACAAACACTACTGCTGCTCCCCAAGCTGAAAAGCTCGGTCTGATCAGACCTTTCCAAAGCAATTCTCGAGTTTGGCTACCTAACTCTTCTTTTTCTTTCGGGGCCATTCTTCTAATTGGATGTACTACTGGTCGGGCGTTAGGAATTAGATCTATTCTAAATTCAATTTCTCTTTGCGTAGGTAAGTTTTCGACTTCTTCAAACACATCCGCATAGTTTTTAACGACCGGTATCTTTTCTAACGAAGTGGGAGTAACTTCCAAGGAAGACCAAAATTCTTTTCTATTTGGATCAGAACCGAGACATGGTATAGTGATATGCCCAAGTTTTGTTTTAACTTTCATGATTCTTTCGGCACATCTAACTTTAGCCTTATATTTTGTCAACCTGTCCAACCCAAGTATAACATCAAATTCGGAAAGGTCCATGACAATCACTTTAAAAGGAAATCGATAACAAGAATATGAGGCGGGTACATTACAATATGAGCCGAGAATAGTAGAACCTCCTATCGGATTTTGAACTTTAATTGGTTCTTTAAGCTTCCTTGGATTCAATTTTAACTTGTGAACAATATTACTAGAAATGAAGCTACGTGATGCACCAGTATCAAAAAGTACAGAAACAGGAATATTTTTAATGGTTCAAGACGTCGGGTTTACCTGATCCATCGGTGATAGCTGGCGGGGTATCCCCGTCATAAACATGAGCTACCTATGCATTTTGCTTTAAAGGACAATTCCTGCTATAATGCCCTTTCTTATGGCAATTGTAGTATTCGGCTGAGCTGTGGTCTGGATTTGCCTTTAGCTTCTTTGGGGCTTTGCACACATTAGAAAAATGTCATGTCTTTCCGAGTTGTAGCATCTTCCTTTGGGTATCTTTCCAGATTGCTGAGTAGCGGCCGCTGAAATGCTAGACTCTGGCTGATCTCCTGAAGCTTTGCGCTTGTTTCCAGCTTGGCTTTTGGCGCGGTCTTGGTTGGAAAGTCTTTCATCCAGATCTTCATAATTGCAGGCCATTTCCACTAGTTATGAGAATGAGAGTTTGATGTTGCTCATGGCCCTGTCATGGTACTTGCGCCGTAGCCCAAATATAAACCTCTTATTCTTAGCTTTGGTTGTCATAATAAGCTCTGGAGCATAGCGCGACAGCTGAGTGAATTTGTTGAGATAGTCTTGGATAGAGAGATCTCCCTGCTGGAGATTAGCAAACTGATCACGCATCCGCTCTATGGCCTGCTCAGGTACGAACTTCTCCTTGAACATGGTCTTGAATTGCTCCCAGGTCCTAACAGTACCCGCCACATCTTCGGAGGTGATGGCATCCCACCACAACTCGGCTTCTTCCTGCAAGAGCCAAATACCTAGACGTGCCTTGTTGTGGGTCCCCAATCCCATGCCCTCAAAAATCTTTTCACAAGTCTTCAACCAAGCAATAGCCTCTGTCACTGTACCAAGGCCAGAAAAGGGTTTCCCTCCCACGTTCTTGTATCTCTTTGCTACTCTGTCAAGCTCAAAGTCCTGGGGTGCTGGTGGTTGTATAATAGGGCCCTCCTCAGCTACGGGGATACTCCCCCATCCTCCTGCTCTGCCTGCTCAGCCTCCTCGGCCACCTCTGGCTGCTGCTACTCGTGTAGCCATTAGATTGAGTACTGTATAAGCAAGAAAAGAGTTAAGCTCACAGAAATGATAACTTTCATATATGATAAAGCAGGGGAACATAAGGAAAGATAATGATGTACTGATCAAATTGTTTTGCTAATCTGCTTAGCTCATTTTAGGACATCACTAATCCTATCTCTAATGAGCTACTCGCCTTAGAATACTACTGATTCTATTCTGACGAGGTGTTTAATGTGTTAGATTCCGGAACTAAGGTTAACCAAAGCTCTGATACCAACTGTGACGATCCCAAAATCCGTGTGACGGTATTAGGATAATCATTGGAATATAACACATCAATCATTATAGCAGAGTACAGATAATAGCGAAAACAATAAATAGAATAATTTTACATAGATATGACAACGGATTCATAACATGTAACAACATCAGAATAGCATAACGTAGGATATAACTTAGTAAATAAAGGGGGAATGATCAGTCACCATCACCATAGGCGGAATATATACATACAGTGAGACCTAATAAGTGTATCAGTCTACATCGCCGAAGGCGGTACATATACATATGATAATAAGTACTGGAAGTAAAACAGTCTGCATCGCCCGTGGCGGAATCATAATATATATACAATAATGGAGGAAAATGTCAAAGTCATCTCGGTGAAGTCAGCCTCGCCATGAGCCAAAAGTGCACTCCATACTACAGTGCTAAGCCAAAACAACCTGTCACCTGTGAACTAGGCTACCCGTGTGAAAATAAGGGCACCCGCGTTTGCAAAGTGAAACAAACAACAATTCAATCATGGGGACTGGCATGAGAAATCTACTTAACAGTTTAAAACAAAATTAATAAGGCAAATCATAGGACCACGCCACTCTCGCGGAACGGGTTTACTCCAGTGAATGCCAGTGCATTTTAAACAAGGTAAATTCTTTAAAACAACGCAATGCTTTTAAAAAGAATGTAGCCATTATAAGACTCAAGTCCCATCATATAATGCAACGCAAGCCGGAGGATAGAGTTTTACCTTATAATGGCCAAATATGCTTAATACGTGTAAAGAAAAATCATTTGATATTATTGCTAGTGCATATATGTTTCAAAAACGAATATCATCATAAATATCAATCATAGGCAGCATAGCTACCATCTACTATGTCGCCATGCTAGTTCTACAATCGAATCCGTTATTTCGTATTGGAAATTGGATTTCCGTCATGAGTCGAGGCAAGGGGCAAGCTCCTCTCCGCTTCGATACATTCTAGCAAATGCCTCAGGACTACACACTCTGGGTAACCCTTGGATCTTCAAGGTCGGTCCACACTTACGTTAGTGGATTAGTATTCCTAAACACACGTTTCCCGGTCTTTACAGACCTAATATCGAGGCGCCTCACATTCCAAAAACCACATAGGTGAAAAGTAGATATAAATGTCAGGGCTGGTAGGTCACTGACACTACAATAGCTACAAAGAAACGTCGTGCTCTCCCCGTAGTCCTTATCCCGTTTTTAACTCATACCAAGGTGTGAGGCTCGCAAATCCACGCTATACACAAAGCCAGGCCACGTAGGCCATGCTTTGATCATCGAATACAAGACTTTGCTTTGCAACAGAAGCCTTGATCACTGCATCTTGGCATGCCACATAGGCAATCCACTCCATACGACTGATTTCTATCGATATATAACCTCTGAGCTCGTACGTCTCAGAGAAGGGCGTTAAGCAAAAGAATAAATTCTCCGCTGCCAAATAGATATATATTTAACAGAGATCAATCAGTATAGAACAAAATCCAATGTCAGACACACAGTCCATTTACAAGTCCGTTCTGGGTCTGAACGAAACCGAAGGCACCAAATTCCTCGTATATCCGTACAATCAACACATACATTCAGACGGCTACTACTTCCGTTCCTTCACGGTAGTTACTCCAATTAGGAACCTCTGCAGCGCCCATCCAACCGATACGAAGATCGTCGGTCTTGAATCGTCTATGTATTTTCCAATTCGAATTGTTTGATCAATTATTTGAAATGAGGGTCAGCTCGGCCTTTTCAAATAATTTACGTAATTGGAATTCAAATCAATTCTTTCCATGGTTATATTATTCGACATTCATATTTCAGTTCTTTAGCATAATTTTCATGTCAAACACATACAACCATCAAATATCAAGCAGATCAAGCCAAACTGGTTTATTTCCAATCCATGTTGCTTAAATCATTTTATAATGATTTTTCGCCATTTTTATTTATTTAAAAATAGCCATATTTAATTAAACGACGTTTCAGGTCGTGCCGTGGCACTGGCGCTGTTTTTCCCCTAATTTGTTTTACATATATCAGAAAATCTAACCGTTGGATTTCTACAAAGTCTGGGTCCCTGGGAAGATATTCCCAAAACGAACCCAATGGTTCCAGTTTCGTGAAAATCCGACGGTCGGATCTTCTACACTAGTCGTTTGAAGTTACGGTTTCAAAATTCGAACTACAGCGTCGTTATTCGATTTAATTTAATTATATTTATATATAAATATAAACGATTCTGGCACTGTTTTTCATTAGATTTGAATTAAACATTCCAGACAATCCTACCGTTGGATTTTTACAAGGATGGTGCCGTTGGAAAGATATTTCCAAGGCGAACCCAGCGGTTGCGGTTTCGGGAAAAATCCGATGGTCGGATTTCTCGAACTAATCGATTCAAATTACGATTTCAAAACACGAACTGCACGGCGTCGATTCCTTTCAATTCTATTTATATTTATATATATATAAATATAGTTCATTCTTTAATTTCAATATCGTTTTCACTTCAAATATTTCACTAACGCCTTTATATTTCGAAAAATTTCGCCATAACCTCCTTTGTACGGGAAGGGGTTTGGAAATTTATTGGGTCGTGTTAGGTACCCAATAAATCCTATAAAGCATCCACATATTTATAGTGATATATTCTGGTGTTTACAGGGGAGCGTGTATAGATAATAACTCCAGAGAATAAATTCTCGTCACCCTGTCAAGCCTGAGGGAGCGTGTATTTTTAATTACTCCAGAGGATAAAGCCTCGTCACCTCGTCCCGTGTAGGAATAAATAGTCCATGTGTCGTATCTAATGACTAGAGAGACGCGATTATTGTCAACTCCAGACCCGTGTGGGGTTTTTATTAATCTGGAAATTTATCGTTATATTTTATATAGTCCATATCAGTCATCAGTTCAACCTGTAATAGATAATCATCGCCATACAAGCCTCTCGCTCGTATGGTAAATCTTCAACCTCGTCACACAAGCTCCAAATGCTTATGTGGAATATGATGAAGTATGCCTATCGTCGAGGAGTATGTCATGCAGTGTAGTTCAAATTTAATTGTTACTATCCTATGGCGATGTTTATTATTTCACACAGAATAACCAGCACTCCGCATCCAATGGCATTCACAGGAGTTGATATAAAAATAGAATTGCGCAGCCAACTCATCAAGGCTTACCTATTTGTCGGGCACGCAAATAATTTCTTTACTCTACAGCTAATCCATTATCCCTGTTCGACACATGTATATATATGCAGAACAAAGCTAATAATAATATTTCTAACGAACTAATATTTATTTCAACACGTGTATATTTTTATCAAAACATATACATGATAAAAGTAATATTTTTATCATCAAAAATATTTATTCAACACGTGAATGTTTTTAACACTTCATATTCACAATAAAAATGTAATTTTTATTGTCTATTCAATTTATTTTAAAATACGAATAACATTCAACACATGAATTTTAATTCAACGAATGAATTTCAATTCAACACATGAATATTCTCTATAGTTTGTATATATATATATATATGTGATTTTTATCGTTAAAGCTATTTATTTAAAATACGAATAACATTCAACACAGAATTTCAATTCAACGAATGAATTTCAACTCAACACATGAATATTCTCTATAGTTTGTATATATATAAAAATGTGATTTTTATCGTTAAAGCTATTTATTTAAAATACGAATAACATTCAACACATGAATTTCAATTCAACGAATGAATTTCAACTCAACACATGAATATTCTCTATAGTTTGTATATATATAAAAATGTGATTTTTATCGTTAAATCTATTTATTTAAAATTCGAATAAAATTCAACACATGAATTTCAACTCAACGAATGAATTTCAATTCAACACATGAATATTGGTTTCAACATATGTAATTAATTTCAACAAATGAAAATTATTCTAACACATGAATATTTCAGAAAATTTCGGTAGCATAACGGCAGGGTAGTTAAAACCGGGACCGTCCCTAGTACGGCTCCTCGCTCTACCTTAAAACCTCGCGGTTTTTGACAATGGGAATCATGCATCTAATTCGCACGCAGGCGACATGTTTTATTTTCATTTCCACAATCCTATTCTAATTTGTTTCAACCACAAGAGGGTATTTTTCAACTACAAAGGTATTTTTCAACCACAAAGGTATTTTTCAACCACAATATCAACCACAAACAATTATTTCCAACCATTCATCATACTGTATATTTTCACGCCAATCATAAGCAATAAACATTGTCCATGGTCTGTGGACGAGAGGAGTATATATATATATATATATTATTTCTATAATTCACTTGCATTTAAACACAGTTCAAAGCATATATGATTCATATAACGCTTGTATAATTTATACATCGCTAATATAACTTATACAACACATGTACATGAGGTATACAATGCGTATATAATTTACACTTCGCTTATATAATTTATACAACACGATTTCCATTCACACAATTTAATTTAGATTCCTCACACTGGTTTTTGAAGTGCTAAAAATCGTATGTAGATCAGAAAAATTCGCGGCTTCTGCTAGATGGTAGAGAGCCTCCCTGCGGTCCCGATGTTTCCTGTTTCATCGAATTTCGTTAACCCACTAAAAAGATATGATTTTTCAAAGTTTTGCAACACTTAAAAGTGTTATTTTCAATTCAGAAATTTCAGAGCAGATATTTTTTCAAACCTTCGAAACTAGGTTTATAATTTTCGATCGATCTGTGCAGTTTCGTCACGATCGGATGCTGCAAGTCGAAGAGCTTCGAATAGGCTTTCTAGCGCCTGTGGTGGCAGCGAACTCGATGGCCCCTCTGATGCTTGGCGGCGCTCCAAAGGTGGTAACTTCCTAGCTGAAATTCGACGCCAATACCAGATGGTTTCAGCAGAGGCTTGGATTGATTGAAAGAGGAGGGGAAGGCGATCGGAAAAGCCAACTGGAGGGGGTGGCGAAAACGCCTGTGGCGGCGGCGATCAGTCCTGGAAGTTTTGAAGGGGTTCCGTCGTTCATTCGTAGGAGGGTTGACTGACTTTTTCAGAAGAGAGACAACAGTGAGGATATTTTCCATTATATTCAATTTTTAAATTCCTAAAATATCCTTTTTAACCAACGTACACCAATTTCAACCCAACGACTATCGCCCCTAGCTAAATACCCCCATTCCGGACACAATGGGATATGTTTTATTGGCCAATTCGACTGTTACAGTCAGTTATTTTTCAAATTAAAGTATAAAACATTTAATATTCAATTTGAACGTACATTTCAATTTGCCAGGGCCACAAACTGAATCAAAAAATTCTAGAAAAATAAATCTAGCTTTGTTATGACGATACGGTCCCAACAAAACCAGTTTCGTCGAATTCTGAGATCGTATGCAAAATGGCCATTTTCAAATCGACCCATTTTAACAGAAATTGACCAATCACATTTTCTTTTGCCCCTCTCACATACTAGATTCAAAAATTATGAAATTTGAAACCTAGCAATAGTTTGACATCTCGGATCCAACAAAAGTGGTTTCGTCGAATTCCGAGGTCGTATGCAAAATATCTATTTTCAAGGGCTATACATTCTATATAGCGACCTTTCTAAAAATTCATTTGGCCATAACCTTTGATTCCTGTTATGAAACTTCGGTTTTTCAGATTCATTAGAAAGGTATTCATAAACAGATTTAAATATTTTTGGTTTCACTAAAATCTGTTATATTTTCCACCTGGTACTGTCAGACAAAGTTTGTATTCAAATTTTCAAACATCCTCACTATCCCCAATTCATTACTTTATTGAAATATGCTATTTCAGGGTTTAAATTCTTTGACAATAATCAATTTTAAAATTTTTAAATTGGTTCACATTTTCTGGGTTATTACACTAAATAACTAATATATATTATAATCACGACTGATAAAAATAATTAAACGCGTCCAAGCAGCCAACAATTTATTTTTAATGATAAAATAAATTTACGAGTGAGATTTACTCACCTGATTTAATTTTCCGAATATCCAGTTTAAATTCCATACTGTCGCATTTATGAATCGTCTCGAATAAATCCATCGTACATCTGTGATTATTTATATTTTAAATTATCGATCAACTATTATTAATTTTAAACTAACAATTTAACTAAATAAATTCCACTAATATAATTAAATAAAAGACCTTAACTAAATTAAATATAATTAATTTACCTTAATCCACTATTAACACATCTTCTCCCCTATGATCGTTGTTCAAACATGCTTCATCCCAACCCCGTCGACTTTATGCTTCCAGATGGAGATAGCGACCTAGAGCCCTTCTAGTCGCTACAATAAATCAGCGATAGTATTCAGTTTGGAAAGAAGAAGAAGAAAAAACCAGAAATCCTCCACATAAAATTTCATTCTACTGTGAATACATACGTACCTTCCAATCCAACACCAACTCCCCCTATTTCATCATGGCCTTAACCTTAATCGCGGTCCCTCCAGTCTCCATGTCGGGCATCAGGGATCCGGCGATCTTCAACTTCAATCCACATTTCCAAACCCTAAATCGCAAGACTCATACAGACTCTACCGCGCTTCAAATTTCAATAATCGATGATCTCGGCATCCCCAAAGTCGATAACCTATGTTCTGTGATATCTGAAATCGCACACCCCCTTAGAGCAGCATCACGATCTTCAAACAACACTCTGCATCGAAGACCCAACCCTCACCAGTAGCAGTGAGTGTCCGTCCCCTTCGAGCCCTGCGCAAGCTCCAGAATTGTGGGCGCCCATCCGGTAGCCTTTAGAAAGATGTTGCGATGCTCAAATCCCTTCCTTTTTTCCTTTTTAAATGTGGATTTGGTTTTCGGTTTATCTGAAGAAGAAATAACAAAAAAGGGTACTGCGGATTTTAATCGCAATGAGGAGTGAAGAAAATGGGAAGGTATTTCCTTTTGACCACTGTAATTTCTTTGTTATGGATGGGACTGCGTTGTATTCATAGCAGAGTGGGAAGACCATTGGAAATTAAGCTCCTGAAGCATTGCGATTTTCTGAATAAGAAATTACAAAGGAGGTAGGCGTGATTTATAGATGATGTAACTTAGGCACTAAGGAATTTGTCTGTGAAAGGTACAAAGGTAGGTAGGCTAAGTACATTGTTATTAAATACGATTTGATTTTGATTTAACTGCGATTTGAGTTCGATCTTATCCATTGAATTTTATAATAATATAATTCAGGATTCCGAATTCCAATTCTAGCGCAACAACCGACGTTTATAACGTTATAACACTACTCTGAACACACTGGGACAGGTTTCGAAGTCCAGTTCGATCATATCGAGAAGATATTAATTTAAATCGATATAAATAAAATTCAAAATAATTAATTTCCCAATAATAATATTATTGTTTTTATCATTTATATTAGAATTAGAATTAACACAGATCATCTGAATTATCTTGATGCAGTTCTAACTTCGAATTTATATATTTGTTGTTTTCGTGTTACTATTATTATATATATTCAAAATAAATTGTATTTCGATTATTAAATCGATAAATCAATACAAAAATTGATTTATATTATCAATTCAACATTTAAAACCATATTAAATATTAAAAAAATTGTTCGAAAAATACGGGTCGTTACAATTTCAGAATTCACTGACATGCTAATTTTACCTTAAAAATCAAATAATAATTCACCATGCATTATTTTTGATAGAGGAAAATGTAGGGGAAAATGGAAATTTCATTCTTCACAAAACATTTATCATCATAGATTTCATTTTGCATATGATTTTCATTCGCATATAGTGGTTAAATTGCATTTCGTTTTGCAAATCATTTTGATTTGATCCACATTTAGGTACTATCTTTCAAATTTAGAAAAAAAAAATTACAGTGTAAACACTGTTTTATCCAAGTGTAAGGGGAGTCTGCATTGCATTCTTTTTAATTTTCTTTAATTTTCTTCTTTTCATTTTAATGCATTTAGATAGGATCATCATATATTTTAGATCGTAATAACATACCATATAATTTTTTTTTTGAAACATGACTCATTTTCGATTGATACAATAAAATAAGTTAACAACTGTTAGTCAGTTGATAGTATTTTTTCTCTCAACTAAAATCGAATAAGAAATATATCGAAAAGTTGAATTTTGAAGGATAATAGTGTAACCGGTACATAGGGAGATTCTTAGGTGATGGCCATGAAGTTTATTCTAAATTGTAGTCTTTGTTTAATGAGTGGAGGACTTAAAATACTTATACTGGCTTTTTGAGTCTTTAAAAGTAAGTTGCATTAAGCTGAATTCGCGTAACTCTCAATTGTTCTTATATTTTCAATAATAATAATAATAATAATAATAATAATCCAAGGATATCCAACATTACTTGTAAATCTAGCAATGGTGTGCAAATCCGCCAAGCTCTATCCAACGTGTTGTTGACAAAGCAGCGTCGGCATAACTTGTCGCATTTTATGCGTTGGACACTTAAGGATTACCTACATGTTGTTGACAAAGTTAGCGTTGGTCTACATAATCCGCCAAGCTCTTTCCCAACTCTCTATTAGTCCGCAAGGCAGTGTATGGGAGGTATACCTTGGTCTTTTAAGTTAGGTGTATGTAATTAACCATAAATTTTTATAGAGATAGAGAATAAGCGATGATGCCCAAGCATTCTTGACCTTATTGATTTGACTAGTCATACAAGGAAATTAGAATACCACTTTGCAAATTGTGACAAGCAAAACAAGAATTTATTTGATGGCTGCACTATGTTATGAATCGAACCAACTGGCCAAACTAGAACATAACATTTGAAAACTTGAAATATATTGGAAATTTGTGACAAGTTGAGGTATCTAAAATAAAATCAATTGACTAGAAATTATTAACTTAATTTATTATACCACTTTCCTGAAGCAAGTCGTGTTTTCATTTTATTTCTTATTTTCATTTGTATATGTCCTTTTCATTCATGTAGTTACATTACAATCATGTCACACTGCATTTGGATTTTGTGGGTAGTATCCGATAAAAACCCTTACGAGACCCCATTCATCCTAGTACAGACACCTAGAGGTTTAATGGCTTGTTGCATACACTCAATGCAATCGTCTTCCTATGAAAGTGTGACCTATCTAGTTTAGTTTTTCATTTTTGGTTTATTCGGAGACGAGTAAAAGATAAGTGTGGGATAATTTGATTAACATAGAAATGTGTTTATTTTTTGCTCTTATCTGTTATCTTTTGTATATAAATAAATATTACTGGGGTATTATTTTGTCACTTTTACAGATATGCTGACTTAGCCACATGCAGTCAGAAAATAGAAAAATAGAGATCAAATTGCTGTATCTTTACATGTGAAGACTTGTTCATAAATATCTCACATCCAATTGCTTTTTGGATAAGAAAATAATTGGTATAAAGGTCATAAAGATCACAAATCAGTGAAGAATTACCCAGGAAGCAAGAGGAAAAGAGAAAAGGCCCAAATTTACTAGATTTAGCTAAGGCCCATTTGTGATTGTATTATGGTTTAGGTTGAATTGAGAGTTTTTTTGTTTTTGCATTTGTATTTTATTAGCAACTAGTGTTATCTACACGATTAACTTTGGTAGAGTACTAGTTGATTTTTGCACTTATTTTCATTAGTGATTGACTGTCTAATTAGATTCAGCGGCAATCCTAATTTTATTTTTGTTTGTTATTTAATTTTTGCAATTTTAATTTTTGCTTTTTAATTGCTTTCCTAGGTTATATTGGATTGAATATAGATTTGATTAGATTCAGATCTGATTCAATTCAATAATAGCTTTATTTGCAATTTCAATTTTTTTGATTTCAAAAATCAATCTCAAGGTTTTGTCTAGCTCGCCCAAGAAATTATATAAATAATTTGATTTAATATTCCTCACTGTGTTCGACTTGCATACTACGCACCTGTGCGCTTGTAGTAATTTATTTTAAAATTTGCGCTTTTCTGATTCATAGGAAAGCATTGATCAATAAAAAATAAGAATGTAGATAAAATTAATATCATGATATCTTATTTCGTTGTAATTTAACAATTAGAACAAATAATAGTGTTACATAAACTGAAATATGCTTACATGACTTTTACTAGATTTTTATCATGAAATGTATATCAGAATGTCCCATCCGGACTTACATGCTCGATGGCATGCGTACGAGTAAACACATTCATATGTGACACTGGACCTTGCACCTCGGCTTCTTGCATTTGATTATTATATACGGTATTTGTACATTCAAAATTATATAGCATAATAACTATTACAATCCACATTTATTTAATTTACCAACTCTTGCCGATACTATTGAAATGACTTTGACCGTCCTCGATGAGTGACGAGATTTAGATTCGTGTTGGAAGAATTTCTTTCCGACTCTGTCTGTACATTCAAAATTTGATACATTATTTATCAATCAATTACTTGATATTTACTTATTGATTAAATATTTAGAAAGAATTTAGTACACTTACCCTCGCCTCGTTAATATCCCAATACCTCATCCACCTTCCCATACGCCGGCCCCCATCCAGTTTGGTTTCTGCATTTTTTTCCTTTATCGACGGTATGGAATCATTATAGTTCTTTCTCATCTTCTGCATCTGGTAGTGTCAAGTCAATTGCAAGTCATCTGTCTATATATCCGGCTCCGCCTTTATTTCACGATAAATAAACAATCATACATTAAACAATAAATGATATACGATATATCAATGATAAAAAAATAAAGAATGAAAAATAAAATATTACACTTACAAGGACAACCTTCCCGATACACTCTATGATATGGTGAAGGATGTTATCTTACATCGGCCAACAAACTGGCATCCTGACCCGATGCCGCTATCGAAACATCAAGAACAGTCTTTGAGGGTTGTAGGTCAAACCTTCAACGTTAAATATGATATACATGAGTGGATAGTTAGTAAAAAAATAGATCCTGAATGAAATTTTTGCTTACCCCTCAGCTCTAGGTATTAAACAAGTGATATTATGCTACGACTACTGCGATGGACCACTGTCATTGCCCCCGAAAGAACTCCTGCCTCTCGAAGACATGTATATACTAGTCACATACACATCATTTTAAAAGAGAACAATAACATAATATCGACATTTACTTTATAGTTAAATGACATAAATGATATAAATTGCTAAATAAATGACAGAAATGAAAATGAAATTGTATATACCTGAATTAGATTTGGCCTCATATTCTGATGATAAGCATATTACATTGCAAAATTAATATAAATTGCTAAATAGACAAAAATAAAAATGACATAAAAGATGTGAATAATGATAAGAAGATTTCATAATACATCCAAAATTCAACATAGTTACATGAATTACAAAATATACATCGTATGTTGCATAATTACGTTATCACTAGCAAGATGATACTCATCATCTACATCAGTCATTATCGTTTTCTGATTCAAAATCGATCTCATGTTCTATGACATTTTCTTCCGTACTCTCGAACACTTCTACCACAACGTTTGATTCATTGATCTGAGGTCCAAAATCTGTAATTATTATCTGTTGTTTTGCTCAAAATCTATTTGATAAGGTTGTTCATTTGGAACATTCTTCTCATCAATCGTAAATCTGGCCTTTGTTTTATAAATTGTCGACCAATATGCTTTATTTTCTTTTACAAATGGATAAGGGACATAATAAACTGGCAATACATTTTCAGCTAGTATAAAAGGATCGTATTTGTGATTATGTGATGTATGCTTTATTTAGATAAGAGTACAATCTTTGTGCACATTAATTCTAGAACATGGAACATTGCTAAGAAATTGCAACTAAATAGAAACACCTCCTCCGCAAGCGTGAGAAATATGTCGGTTGGAGTATTTGTAATAAAACGCCATAAAAATCATTTATGTGATTTTCTGGATCATCACTATCTTAAACTAATACACTGTATTATTACTTAATTTTCCTGCACTATATTCTTTAGTGTTAAATTTATATTCATTGATGAAATATATTAGATCTGTCGTGCCCACTCATTTTGGTCTCATCGTAAGATATTTCAATCCTTCGTCATCAGCACAATTTTTCGGCTCATAAACGTAATTTGAAAACCAGCCAGAAAATTCTTTATCGAGATCTCCATTCGGATATTCACGTTCATAAGCATTATATACATAAACAAAATATTACATTACATTCTACACGCACATTCGTTTATAGTAACAAATAGGACAAATCATTATTTCAGATTATCTAACTGTTAACTGGCTTTTTGGTAAGGTTCCTAGGAGTACATCGGACACACTCAACTCAATACGTCACGTGGAACTAAGACCGAGAGGGATGCCTAGGAGCGACGGAAACATGATCGAGAAGGGACCACGTCGCTCAGAACCTCGCAGCACCCAAAACACATTACCGAACCAAGGCCTCAATTCCTGAAGGGGTCACAAGCCCCGAACTCCCGTATATGTGGTCCTTGCGCCCTCAAGAGGCAGACTTCGCACCCAAGAGGGTGCAAAATTTCACACCCAACAGGTGCGAAACTTCGGACCCAGGGCCGGGTTCGAATTTTGATCAAGTGCAGCAGGTGGCGGAGGCAAATTTCTGCATGTAGTCCCCCATTCATACCTACTCCTACCTAATCCTACCTAACCCCTCTCCTATAAAAAGCCCATAGCCTCACAATTCAAAGAGGTTTGATTTCTATCACTTGGGACCACCATAGAGTTTCATGAGCTTCATTAATGGCATCTCCTATTTGAATAAGAAGAAGGATTAAATAGTCTTTTTCCCAAATACTTAGCATATGACAATTATGAGAGTGAATGTAATGAGATTTCATGAGCATGTCTCTACTTTGTAATTCTTGAGTGATTAATAATGTTCCAACACCTTTCCAAATTGGACGTAGGCCTCTACCGAGGCCGAACTACTATAAATTCTTTGTGTCATTTACCTCTTTCTTTTACTTGGTCTTGCGACTAAAACTATAATTCCTAGTAATCGAAATCTTTGGTGTTTTCGGCATTTTTTTGGCCATCAAAATTTGGTGCTTTCACTGAGAAAACTCTGATACTTTGCCTTTGTCGCACATTATCATCTCAACCTTCGATGAGCTTGAGGTTCCTTGCCAAACCTGCTGCCGAGTCCGCTTACGATGGCAAAGCGACCAAAGAACGCAATGGACGGCTCTTCAGCTACAGCCGAGGCCGGGACATCTCAATAACCTCAACCGATGGACATCCCAGCAACTAATGAAGATGTCCCTCCTGTTGTGGACCCTGAAGCACCCGCGATACAAGCTCTGATCTGAGCGCTCATTGAAAAATATGAGAACACAGCGGTCAATCTTAATCAAACATTAAAGAATAACATCGGCCTTATTAAACAAATTCAAGAAAGTCAGTGCATCGTCGCTCGAATTCAACTAGCTTGGAACGATGCTCGACCCCGACCAACTGCCTTAGAAAATTCCACTTTCGAGTCGAGAGGCCCACATCAAAGGAGGATGTTTAGCCTCATCAACAACGTTGCCGCTCGCACCAATGCCCTCGATAACGGCAACGGCCATGCCAACGGCAATGGGAATGGCAACGACGACCGAACTATAGTCACGTACAGCGAGGGGGCGCAACATTGAGCTCACTGTCGCTTGATATCAATGACGGACTGGGTCCGACCAACCAAACCCCTCCTCGACACAACCCTACGGTCATTGATCGCGATGATGGACCTGCTATTCCAGCAGCCCACGCTCCTCCAGAATAGGATCCACATCGACCTGCTTCGCGTCATCATCCGCATCAAGACCTGATTAACATAGAAATGTGTTTATTTTATGCTATTATATTTTATCTTTTGTAAATAAATAAATGATACTTTGGGAATTTTTATGTGTATTTACAGATTGTCAAGTGAGGCCTCTTTCATTTCAAATTAAAGGCCAACTACAAAGAAAAAGCTACTTCCTTATGTCAACACCTTCTCAATCCCAAAAGAAGTTGCAGCTCACTAGTAAAGGCATAGGAGTTTGCGCAGAGAGACCTGAGTTCGATTATCGTCAAGCTCCCTTTTTTTTGCTGAACATTCACACTGCCTCCTCTGCCTTGAAAAATACATGGATTGGTGTCATATTATAAATATATACATATATTCATATGTATGTATGTATGCATGATATACACTAATAAAAGGAATAAACAAATTCTTATCATGGAAATCAATTCAGAACATTCATTTTTTTTAAATTCCAATTAGACGAATTTCTGATAGAAATATTGCCAAGAAAAGATCAATTTTGAAGATTTTATCCCTTGTTGCCTTTGGAGTCTAATGAGTATCCTTGTTTGGAAGAATTAAACACATACAATATGCTCATCAATCAATCAATCAATTTGCCACATGGAAGATAGGGAATATTTGGAAGATATTCACCGTGATTTGCTTTCCAATCAAGCTTGGTCAAGGAAGGCAAAAGATATGATATTACTTCTTGGGAAAAGAGGGCCATTTAGTCATTGATTTGATTAGGATTTGGTCTACATCTTTATAAATATACATGATGTCCCATTGTAAATGCCATTCATTTTCTATTCTGTATTCTTTTTTGTTCTAATAAAAGTCTTTTCTTTTCAAGTTTTATTGTTATTTTAATTTCATAACAATTTGTGTTATCTACCTAATTAGGTTTGGGTAGAATGCATATTGTTATTGTCTTTTATTACTGCTTGTTAACGATTCATTGTTGATTAGTTTCAATAGGAATCCTACTTTTAATTTATGTTATTGTTCTAGTTGTTATTCTCTTTTTCTAGTAATTGTTCCTTTTCTTTTTAATTGTTGAATTTGATACTGATTAGATTCAGAGTAATTTCAACAACATAAAAAAAACAACAACTCCAAACTTCGTCTAACTCGCCCAAGAATAAATAGATAATAATTTTTAATAACACCTCCCTGTGTTCGACCTGTATGCTACACACCTGTATGCTTGTAGAATTTAACTTAAAATTCGCGCTTTTCTAATTCATAGGAAAGCGTCGATCAAGTTTTTGGCGCCGTTGCCGGGGAGGTGATAATAAAATTTTATTATTTATTTAATTTTCGATTCGTGTTAGTTTTTATTTTAATTTTTTTTCTTCTTTTGTTTTGTTGTATATATTTATAAAAAAAACTTGTTTGGTACAATCATCCACTAATCAAGAGGAAAAAAAACTTTCCATTCTTTTATTCAGTTTCTTTCCTTGGCACGTTCTTTCCTCTTTTCATTAGATTGATTTCTTCTTTTCTAAATTTCAGAAAAAAAAAATCTTTCCATTCCCTTTTTATTCATTTCCTCTTCCCAAATCTTCTTACAAGTTGTTTCCGTTTTCCAATTTCTGTAAAAAAAATTAATATAAGTCCCAAAAAAAAAACTTTTGCAAATTTTTTTCCCTTTGTCTTCTTCCATTTCTTTCCTTTTTCACTGTGTTGAATTCCTGTATCCTTTTCTCTTCACGTCACCAGTTCTACAAATACCCTCTCGTCCAATAGTCCATACAAACCTTCTCCTTAACAAAGTTCAAACCCTACCCTCATCTGTCATAGCACTCTCCCAGCAATTTTCCAAAACCAATTTCAGTCGCGACCACAAAATAAAAAAAAAAAATCTTTTCTGCCTTATTGTAACACCCCACCTCCGCTAGGGTCACTCACAAAGGAATGCACTAGCTTTAGAGGGGCATTATTGGTAAACATGCACAGAAATATCACAAGACAGAACATATATAAATAGCGGAAGTAAAATCAACCTTTCATAACATGAATAAATAAGGTCTAAAGCCTTTTACATCAGAGTACATCAAAAACCTGTCTTTCAAAAATAAAGAAGCATAAAAACCTTTTATAAATTATTCCCCAAGTACAAACAGTAAGGTGGCCATAGCCAAGAGAAGTCCAAGCCATCCATGATGACCTTCAGGCAGAAGAAGTCCAAACTAAACAGCATCGTTTCCTCCCTGTAACCTGGGGGGAAACGGAAGAAAAGAGGCGAAACAAAACGGGTCAGTCAAAAAGACTGAGTAAGTCCTATCTACTTCCAGTATAAAAACAGGTAAAGGTAACATGACATGCATAAACTGAAAGTAAACATAAAGATGGCTACAAGATAGATAAACTAAATCGGGGTAACGGGCTGAACTACTGTAGCAAGCTAAACTAAGGTATCGTGGTAAACCACGGTGTCATGATAAATCAAGGTATCACATCGTCAGATCTCTATCGGGTACATTATCCCAAGGTATCTACCCCGTCTAACATCCCACGGTATCTATTATGTATATTCTTCCTAGTTCTAACATGTATATTTGCTCTGCACCTCTCGTACTAGTATCCCTACCCGCGTCACGTGTTAACCATGAATGTCCCGTGCTCAAAGTCATGTCATGGTCCATGTCAACCTAAGATCGCATATATAGGTTACTCAAATCATATGTTTCTTTCCATGTATATAAGTTCAGTCCCTTGGCCGTACCTCGTACGGGCTTCCTCATGTCGTATTATCCTTGAATTCGTTGGACTGTCACCCTTGTTCTAGCTAGGCTCTTCCATATGAATCATCGTTTGAACTACTAGGACTTACGCCACCTAGAACCACTAAGGATTACGCTTACCTATTGCACGCTTCCGTATTTCGGTTTGGGTTAAACCACCTAGGCCACTAGGGATTACGCTAACCCTCGACCGCGCCCTTTTCCCCACGCATTCATCGTGAATCGTTTTTCTATAACTGTATGCACATGTATCACATCGTGCCATCCGAGTCCTGTCACAGGGCAAAACAAGAAATACAGGACTCGGTCGGGAGCTTTAGATTTATCTGCCGATGCAGATACTAAGGTCTGCTTTTCTACACGTGGCTATGGTCCCACGAGACCCCTCCCTCAACTAGTGAAAGGCAACACAAGAGAAAATCTTGCATGAGAACTACACTCCGGCCAGCCCACATCCTACGGCCTACCTCACCCATGATTAGATAGCAATCATGGTCTGTTGGGTGTTCCCTGCCTTTCCGTACGTACACGCTTGACTCAAGATGGTAGATGATCGACGAACTTGCTATCTCGGGCACCTTATGTATCCGCCGACTCACTGCTATCCACCCCAGTCTTTAGGTCGCTCGCATAGCAACCAAGGCATATTCTTGGTTCTTCTACCGCAGACCTCAACCTCTCGTGAGCCTAGTATAATGACCTGACAGCTCACAGAGGGATCCCAGGAATATCCTCACGTTCCCCGAAGCCGCTGCTTTGTTACCCAGTTCGCTGGAGCCTTTATCCAATCAGATAGCCTGCTCCTACACGCATACTCTAACGTATCGGGTTACTGATCTATCTAAGAAATGGTCCAAATTTCCTTGACTAAGAATTATTACTTAGTTTCCCTTAACTAAGGTTTACCACTTAGCCTTATTTCCATAATCCTTGTTAACTATGGTTATCTACCTAATCCTCCGAATTAGGGTTTATCTAATGGGTTAAGTGTCACTTAAGTTCACAACTTAACCCGTCTACAAAACATGTCGAAACTGGCTAAGTATCCAAGTCCAAGACTTAACCCTACAGACCATGTGTCAAGTTGGTTAAGTATATCAAGCGATCCATGGCTTAACCTCGTCTAATTATCACTTTAGATTGGTTAAGTATATATTAATTTGACCCCATCAAATCACCGAGTCAAATCGGTCAAGCGTATTCGAAACGATTCGTGACTTAGCCTTACCATGTTTTTACGTTAGATTGGTTAAGTATAGGTCACTTAACCTCATCAAATCATCGTGTTAAATTAGTTAAGTGTTTAACTTAACCCCATTAAATTACCAAGTTAAGTCGGTTAAGTATGGGTTACTTGACCTCGTTGAATTATCAAGTTTAAATTGGTTAAGTGTTTAACTTAACCCTATCGAATTACCGTTTTTAGATTAGTTAAGCCTAATCTTAACCCCATCCATTAACTGTATTATACGGTTAAGTGTCGTTAAGAAAATTTACTTAACCTTATCACGTTATCGTGTTGGATTGATTAAGTGTTGGTTAACTTAATCCCGTCCACTAGTCGTACAAAAATGGTCAAGTGTCATTAGGCAAATCAAGTTACTTAACTTACCCAAGCTTATCATGTTTTGTTAAGTATCATTAGCCTAATCAAATTACTGAACCCATTTGTCCATATCATATTTGGTTAAGCCTCATTAATCAAATTAACTTAACCCTATTATGTGGCATTAATTTAATTAATGCACCCTCAACCTCTCACATTAGACCTTGTTGTGGTTACTAGTTAAGCCGGGCGGGTCCGGGTAGATTTACACCACAACCTAGTCTAACCTCGGGTCTTAAGCGCGACATGACCAACTTCTCACATTGGGTCCTATTGTTTGCAACTACTAGTTAGGCCGGTCGGTTCCGGGTAGTTTTACATTGCAAACTCAACCCAACCTCGAGTTGGCCACTTTCATGTTTAGTCTAGTGTCATGTTCATAGTCAAGTTTTCAAGCAATTGGGTAGACCTAACTTAATAGGTAAATTCCCAATGGGTAGACCTAACTTAATAGGTAAATTCCCAAGCTTATGATTATGCATATTTACATGTTAACTTACATGCTATATTCAATGTTGCATGTTGTTATGTTATACCCATTTAACCCAAATCATGTTTCACATCATATTTCATGGAACTTCAAGTTAAGATTCTCATGTATATTCACGCTCGTCTAACCTAATCCCAAAGCGTGTTTCCAACGTAAGTATAGACGAGTCAACATAGTAGGAATACTATGACTACAAATTGGCCTCGAACCTGCATAGTGTCATAAAAAGGGTTTTGGCCACAAACACACAAAATGTCACAAGGGAATTCAGCCCCAACATGCATATTATCAAAAAGGGTTTGGCCATAAACATGCACAATTTAAAAGAGGGGATTGGCCATAAGCATGCCTAATCTCATAAAGGATTTGGCCACAAACTTTCATGATAACATAAGGGGTTTGGGTTCATAAACATGCATAAGCCCCAACATCTTGTCTTAGCCAATGTTTCACACATAAGTGGTTCCTAAAGGTTCATGCTAGCATTTCATGCATAAAGATCCAAACTTGCAAGTTAAACTAGGTTATGCATAACATGAGAGGCATGATTAAGTCACTCACATGGCCTAAGATCATAAATATGAACGCAAGAGGCATGGTAAGGTTCATATAGATTCGCATAATCATGTTTAGTCTCATTTTATCCCATGTCAACATTAAAAATACCGTTTTGATCCAAAAGTAGCTAGAACTTACTTAGTTAGGCCTAGGCAAAGAAGCATGAATCATCTTGGCTAAGAAAGGTGCCCCCTTTGTTGAAGAATCGTCATGGAACTCGCATAGCAACGTCGATTTAGCCTTGATTTGGTGTAGCAAGCTTGCACCTTTTGATTTGAACTTGATTTGAGTGCATAGGCTCTAGGGATTTGAGATGGAGGCCATGATCAATGTTGATTTTGGCAGCACTTAGTTGCTAGGTTTTATTTTTAGTGATTTAGATTAGGTTTAGGGTCTTTTTATAGAGATTAAGATAGTTTTAGGCCATAGGATTAGATCTAGGGTTAATCTAGACCACAGAAATCGTCACAGGCCCATCAGACCAGACCAAGACTGCATCTAGGTGCACCAGGCCACCAAAACACGGCGTTGTGTTTTTGGGCCCAGTCGACACCCAAGTCGACAGCCCTGTCGACTTGGGGTCCAGGGGTGTCGACAGCCCTGTCGACTCCCCTATCGACATGGGCTTTGGCGGGAAAATTCCCGCCTGACCCCATTTCTGATTTCCAAAACTGTTTCCGAAATTCAAATTTCCAGAAATCTTCTTTGGGCCTTAAACGGGTCATACGGACTCCGATTCTCGAAAACTCGGACTCTATTTCGCGTATTTTTCCGAGACGAACGCAATGGCATAGCCCGTTTTACTTGATTCAGAATTTAAAATTAAATTCCGCCTTGATTCTCGTTTTAACATGTTGTTGAAATGCGGGTTGTTACATTCTCCCCACCTTTTAGGATTTCGTCCCCGAAATCTCCAAGTTAGGAAGAACATATCCTACCATCCATCATCCATCTACTCAAAACATCATCCACAAGCAACCATTGTCCTTAGATGATTTCTAATGCCATATGAATATATGCAAAACGTGTGTGTACATGTTCCTTAGTCAATGCTAATGATCAGGCCTGAAAAATCTTTTGAATGCAAAAATATGTTTAGTGCCATGAATCCAACATGTATGCAAATAGTCCTAGTCATATAGATACTATATGCGTGCACAAACATTCATCCATATGCAACGTCCACATGGTAACACATTCAATCTCATCCATAACAAGTATAAATACTCGTGCATATGCAATATGAAATGTGACCGAGTCGAGCTAATATCTAATGTAAATTCGCGCATCCACGAGCAACCACTTGGAACCATTTGCAACCATATCAACCAGAACATGTTTTAAATACATGTTTACATCCATAGGGTTATACCTAAGATTCCCTGAAACAGGGTCGAGAAGATAGACAGGACAAACTCCTTACGGGGTTTGTAACAGAAAATGGGACCGAGAGGATGCCCACAAAAGATAGCCTACAAGTAAGCTCTACAGAAAACAGGGATCAACGATATACTCCCAAAAAGAGATATCATACGCGTATCTAGTCTTTGACCATCAAGGTCGTCTTTTAACTTCGCGATCTTGTAGCTTCTTATTCCTGTTTCCATAACATGAGCAGGAACTCATTTCTTCGTCGCCTCTCGTTCCACTTGCACTTATCCTTTTCCTAGAATACTTGACGCAAATATGACTGCGTACTCATGATCTCATGCAAGCTTTCCAAAATTCACTAGTGAATCTCGGACCTCGTACCACAGGGTATTTCTCGTAGAAGAACTTCCTCTTGAAAGTAAACAGATGCAAACCAGGTTATCAAGCGCACTTACTAGGGTGATCTCTATAACCCATGCATAAATGAAGTAAACCGTCCGTCTTATCGGCGAATTCTATTCAAACGGATTACCAACAACTGCATCCTGGGATTCTAGGTAACTAGCCATGACAGAACCCAAAAGGTTACACGAGACTTTGAGGGTTTTACCAAAACAAGCCAAGAGTCTAACCACCCTCCTTCTAAAACCGAGAGTGGCACCCCTTACTGGATAACCACTTCATCCCTAGAATCCATCCACAACTTATAAACATAGGCATTATTTCCAAGCTCAACACTTGATATAGACATTCTCAAATCCAAACAGGCTATGAATAAATGGACAGACCTTCCAATAGGACTTGAGACAAAAGCGGGATTCTCTACTACGCTAGTACTAAGGTGCAGAGACTCAACTATCGAAGCGGACTTAAAAGATGCGGTGATCAAAACAAAGTCCCAACAGGATGATAGAGAAGAAAAGCTAAACCTTTAACAAGATCATTACCCTAGAAATGAGAGCATACTATTGCCCTCCCAATGATCTTGTCCTTGTCCCATGCTACTTAACTATCTATCCCCGTTTCACCATGCCAAAGGTACTCTCTCGTCATGGGTTTCATTGTTCATCTTTCTCCCTCCTTTGAGGACTAAGCCATACCAACAAGTTGCTCATCCTTAAGCTCGTATCCTTTATCCTCTTCCTCACTATCCTTTCTTATAACGCGGCCACTGGCCTCTCGAGAACCACCTACATCGTAAGGAAAACACTTTCGTAGGTAGAAAAGACTAGTCGTAGTTAAAACTACTGTGACTACAGATGGAGGAATGAAAGGAAAAGAGATTAAATCAAGGAAACAAGGATGATGCTAATGGCCTTTGGGGAATAGCCTTTTTCTTTTTAAAAGAAAATTTTCTTGAAAAATGCTTCTTTGTAAACGGTTTTTCAAATAATTTTCAGAAGGTCTTTAAAAACTTTTGCCCAGTCTGGTAACCTTCTGCTCTGATACCAAATGTAACACCCCACCTCCGCTAGGGTCACTCGCAAAGGAATGCACTAGCTTTAGAGGGGCATTATTGGTAAACATGCACAGAAATATCACAAGACAGAACATATATAAATAGCGGAAGTAAAATCAACCTTTCATAACATGAATAAATAAGGTCTAAAGCCTTTTACATCAGAGTACATCAAAAACCTGTCTTTCAAAAATAAAGAAGCATAAAAACCTTTTATAAATTATTCCCCAAGTACAAACAGTAAGGTGGCCATAGCCAAGAGAAGTCCAAGCCATCCATGATGACCTTCAGGCAGAAGAAGTCCAAACTAAACAACATCGTTTCCTCCCTGTAACCTGGGGGGGAAACGGAAGAAAAGAGGCGAAACAAAACGGGCCAGTCAAAAAGACTGAGTAAGTCCTATCTACTTCCAGTATAAAAACAGGTAAAGGTAACATGACATGCATAAACTGAAAGTAAACATAAAGATGGCTACAAGATAGATAAACTAAATCGGGGTAACGGGCTGAACTACTGTAGCAAGCTAAACTAAGGTATCGTGGTAAACCACGGTGTCATGATAAATCAAGGTATCACATCGTCAGATCTCTATCGGGTACATTATCCCAAGGTATCTACCCCGTCTAACATCCAACGGTATCTATTATGTATATTCTTCCTAGTTCTAACATGTATATTTGCTCTGCACCTCTCGTACTAGTATCCCTACCCGCGTCACGTGTTAACCATGAATGTCCCGTGCTCAAAGTCGTGTCATGGTCCATGTCAACCTAAGATCGCATATATAGGTTACTCAAATCATATGTTTCTTTCCATGTATATAAGTTCAGTCCCTTGGCCGTACCTCGTACGGGCTTCCTCATGTCGTATTATCCTTGAATTCGTTGGACTGTCACCCTTGTTCTAGCTAGGCTCTTCCATATGAATCATCGTTTGAACTACTAGGACTTACGCCACCTAGAACCACTAGGGATTACGCTTACCTATTGCACGCTTCCGTATTTCGGTTTGGGTTAAACCACCTAGGCCACTAGGGATTACGCTAACCATCGACCGCGCCCTTTTCCCCACGCATTCATCGTGAATCGTTTTTCTATAACTGTATGCACATGTATCACATCGTGCCATCCGAGTCCTGTCACAGGGCAAAACAAGAAATACAGGACTCGGTCGGGAGCTTTAGATTTATCTGCCGATGCAGATACTAAGGTCTGCTTTTCTACACGTGGCTATGGTCCCACGAGACCCCTCCCTCAACTAGTGAAAGGCAACACAAGAGAAAATCTTGCATGAGAACTACACTCCGGCCAGCCCACATCCTACGGCCTACCTCACCCATGATTAGATAGCAATCATGGTCTGTTGGGTGTTCCCTGCCTTTCCGTACGTACACGCTTGACTCAAGATGGTAGATGATCGACGAACTTGCTATCTCGGGCACCTTATGTATCCGCCGACTCACTGCTATCCACCCCAGTCTTTAGGTCGCTCGCATAGCAACCAAGGCATATTCTTGGTTCTTCTACCGCAGACCTCAACCTCTCGTGAGCCTAGTATAATGACCTGACAGCTCACAGAGGGATCCCAAGAATATCCTCACGTTCCCCGAAGCCGCTGCTTTGTTACCCAGTTCGCTGGAGCCTTTATCCAATCAGATAGCCTGCTCCTACACGCATACTCTAACGTATCGGGTTACTGATCTATCTAAGAAATGGTCCAAATTTCCTTGACTAAGAATTATTACTTAGTTTCCCTTAACTAAGGTTTACCACTTAGCCTTATTTCCATAATCCTTGTTAACTATGGTTATCTACCTAATCCTCCGAATTAGGGTTTATCTAATGGGTTAAGTGTCACTTAAGTTCACAACTTAACCCGTCTACAAAACATGTCGAAACTGGCTAAGTATCCAAGTCCAAGACTTAACCCTACAGACCATGTGTCAAGTTGGTTAAGTATATCAAGCGATCCATGGCTTAACCTCGTCTAATTATCACTTTAGATTGGTTAAGTATATATTAATTTGACCCCATCAAATCACCGAGTCAAATCGGTCAAGCGTATTCGAAACGATTCGTGACTTAGCCTTACCATGTTTTTACGTTAGATTGGTTAAGTATAGGCTAACTTAACCTCATCAAATTAACGAGTTAGATTGGTTAAGTATAGGTCACTTAACCTCATCAAATCATCGTGTTAAATTAGTTAAGTGTTTAACTTAACCCCATTAAATTACCAAGTTAAGTCGGTTAAGTATGGGTTACTTGACCTCATTGAATTATCAAGTTTAAATTGGTTAAGTGTTTAACTTAACCCTATCGAATTACCGTTTTTAGATTAGTTAAGCCTAATCTTTACCCCATCCATTAACTGTATTATACGGTTAAGTGTCGTTAAGAAAATTTACTTAACCTTATCACGTTATCGTGTTGGATTGATTAAGTGTTGGTTAACTTAATCCCGTCCACTAGTCGTACAAAAATGGTCAAGTGTCATTAGGCAAATCAAGTTACTTAACTTACCCAAGCTTATCATGTTTTGTTAAGTATCATTAGCCTAATCAAATTACTTAACCCATTTGTCCATATCATATTTGGTTAAGCCTCATTAATCAAATTAACTTAACCCTATTATGTGGCATTAATTTAATTAATGCACCCTCAACCTCTCACATTAGACCTTGTTGTGGTTACTAGTTAAGCCGGGCGGGTCCGGGTAGATTTACACCACAACCTAGTCTAACCTCGGGTCTTAAGCGCGACATGACCAACTTCTCACATTGGGTCCTATTGTTTGCAACTACTAGTTAGGCCGGTCGGTTCCGGGTAGTTTTACGTTGCAAACTCAACCCAACCTCGAGTTGGCCACTTTCATGTTTAGTCTAGTGTCATGTTCATAGTCAAGTTTTCAAGCAATTGGGTAGACCTAACTTAATAGGTAAATTCCCAATGGGTAGACCTAACTTAATAGGTAAATTCCCAAGCTTATGATTATGCATATTTACATGTTAACTTACATGCTATATTCAATGTTGCATGTTGTTATGTTATACCCATTTAACCCAAATCATGTTTCACATCATATTTCATGGAACTTCAAGTTAAGATTCTCATGTATATTCACGCTCATCTAACCTAATCCCAAAGCGTGTTTCCAACGTAAGTATAGACGAGTCAACATAGTAGGAATACTATGACTACAAATTGGCCTCGAACCTGCATAGTGTCATAAAAAGGGTTTTGGCCACAAACACACAAAATGTCACAAGGGAATTCGGCCCCAACATGCATATTATCAAAAAGGGTTTGGCCATAAACATGCACAATTTAAAAGAGGGGATTAGCCATAAGCATGCCTAATCTCATAAAGGATTTGGCCACAAACTTTCATGATAACATAAGGGGTTTGGGTTCATAAACATGCATAAGCCCCAACATCTTGTCTTAGCCAATGTTTCACACATAAGTGGTTCCTAAAGGTTCATGCTAGCATTTCATGCATAAAGATCCAAACTTGCAAGTTAAACTAGGTTATGCATAACATGAGAGGCATGATTAAGTCACTCACATGGCCTAAGATCATAAATATGAACGCAAGAGGCATGGTAAGGTTCATATAGATTCGCATAATCATGTTTAGTCTCATTTTATCCCATGTCAACATTAAAAATACCGTTTTGATCCAAAAGTAGCTAGAACTTACTTAGTTAGGCCTAGGCAAAGAAGCATGAATCATCTTGGCTAAGAAAGGTGCCCCCTTTGTTGAAGAATCGTCATGGAACTCGCATAGCAACGTCGATTTGGCCTTGATTTGGTGTAGCAAGCTTGCACCTTTTGATTCGAACTTGATTTGAGTGCATAGGCTCTAGGGATTTGAGATGGAGGCCATGATCAATGTTGATTTTGGCAGCACTTAGTTGCTAGGTTTTATTTTTAGTGATTTAGATTAGGTTTAGGGTCTTTTTATAGAGATTAAGATAGTTTTAGGCCATAGGATTAGATCTAGGGTTAATCTAGACCACAGAAATCGTCACAGGCCCATCAGACCAGACCAAGACTGCATCTAGTGCACCGGGCCACCAAAACACGGCGTTGTGTTTTTGGGCCCAGTCGACACCTAAGTCGACAACCCTGTCGACTTGGGGTCCAGGGGTGTCGACAGCCCTGTCGACTCCCCTATCGACATGGGCTTTGGCGGGAAAATTCCCGCCTGACCCCATTTCTGATTTCCAAAACTGTTTCCGAAATTCAAATTTCCAGAAATCTTCTTTGGGCCTTAAACGGGTCATACGGACTCCGATTCTCGAAAACTCGGACTCTATTTCGCGTATTTTTCCGAGACGAACGCAATGGAATAGCCCGTTTTACTTGATTCAGAATTTAAAATTAAATTCCGCCTTGATTCTCGTTTTAACATGTTGTTGAAATGCGGGTTGTTACACTTATTCTCTGACTTTTCATCCTCTCCTTTCCGCCCAGTTCTACCACACCACATCCATCTTTACTCCCATCGACTTCTTCATCCACGTTCATACAACCACAGTATTTGCCGAACTACCTCATGCCCAAATATCCGGCACCATCACTCCCTTCACAAATTCCGATCACCAACAAAACCCCTTACTGCCAGGTCTTTCAAACGCCAATCATACACTAGTCCTCTACGCCTCCTTCCTTGACCATTGTTCAATCCCACACCTTAACACCCATTGCCATATTCACCACAAACCAAAACATCCTCCATCGCGACATCCAATTCCTACCATCGCATACCCCATTCCAATCACCTACAACATTTCTATCCTCCCCATATAACTCCAACAGTCCAACCTAGTTCGCACCCGAATTAAAAACGCTCCCCATCAGATCACGGTTCCACCGACTCTTCAACTTTTGTCACCACCCAAAACTCTACCTTCACAACTTCATATCAATCCATCTTCCTCACGTCCTGTTTTCCACTATACCACACATCATTGCATCAAGACTCAATCATAGATGTCGAGGATATGGAAGACAATGACCTGGACATTCATCACAGAAGGCGACTTCGCAACAGGACTTCGGAACCCCATCAAAATCCATGGGTCCCGATGGCGGATCCCCATCCAATTTATCTTCCCAACATGGTACGAAGGATCATGACGGAAGTACGAGGGGACGCACATGGCTTATGGGAGGCTCACATTAGGTGTAACACCTTCACAAGAAGAGTAAATGAGGTCGAATGGCCAAGACGCTTTATCATGCCGCAAATGCCACGCTATAATGGCACCACCAATCCTTGTGCCTTCCAGAATCAATATGAATGGCAAATGGACTCGAGCCGAGGTAATGACACAGCCAAGCACAAATGCTTCCTGGTCTTCCTAACCAGTACCGCTTTAATTTGGTTCTTTCGCCTTCCACTTGATTCCCTTAACAATTTCAGGCAATTAGCGATAGATCTGGTCAAGCAATTCAGGGTGCATATCTCGACTCTGAAGAATGCCCTCTCTCTGTCCAACTTGTACCAAGGACCTGCCGAGTCACTCAAAAGCTACCTCTCCCGGTTCAATCCTTGCACTGTACTCTTTCAGTTAGCAAAGGGTGTCCAACCTACTACATAGTTCGGGGTATGGATCGATCGGAAGTAGCCAAAAAGCCTCGACGCCTTCTATGAGAAGGCATATCAGTACTTATGCCAAGAGGAGGCAAGACGGAACCGGCTCTCTTCCACAAGTCGTCCCAATGACCCCCAAGCGGACATTGCAAATAACAGCCTTAGAGGAAGGCAAGTCGGGGAGCCCTTCAATCAGAACAAAGGGCAGGCCCCTACAGGCAAAAACCAAATAATGGTAGCTGGGGGGCGAAACAACGGATAAGCCCCAGCGGAGCTAGGAAAACCAAGCCCTCAACGCCCCTTTGAGACCTACACCCCATTAAACGAAGACATAGAAATAATTTACTTGGAAACAGGCAATACGTTGTTGAATCTTGCTACATAGCATTTTGACTATGACAACTATACATAAGCATATATATTATCATCTAACCTTTTGCAAGAAGATATTCGACAAACTGATTGAAGAACACCAAAATGAAGATTGAATATGTTGCAAGGGTCTGCTAGTTCTAGATATTCTTGTTAAAGTCTTCCTTGATGATTACACACACCATATCACATATATACGTTTTCATATTCAAAAGAGGAAAAGAATATATTTTGCCCAAAAAACAGACGTCTGATTTAAATCAGACAGACGTCCGTTTGCTGAGACAAAATTTAAATTTACCATAATATTCAGACGTCTGTTCTGAATTTTTAAGATATCTGAATCTGTTGTGAAATGCCCTATTTCTTTGCTATTTCATTTTTCAAATTAAAACAGACATTTGAATAAAATTTTCATACATCTGATTACGAAAAGTTGCAAACTATTATGAAGAGTCACAACTCTCTGGATCGTTTCACTTGATGGAAACTCTTCATGATTAGTTACAACTCTTTGTATATTATAAATATAGACTAGATTAACTGATTAACTTACCGAAATTCATTCTATCTCTCTCTATATTATTCAAAGCTCTCTAGTTTTCAAAAAGCATACCATTCTCAACATTATCTTCTATAATCTTTCACAAGCTTCACGTTTATCATCAAGGAAAGACTATAGGAAGGGTTCACTATATATTGAAATATCAGTGTTAACAAGAACACAAAAAATCATCAATTATTTTGTATTGTAAAAGATATCTTCAACGGTTGAGGCAAGAAAATCTCATTCAGCTGTTCGGGTAATTGTGAACCTATTCCTCCTGGTGAAGTGAGGGTTTTAGTGTTAGTGAAATACCAGAAGTGGGTCTAGGACTGGACGTAGGACAGTCGTCTGAGCCAGTATAAATCGACTGTGTGATTTACAGCTTACTACTCTAATATATACACTACATTTTATTCTCCATTCTACATGATCCTACTGTCATATAGCCTCTTTAATTTGGTATCAGAGCAAGGCCATCCTATAACCGTAACACTGTTATTCGATACTTTGATAAAGTGGAGAATAACCCAAGTACTAGCTCAACTACCTTTGTCGAAGGACAATCTACTCAAAGACCACCTTTATTCAATGGGCTACACAACCACTACTGGGTTACAGGAATGAGGATTTATATGCAAGCAAGTGGTTTTAGTGCATGGAATGCTACTCAAAAAGAAGTTATGGCACCTACAACAGAAATTCAACTTGGACAATAGTTCAAAAAGAGGAGGACAAATGAAAAGGCTATGAACATGCTACTCTATGCACTAGATAGAAATGAGTTCAATCGTGTTAGCATTTGTACATCAGCATATCAAATATGGGAAACACTCAAGAGCATCCATGAAGGAACAAACTAAATTTTCAATGCTCAAAAACTAGTTCCAGAACTTCAAGATGAAACAAAATGAAACTATCAATGAAATGTACTCAAGATTTCAAGACATTTTACATGCATTGAAAGGACTAGGAGAAAAATATACTGACTTTTACATAGTTTCAAAAGTGATAAATTCTCTAACTGACGACTAGGAAAGAAAAGTACTAGCCATTGAAGAAGGAAATGACTTATTAGCTATGAAACTGGAAGAGCTAGCAGGAAATCTTATGTCTTATGAAGTAAATCTTCAAGCAAAAAGGGAATTAACTCAAGAAAAAAATGTGGCCTTCCATGCTGATAAAGAGGAATCTGAATCAGGAAAAGAAGATCCAGCTTTATTGCCAAAATTTTAAGAAATTTCCAAAGTATAGAAAAGGAAATTTCAAAAGCAATACCTCAAACAAACCTTCATCTTCAAAATTGGAATGTTTCAATTGTCATAAGAAGGGTCATATGGTAAAAGATTATCCAGAAATGAAAGAAAATCAGAAAAACTTCAATAAATGTAAGAAAGATATATTCAAGAAGGCTTTTTCTATTACATGAGACGACTCAGACACAGATTCGTTAGATAGTGACAGTGATAGTGAAAGAAAAAATGAACAGGCAAATGTGTGTTTCATGGCTCAAGAATATGAAGTAAGTGAATTACCTTATGAAGAATTCATAGATGTTAATGTTGAACTTTTAAATATAATAAAAACTCCAGCTTAAAAAACTCGTGAAAATCAGAATAAAGCAGGAATTGAAAGAGACACGTTGAAAGGTGAAAAAATAATTCTGGAGGAAGAACTTGAAAAATTTCAAGACACTCTTACAAATTCAAACAGTCAGCTTTCTCTTTTGAGTCAAAAAATCGAAACTCGAAAGACAAAGAATGATGAAATTAGTTCTGAGAATCACATGTTGAAAACTAAAATAAAAGAATTAGAATTAGAAAATAAAAGTATTCAAACTAAGTTAGAAAGCTTCTCTGAAAATGTCTCTAACTTTAATATAGGTAGAGAAAATTTATAAAGAATTATAGAAAGTTCTCAACCATCTTCAAATAAACAAGGATTTGGATTGAAAAAAGAAAAAAAATCCTCTAATAAAAATTGCTAAACTTAAGAGGAAAATTGATTGAAAAATTAAGACCAATCAAAATCCATAAATAAAATATTGATTCCAAAAACTAATAATAGTTTGATTAGAAAAAAACACATTAACTCATTTATGGAATCTGTGCATAATAATAAAAATTAGTTATATAAAAGGGATACTAAAACCACTTGGGTTTGTCTTCTAAGACCTAACTCTTACGACCCTATCAAAAAGTGGGTACCAATGTGTTAATATTTTTTGAAGGTCCCACTCAAAAAGAGAAAATGGATATTAGACAGTGGTTTCTTAAAACACATAACCGGAGATAAAGATATGCTAACCAATATTTCATACTTTGATGTGGCTCAGTTACCTTCGGAGATAAGTCAAAAGTTTTTATCACTGGCAAAGGAGATGTGTGCAACTATTGTACTTCAGATCTACCTTTTATTACTACTGTTTCTTTAGTTAAAAATTTAAAACATAATTTACTTAGTATTAGTCAATTATGTGACAAAGGTTTTAAAGTAACATTTTCTGAAAACAAATGTCGTATTTTTGACAAAGATATTATTTTTGAACGACATAAAAATAGAAATATTTATGTTCTAAATATGAAAGTAAATAATAATAAAGAAATGTGTTTGATTGTCAATAACAACGATTCTTGGTTATGGCACATGCATTTTTGTCACATAAATTTTAAAACTATACAAAGGCTTTCGAAACATGAGTTAGTAAAAGGTTTACCTAAATTAAATTTTAAAGTAAACAATCTATGTGAATATTGTCAGATAGGTAAACAAACCAAATCTTCTTTTAAATTGAAAAAGGTTATTTCAACTTTACAACCGTTCGAACTATTACATATGGACTTATTTGGTCCTACTCAAGTTCAATCATTAAATCACAATCATTATGTATTTGTAATAGTAGAAGATTTCTCAAGATATTCATGGACTATTTTTATGAAAAATAAAAGTGATACTTTTGGGCATTTCAAAGATTTCATAAAAAAGATTCAAAATTTGAAAGATTTAAAAGTTAAAAACATTCGAAGTGATCACGGTGGAGAATTAGAAAATGAATCATTTGAACATTTTTGTAAAAAGAAAGGAATAAATCATAATTTCTCTTTTCCTAGAATTCCACAACAAAATGGAGTTGCAGAAAGAAAGAATTAAACTTTACAAGAATGTGTAAGAACTCTACTTAATAGAAGTACTTGACCTACACAATTTTGGGTAGAAGCTGTAGCGACTGCTTGTTGCGTATTAAATAGAATTTATATTCGGCCTTTATTAAAAAATACTCCCTACGAAGTTTTTAATGGAAGGGAACCGAATATTTCATATTTTAAAGTTTTTGGTTCTAAATGTTTCATTCTTAATGCTAAAGATCAACTTGGAAAATTTGACGCAAAACTGATCACGGAATTTTTGTTGGATATTCAGAACGTGGTAAAGCTTATCGTATTTTCAACAAACGTACTAATGTTATAAAAGAATCTTTACACGTAGCTTTTGATGAAAATTTTAATAAAAATGTAAAGAACAAAGATGATGATGAAATCATTAAAAATACGGAAAATAATACCATAGAACATATCATATCACCTTCTAGAATCTTAAGAGATCATCCTACACAAAATATTATTGATGAAATCATTAAAAATATGAGTCTTAAAAATATGGAAAATAATACCATAGAACATATCATATCACCTCCAAGAATCTTAAGAGATCATCCTACACAAAATATTATTGGTGAAATTGACATGCATGTTCGAACAAAAAGTCAATTAAATCAAATGGGTCATGTAGCTTTTATTTCAACTATTGAACCCAAATATCTAAAAGAAGCCTCTATAGATGATTAATGGATTATTGCTATGCAAGAAGAGCTAAACCAATTCGAACGCAATGATGTCTGGGAGCTAGTACCTCGACCAAACGATCAATTGGTTATCGGTACAAAATGCATATATAAAAACAAGGCAGATGAACTTGGAAATATCACAAGAAATAAAGCCAGATTGGTTGCTCAAGGGTACAACCAAGAAGAAGGTATCGATTATGAAGAAACTTTCATACCCGCAGCAAGACTAGAATCTGTACACATTTTATTAGCATACGCAAGTTTTCATAACATCAAACGTTATCAAATGGATGTTAAAAGCGCCTTCTTAAATGATTTTATTAAAGAAAATGTTTATGTAGAACAACCACTGCTATTAATGCATGAAAAATATCCATATTACGTCTATAAATTTTAAAAGGAATTATATGGTTTAAAACAAGCACCTCGTGCTTGGTATAAACGACTTAAAAGTTATTTAATAAATTCTGGTTTTCAAGTAGGAAAAGAAAATTAAACTTTATTTATTAAAAATAAAAATAAAGATATTTTAATTGAAATTTATGTAGATGGCATAATTTTCAGTTCCACTAATGAAAATTTATGTAAAAATTTTCTACAATAATGACAAATGAATTTGAAATGTCTCATATGGGAGAATTATCATATTTTCTAGGATTACAAATTAAACAAGTTTCAAATGGTATTTTTTTATCAAGAAAAATGTTGTAATAATTTAATTAAACATTTTGGTCTAGACAACACTTCGGGAAAGTCAACTCCAATGAGTACTTCTGTTCATCTTAAAAAGATTAAAAAGGAAAAAGTATTGATCAAAAATTATATAAAAGTATGACCGATTCATTACTTTATTTAACTGCATGCCGCCCTGACATTATGATGAGTGTATGCTTGTGTGCACGATTTCAATCAGATCCCAAAGAATCACATCTAAGATCAGTAAAACAGATTTTAAGGTTTCTTAATAATACTAAGGACTTCGGTCTTTTTTATCCGAAAGGTTGTCCATTCGAATTAGTACCCTACAGTGATGCTGATTTTGGTGGATTCCGAACGGATAGAAATGTACAAGTAGTAAGTGCCATTTCATTGGAAAATCACTTGAATCTTGGTTTAGTACGAAACAAAACTGTATGTCACTCTTTACATGTAAAATAGAATACATATTTTGTAACACCCCACGTCCATTAATGTCACTCACAAAGGGAATGCATTAACTTCCATGGAGGTTTTAAGTGAATATAGAACAGTAAAATTACAACAAGACAGATATAAAATAGTACTTGGAAATTCAAAAACTTTATTTCATTGTAGCAGAAGTCAAAACATGTTTGATTACATCATAACACCATATTCAATGTCAAGTACAATATCTATCTTGATAAAACAAGTACATAATCCCATTACATGAATAGCCATTAAAAAGAAAGATAACAAGCTGGACTTTACTTCAGCAGTCCAAGCTTTCCAGAAGATAAGCGATCCAACTAGACTCCACTAGAACTTGGCCCAACCTGCGGACCTGAAGGGAGAAAAAGGATGGAAAAGAGGGGGTCAGACATAAAGTCTGGTGAATATGATAATTCTACAATACTATTACCAAAATAACTGGACTAAGGCATAAGCTGGAAAACAAGAAAATGTCTATGAAGAGCAGATTAAGGACATAGACAATCGCTAAAGGCAACGTTATAGGCGCTCCTAAATACTAAAGGATAAACACTATACTGCACCACACCAGTCACCCTAAAAATTCATCCCACTCAGCTTCACTTAGAAACTTTCCCAATGGCTTTACGTACCCCTAGCTGACTACATAGGTGCCGCCCGCCCCTATCTCCACTAGGTGTACCCTACTTCCCATTATTCGATCAGCTCCCTAACTCGTAGATACCCGTGCTGGCCCCACAGTGGGGTGTATCACTCCCCTAAAGTGGCAACCTGATACAACGGACATGCACGGCTTATACCTACACGATGCAACAACGTCTTACCTACCAGCCCGGGTCCACACACGCATATGAAACCCGTTAGACTTGCGTTGCCACCGCTCCCTGTTTTGGCCTCTTATAGTCAAACCCAGTATGCGTGTCCCGTCCTCGACTTGGGTCGAGCCCACAAAGATACGTTTTGGGATACTGGTTGAAATGGGCCCCCACTATAAGCATTCCACCTAAGCTTGTCCCCATTAGTCCATCCCACTTAACCCACTTAGTCATGTTCATTTACATGTGTGTTTGGTTAAGTCTAATCGTATTTCAAATGCCTCTAAAGGCAACCACCAGATTCCTCATGCCACCCAAGGCACCTACTTAACCCCCATGTCCCACCTTACATGATTATCTGGTTAAGTATTTCTTAGTTCATTAAGGCCATAACCTCATAAAGACCTCTCACATTAGACTGGCATTTATGGCAGCTGGATTTGCCGGGCGGGTCCGAGCAGTCTTACACCATAAAAGAGTCTAACCTCGTGTCTTTACAACTGTTATGCTTTAGTTTGGGCCTAGGACCTCTCACATTGGGCCGACATTTGTGACTACTGGATTTGCCGGGCGGGTCCGGGCAGGTTTACATCACAAACGGGTCCAACCTCGTGTCCTAAGCATTGATTATTAATAATAATCCACTTTCCCCCAATTTTAATAATTCCCTACTTGAATTATTAATTACTTCCAATTTTTAACAATGTCCATAATTGACTCAATTATGGACATCCATTCATGGTATGCAAAATCTTACAAAATTGCACCCAATTTATTAATTCCTAATATTACCCCTACCCCACGTTTGAACGTTTATTCGCAAAATATATGTTAGACTCGAATAGCCTAACTCATAGCATAAAAGAGATTATCATAATAACAACATGTATATGTGACCAAATGAATCATAATAAGGGGTGAAACTTGCATATGTCCAACTTGCATAGATTATACATGTCATGGATCTAAAGGTGTCAACTTGTTCAAAATTCACCTAATATGATCTCAATCAATTTTCATAAACTTACATATGAACATGTGTGAATCAACATCATCTAATTTTTTAACAACATGGTTTTATATGGGTACACCTAACTCAATAGGCAAATTCCCATAATCAAGTTTTATTTAATTATAGTTTCAAGTTTATGGGTACACCTAACCTAATAGGCAAATTCCCATAAACAAGATCCATTTAAATTAAAAAAAACATAACTTTAAGCATGATCCAACAACATCATGATTTTTCAACATAATATAGCATGATTCATAACATGGCATAGTATGATAGTATAACATAGCTTGACATGATTCTCAACATAGCACGACATAGCATAAGAGAATTTACAACATAGCATGACATAGCATATATAATTTACATCATAAGACAACATAATAACATAATAAGAGATCCACAATATATAGAATTTACAATTACAAATCACATCACTTTCTTGTGATCCATTCATAACTGAGTCAAATTAGTTTGTAATAGTCTTGTGAGAATTATCATACTCACCAACAAAAGAAAAGAATTAGAGAAAGAGAGATCTTTTGATTTGATTTGTGTACATTTAGTTGTAGATGATTAGGCTTCCTCTTCTTAGTTTGTGACGGCTATGCTGAACTCCATGGCAGCAGCATGACGGTAGCTTCTCTAATTTTACAAGTGATTTAGGTCTAGGGTCTACCCACTTATTTATAGATTTTAGAATTCATTTAGGCCATTAGATTTAACCTAGAAATAACCGCAGCCGTTCAGACAAGATGGGGTTTATCTTGTTGACTAAGCAATGAGTCAGAAGTGACTCAGCAAACACTCAGCATATTAATAAACTTCTATTCATGTCATAAATATATATATATTTTCTACAATGTACATATTAGATACATCCCCCTTTATTTATTATTGTTTTTATATACATATTAGATACATCCCCTCTCTCACACACTTATTAATATTTTTATATTCATATTAGATACATCCCCTCTCTTACACACTAATTAATATTTTTATATTCATATTAGATACATCCCCTCTCTTACATACTTATTAATATCTTTATATTCATATTAGATACATCCCCTCTCTTACATACTTATTAATATCTTTATATTCATATTAGATACATCCCCTCTTCTACACTCTTATTATTATTTTAGCAACTTTAGTGTTAATAGAAAATTCGGGGTGTTACATTCTCCCCTCCTTTTAGGATTTCGTCCCCGAAATCTTCAAGTCTGGAAGAATGTATATCCTACCATCCAAACGTCCATCTACTCGTCCATCATACACAGGCATCCATTGTCCTTACAGACTTCTAATGCTTTCATGTTTAAATGCACAGTGTGTGTGTATGTCCGTATCTAATGCAAAATCAGGCGGTCCACTGATTCAGTTGACCTCCTTAATGCAACTATGATCGTGCCATGCATCCATTATGTATGCAAAAGATTCTTAATGCTACATAATACTTCTATATGCGTGCACACCCATTCAACCGAATGCAGCATCCATATGATGGTACAACCATTATACATCCATTATACTAAATACATCCATATATATGCAATATGCAATTTGAAGTGACTGAGCCGATCTAGTGCCTAAAGTGTGTGTATATATGCATCCACGAGCAACCACTAGCAAACACTTGCATCCATTTTGCATCCATCATACATAACATGTCTCAAACACATGTTTCAACCATAAGATTATCCTAACTAAAGGTCAAAGATACTAATGAGAGGACATACTAAAGATAAGATAAGATAAGCTAAGCGATAAAGGAGAAATTAAAAGACATGCCCTCAAAAAGAAAAGGGTACAACGAACGCATCTTCTCTTCTGTCTCCCAAGTTGCGTTGCTCTCATCATCTCCCCATTGCACTTTAACCAGTCTGACCTCTCGATTCCTCAACTTTTTGATCTCCGACCCAAGAATGCATGTAGGAGCTCGTCTAATTGTTGCATCACACTCTATTTCCACCTCTTTAAGCAACCACGGCTCTACCACCTCCGCGGTCTTGTGCAAACACTTCCTCAAATGTGATACATGGAATACGTCGTGTACTCCACTAAGTTTCTCAGGCAACTCCACCCTATATGCCATCTTCCCAATCCTATTTTTTACAGGAAATGGCCCTACAAACCTTGGTGCTAATTTCCCCACGGACCCAAAGCGAACAACATTCTGTAACGGAGATACTTTGATAAAAACCATGTCCCCAATGTCAAACTCAAGATCTGTCCTCCTCTTATCAGCATACGATTTTTGCCTATCTTGTGCTGCTTTCATCCTCCTTCGAATCAACTCAATCTTCTCCGAGGTTTCCCTAACCATATCGGGCCCAAGTAGGATTTTATCGGTAGATTCCCACCAACATGTAGGCGAACGGCAAGGCCTTCCATAAAGAGCTTCGAAAGGTGCCATGCCAATACTAGACTGAAAGCTATTATTATATGCGAATTCTACTAACGGAAGGTGCTCTTCCCATGTACCCCCAAAGTCTAGGATACAAAGCCTTAAAAGATCCTCTAGAATGCGATTCACCCTCTCGGTCTGGCCGTCTGTCTGAGGATGATATGCGGTGCTCAAACATAGCTGAGTCCCTACCACCTCTTGTAAACTCTTCCAAAATTCGCTAGTAAAGATGGGGTCACGGTCGCTTACTATACTAGAAGGAATACCGTGCAAACGAACTATCTCCTTAATGTATACAGAAGCCAACCACGGAGCAGTCCTCTTACTTTTCACGGGAATAAAATGGGCGCTTTTAGTAAGTCTATCTACTATAACCCAAATCCCCGTGTTACCCTTCCTTGATCTTGGTAATCCATCCACAAAATCTATTGAGATGCTTTCCCATTTCCATAGTGGAACTTCTAATGGGTGAAGCAACCCACCGGGTTTCTTTTGTTCTGCTTTAACTCGTTGGCACACCAAGCATCTAGCGACGTACTCGGCCACATCCTTTTTCATACCGGCCCAAAAGAAAACCCGCTTCATATCTTTGTACATCTTATCCCCACCGGGATGAATGGTCATTTTTGAACGATGAGCATCATCAAGAATGGCCTTCCTTAAGTCTTCGTCTTGTGGTACACAAAGTCTATTATCCCTTCGTAACCAACCCTTATCGTCTAGGGTATACCTACGAAGATGGCTTGACGACTCCCCCCCCCCTTTGAGCTTTTCTACTATCTCAACCAACTGTGGGTCGTCTCGCTGTGCCTCACCAACCCGTCCTAGAAGTGTAGGTCTAACCTCCAAGGATGCTAACAGACCGGGTACTAAGTCAACGGAGGGTCTAAAGTCAAACATAGAGATGAATTCTAAGCTTTGTCGTTCAACAAACAACAGACTCAAGGACAACCTTTTCCTACTTAAGGCGTCTGCCACCACGTTACCCTTGCCCGGGGTATATGCTATTTCAAAATCGTAGGAGGCTAAGAATTCCATCCACCGTTGCTGCCTTAAATTTAAATCCTTCTGAGAGAATAAGTATTTTAATGATTTGTGGTCAGTGAACAGTTCGAATTTCTCACCAAGAAGATAGTGACGCCAAGACTTAAGCGCGAAAACAATTGCGGTTAGCTCTAAGTCATGTGTGGGGTAATTCTTTTCATGAACCCTCAACTGCCTTCCACCATAGGCTATTACTCTTCCCTCTTGCATGAGGACCGCGCCAAGTCCCATCCCACAAGCATCAGTATAGATGGTAAATGGTTTATTCCCGTCTGGCAGCACTAAGACTGGGGCTGAAGTTAAGGCTCTCTTTAAACGTTGGAACGCATCATCGCAATCTTTGTCCCACGTAAAAACCAGGTTCTTCTTCGTTAACCGTGTTAATGGAGCTGATATTTTTGCGAAGTCTTTGATAAAATTCCTATAATAGCCAGCCAACCCCAAGAAACTTCTTACTTCGGTTGCATTTTTAGGGACCTTCCAATCTTGGATGGCCACCACCTTTGCGGGATCCACTGCTATCCCTTCTTTGGAAACCATGTGCCCTAAGAACCGTACTTCCTTCCTCCAGAAGTGACACTTAGAAAATTTTGCCTTAAGGTTATGCGCTCGAAGGGTTTCCAACACTTCCCTAAGATGTAGGGAGTGCTCTTCTTTATTCTTAGAAAAGACTAAGATGTCATCCACAAAGACTACCACGAATTTGTTAAGGTATTCCCTAAACACCCTACTCATCAAATCAACAAAATATGCAGGGGCGTTTGTCAAACCAAAGGGCATCACTAGCCATTCATAGAATCCGTCAGGAGTCCTAAAAGCAGTCTTATCTATACTATCCTCAGCCACTCTCAGTTGATGAAAGCCAGTGGCTAAGTCCAACTGCGAAAACACTGAGGCGCCAACTAACTGATCAAAGAGATCGTCAATCCTCGGCAGTGGGTGTCGGTTCTTTTTAGTAAGCTTGTTTAGTTCTCTATAGTCCATACAAAGTCTAAGAGACCCATCCGCCTTTGTGGCAAAAACTACTGGAGCACCCCACTCCGATATACTACGTCTTATGAACCCCTTCTCAAGCAACTCCTTTACTTGCTTATTGAGTTCCCTCCTTTCACGAGGAGCCATGTGGCGCACTGGCAAAGATACGGGTTTAGCATTATCCACAAGATAAATTCGAAAGTCTATCTCCCGCTTTGGAGGTAAGCCCTTCACCTCCTCAAACACATCCGGATATTCCCGGACCACTTCTACCGATCGCAGGTTCTCTACAGACGCGTCAAGTGATTCAAGATAACTTAGCATAACGGAATTTATGGGATTACAAAAGATGTCGAGAGCATTACCAAGGCGAGTCACAAGCCTAACTACTCTCCTTTCACAATCAAGAATGGCCCTATTTCTAGACAACCAATCCATTCCTAAAATTAGCCCATAGCCCGTGAAGCCCAATACATAAGCATCACATCTAAATTCAACGCTAAGTATAGAGATTTTCAAATCCAAACATATCATGGTCAAATGAGCCGAACCCCCAATTGGATTTGAAACGACCAAGGGATCCTCTACTAAACTGGTGTTTAAGTGCAGTGATTCAACTAATGATGCAGAGATAAACGAATGAGATGCGCCAGAATCGAATAAGGTACGGACAGGATGATCAAACAGAAAAACTAAGCTTTCAACAGAAATTGTTCTACCTCTTTCTTGCAGCGGTGGGGCCGCAATAGCCTGAACTTGCCCCCTTGCCTGCCCTGGTGCCATAAGAGCCTGCACCTGTCCTCCCGAGGTAGACCCTGCCCTCTGCCCCTTCTTTGGTCAGTCCTTCACTAAATGTCCCGCATCTCCACAATGAAAACAACCAGTCTTCTTTTTCTTTCTACAATCTTTGCTGAGATGGCCAGGCGTCCCACAATTGAAGCATTTCTTCTTCCCTTTGCCATTATTGTTTTTACCACCCTTCTTATTTTGCTGTTGGGGTTTCTTCTGATCCCCTTTCTTTTCAACTGCCTTATCCTCATGCATAAGTGCCATTTCTACTAGCTTTTCAAAGGTGGCTCCCATAGGGAAGTGGGTCATAGCCAACCCTTGCAACGGTTCATTCAAGCCTCTAACGAACCTCAAAGCTTTCTTCTCTGGCGTGTTCACCAACTCCAAGCCAAACCTTGCTAACTGATTAAATTTATTGACATATTCCTTTACTGATGAGCTCCCTTGCTTTAGTGCCAGGAATTTTTTCCATATTTAAGTTCTCCTCTGCCCTTGAAAGAAACTTTGCCTCAAACCTTTGTCTGAAATCCGCCCATGAATCAACTGGACGTTCCCCGTTAGTGACCTCCCACCAAAACGAGGCCTCTCCCTTCATTAACCAAGCAGCTAAACGGACTTTCCTCCCATCTTCCACTTCAAAGATATCCAACAATTCCTCAGTCTCCTTAAGCCAATCTCTGGCCTCCACAAACATCTCAGTCCCTTGAAAAGTTTTTCCTCCCATAGCCTTGAATTCCTTGCACGTCTTTGCAAAAGTGTCAACACGAGGAGGAGGAGGAGGAGGAGGAATGGGTGCAACTAGGGGTGGAGGAGTATCCGCTGGGCCTGCAGTGGTGGCCCTAGCCTCCAAGTATCTCCTAAACCACCCTGGAATCGTCACACCTTCTGGGAGATTAAGATCTTCAGCCATGCTGAAACGAAAAAGGAAAGATTCAAAATGGAGAATTCGAAAGATAAAGATAAGGATGTGGCTATTTGGGATTATGTTTTTCATAAAAACTCTCTTTAAATAACATGTTTTTTTTTTGAAAGCAATTCTTCCAAAAATACTTTAGAAAAAAAATATTTTTGTAAAAAAAAAAAATTATCTGTTCTGGTAACCTTATGCTCTAATACCACGTGTAACACCCCACGTCCATTAATGTCACTCACAAAGGGAATGCATTAACTTCCATGGAGGTTTTAAGTGAATATAGAACAGTAAAATTACAACAAGACAGATATAAAATAGTACTTGGAAATTCAAAAACTTTATTTCATTGTAGCAGAAGTCAAAACATGTTTGATTACATCATAACACCATATTCAATGTCAAGTACAATATCTATCTTGATAAAACAAGTACATAATCCCATTACATGAATAGCCATTAAAAAGAAAGATAACAAGCTGGACTTTACTTCAGCAGTCCAAGCTTTCCAGAAGATAAGCGATCCAACTAGACTCCACTAGAACTTGGCCCAACCTGCGGACCTGAAGGGAGAAAAAGGATGGAAAAGAGGGGGTCAGACATAAAGTCTGGTGAATATGATAATTCTACAATACTATTACCAAAATAACTGGACTAAGGCATAAGCTGGAAAACAAGAAAATGTCTATGAAGAGCAGATTAAGGACATAGACAATCGCTAAAGGCAACGTTATAGGCGCTCCTAAATACTAAAGGATAAACACTATACTGCACCACACCAGTCACCCTAAAAATTCATCCCACTCAACTTCACTTAGAAACTTTCCCAATGGCTTTACGTACCCCTAGCTGACTACATAGGTGCCGCCTGCCCCTATCTCCACTAGGTGTACCCTACTTCCCATTATTCGATCGGCTCCCTAACTCGTAGATACCCGTGCTGGCCCCACAGTGGGGTGTATCACTCCCCTAAAGTGGCAACCTGATACAACGGACATGCACGGCTTATACCTACACGATGCAACAACGTCTTACCTACCAGCCCGGGTCCACACACGCATATGAAACCCATTGGACTTGCGTTGCCACCGCTCCCTGTTTTGGCCTCTTATAGTCAAACCCAGTATGCGTGTCCCGTCCTCGACTTGGGTCGAGCCCACAAAGATACGTTTTGGGATACTGGTTGAAATGGGCCCCCACTATAAGCATTCCACCTAAGCTTGTCCCCATTAGTCCATCCCACTTAACCCACTTAGTCATGTTCATTTACATGTGTGTTTGGTTAAGTCTAATCGTATTTCAAATGCCTCTAAAGGCAACCACCAGATTCCTCATGCCACCCAAGGCACCTACTTAACCCCCATGCCCCACCTTACATAATTATCTGGTTAAGTATTTCTTAGTTCATTAAGGCCATAACCTCATAAAGACCTCTCACATTAGACTGGCATTTATGGCAGCTGGATTTGCCGGGCGGGTCCGGGCAGTCTTACACCATAAAAGAGTCTAACCTCGTGTCTTTACAACTGTTATGCTTTAGTTTGGGCCTAGGACCTCTCACATTGGGCCGACATTTGTGACTACTGGATTTGCCGGGCGGGTCCGGGCAGGTTTACATCACAAACGGGTCCAACCTCGTGTCCTAAGCATTGATTATTAATAATAATCCACTTTCCCCCAATTTTAATAATTCCCTACTTGAATTATTAATTACTTCCAATTTTTAACAATGTCCATAATTGACTCAATTATGGACATCCATTCATGGTATGCAAAATCTTACAAAATTGCACCCAATTTATTAATTCCTAATATTACCCCTACCCCACGTTTGAACGTTTATTCGCAAAATATATGTTAGACTCGAATAGCCTAACTCATAGCATAAAAGAGATTATCATAATAACAACATGTATATGTGACCAAATGAATCATAATAAGGGGTGAAACTTGCATATGTCCAACTTGCATAGATTATACATGTCATGGATCTAAAGGTGTCAACTTGTTCAAAATTCACCTAATATGATCTCAATCAATTTTCATAAACTTACATATGAACATGTGTTAATCAACATCATCTAATTTTTTAACAACATGGTTTTATATGGGTACACCTAACTCAATAGGCAAATTCCCATAATCAAGTTTTATTTAATTATAGTTTCAAGTTTATGGGTACACCTAACCTAATAGGCAAATTCCCATAAACAAGATCCATTTAAATTAAAAAAACATAACTTTAAGCATGATCCAACAACATCATGATTTTTCAACATAATATAGCATGATTCATAACATGGCATAGTATGATAGTATAACATAGCTTGACATGATTCTCAACATAGCACGACATAGCATAAGAGAATTTACAACATAGCATGACATAGCATATATAATTTACATCATACGACAACATAATAACATAATAAGAGATCCACAATATATAGAATTTACAATTACAAATCACATCACTTTCTTGTGATCCATTCATAACTGAGTCAAATTAGTTTGTAATAGTCTTGTGAGAATTATCATACTCACCAACAAAAGAAAAGAATTAGAGAAAGAGAGATCTTTTGATTTGATTTGTGTACATTTAGTTGTAGATGATTAGGCTTCCTCTTCTTAGTTTGTGACGGCTATGCTGAACTCCATGGCAGCAGCATGACGGTAGCTTCTCTAATTTTACAAGTGATTTAGGTCTAGGGTCTACCCACTTATTTATAGATTTAAGAATTCATTTAGGCCATTATATTTAACCTAGAAATAACCGCAGCCGTTCAGACAAGATGGGGTTTATCTTGTTGACTCAGCAATGAGTCAGAAGTGACTCAGCAAACACTCAGCATATTAATAAACTTCTATTCATGTCATAAATATATATATATATTTTCTACAATGTACATATTAGATACCTCCCCCTTTACTTATTATTGTTTTTATATACATATTAGATACATCCCCTCTCTCACACACTTATTAATATTTTTATATTCATATTAGATACATCCCCTCTCTTACACACTTATTAATATTTTTATATTCATATTAGATACATCCCCTCTCTTACATACTTATTAATATCTTTATATTCATATTAGATACATCCCCTCTCTTACATACTTATTAATATCTTTATATTCATATTAGATACATCCCCTCTTCTACACACTTATTATTATTTTAGCAACTTTAGTGTTAATAGAAAATTCGGGGTGTTACATATTTGCTGCTTTAACATGTGCACAAGTAATTTACATGCAACAAACACTCAAAGATTTTGGAGTAAATTTAACTAAATCAACAATATACTGTGATAATACTAGTGCTATAAATTTATCTAACATTCCAACAAATCACTCTAGAACTAAATATATAGATATCTGACATCATTTCTTACATGACAACATAGAAAAAGATATTATCAATTTAGAATATGTTTCAACCGAAAACCAGATTGTAGATATCTTCACTAAACTGTTATTAAAAATTCCTTTTATTAAATTATGAATTTGTTTAATAACACAAGTACGTTTTGTGGTCTTAACCTACTACTTATATTTAGTCTTTTTCCTAAGAACCTCACAATACTCAAGTACTTCTCTGGCTACAGACTTCTGAAAATTCTAACCACATATTCCTTAGTTGTTCTTCCTATATAAACCTATGTTTACTTTACTACAAACTTACAAACACAAATTTCAACATTAAAGAAGCTCAAATAGATACACTATGTCATCCAATAATTCAAATTCTTCAATTGGTATTACGTTCACATCAGACAGTTCTTCTGATTCTCCTGAATTTCCAATAACTACTCCTAGATATGAACCGCAATTCCATTGGGGAAATTATCAAACTGGATATAATCCCAAAGCAAAGAAGGCTAAAAGAGCTCTCTTCTCTTCACCAGATACAAAACGGAAAATAGACGACCTTCATCACTATCAGACAGAACAAATAGCTCTATACAAAGAATTATATTTCGAACAAAAGGTTACCGCTACTCGCTTAAGCCTTCTCAAAAAAATGATCTACAAATTTTGTGGTTTAAAAGCAAAAGATATTACTTCGCCATTACCAATTCTGCCAAATACTATTGATATGTCTTCCTCTCATCGTACCGAGAATGACCCAGTAAATCCTACCTTAAAATACTATACCTTCTCTCCCCAACGTCGCCTTAGAGTCCAAATTCTTGGTATAAGAATTACAAAGCCAATGAAGGAATGAGTTCATCAACACCAAAGAAGACTCCACTTTCTAAAAATTAATGTTTCATTTACTATATTTTATATATGTTTATATTTAACTTGTTATTTAAACCATTATATGAAATAAAAAATGATTGTGCAAAAATTTTATTAACCAGACGTCTAAAATGGTAATAAAATGAACTAAATACTTGCGGGTTAATTTTTTTTTCTAGACAGACATTTGACAAAAAATTCCAGACGTCTGTTTCACTAAGAAGAATTATTCTACCTCCAGATTTAGACGTCTGAACCAAAAATAACAGACGTCTGAAACAACCCTATTTTGAACTAATTCTTCTCGAGTTCCAAAATGATGTAAATGGACGTCTGTTTTCTTCAACTCAGACGTCTAAATCGGAAGTGACGTGTTTTGTAAAAGGGCATATGACTCCTCCCACACATCACAACCATTCATCTCTTCATCTTCTCACTTTTACCTCTTCATCTTTTTACCAACCATAAAAACCCTAGCCCCCCAAATTCAAAAAATTACCACAAAACTTCATCTTTTAAAAACCAAATCATGGCAAACCAGGGAGAAAGAACAAGAGAAGAAGAATCACTTCCTCCTTCCGAAGAATTAATCCAATACTGGCTATGGGATGATACTGCCAAGGCAAGATATAAAGCAATGAAGGAGTCCAAATTCTTCGAAGGTGCTTTCGTAAAATTTAATGTTTTTTCAAATTATCGCATTCAACAATATGTTAGACACTTCCACTTTGAATCACTATCCGATTATACCAAAAATGATGTCAAAATTTATCCTCTTCTAGTGAAATTGTTTCTAGCAAACTTAAGTCTTAACCATACTAAACCACAAGTCAAAAAGGATACAGTTTGGTCTTGGGTTTGTGGAAAACGAGTGCTTCTTTTAATGCAATGACTAGGCCAAATTTTAGAATGTGCTTGGCAAGGTCTACATGTGGACACAATAGAAGTAAATATGACAACCAGGGATGAGGCTTCACACAAATTTCTCTTAGATAATCTCATTAATATGCAAAAGCTTACTTCTATCATCTCTGACCACAAGCTCGTTTACTTAGTCGCATACTAGTCCGAACCATTCAACCCCACAAAGGAAGCTATGAAAAAGTTTACAAAAGAGATTTTCAAGCTCTCTACGCCCTATACTCCAACAAACAAATCAATTGGGAAAAAATTAACATGGATGAATGGACCGATATCACGTATAAGCGCAAATATAAGACTTTACACTATGGTGCATACATTACTCGGATCCTTGCTACTTGTGAAATAAATATACCTAACAATCCCTCCTTACGCATCAAAGAAATTGGTCTGAAGACTTTGAAACTAATGGATATTCCTCCAAATCCCGCTGCTCTAGAGTATATGTATCTCGAAACTTGGATTGAACATGTAGCCTCCAACCCAGAAGCAATCATACCTAGCCTTCTCACCGTCGTCGCGTTAGGGAAGAAGAAGATGACGATATTCAAATTATTTCTCTTGAAAATCTTCCAAACAAGCCTTAGTAATGCTATCCCAATATCAATCTAAACTACACAAAAAATTAAGGCATTATCAAAAACAAACAAATAAGAAGTTTGAGTCTATCAAAGGATTCTTGAACAAAATTTGGGAAAAAGTTTCTTGCACTGGCACTTCTTCAAGCCAAGCTCAAACTCCAGCTCCTTTTCAATGGTCTTCAAGTTCGGCCGAAGAAGTTCCCGATCCGAACAAGGCTCTCTAAAAGAAGATGGGACAACTATTGAGGCATCTACTTCGGAGGGACGGTAGGCATGATTGATGGTATGCTAGTCTACGTATTGTACCTAAAAACTCTTTAATTATCTAAATGGTGTGTAATATATTTTGGTATTCTCTTTATATTTTGGACAAAACTCTAGTATGTGCTGTAATATGTTACGTCAGATGGTATGCTTGTTTATTTATCATGTCCGTTTATGTTGTATGTTTGTGTGTATTGCATATGTGCTTAAGTTTTTTAATAAATATTCCTTTTTTCGAAAGACAATGGAGGAGAAACAAGTGACATTATATGCATATTGACAGGAGGGGCTCATATAGTTGTCATTAATCAAAAAGGGGGGAATGTTGAATCTCGGTACATTGCGTTTTGACAATGACAACTATACATAAGAATATATATTATGATCTAACCTTGTTTTGCAGAAAGATATTCGACGAACAGATTCAAGAACACCAAAATGAAGATTGAATATGTTGTAAGGGTCTGTTAGTCCTAGATATTCATGTTAAAGTCTTCCTTGATGATTACACACACACATACATATTATATATATATATATATGTATATGTATATGTATATGTATACGTATATGTATGTATATATGTATTCATACTCAAAAGAGGCAAAGAATATATTTTGCCCAGAAAACAGGCGTCTGATTTAAATCAGACAGACGTCTGTTTGCTGAGACAAAATTTAAATTTACCACAATAATTAGATGTCTTTTCTGAATTTTTCAGACGTCTGAATCTACTACGAAATGTCTTATTACTTTGCTATTTCATTCTTCAAATTAAAACAGACATCTGAATAAAATTTTCAGACATCTTATTACGAAAAGTTGCAACCTATCATGAAGAGTTGCAACTCTCTAGATCGTTTCTCTTGATGGAAACTCTTCATGATTAGTTAGAACTCTTTGTATATTACAAATATGGACTTGATTAACTTATCGAAATTCATTCTACCTCTATCCATATTATTCAATGCTCTCTAGTTTTCAAAAAGCATACTATTTCTCAACATTATCTTCTATAATCTTTCACAAGCTTCACGTTTATCATCAAGGAAAGACTATAGGAAGGGTATACTATATCTTGACATATCAGTTTTAGCAAGAACACAAACAAGTCATCAATTATTCTGTATTGTAAAAGACATCTTCAGTGGTTGAGGCAAGAAATCTCGTTCTACTATTCGGGTAATTGTGAACCTGTTCCTACGGCAGAAGTGAGGGTTTTAGTGTTAGTGAAATACCAGAAGTGAGTCTGGGACTGGACATAGGACAGTGATCATAACCAGTATAAATCGACTGTGTGGTTCACTGCTTACTACTCAAATATGTACACTACATCCTATTCACCATTTTACACAATCCTTTGTCATATAGCCTCGTTCATATGTTATTGTATAAGAACTGCATGTCAGAGAATCAACTGACCGTCAGAAGAATACCGGGAGGTACTGTCGATACCACGACGTGTACGGGCATGAAACCAACGAGTGCCGCCAGCTTAGGGACGCAATCGAGAAACTTATCCATGAGAAGCGACTCAAACAATATGTCCAAGAACCCTTTCCTACCGAACCAAACTCTCAGCCTCTGGCGACTACCAAGGCAACTTCGGATCCATCTAACCCAAGGAGAGGGATCATGATCAACACCATATGTGGAGGACCTTACCCACGCACGATAGCTTTCGGAAAATGGATGAGTATGTAAGTTCCATAAATAAGCCTGCTCCGCTCTCAGCGAATCCACACCAGCCAAGCTGTAAAAAACCATGCGGAATGACATCATTCTCCGTGAAAGGGATTCTACCAAGGTGGATATCCCGACCACCGATCCATTAGTTATCACAACTCAGATCGGTGCCGCTTCTGTCAGAAAGGTATTAACCGACTCGGGGAGCTCGGTCAACTTCATTTTCAAGGCTGCTTACAACCAGATGAAGTTGGAAACAAATGATTTAAAGCCATGTCACGCCGCGATCCACAGCTTCAATAGGGCCTCTATTTCCCCAGTAGAAATGGTCGACTTACCTATGGAACTGGGCGAACGGGACAAGAGCCAAGTTCGAATTCTCACTTTCGTGGATATAGACATCGATTCCCCTACAACGCTTTCCTAGGGCGCCCTTTTCTCACTGATTTTTGGGTTTGCATGGCGTCATGGTCTCTCTTAATGAACTTCTTGACAAGGAATGGGATTGGAATAGTTAAGGGCAACCAAGTAAAAGCCATAAGATGTTATGCAATAGAATGGAAGAATGCGCGCAATAAGGACAAGGGCAAAGTCGTGCCCACACCTTCTTGCGCCAAGAATATCTCAGCATAGCAATTAGCGGCGTCTGGACCTTGGCTCAGCTGCCACTTCCGTCATTCCGATGACCTCAACCCACAGAAGGACGAAGAGCCCGAATATAAGAGGGCTACCCTGGATGAATTTACAGAGGATATTGTCGTCATTCCCGACTACCCATCAAGCATGTTAAAGGTAGGATCGCAATTCCACCCACTGATCAAAGCGGGTCTTATAGATTTCCTGAAGGCAAATTTGGATGTGTTCACATGGACTCACTCCGACATGAAATGCATCGATCCCGTTGTAGCTTGTCACTTTCTCAGCATAGATCCTACGATGCCTCCGGTCAAGCAGAAACGACGCTACTTAGGACCCAGAGGTTCAAAGCACTTAAGGAAGAGGTAGACCGTTTACTCAACAACAACTTCATTCGCAAAGCCGACTACCCTGAGTGGGCCTCCAATCCGGTCCTGGTCAAGAAAGCCAACGGTAAATGGAGAACGTGCATCGACTTCTCCGATTTAAATGAGGCATGCCCAAAGGACAGCTTCCCGCTCCCGAAGATTGACTGACTGGTTGACTCAACTGCCGAATACCAGCAACTATCTTTCATGGATGCCTATTTAGGCTACAATAAAATCCCAATGAATCTTCGTGACCAGGATCATACCTCTTTTATGACAGACCTCGGACTTTACTACTATCATGTCATGTCGTTCGACCTCAAGAACGCCGACGCCACTTATTAACGAATGGTTAATTGTCTCTTTAAAAATCAAATCGGGAAATCCATGGACGATATGCTAGTAAAATCAAAAATATCAAGCGACCACATCCATGACCTCTCCGAAATGTTCGATGTCCTCCGCCAGTACGACATGAAACTCAATCCCCTGAAGTGCTCCTTTGGCGTTGCTTCAGGAAAGTTCTTGTGTTTCATCATCAACTCTTGGGGCATCGAAGCCAATCCATAACAAAATCCAAGATCTTCAAGATATCCAAATCCCCCAAAACATCAAAATGTCCAAAGCCTAAACGGAAAGGTCGCCGCTTTAAGTCGGTCCATTTCTAAGGCCACCGACAAGTGCATTCCTTTCTTCGATTTACTTTGAAAGGGAAATTCAATTTCGAGTGGACCCCAGAATGCGTCTCTACATTCAAAGATCTGCTAAATCACTTAGAGCGACCACCTATCTTATCTAAGTCCATGGACTATGAGGACTTATACGTTTACTTGGTTGTTTCCATGCAGGCAATAAGCTCGGCACTTGTGCGCATTGAAGATCAAGTCCAACGACTCATCTGCTATATCAGCAATCGACTGACGGGGGCAGAAAAGAATTATCCGAAGCTGGAAAAGCTAGCATTCTGCTTATTGATTTCCACTAGGAAGCTCCGATCGTGCTTCCAATCCCATCCCATAAAGGTTTTCACCGATCAGCCCCTACGACCAATCCTACTACGACCCGAGGCGTCTAGGCGGCTATTAAAGTAGAGTATGGAACAAAGCCTGTTTGAAACAACATTCATTCTCCAACGAGCCATCCTCGGCCAAACTCTCGCCAATTTCATAGCATAATTCACAACCTCTAAGGAGACTCTTATGGAGAACGTTAGAGCTACCGATGCCCAATGGAAATTGTTCGTGGTCAGCTCCTCTAATAGAAAATGTTCCGAGGCTAGAGTCATACTCATCACCCCTGAAGAGCGCCCGATATACTACGTGTTAAGACTAAATTTCCCTGCTAACAACAACGACGCGGAATATGAGGCCTTGATTGCCGGACTCAGAATCGCGATCGAGCTCAAGCTAGAGACCGTCCAGATCTTCTCTGATTCACAACTTATCGTCCGTCAAGTGCAAGGAGAATATCAAGCGAAAGAAGGATGACTCACCCTATACTTGGCCCGGGTTCAAGCGTTGCTCACCTACTTTGACCATTTTGTTATCACCCATGTTCCTCGAGAGCAAAATGATAAAGTGGATTCCTTAGCTAAGTTGGCAAGCTCCGAAGATCCGCATCTTACAGTATTCACTCCAGTTGAGGTGCTTAATTCTCTGAGCATCAAGAAAGGACAGACCGAGATGGTTATGAAAGCTGAACCCGAGTCCGAGTCCTGGATAACACCAATCAAGAATTACCTACAGCACGGGACTCTTCTAAGGCACTACAAAGAAAGGCGGGCGTTCACTCGCCAATCAGCTCGTTACCTTCTTATGGATGGAGTGCTCTACTGCAAGGGTTTTTTTGTTCCCTTTCTCAGGTGTGTTGCCCATGGCAATGCCCTCCGAGTGGTAAGTAGTGTACGTGAAGGTGAATGCGGCAACCACACCAGGGGGTAAACCCTAGCCAGAAAAATACTCATGCATGGTTATTATTGGCCCATGCTTGATCAAGACACCGCAAACTACACTCGCAAGTGCGATAAGTGATAATGCTTCTCCAAGATCCTAAGAGCCCCGACTACCGAATTGTCTCAAATGGTCAGCCCATGGTCATTCGCCATGTGGGGAATCGACATCATCGAAACTCTTCCAATGGCTAGAGGCAGTGCACGATACGTCGTCATCGCAGTGGACTATTTCACCAAGTAGGTAGAAGCTGAAGCCCTAGCCACCATAACCACAAAGAAGATGATCAACTTTGTCGTCCGCAATATCATTACCCGCTACGGGGTTCCCCAAGATATCATCTCCAACAACGGCACCCAGTTCGAGAGCGCTGATTTCAAAGCCTTCTATCAACGCCTTAGCATTGAAGAACGATTTTCAGCAGTGGCTCATCCTCAAGCCAACGGGCAAGTCAAGGCGATTAATAAAGTCCTTCATCTAGAAAAGGATGGGGACATGTGGGCGGACGAACTTCCTCTAGCCCTATGGGCCTACATAACCACCCACAAGACGGTGACTGGACACACTCCCTTCGCCCTCGCCTATGGATCTGAAGCTGTTATCCCCATCGAGGTCAAGCTTCGATCTCATCGAGTTACCTATTAGATCCAAGGACAAACCAAGATTTACTTTTGGGATCATTTGACTTGGTGGAAAAGAAGAGGAACGAGGCCAATCTAAGAGCCGCTGCCCAACGACAACGAGTAGCCCGATACTTCAATTCCAGGGTTCGACATAAGGACATCAGTGTTGGAAACCTCGTCTTAAAGCAGGTTTTTCCACCACCAACAGGCCTCGCACCTCGTTGGGAAGGCCCGTACGGCATACAATGAAATCTTAGCGATGGAACTTTCAAACTCGCCACAATGGACGGAGCTGAACTCCTAAGGGCATGAAATAGCGAACATCTCTGCAGCTACTTTACATAACTTAGTTCGTAGTTCTTTATGCTTTCCAACAATGTTTTGTTTTCTAAAAATTCAAGGCATTGTAAAGGCTACTAATGGCAAAGTTATTAGTAGAAATGATGTTCAACTTCCTACCTCTTCATTGTTTACTTCTAATGTGCTGTGTTTTGTTAGTCCTGACAACTAGCTTGAATCAAACATGTGATCGCCGTATCGGTACCCCGAGCAAGGAAGTCAGTGCCCCATCCCAACATCGAGGCTAAAACACTTGGCTATGTCCGGCACCCCAAGCACGGGAGTCGGCAACGCTACTCGAATCGCCAGCCCGCGACACGACCGAGTATAAACAACCACAAACTCGAACCTCGGCCCCGTGCCGAGACCGAGGATAAATCATTCCGTGTCCCAGTCCGGGCGAGTTGGCGCTGCCACCCAAAAACCAACTAAGAGTGATGCAAGTCTCTCTTCGTCGATTGCGGGTGTCGGTCGAATCTTGGCTCAACACCAAGACCGACCCTAAATCATTTCTTCCCCGAAGCTCTCAAGGCTTAGGGTTAGCCCATGGCCACGATCGGACCTTACGAGTTGATGACCGAGCTTACCTCTTCGGCGAATAAATGACACTGATGGCTCGCCTCAACCCGATGAACGACAGGAGACCTACTCACCTGACGGACCGCATAACATGACATACTACGCCTTCGCTATAATTGGGATTAACCATGGGCAACCCAAAACAGCAGGCGCTCAGCCTGGTTTCGCAAACTACGAGTTTCCTGAGCTGAGGGAAACTTACTAAAACCAGCACTCAATTTCACCCCTCTGGAATAATTGACCCAGAGCGCGGTATCCAATCGCTTTTACGATAAGTGTAACGATAAGTATGCTTATGCAAGTATAGGGCACTGGAAAACATAAAAAGAATATCTAAACACTTGACATAAGCTGCGATCTTTACTACTTCATATTTCAATGCTAACACGCACACTAAAAAAGCTACATGCCTTACATCTTTCTTTCTAATGACAGAGTGTACATGAGAACCACACCGTGTCTTGAAAAACCAAAAGCGAGGGCCGTACTCGCGTAAACCATCGGCCTGCGCTACCAAAATAAATGGTAATTCCTACCCATATTGCTGACACTAACAGATTCTTTTCTTTTTATCCTTGTGGTTTTTCATTGCAGATTTGGCACTTGACATTTCATCCATCGCGCTGGGCCTCTTTATACCAGATCCGCTGCTTCCACTTCGGCCCTTCTAAGAAGTGGTCGATTCATGAGAAGCTGCGAGACGCTTCTCATCCACACTATCACCGCTAGATATCTCGGTGATATCAACAGGGGTGGTATGCGGCACAGGTATGGGGCACTTCCGGCAGCGAGGTACAGCTTCACTCTTCTTTGGAATCTCCCTGCCTTCCCGCTTAGCCCTCTCCTTGGCCTCTCTAGCAACCCGTCGCTCAGCAAACTTATGGGATTTATGTAGCATGATAGCACCGACCTTGGTTTTCTCAAGGATCTCGGTGTCCCTTTGTCGGGCATCCTCATCCTCCATTTTCTTCTGGGCCTCATCAACGGCCCCCTTCTTCCTCATTGGCACTCCTCCACGCGACTAAGTCAGCAGCCCGCACCTCAGCATCCCGTGTAGTCTCCATTAGGACTTTCTGCCTGGCATCCCCATCTTGGTTACGCTTCTCCTCCACTTCCTCGCTTTTAGCCACCATCTTGGCTTTTTGAGTTTCTACCAAGTCATGCATCGAAGGCACATCGATCCCCACTGGGCCCTAGGTAGCCGCACTTTGTCTATCTACCACCTCTCCCTCCTTAGTAAGACTCTCATACATGCTAAGAGTAATTCTTATGTCTGAGTAGGTATCCAATAGATCACCACCTACTCCAAATTACACTGCTGTAGGTCCCGTCCCCGATTCAGTTGTCTGTGGGAGTGCGGGGGAAGGGCCTGAAGGCATGGACAGCCCAGAAGGAGCTGCACAGTAAAAACGCAACCTTTTTACTCCACAAATTCGGTAATCACGTCATCCTCAGGGATGTAGGGTAAAAGGAATTTACCTACGATCAGGGAAGGTTTAGATAGGATAGGAAGGGTGCTCATAGTGGTACGTAATGTGAATCCGGTGCCCCCACACATCGGATATTAAGGGGTATACTCAGTAGAGGCTTAGGCAAAGGTTTTAGGGCCACCCAACATAGCAGATTCGGGGGTTGGGGGACGATAAGAACTTCCCTCTGCAAATATCTCCTCCACGGCCATGCTCTCTATGACGACAGATTTTCCCTTCTCCATGTTAAGCATGACCGACCTCTCTCTCTCTCTCAACATCCTCTAGAAGCAGTTTTCTCCCTTCCTCCAGCTTCTCACGCTCCTTTTCAATCAAAAGGACAGTCATAAGTTGGCGCTCATCCAAAGTACCCACATCCACTTAGCGCAAGTAAGCCTCATACGGGACCAACCTCTCTCAGGTTCGGGCTAGCTCGCGGGAATAGTTTTCAACCCACGAAAGTCCTCGAAACCTCAAGACCTTGACGTACATATTTTGGATACTTTACTCAAAAGATGATACAACGCGGAATTCTGCATCCTCCAGCTGTCCCCTTTGCTGCTCTACCTCTATCTGGTGTTCGGCCTTCAGCCTGTCGACCGCACTCAACACCTCCCTGTTGTTGGCCTTAGCCTCTTCCTTCGCTTTCCTTATCTCCTCAAGCTGCCTCCTTAGTCCAACTACCTCGGAATTTTCAACACGTAACCTTTCATTTTCCGCCCTCAAGGCGGCATTGTCATTCTGGAGTTGTGTGACTTTCGCAATTTCCTTTTTCCAGGTCGACGCATGTTTGAACCAACTCGTCCTTTTCTCTTTTGAGGGTTTTATTCTTGATGGTCATATTAGCCACGTTTTTGTTAAAAGTTACATGATCATGCGCGGCTTCCATCTTTAGGATCTCATAGGCCGTTTTAGGTTTGCTGCAATAACACGATTGAAAGTTAATCTTTGGAAACATAAGAGCTAGTGATTAAATGACTACAATGCAATTGATAGCTTAGCTTGGTCTCAAAGTTAGTCACCAAGGTCTTCTCAAAATCAATGGTCAATTGTCGATTAAGAAGCTCCAAGTTTTTCTTCTTGATCTGCTCCGAAAGATGGAAAGAGTACTTGGTAAGCTCATTGTCTTGATGATACGCAGCCTTCACGTCATCCATACCTCCCCAGATTCCATATCAGGGGCTGGACGGAGATCAGGGGGAAAGAATAGCTCATCAAAGTAATGTCGAGGGAAATGCTGTTTCAAAAACACCATCCGCTCCTCTAGAGAAAGCTCTTGGACTTCGGGCTCCGTCAAGTCTTGTATTTCCGTTATAGTCTCTCTATCCAGTCTTGGCTGACCAGACGATGAATCTCTCCCCTAGCTGCCTGAACAGGAGCCAAAGTGGCAGTATGTGGGGGAGCTATCGAAGGCAAGGGTCAGGAACCGCCTAGGTTGTGCCAAGAATCTCCCATGGACACGCGAATAGGAGGAGGAGGAGGAGGGGTCGGGGATCGTCGGGATCGATCCCTACCCCGAAGTTCACTACCCTGTTCTGGCGAGGGTGGGACAACATATAAACTAGTTGATCTTCAGAAACTCTTGAAGGAAGAACTCCGGGGATTTCGGCGGTTCCCGTATCCGCAACCTCATTCACCACGTCCTCTAGTCATATCACCTGCCAAGGGAACAGGTCAAAGTTAGTCAAGTCATACATTTAGATGCACACCTATGCTATGCAATGTTTATGAGTGTATGCCCGAAGTGTTCTCTCAACAGACCAGACTGTGGTCCGCCCGAAGGAGTTAACCCCTCCGCAGCAAGAGTTAATACATCCAGGCTTGTTGTATTCGGCCGTGGAGTCAATTCCAGAATGAGTTTATTAAGGCCATCAAACTGGCCCACATCTTCGAGCGTGGCGACGGTCTCTAAATGAGTCGCAAGAGACTGCGGTTTATCCGACGCTCCTTCCCTCTCTCCTGGCGGAGGCAAGACAGAAGAGCTTAACTACCCCTCGTCTCTGGCAGCCTCCTCCTGACCGTGAGCCTCGCCTTCGCACCTGTCCATGGGATTGGTCAGTCTTTTGTAGTTCCCCTCCAACAAGGGGCATTTTCCTCTTACGCCCAATGGCGGTTAGACTTGTCACTTCTCTCTCCTTCTGTACGCCACTTTCAACTGTAGGCCTGGTCAAAGCTTGATCACTAGGAAGCAACCCCGCGTGAGGAAGGTGCTCCTGACTTGTCACCATGTCGGTATTGCGGAGGTTCTTTGGTATCGCTCACAAAGCATTAAGGCGTTGCCGATACTCGTCACCGGTAGGCGCCTCCGAATTTCCTACCATGATCCAATCATAACAAAAATAAGGTAGGAAATCCAAAAATTTACAGCAAGGAACGAAGTTAGAGGAATATTTACTCCCTCCTATCCACCTCCTCACGAATCCGAGAGGGCAGCGAACAAAGAACCACTCGTGCTTAAACACTGACGGCCTGAGCCACTTTCCAATAAAAAATTTGGTGGCAGATGTCTCTTCTAGGAACCATTGAGAGGGTGCAGCATACTTATTCTCCTTAGATAGAAAAAGTATCAAATATCTTCTCCGGTTTGTTCCCGTTGCAAGAACTCTTGACAGAGAACATAAGTGCCTAGGAGGGAAGCATAAGCATTTGGGTGCAGTTGCGATTGCACGAGGCGGAAGTAGCATAACTTGTCCCGAATAAAGTTATTGGCCTGGGGCACGCACCCAGCAAAGCAAGCCTATCTGTTCCAGGCAGTAAGACCCTCGGGCGGCACGTGAGCTCTGCCATCGATTTCTGGGGCATGGGCTTCACCCACTGGTATGTTGAAACGCAACGCCATTTTCCTAAATGTTGTGGCGTCCACGCGCGATGTTACTGAATCAATCGGATTATCCAAGATAACAGCGTCAGGCAGCATGTCTGGGGCCACCAGAGTCACTAGCACATCCTCACTCATAATGTCCACATTCTCAACCTCCTCGGTTATAGTCGAGGAATGCTGCCTCTCAGTTTGTCCCCTGTGATCAGATACTTCAGGCGAGCTGGCTGTGTGAGAAGGAATCGATCCTTCGGTAGTCTCAAGCTCGCTGCCAGACGAGCTACCACTAGGGGTAGAGTCAGATGTACGTGGTGAGGGCGGGGAAGCCTTGGCTTTCGTGGTCTTTCTAGTCTTCGATCTTGTATGCGTCGCTAGCTATACTTTAACACATCAGTGTTATAACTCGTAGAAAAGTGACCTGTGCCCCTCATGTTGGTGATATCTAACATATGTGTGTAGTGTTATGCAAAGGTGAGAAACATAAAGGAAAGTTTGAAACAGTCCAATAAGTTCAGTCCCAGTTCGAATGTATGCTCTACCCTATGTAAAAGGTTCAAAACCCTGCTCACATGACTACCGGTGTATACATTAACGCTAAGCACATGGTTACGCGACTGATATGTAAATCTGAGGACAACAGTCAGGAGGTCAAAGTCCTATGCAGGAGAGAATGGCTCCGACCTATTTCAGAATTCGAAACTTCAAGCCTCAAAGTCCGAGTCTTCGAACCCCTCAAGGCTTGAAATTTCGAACCCCTCATTTGAAATTTTAAACCCGAGCGTTTGAAAATTCGAACCTCGAGGATCGAAATTTCGAACCCCTCCAGGTTCGAAAATTCGAGCCTCACAGGGTTCAAAGATTCGAACCCATTAGGTTCGAAATTTTAAACCTCTTAAGGTTCGAACATTCGAACCCATGAAGGCTCGAAACTTCGAACCCAGCTGGGTTCGAACTCCTGAATCCCCTCCATAGATTCAGCGGCTCCGCCTCTCGCGTCGACCCCCCCCCCGACTATTCCATAGTCCTTTGACCTCCTTCCTCCTCCTTTTCTTGATCCCAGTCGTTCCCTAGTTCAGGTTCGAAATTTTTGGCTTTGAAGCTTTCACAACAATGGCGGCCAGAGAATAAAGTAATAGAAGGAAGAAAATGAGGGGGGAGGCCAAATTATAAAAGGAAAGGATGTCCCTTCACGTTCTAGGGCAGGTTCGAAATTTTTGAACCTACTGGGTTTGAAAATTTGAACCTCCTGAGTTAGAAATTTCTAACATCCAGGGTCTCGAAATTTCGAACTCCATGGGCTCGAAAATTCAAACCCCTCAGGATCGAAATTTCGAACCTCCTGGGTCTCAAAATTTTGAACCCCCTGGGCTCGAAATTTTGAACTTCCTGGGGTTCGAAAGTACACACTCCTAGAAAAAAGAGAGGAAATCGCACCTCCGGGCTCAAGACATTGTGCCACGCTCTCTCGTGTTCGTTCTCCCTGCATGTGCTTACCGACTCTCATGCATCCATGAAGGTGATGCACTGCAGACACTTAGCGACTTAAGTACGGTGCTGCCCCAAGCAATGGCCCATTCGCAATCCCAGAGTGAATGAGCCCAACAACTAACGTTTGTTTTCCTTTGACTTACAGGATGAATCAACAACGCAGCTATTATCTCGACCAATGCAAAGCACATCAAGTCGAGACAAGACATACGTTAGGGGCAAATGTTAACCGGCTTTTTGGTTCGATTCCCAGGAGTACCTCAGACATGCTCAACTCAACACATCGCGTAGAACTGAGGCCGAGAGGGACACACTGGAGCGATGGAAACAGGATCAAGAAGGGACCGCGCTGTTCAGAACCTCATAGCACCCAGAACACATTACCGAACCAAGGCCTCAATTCTTAAAGGGGTCACAAGCCCCGAACGCCTGTATCTAGGATCCTTTTGCCCCTCGAAAGGAAGACTTCGCACCCAAGATGGTGCGAATTTTCGTATCCAACAGGTGCGAAATTTTGCACCCAGCAGGTGCAAAAGTTCGCACCCATGGCCGGGTTCGAATTTTACGCAGGTGTAGTAGGTGGCGAGTGCGAATTTCTGCATGTGGCTCCCCATTCTTACCTACACCTACCTAATCATGCCTAACCCCTCTCCTATAAATAGCCCATAGCCTCACACTTCAAATAGGTTGGATTTCTATCACTTAGGACATCCATAGAGCTTCATGAGCTTCATTAATGGCATCTCCTATTTGAGGAAGAAGAAGGAATAAATAGTCTTTTTCCCAAATACTTAGCATATGACAATTATGATAGTGAATGCAATGAGATTTCATGAGGGCCTCAACTTTGTAATTTTTGAGTGATTAATAATATTCCAATACCTTTCCAAAGTGCACGTAGGCCTCAACCGAGGCTGGACCACTATAAATTCTTTGTGTCATTTACCGCTTTCTTTTACTTGGTCTTGCAACCAAAACTATAATTCCTGGTAATAGGAATTTTTGTTGTTTTCGACATTTTTTTGCCATCAACACTAACAAATGGAGCAATCTCAGCACAATTTAAATGAACATTAGTGTGTGCAACATGAATGTCCCGACCATCTAGCCATTTTTCTACACATTTCCCAGAAGGTCGACCGTGTTGCCTAACAAATAGATAATGTTGTTTGAGAAGACTCTTGTTTGTCGCTATCATAATTACAAGGAACACTTAAAAACAATATATTCAAATGGTCATCGAATAGTGAGAGAAAAAGAACAGAGCTTCTTCTTCGATGTAAGCTTTACATATCAAACCTTCAACTCGTGCTTTTTGTGTCACTGTTTTTTTTCAAATGACTTAGATTTCTATGCAAAATTAATTTACATTAACTTTATCTTTTAAGAGCAATTAAATTACTTGGCATGGTTATTACGACGGTAAGTCGAGTCGAGTCGACAGAGGTCCAACTAGTCGACTAGTGGACTAGTCGAGACTAACCGATGAATAAATAAGTATATACACATATATAATTATAAATTTCTAACTAATACATATACATAAAACCACATCCTTTTTATTTAAATTAGGCCAAAATCCATATTTCCATCCAATATCTGTTGATTTAGCCTTTCGCTTTAGATCCTTGGAGGGATAATAAGATTCAACATTTGTTGTTGGTATTTCTGCAGCCATCTGCACTATAAAAAAACAACAGCTAATTAAATTCACGTACAGGTAGGATTGAAAAACAACTAACATAAGATTTATAATGGAAATGGCTTGAGCCCATGTTAATGGAGTCCGCTACCTCTCTGAGCAACCTTTCTTCCTCGTCCCATTTCTTCTTTGATTAGTCCTCTTTCCCTCCTCTACCTTTATCTCAGCCATTTCCCTCCCTAGCTTCTCCCTCTGGTTCTGTGAAATTTCATGAAGGGTCTTCGAATCTTGAAGGGTCTTTAACCTTGAATCTTGATGATGTTAATTTGAATCTTGATAGTGCTAATCTATTGCAATCTGGTACCATTGATCCATCAAAGCTTTCTGTAAATGCTAATTTTCTGATCTTGCTCTTGGTAACTCCAATTTGAGTCAAGGTATTCCCTCAAACACTTCGGTTGATTCTTCTGTTCTGGACAAGTGTAATAATTCTAATCTGGATTCTTCAAATCCTATTAATTCTTCTCAACCACCTCCAAAACTTACCTTTGCCAAATGCTAATTCTGTTAAATCTGTCAGACTCGATTTGCTGAGTACCTCATCTTTATCTCTGACTTCTAAGAAGTTGGATTATCTTTCTCTTTTCAAATCACTGCCTCGAAATGCTGGATGCTATAAACCCATTCAATTTGATATACCACGTGATGGCAAACCTAAAGTTTTCCCTGATCTTGTCAAAAATGAAGGATTAAGATATTGGGGTATTCGTCTGGTGGGTTTCTTTCTTGATGAATCACTTTCTTATTTGACTGTGGCAAATTTCTTATGAAGTAAATGGAAACTTTCTAGTTAGGTTGATACTAGTTCTGATGGAATGCACTTTAACTTCAATTTATCAACTGATTTGGGCAAAGAAAAGGTATTACAAGCTGATACCATTTTCATTAAAGCAAGAATGTTTATTATAACAAAATGGGATCCTACAATTGGGAATTCTCAATCTCAAATCAAGAAAGTTCCGGTTCATTTCATAGGATTCCATTACTATTGTGGACTTTGTAGGTACTAATTGGCTTGCATGCCATGTGGGGCATTTAATCTGTCTTGATTCAAGTGCTGAAAATATGCATAGGATTAGATATGTTAAGGCACTGGTGGAAGTGTCCCCAAATTTTGAATTGCCTTCAAGAATTGAATTGGAAGATTTTGGAGAGAAATGACCTCCAGTCTTAGTGTCATATGATTGGAGTCCAAAAACATGTACACACTGCAAGGTGTTTGGGCATGAGACATCAACATGTGAATAAACTTTTAACGGAGTTGACAAGATAGAGGATCTGTTTTTTGAGAAAGGTATTGATAAGCAAGTTAAGTACCAGCGTTATGCTGGTAGGATGTAATATAATGTAAGAAATGTTAGGAGAAAATCTCATAATATTGTTCAGATGAAAGGAAATAATAGTGGATTGCAAGATGTTATGCATAAAAATAAAAAAGTTTGGCAGAGGAAGGAAGGTGAATGGAAACAATCTATAGTTGAAGAAGTAGATAAAATACTATATGAGTTAGTAGAAGAGGTTGGTAGAAATCATTTTATGTTTAAGGAATCTAATAACAATGAGGAGATGAACATTAAAAAGTGGTGAATGACAAAGGCAAGGTATATGATGTAGATGATCAAGGTTGTTGTCATCAACAAAGTTGTTCATCAGGAAAAAGCAGTGATCAAGATAATGGTTCATCAAGAAAACACAGTGGTCAACATAGTGGTTCATCAGGAAAAAACAATGATCAACATAAAATCCAAATTGATGATCAAGTGTCTAAATTTTCGGTTAATTGTAATCACCTCTTTAAAAAATCCTTTTGATGTCCTTCATGAGCTTGATAATCATCATACTCCTCTTTCAGAAGCTTCTGCAGTATTAGCTTCATCTTCCTCTGTTTGTAAATCCCTTTCTTCGGCCTCTTCTGTTTCAAAATCTTTGACATGTTCTTCTACTTTCAGTACCCTTCCACTTCTAAATCCTCATCATCTTATATGTCCCTATCTATTCCTCCTCATATTAAGCTTCATTCATCTCAGCTTTCTTCCTCCTCATCTAAATCAACATGACCTTTGAGTGGTATTTAGAAAACTAGTAAGAAAAAGGATAAATCTACAGATGTGGATGATCTTAATGATAGGAAAAAATTTACACTGCCTGAAGTAATGCCTTCGAACAATGCCCACAAGACCACCACTAGACATACTCGAAGTAATCCTTCCACCCTTAATCCACTTCCTTTTAAATGATAAATAGAATTGCTTTCTGGAACATAAGATGTGCCAATCTTCCCTCTAAACAAAGAGAAGTAAAGGCTTATATCCAAGAAAATAAAGTGTAACTTTTGTGCTTATTGGATACAAAGCTTGATGTGAAATCTTCTATTAGTTTGGTGAACTTGATTTCTCCATTTTGGAAATTTAAACATAATTTGGAGTATGCTAGTTTTGGTAGAATTCTGATTTGCTGGAATCCTTCATTTTTTTATTTATCCACTTTTTCTAAATAAGATCAATTTATTCACTCATTGTGCATTTGTATCCTTTCAAAATTTTCATTTCAACTAACTGCTATTTATGATCACAATGCTCCTTCTCTTCGTCAACCATTTTTGGATAATATGCATCTTCTAAACACTTCTCATGCCCCTTGGATCATTGGGGGAGATTTCTACTGTATGTTTTCTTGTCATCATAAGTTTGGTGGCGTTCCATTATCTATCAATGATATTTCTCCTCTTAATCAAAGCCTTATCAAATCATGTCTTTTTTCTATCACTTCCTTTGGCTTTCATTATACTTGGTCAAATTGTTATCCAGCCCTCTGTAAACTTGGTCATATTTTTGCCAACAATCAATTTCTCCAACTTTGGCCTAAATCATATTATCAAACCCAACCTTTGACTCTCTCTGGTCATTGTCCCCTGTTGCTTGATTGGGGTACTATGGATTCCAATAACAAGGGTAAGATAGCCTTTAAGTTTTTCAATTTTTGGTTACATTGCACAGATTTCTCTAACATTTTACTGCAGGTGTGGTCCAATCATTTCCCATATGATCCTCTTAATTCTATTATGTGCAAATTAAAGAAGCTTAAACTTCATTTAAGGGCTTGGGCATCATCTAATTTTGGTAAAGGATCTGATTTATCATCAAGAATTAGAGCAGAATTAAGTGAGGTTGAAGGTGCAATTCAAAATAATCCTCATGGTTTTCTTCTTCAACAAACTGAATAGACTTTGAAATCAAATTAGAAGTCCTCCTTATATATAGAATATAAAGCATTAAGGCAAACATCTTGTTTGAGGAAGATTAAGGAAGCTGATAGGAATACAAGATTTTATCATGATTATCGAAAGGTAAAGAAACCAAATTCAATTTTCTTTATTAAAGATATGAATGGTTTTACGCAGTATCAAGAGAAAGACAAAAATGCTGCCTTTGTCAATTATTTCTCATCAATTTTAGCTCCTCCAAACCCTTTCCAGATTGATATAAATTCTTATAATAATATTTCCTTGCCCTTTATAACTCAAGATCAATCAAGTGAAATAATTTCCTTAGTAAATTCCTTGGGAATTAAGGAGGCAATTTTTGATCTGGATGCTTGTGGGGTCCTTGATGGTTACAATGCTTTTTTTCTTCAAAAAAGTTGGAATATAATTGGTGCAGACTAAATAAATGGAATTAAGCATTTCTTCCTACACAGTATTATGCCGGTTAATTTAGCTTCAACTTCAATTGCTTTGATCCCTAAGGTTGATAGTCTAGAATTAGTATCAAACTTTAGACTTGTCTCATGTTGTAATGTTGTATACAAAGTAATTTCAAAGGTGACTGCAAACATACTTCAGGGAGTTCTACCTTCAATTATTTCATCAAATCAATCAGCATTTGTGAATGCTTGATCAATAAGTGATAACCTTCTCATAACTCATGAATTGTTGTGTGGCTATAATAGGAAATCCATTTCTCCTAGGTCCATGATCAAGTTAGATATTAAAAAAGCTTTCGATTCAGTATCTTTGCATGTTATTCTTGCAGTTTTAGCACGTATGAATTTTCCAATGCCTTTCTTATCATGGATATATACATGCATTTCAACACCAAGTTATTCAATAGCAAGGAACGGTTGTTTACATGGCTACTTCAAAGGAACAAAAGGGGCTAGACAAGGTGATACTATTTCTGCGTACCTGTTCATTATTGTAATGGAATTACTAAACTTCCTTCTTAACATCAAGCAGAAAATGGAAATTTGGAATTGCATCCTCGCTGTAAAGATCCACAAATAATACATCTCCTATTTGCTGATGACCTAATAATTTTTACAAAGCCAACCATTTCTAATATACATTGCATTCTAGAGACTTTGGAGAATTTTTATGTTTTGACTGGTTTATAAATAAATTTGAGGAAATCACACATCTTGATAGCTGGACTACCACGTGTTAATAGGGAGGAGATTATTAAGTATTTTAGTTTGTTGGAGTTGCCATCGAAGTCTTTTTACTTGGGACTTCCTCTTATTAGCTCTCGTATTAACAAGCAAAATTGTATGCCTCTTTATGAAAAGATTATAGATAAGATCAAGCAATGGCCAATCTGTAAATTGTCTCTGGCAGCTAGACTAGTAATTGTGCAATCTATAGCCATTTCAATTACTACTTATTGGAGTAGACACTTTATCTCAATTACTACTTATTGGAGTAGACACTTTATCTTATCAAAGAAGATTCTTTTTATGATATCAAGTGCTTTAAATAAATTTCTTTGGCATGGAGATCCGTTTTCTAAGAAGATGATACCTATATATTTTCATAAACTTTATGAAGATAAAAATCATGGAGGGCTTGGAATTACAAATATCTTCATTTGGAATAAAGCTGCTATATCATGTTATTAGCAAAAGCTCTTCTTTGATGATAATTGTCTATGGACGAGATGGATAAAGAAAAATCTAATAGGAAACCAGAATTTTTAGGCAATGTCAATTCCATCTTTTTGCAGCTGGAGCTGGAGAGCCGTTTTAAAGCTTAAAGGGGATTTCTTACCTTTTATTCAGTTTAATAGAAGGCATCTTTCTCAGTTCTCCTTCTGGAATGAAACATGGGCAAGGCATGGTTTGATTTTAAATGAAGTGGTGGATTATAGTCTAAAGGTTAATTCAGGAATTCCAGGTAATGCATCGATTATTAACTATCTGCATGATGAACATCTTGAATTGCCTTAATCTAGCTCAACTATTCTTAGGAATCTATGGAATGAGGTAGCTAAAAATTTGAGAATTGTAGAGGATGATGTTTTAATGTGGAACGGTAAACTGCATTCTATCAATCATGTCTATAACTTGCTTAAGAATGAAAAACAAAGTTTTCCTTGGGCTTCTGGAATTTGGAATACTGGGAGTTCAGCAAAAGAGAATCTCCACCTGTGGAAAGTAATGGCCAATGCCATTAACACTAAGGATAAATTGCATTCTTTGGGTATCATTAATGACGATAGATGTATGTTATGTGAGAGGGAGGCTGAATCAAATGTACATATTTTCTTTGAACGCAATTATGTGTAGCAAATTTGGAATAGGCTTCTCACTGCAGGTGGATTTCATAGAGCTTCTACAAGGTGGAAGAGTATGAGGGCAAGGGCATTGCTGAAGTTGCTAAAACTATTTTTTTCTACAATTTGGCAAGAGAGAAATAACAGGATTTTTGGAAGTGGTTTTAGCTCAATGGGACAGTTGTTTAAAATGATAATCAGTAAGATGCAAAAGAGTTAGTGAAATTGGTTACATTTCTTCGATGGAGTATGAAATGATGATCGCACTGGTTTTTCGGCAAGATTGAAATGAAGGCTTCACTGATTATATGTTTTTTGATGTTTGAGTGCTGAGTTTTTTCTGTGATCACTTTTTCTCCATTTTAATTTTTTTTTTCTCAGCACTATGTATAATTTTGTATATTTAGGATATTTGTTCATATGTAAAGGCTATTGAATTCTTTGTAAAGCTACTTGTATACGGTTATGAGTGAATAAAATTTTACTGCCCTTCAAAAAACAACTAACAGTATACAATAAATTAAAGTGTACAGGCTAGGGCATAAAACAGCTAACAGTAAATTAAAAAAAAAAGCCAACGAAAAAAAGAACCTGGGTCGATTGCAGCGACACTGGAGAGAGAGGAGACAGCTGCAATAGAAGTGCTATGGCGGTAGGAGAAGCAAAGCGGTGACACGAGAGGCTACACGAGATGGAAGGCTAGGGTTTTTATTCGAACTTTCGGTTTTTGTTCTTTTTTGTTCGAATACGTTTTTTGATTTTGATTCTTCCTTCTGACCTTTTTTTTGTTTGGGCCAAATTTAAAACCAGTCTGTTAAGTTGAACCGATTAATCGCCTGACTAATCGACTAATCGGTCCAAGTTGCTCGAAATATTAACAAAATCCAAGTCGTGAGTCCAAGTCGTCGAATCAAGCTCGACCTGTCGAATAGTCGATGACTAATCGCTCGTCATGATAACAATGTTACTAGGTAAAATATTACGTAACTCTCAAATGGATATATCGATACCTATCGGGTAGGACCTCGAAATCGTGCTTTTATGGGAGATGAACAAGTAAATCTTCCATTACATTAAAAAAACCAAACAGAAATATTCTCTCTAATTTGCAGAGCAATATAGAAATATCTACTTTAAGTTTACGTAAATATTGCACTTTTAAAGTAGTTGAAAAAAGCTCTTTATAAAACATAATAAGCTCCGTTACTACCTTCCAAACTTTTAATGGCAGTAGTTCTTTGAATAGCAGGGGTAATAAGCTCCGTTACTACCTTCCAAGCTCCGTTACAATCCTCTCTATCTAAAATTTTTAAAGTCAACGCATCTACAAAGATTTGAAGAAATCCCATCAGAAAATCTTAACACTTCCACCCATTTAACGCAATTTTAATTTAATTATTGTCTAATTCGTAAAATGTTTTAGGTTTTTTATTTTCATTTGGTTTCATATGAATCTCAAAACATTTGCAAAATTCTTATATATCGCATCTTGATTTCAAATCATCATTCATCTTCTCTTTAAAATTTAAAATTGTGTTAAAAACATTATCAAATACGTTTTTCTCATTGTGTGTCACATCGATGTTATGATGAAGCGGAAGATGTTTCCAATACAACATAAAATATGGCTTTACATTTCCCTTTGAAAATTTGCGAACCATTTAAACAAAGTAATATACGAAATATAATTGCTTACTATGTTTATAACTTGTCCAAATGTAGGGACAAATCCAACAAGAATTATACCGAATGATATAAATGGTTATTTTTTGACGAAAACGACTGTTTATATAACGATCATGTACAATGCCCATCGGTCAGAGCCAAAACTCTCTAAGGGACATAAGTCAAAATGTGATTTTATTTAGAAATATATATAGAGATATTTTTTTTTTTAGTTTTTCGTATTTTTTCCATTTATTTCATCGACTTAAGGTTGCTTTAGTATTGCTACCATTTTCCAGCAAACTCAGCTCACCTTTACACTCATGCATTCATCTTTGTTGCATAAGTTAAGATGAGTACAATATAATATTCCTAGCTTATGCATGTATTTATCTTATTCCAATTAAAATAGTACAATGGTTGCGCCGACACATATATACAATGGTTTACATATACACAAATTATAAATATTTTTCAGTTTGACAATATCATATTAAAAATGTGTTAGAAACCAATCAATTGAAATGTTAGAAAACTTTTACATGAACAGCAACTCTTATAAGCGTTAGCAATACTGATTCAATGATATTGCAATTTGGAAAAACAATTATCAATCACAGTTTTGTAAGGGAATTAAAAGAAGCAGTACTGATTAAGTAAAAAATCAAGAGAACAATAGTAATATTTTCGATTAATGACTGAGTCCAGCGAATGCTGTTTCCTTGAAATGAATTGCTCCCTCTACGGCGTTGGAAGGTTTGATTGAGCAACCGTTTCCTAAGGATGAAACGGTTCTTGTTTTCGAAGTTGCGCTACAATCATAGTCGATGACAAACGCAAGGAAGTTTTTATTTTAAAAACCGGAGCAATGGTGAAGAAGATAAAGAGGGGAGAAACCAAAATAAAACTGTATTTATGGTTTGATTTTCGTAGGCCTATATATAGGCTGGAAGAGGCATCTATTCATGAAAGGGTGCTTCTGTTAGAATTGCAATGGCCATGACTATTGGAAAGGTTGCGACCCTTTGCTAATAGACATTTTTGTTGGTATTTGCGCGGCGGAATTCAAAAATATGACAGTTTAAAACAGCGCAGCCCATCGGCATTCAGAGGCCCAATCGATCACGAGACCCCAAGAGCCCCAAGGCCCGAGGCCCTGTCTTTTGACCTTTTAAATATTAATGTGAATGCATTTCCATTGTTCATGCCATTGCCTCTCTCTTCCATCTCCTCTTTCTTTTGCAATAACATATCAAGCACTAGTATAAGTAATGGCAAAGGTGTTAGTTTCCCCCGATGTGCGACTAAATGATTTTGCTAAAACCCACTTATTCATTATCAATAATCCCCCACATGAATGAGTGGTTATCTAATCTGTTCTAAAAAAAATTGCAAAACATTTATCATATTGGTAGAACTAGCACAAAGGCCTTGAACTTTTCCTAGTGTTTTATCGTTATGACTAACTTTCAAATCAGTGGACTAGAATGTCTTTGAACTGTAAGTTGTTTGTGTAAGACTATAAAGATAACACATGGTAAATATTCTATAACCCCTTCGTTCTCTGTTTGTGTTCGTTTTTGCCATGAACACCGCCTTGGTTTCATGAGTGCTTGAAGAATTTGACCTTACAATTCTTCTTGAAGCGGCGCCTTCGCACTCACATAGGTGATTCTATAAAGATTATCCCGTAATACCCCACTTGATTATTTATAACACCACAGTATAGACATCATTAAAAGCCAAGCTTAACCTATTCTCCGACAGGTTGTGCACTGACTTATCAAAGCAATGGTTTGTATTTAACAGTGCCGGCAAGTTTATCTTAAACTTAATTGTCCCTTTGAAACTAGATCTTGGGATCACCAGTCAACAAGGTGGGTTTCCATTTTAGAAAACTTTTAGTTAATAGGTCTTAACCCCATTCCAATCAATACGGTTTGAACTTTCTCTCTAGGCCTTACATAATCTATAGTGATAACTCCATTAGAGAGAAGTTGTCTTATGGTTTTATGTCTTCGATGAATATGTCGAGACTTACTATTATACAATGTTCTATTTGCCCTTCCTATAGTAGCTTGACTATCACAATGTATACATATTGGAGGTTCTTGTTTTTATCAAATTGGAATGTCTTCCAAGAAACTCCTAAGCCAGTTTGCTTCTTCTACGGCTTTATCTAGAGCAATGAACTCTGATTCGATTGTTGACCTTGCTATGTAAGTCTGTTTGGATGATTTCCACGAGATTGATCGATTTTCGAATGTAAACTCATATCCACTTGTCGACTTTGTGTCATTAGAGCCATTTATCCAATTGGCATCAACATATCCTTCTACCATTGAAGGATACTTCTCATATTGCAACACATAGTTTTGCGTGTACTTTAGATATCCTAGGACCTGATTATTGCTTTCCAGTGATGTTTGCAAGGATTATTGGTATATCTACTCAACTTGCTTATAGCGTTTGCAATATCGGGCCTTGTCAATTCATGACATACATGATACTTCCTAGAATGCGAGAGTATTCAATCTAATATATTCCATCACCGGTGTTCTTCACCCAATTTTGGTTCATATCTACTGGTGATTTTGCAATGGTTATATTATACTACTTGAACTTTTCAATTAATTTGGCAATGTAATGTGAATGAGATAAAGCCTATCCTTGTGATGTTTTCATAATTTTCACACCCAAGATTACATCAACCACACCTAGGTCTTTCATATCAAATCTAGAGGATATCATATCCTTCGTAGATTTTATTATGGCCTTATTATTCCCTAGGATTGACAAATCATCAACATAAAGACATACAATGACATATCCAATATCTGTATAGTTAACATAGACACATTTATCTGATTCATTTAGTTTGAATCCATTTAATAACATAGTCTCATCAAATTTTTCGTGCCATTGTTTCTGAGCTTGTTCAATGCCATAAAGTGATTTTACTAGTTTGCACACCTTGTTTTCGTTTCCGGGGCTTAAAAACCCTTCAGCTTGCTGCATATAAATTTCTTCTTCTAGTTCACCATTCAAAAACGCAGTCTTCACATCCATTTGGGGTATCCCCAAATTTAATATGGATGCGATAGCAATATGCATCCTGATTGATGTTATTCTAGTTACTGGTGAATACGTATCAAAGTAATCTAGATCTTCCTTCTATCTAAATCCTTTTATCACATGTCTTGCTTTATACTTGTCTATTGAGCCGCCAGCTTTTAGTTTTTCCATAAATATTCATTTATATCTTAGTGGTTTTAATCCTTTGAGTAGATCCACTAGTTCTCAGTTCTCACGTATGGTTTTTTAAAATGGATTCTATTTCACTGTTGACAGCCTACTTTCAGTACGGAGCCTCAGGAGATGACATTGCTTGTTGGTAAGTAAGAGGTTCATTTCGAGTCCAAAGGTTTTAGAAATCCTTGACGTTTGCTCATTCTGGATTCCTCTACCACTGTTTCAATATTTCTCTCATTCGAGTTTTGATTGTCCCCCGGAGTATCCATATCTCTTGATCTCTTTTGAACAATTGTTTCAATAGAGGATTTTAGAGGATAAATGTGTTCGAAGAATCTAGCATTTCGTGATTCGATAATGATGTTTTCATGAATGTCATCAATTTCATATTTGTACACCAAAAATCGATATGCACTACTATTAAGAGCATATCCAATGAATATGCAATCTGTAGTAATTGGACCAATTTTGACCTTTTTCAGTTTTTGTATTTCTACTTTGGCAAGACGCCCCCACACTTTCAAGTATTTATAGGATGGTGGTCTTTTTTTCCAAAGTTCATATGGAGATTAGATGTTTTCTTTTGTGGTATTTTATTCAAAATTTGATTTGCCAAAAGTATAGCTTTTCCCCAAAAGTTATCTGGCAAGCCAGAACTAATTAGCAAGGCATTCATCATTTCTTTAAGAATTCTATTTTTCCGTTCGGCTATATCATTGGATTAAGGTGAATACGGGGTTGTAGTTTGATGTATTATTCCATGCTCAGCATGGAATTCCTCAAATGGAGACTCGTATTCTCTTCCTCTATCACTTCTTAAATATTTTATTTTCTTATTGAGTTGATTCTCAACTTCTGCCTTATACTGTTTAAACATGTCGATTGCTTCGTCCTTGCTTCTAAGGAGATATACATAACAATATCTGGTACAATTATTAATGAATGTGATAAAGTACCTCTTTCCACCTCTAGTTTGATACATTTTCAAATCGCATACATCAGTATGTATTAATTCTAGAGGTTCAGTTTCTCGTTCAACATGATGAAAAGAGGTTCTTGTCAATTTTGCTTTTGCACAAACTTGACAGTTACAATTGAAATTTACATTGCATTTTGGTACAAATTCTAGATTAATCAATTTTTGCAATGTATCAAAATTTACATGCCTTAATCTAGAATGCCATATGTTAGAAGAGTCAACAATGTAAGCAAAAGATTCAATTTTATTCATATCATTGTTTGGTACAACAGTGATTACATTTACTTTAAACCAACCATCACTCACATATCCTCTTCCAATATACACTCCATTATTTGATATTACAAACTTATCAGCAAAAGATGTCAGTTTGAAACCATGATTGCTGACCAACTATCCTGAAATCAGGTTCTTGCGGAATTCTAGAACGTGGAGAACGTCATTCAGTTTTAGTTCCTTCCCAGAAGTCAACTTCAGTGCAATCTTTCCCTTCCCTTCCATCTTTGAAGCAGATGAGTTACCCATGAATAGTTGCTCCTGATCAGTGGCAGGTTTGTAGGTTGTAAACATCCACTTGTTGGCAGATATATGACTAGTGGCTCCTATGTCTAGAAACCACTCCTTGTTGTTGCCAACAAAGTTGCATTCCAAAACAACCGCACACATATCCATGTCTGCAACATCGTCTGAATTTTCTACCAAATTTGCTTCTGGTTTCTTCTTTTTTGGAGGCACGACACATGGCTGCTTTGTGGCCTTTCTTTCCACAATTGTGGAAAGATCCTTGAAACTTCTTTTGTTTCTTTGTCTTAGGATTCTGCTCTCACTTTCTTTTGTTTGTCTTTTCATTCTCAACCACATTTTCCTTTGCCTGTAACAAACTGGTAGCCTTTTTCTATGATTTTTTGTGATCTTCTTTGATTCGTAGATGAACAACCATCTTTCATGGTCATTTCCTTGCGCTTATGCTTCAAATAGTTTTTGAAATCCTTCCATGACAAAGGCAACTTTTTGATAGCGGCAGCCACTTGGAATGACTCACTTAACTCCATCTTTTCTTCATGAATTTCATGAATGATTACTTGGAGTCATTGAATCTGACTGACATTGTTTTAGAATAGACCAATTTGCATTCAAGAAACTTCCCGACAATGAATTTCTTCATTCTGACATCTTTTGTCTTTGTAACACCCCGAAAATTTTAGACATTATAACTACATTATGTAATGAATATAATCTGATAACTTAATTAAATACTACGAACTAAGTAAAACAGACTATACCGTTACGTTCATCTCAAAATTTTGGTCAAGATAGACATTTGGTTTACATAAAACGGACACCGTATGAAGAAGTTATTAAGCCTTGAAGTTTGTATGCATATGAGAAAATTATATATATAGATATACAAAAAATTAAATAAATAAATATTCAAAATTACTCAAAACAATGAATTGGGAGGGGGAATAGCCGAACCGCCCCATTTTGGGGGTCGACCCGAGTCCCACTGGGTCGACCCGAGTCCCACTGGGTCGACCTAGGGGTCGATCCAGGGAGTTTAAGTGTCGATCCATAGCCCGATTCGCCCTAGGGCTGATATGGCATCTAAATCCCGGAGGCTGGCAGCTATAAATACATGTTTATTTCTCTTGTTTTCTTCATTGAGAATCCATGGAGGCTAAACTCTATCGGCATCTAAACTGAATTGGATCCTTTATCTTCTACAACTATCAACTAAAGCAATTCTATTGGAAATTCAAGATCCAATCGTTTCTATTCTATCTTTTAATCCAAATTTTGTGAGTTCTTAGTTACTTGTAGAATTAATATTTAAAAGTAAACTTGATAGGATTATAGTTTGGATTTGTTCATGTGCCTATATTATATTGGATCCATTGTAAAGTACGAACATATGACATTTTTGATTGGTTATAACTTGGATCTAGATTTCTATGATGTTGATCTTAATCCTAATTTGTGATAGATCTACTTTTATCTATTAGATTTGAATTATGTGGACATTTTAAGATATAGATCTTATCCCTATTTGTGTTAGATTTACTTTTATCTATTAGATCTGATTATGTGGACATTCTATGATGTAGATCTTATCCATATTTGTGATAAATCTACTTTTATCTATTAGATCTGAATTATGTGGACATTCTATGATGTAGATCTTATCCCTATTTGTGTTAGATCTACTTTTATCTATTAGATCTGAATTATGCGGACATTCTATGATGTAGATCTTATTCCTATTTGTGTTAGATATACTTTTACCTATTAGATCTGAATTATTTGGATGTTCTATGATGTAGATCTTATCCCTATTTGTAGTAGATCTACTTTTATCTGTTAGGTCTAAATTATATGGGCATTCTATGATGTAGATCTTATCCCTATTTGTGTTAGATATACTTTTACCTGTTAGATTTGAAATATGTGGACATTCTATGATGTAGATCTTAATCCCTATTTGTTAGATCCACTTTTACCTATTAGATCTGTTTTATATGGACACCTAAATTATTAATCAGATCTAGTTTATTATTTGGATCCCCATGCGCTTCTCATATTAGATCTGAACCTGTTGGACATCTAAATTAAATTTTAGATCTTGTCATATTCATCTTATCACCTTTGCTATGTTACAACTAGTTAACTGCCACAAGTTCATTAGATCTATGCTTACATGTTCACCATGTTAGTATATGTTTATGCTAGTTATGTTAGAACATTCACCTTTGTCTTATTTCCATTACCTTCCTTTTTTATCGTTTATGATTAGGCTATTGTTTACCCTATGCATGCCGTAAATTATGTGAACATGCTAGTTCGTGAACGGGGAGGGAAAAAGGATAATATTGGCATGATTTGAATATAAACATGAGTTGGACATAAAATTCAAAAGGGGAGAGTGGGGACATAATCACCTATTAAGACATAGGTAGGAATTGGATAAAAATGGAATGTTTAATAATTACAATTAGAAATTGAATTTTCACTTATGACACGAGGTTAGTTTGCATTAGTGGTCGAAGCCTTCCCGGGCCCGATCGGCATATCCAGCAGCCACTAATGTTGAACCTAATGTAAGAGATCTAAGTGCGCAAATACGAATCGGGCTAAGACACGAGGTTAGGCACAACTTATGGAATAAGACTGCTCAGACCCGACCAGCATATCCAACATCCTCAAGTTGTAAGCCTAATGTGGGAAGTCTAGCCCATTATAAACCATAAATGGACATGGTAATGAATTGGACTATTTAACCTAAACTAATCTGTAGGGGATTGTATGATTATGAACTAAAGTTACGGTTAAGTGAAAACTGGTTGGACAGTGGGTGGGTTAAGTTAAGTAAGTCTTGGGAGGTGGGTAATATTATTATATATAGGCCCACAAACTTAATTATTAAATAAACATGCTTGAATTAGTGGGAGGGTTATGTAAATCATGGGTAGGTGGGTAATATTATTATATATAGGCCCACAAACTAACCTGTTGGGGTTATGTAATTAAAGACACTATTAGGTAAACATAACCAGTGGAAAACCTAGTAGTATGGATGCAAGACACAAGGGAGAGATTGCATCATCTTATGTGGGACCCATTTTAGTCAGTAACCCTTAAATAGGTATCAAATTGGTACTACGAACTAGGTCAGAGTGGGGCACGCTTACTGAGCTGAATATAAGAGATCCAAATGTGGAGGACGGTGTCATGACGACGCGTTCCATCGGGGTCATGTGTGTGCATGACTCTGTCTGCTCGGGAAAATAAGACGCTGTGACATCAATAGATATGGTTGTGCACATCTGGAAAATGAAGGGTTGCCGCTTTAGAGAGTGATACACCTTACTGCGGGGCCAGCATAGGGTATCTATGGAATGGGGAGCCGATCGATTGGGGCGGTAGTAAATAGGGTATATCTACTCTTGTCTGTTTCTGTGGGGTACCTGTGTTTCTGTCTAGGCTAACACCCGTTATTTCTGTTTAGGTACCAGCTCTATTTGGGTTAAAACCCGTTACTAGAGTAAACTACCATTATGTTTCTGTTGGGATCATCCTGTTTTTGTTAAGCAATTGGGGAGTATGTTATCCTATTACATATCTGTTATACTAGTATTGGTGCAGAGCAAGGAAAGTATTAAGAAGCACTATCTATTCTATCCTGTTGTCCTGTTTACCTTGTTATACCTGCCTTTTATGTAAGAATCTCTCTTATCTACTTTATATGGATGTCATGCTACTTTTATTTATTTACTAGCTAAAAGTAACTAGAATAACTAGACTTTATGTCTGACCCTTTTTGTTTCCCCTTCTTTCTTCCATTCCCCCCCCCCCCCCCCAAGTTCTCAGGGCGGGAACACTCAGGCTTGACCGTGATTCTGGTTTCATTATGTTGGAGCTGCTTAGACGTATGGATCAAGATTTTATCCTTGCAACTATGGCTATGCTTTATTTGGGGAATTATGCTTTTTATGTACTCTGATGTTTTAAAGAACAAGACGGTAGTTTTTATGATGTAATGGTTTATGTGTGCTTCATACATGTTCTGTTTTTGAACCACGGTATCTTATGATAAATAAAGTTATTAAATTTCGTTGTTGCTTATATATCTGTCTTGTAATATTTCTGTTTCTGTTTACCTATAAAGCTTCATGAAACTTAATGCATTCCCTTAGTGAGTGACATTAGTGGACGTGGGGTGTCACACTTGAAGGTTACCAGATTTGATAAAAGTTTTTGAAAATTATTTTCAAAATGGGTTTTCAAAGAAAGCATTTTCAAGAATAAATTCTATTTTGAAAAACATCCCCCAAAAAGCCATATGCAAGATCTTAGATCCTTTGTTTGAATCTCTTCCTTTTTCTTTTCAGTATGTCTGGGGAAATACACATTACTAATATCCCAGAGGGTGTTATAGTACCTTGATGGTTCCATATGTATCTGGAGGCCACGGCGCCTGCCGAAGGCCAAGGAAACATTCCTTCCCCGGCTGCACCTGTTGTTCCTCCTCCTCCTCCAAGAGCAGATAATTTTGCCAAGATCTACAAAGACTTCCGTGCTATGGGACGGAAGCCATTCCATAGGAATGAGACATTCATAGAAGCGCGGAATTGGCTCAAGGAGACCAAGGACTTGTTCATAAATTTTGAATTATAGGATAGAAGGAAGATTCAGTTAGCTGCTTGGCTACTGAAAGATGAGGCCTCATTCTTGTTGGAAGTTACCCAAGCTGGGCGTCCAGTAGAAACTTGGGAAGATTTTAGACAAGATTTGAAATGAAATTTCTTTCCCAAGCCGAGAGAAGCATACAAATGAATATTTTCTTAGCACTCAAACAAGGGAACTTGACGGTTAAAGAGTATGTGAACAAATTCAATCAGCTAGCAAGGTTCGGTTTAGAATTGGTGGAAACGCCGCATAAGAAGGCTTTGCGGTTTGCTAAAGGGCTAAATGAACACCTTCATGGGTTATCCATGTCCTATATCTCAATGGGAGCCACTTTTGAAAAGCTTGTTGATATAGCCCTAATGCATGAGGAAGACAAGAGAGAAAAGAAGGAAGGAAAGGCTAAGGAAGCAACGCAAAATGAGAAGGTGTGGCCTAAGAAGGAACAACAACAACAGCAGCAGCAGCAACAACAACAACAACAGAAGAAAGGCGAAAAGAATGACAAGGTTAAAGATAAGAGGAAGTGCCATAGTTGTGGGCGAGAGGGTCACTTAGCCAAGGACTGCAGGAAAAGGAAGAATGCTTGCTTCGCTTGTGGAGAGGTCGGCATCTTATTAAGGATTGCCTAAAAAAACAGGGACAAGGTCAAAGGTAGGAACTTCTAGAGGGCAGGTGCATGCTCTCGCGATCAGTGCTTCTGATAGAGGTAGAAAAATTTATGTAGAAGGTTTAATTTCTCGTAGAACACTTTTTGATTTTGGCACTTCACATTCATTTATATCTAGTTCTGTGGTTGAATCTCTGCACTTATTTACTAGTATGGTAGTGGATCCCGTGGTTGTCTCAAACCCCATTGGTGGTTCAGCTCATTTTTCTATGATTTGTAGGGGTTTGAGAATATCTGTATTAGGCGTCGAATTTGAATGTGACACATATATGCTCGGGTTTATGGGCTATGGGTTGATTCTTGGGATGGATTGGCTTACCACATATGGTGCCATTCTAGATTGTGAGCGGAGGGTCGTTAAGCTTCTAACTTATCATAGGAGGACCCTCGAAATTCCTTGTGACCCACAAGGGTCGGTCATGCTTAGTTTCCTAGAGTCTCTTGAGGCATCTATTGATAATCTGTGATCTGTACAAGTAGTCCGTGAGTATCCTGATGTCTTTGATCAGGTTCGGGGTTTACCCTCGAGGCGTGAGATTGATTTCCGTATATACCTGGTGGACAATGCAAAGCCAGTTGCATTGCCTATGCGTCATATGGCTCCTAAAATAAAAGAAGGAACTTGATAAGCAAAGGGGGAGCTACTTGAGAAGAGGTTTGATAGGTGAATCATATCAGGATGGGATACCTATTAAAGATAGTCCTTGAGGAAACCCATCATTCTAAGATGACTCTTCATCCAAGCGGCGATAAAATGTATAGAGTTCGAGGTAGTGGAGCCAAACTTGCAAAAGGAAGTGAAAGTAGAGAATGAAGCAATGATCGGACGAATTTTGACTTGCATACTTGGATCAGAGGTTAAGAAACTGCGCAACAGAGAGGTTAGGTTAATAAAAGTGCAATAGGGTGAAGACAGGGAGGATGCGACTTGGGAGACGGAAGATAAAGATCACGCTTCATACCCTTTCCTTTTTGGGACTATGTTCTTAACTTGTTTTTCCAAAGCTTTTTATTCGTACTTGTTTCTATCATTCGTCTGTATCCTATCGATCGAATCTTCGACCTTTAGGTGGGGAACCTATGGATATAAATATGTGTTTGAGACATGTTATGTTTGATGGATGCAAGTGGATGCAAGTGTTTACTAGTGGTTGCCTGTGGATGCATATACACACACATTAGGCACTAGATCGGCTCAATCACTCTCATACTGCATATGGATGTGTGTGCATTCTTCTTTTCTTTAATGGATGAAAATGGATGTATCGTCATATGGATGCTGCATTTGGATGGATGATTGTGCACACATATGGAAATTACATGTTATAATAGGATTATTTGCATGCATGTTGGATTCATGGCACTAACATATATTGCATTAAGGAGGTTGACTGAATCAGTGGACCGTCTGGTCTTTCACATTAGTGTTGGGACATATACACACACCTTTACATATGTTCAGATAAGCATTAGAAAATTTCAAGGATAGTGGGTGCATGTGATTGGTGGATGAGTAGATGGATGATGGATGGTAGGATACATTCTTGTTAACTTGGAGATTTTGGGAACGAAATCCTTTGAGTAGGGAAAATGTAACACCCCTAAAATTTTAGATATTTTAACTATATTATATAATGAATATAATGTGAAAATTAATTAAATACTGCAAATTAAGTAAAATAGACTGTACCATTACGTTCGTCTCATAATTTTGGTCAAGATAGGCATTTGTTTTGTGTAAAACGGACACCGTATGAAGAAGTTATTAAGCCTTGAAATTTGTATGCATATGAGAAAAATATATATACAGATATATAAAAAATTAAATAAATAAATATTCAAAATTATTCAAAACAACGAATCGGGAGGGGGAATAGCCGAACCGCCCCATTTTGGTGGTCGACCCAAGACCCGCTAGGTCGACCCAGGGGTCAATCCAGGGTGTTTGGGTGTCGATCCGTGGCTCGATTCACCCTAAGGCTGATGTGGCATCTGAATCCTGGAGGCTGGTAGCTATAAATACATGGTTATTTCTCTATTTTTCTTCATTGAGAATTCATGGAGGCCAAACTTTACCGACATCTGAACTGAATTGGATCCTTTATCTTCTACAATTATCAACTAAAGCAAATCTATTCGAAATTCAAGATCTAATATTTTCAATTCTATCTTTTAATCCAAATTTTGTGAGTTCTTAGTTACTTTAGAATTAAATATTTAAAAGTAAACTTGATAGGATTATAGCTTGGATTTGTTCATGTGCCTATATTATATTGGATCCATTGTAAATTACGTACATATGACATTTTGGATTGGTTATAACTTGGATTTAGATTTCTGTGATGTAGATATTAATCCCTATTTGTGATAGATCTACTTTTATCTATTAGATCTGAATTATGTGGGCATTCTATGATATAGATCTTATCCCTATCTGCGTTAGGTTTATTTTATTTATTAGATCTGAATTATGTGGACATTCTATGTAACACCCCACGCCCGCTAGGGTCACTCACAAAGGGAATGCCATAGCATCGGTGGAGTATTTTAGTGAATATAGAACAGAAAAATTACAACAAGACAGATATAAATAGTACTTGAAATTTTAAAACATCATCTCATAACAGCGGAAATAAACATGTCTGGTTACATCATAAAACCACGGTAAAAGTCAAGTACAATATCCATCAAAATAAAGAAGTACATAATCCCACTCTCTCATACAATAGCCATAACAAAAGAAAAGATAACTGGATAACTGGAGCTTTACATCTACCCAAGCTCCTAAAGACTGGAACAGCAATCCGATCAAGCTCTACTACCGCTAGGATCCACCGTAGGACCTGAGGGTTGGGAAAAAGATAAAAACAACGGGGTCAGACATAAGTCTGAGTGAGTCCTATAACTTTAATGATACAATCATTAAAGTAACCAGAGAAGACATAAACTTGACCTACGGTAATATCTGGGGATGAATGGCTACACTAAGCAGCTTGGTAGACTTAGGATAAACTAAGATAACCGTCAGGACGCATCTACCCACCCAAGGATAATTACTAACTGCACCACACCAGTCATTCCTACTTAAAGGTTGATCCCTTCCAAGGACTTAGAAAATTTCCCCAGTAGTTCCATGTACCCCTAGCCCACTACATAGGTGCCGTCTGCCCCTATCTCCACTAGGTGTACCCAGTAATTCTTACCCAGTAGTTTCGTGTACCCCTACATAGGTGTCGTCTGCCCCTATCTTCATTAGGTGTACCCACTACTCCCCAAGCGATCGGCTCCCTACCGTAGATACCCGTGCTGGTCCCACAGTGGGGTGTATCACTCCCCTAAAGTGGCTACCCAATACTAACGGTGCACGGCTTTATATCTACACGATGCAACAACGGCTTATCTACCAGCCCGGGCCCACACACGCATATGAAACCCGTTGGACTTGCGTTGCCACCGCTAACCCGTTTTGGCCTCTTATAATCAAGCCCAATATGCGTGTCCCGTCACTCGACTTGGGTCGAGCCCACAAAGATACGTTTGGGATATTGGTTGAAATGGGCCCCCACAAGCTACCCACTTAAGCTTGTCAAATATCTAGTGTATCCCACTTAACCCTTTAATCATGTTTAATTACATGTTTCCACTTGGTTAAGTATTCTAATCGTATTTTCTATTGCCACCCAAGGCAACCCACTAGATTCCACATGCCACCCAAGGCAACCACCAAATTTCCTCATGCCACCCAAGGCACCCACTTAACCCCTCATGTCCCACTACATGCTATTATGGTTAAGTGTTTCTTAATTAATTAAGACCGTGATCTCCCGTAAAGACCTCCCACATTAGACTGGCTGTTATGACCGCCTGGTTAAGCCGGTAGAATCCGGGCAGTCTTACGTCATAACAGAGTCTAACCTCGTGTCTTTACCTTAATCACGTATTTAATTTATGGCTAAGACCTCTCACATTGGGCTGACATTTGTAGCAACTGGTTAAGCCGGTCGGGTCCGGGCAGTTTTACACTACAAATGAGTCCAACCTCGTGTCTTAGTCGATTAATTACACCTAATTAATCACCCCCATATTAATTATCCCTAATTAATATCAAGTTTTCCATAACATGGGTAGACCTAACTCAATAGGTAAATTCCCATGGGGTAGACCTAACTCAATAGGTAAATTCCCACTTATGGTAATTTATTTTTATGGTATGCTTAATCATACCCAAACATTCATTTATTAACATATTTACCAACCCCATCGTTCCCCACGTAAATCGTTCTCGTTACATGACTTAATAAGGGGAAGATCATCACAAATATCATGGGTTTAACATACAACTTTGTCATGGGTTAAGAGGATGTCAACTTGCATATATGAGCATATATTAACCCAACTACATACAACCCAAACTTGCATATTATCATACACATGATTTGCATAACATATTGCATATGAGCTTGCATATTATCATACACATATCTTGCATAGCATGTTAAACTTGCATATAGGCATTCTCAATCTTGCATAACATGTTAAACATGCATTTAAGCATACACATAACTTGCATAAGCACTCACATACTTGCATAAGCATCCACATACTTGCATAAGCATTCACATACTTGCATATCATGTCATTTAAGCATATACATATCTTGCATAAGTATTCATATACTCGCATAAGCATGCATAACTTGCATATCACATAAATCTTGCATTTAAACATATACATGATTTGCATAAGCATCCATACACTTGCATAAGCATGCATAACTTGCATATCACTTTCAACTTGCATTTAAACATACACTTAACTTGCATATCACTTTCAACTTGCATTTAAACATACACTTAACTTGCATATCACTTTCAACTTGCATTTAAACATACACTTAACTTGCATATCACTTTCAACTTGCATTTAAACATACACTTAACTTGCTAAACATGCATAATTCCACTTATTAAATATGCATAAATCCACTTATTAAACATGCATATATCAACTTGTTAAACATGCATAAATCAACTTATTAAGCATGCATAAAACAACTTACCAAATATGCATAAACATAGAACAACATAGAGTAACATATCATTATACATGATTCATACTCACTAATCCGCATTTAAGACCATAAGTCTCATTACACCCAATCTACTTACTTTAACAATTGATGTTAAAGTGATAGAAACTCACCAAACTCAAGATTAGCAACCTTATGAAGTAGAATTAGTTGCTAACTATGAAGATAATGATGATTAAGGATTGATTAGAGAGGAATTAGCTTGCAACTTTCTTCTTAGATTAGTGGAGGCCTCTCTTAGAATTTAATTTGGCGGCATGAGGCCATTATCTCTATTTTTGGTAAGGATTAAGGTAGGTTTAGGGTGTATTTATAGATTAAGAGAGTGTTTTAGGCCCTTAGATTAACCCTAGATTAAATTAGGACCCTTAGATTTAGGAAATCTCTTGAACCAGCCCTTCAAGCCAGCCTAGAACCCAACCTGGTGCAACCTGGTGCACCCAGGTTCACAGAACGGTGCCACCCTGTCGACAGGCAAGTCGACAGGCATGTCGACACCCCTGTTGACAGGCCTGTCGACAGCCCTGTCGACATGGGTTGGGCGGGAAGCTACCCGCCTGACCCCGCCTGGCCCATTCCAAATCTGAATTTAAATTTTAAATTTAAATTCCTAAATCTGTTTTTAGCTCTAATTTTTCTGTAAACTTCCTTGGGCCATAACTGGGTCATACGGACTCCGATTTTCGAAAACTCGGACTCTATTTCGCGTATTTTTCCGAGACGAACGCAATGACGCAGCCCGTTACCCCCAATTCCCACGTCTTAGATTATTTATCCGGTAATTAGTGAATTTTAGTATTAATTAAAATTCGGGGTGTTACATTCTATGATGTAGATCTTATCCCTATTTGTGATGGATCTACTTTTATCTATTAGATCTGGATTATGTCAACATTCTATGATGTAGATCTTATCCTTATTTGTGTTCGATCTACTTTTATCTATTAGATATGAATTATGTGGACATTTTATGATGTTGATCTTACCCCTATTTGTGTTAGACATACTTTTACCTATTAGACCTGAATTATATGGACATTCTATGATGTAGATCTTATCCCTATTTTTGTTAGATCAACTTTTATATATTAGATCTGAATTAGTGGACATTATATGATGTAGATCATATCTCTGTTTGTGTTAGATATACTTTTACCTATTAGATCTGAATTATGTGGACATTCTATGATGTAGATCTTAGTCCCTGTTTGTTAGATCTACTTTTACCTATTAGATCTGTATTATGAGGACAACTAAATTATTAATGAGATCTAGTTTATTATTTGGATCCCCTTGTGCTTATCATATTAGATCTGAATCTATTGGACATCTAAATTAAATTTATATCTTGTCATGTTCATCTTATCCCCTTTGCTATGTTACAACTAGTTAACTGCCACAAGTTCATTAGATCTATGCTTATGCGTTCACCATGTTAGTATATGTTTATGCGAGTTATGTTAGAACATTCACCTTTGTCAAATTTTCATTACCTTCACTTTTTATCGTTTATGATTAGGCTATTGTTTAGCCTATACAAGCCGTAAATTATGTGAACATGCTAGTTAGGGAACGGGGAGGGAAAAAGGTTAATGTTGGTATAATTTGAATATAAACATGAGTTGGACACAAAATTCAAAAGGGTGAAGTGGGGACTTAATCACCTATTAAGACATAGGTAAGAATTGGATAAAAATGGAATGTTTAATAATTACAATTAGAAATTGTAATTTCACTTATGACATGAGGTTAGGTTGCATTAGTGGTGGAAGTCTGATCCAGCAGCCACTAATGTTGAACCTAATGTGAGAGGTCTAAGTATGCAAATACGAATCGGGCTAAGAAACGAGGTTAGGCCCAACTTGTGGAATAAGACTGCCCGGACCCGACCGGCATATCCAGCATCCACAAGTTGTAAGCCTACTGCGGGAGGTCTATCCCATTATAAATCATAAATGGACATGGTAAATATTTAGACTACTTAACCTAAACTAATCCATAGGGATTGTATGATTATGAACTAAAGTCAGGGTTAAGTAAAAATTGGTTGGACAGTGGGTGGGTTAAGTTAAGTAAATCTTGGGTAGGTGGGTAACATTATTATATATAGGCCCACAAACTTAACCGTTAAATAAACATGCTTGAATCAGTGGGAGGGTTAAGTAAATCTTGGGTAGGAGGGTAATACTATTTTATATAGGCACACAAACTAACATGTTAAGGTTATGTAATTAAAGACACCATTAGGTAAACAGAACCAGTGGAAAACCTAGTAGTGGGGATGTAAGAAACATGGAAGAGCTTGCATCATCTTGTGCGGGCCCATTTCAGTCAGTAGCCCTTAAATAGGTATCAAACGGGTACTCCGAACTAGGTCGGAGTGGGCCATGCTTACTGAGCTGAAAATAAGAGATCCAACCATGGAGGACGGTGTCATGACGATGCATTCCATCGGGGTCAAGTGCGTGCATGACTCCGCCGGCTCAGAAAAATAAGACGTTGTGACATTAGTAGATATGGTTGTGCACATCTGAAAAATGAAGGGTTGCCACTTTAGGGAGTGATACACCCTACTGTGGGGCCCGCACAGGGAATCTACGAAATAGGGAGTCAATCGATTGGGTGGTAGTAAATATGGTACATCTAGTCCTATCTGTTTCTGTGGGGTACCTATGTTCCTGTCTGGGCTTGCACCCATTATTTCGGTTTAGGTACCAGTTCAATTTGGGTTAAAACCTATTACTAGATTACACCTAAAACTACCATTATGTTTCTGTTGGGATAATCCTGTTTCTATTAAGCAATTGGGGGGTATGCAATCCTATTACATATCTGTTATACTAGTATTGGTGTAGAGAAAGGAAAGTATTAAGAAGCGCTATCTATTCTATCATGTTGTCTTGTTTACCTTGTCATACCTACCTTTTATGTAGTAATCTCTCTTATCCACTTTATATGTCTGTCATGCTACTTTTATTTATTTACTTTCTAAAAGTAACAGGACTCGCCAGACTTTACGTCTGACCATTTTTATTTCCTCTTCTTTCTTCCATTCCCTCCCCATCCCCGCTTCCTCCTCCAAGTTCTCAGGGCATGAACACTCAGGCTTGACCGTGATTCTGCTTTCATTTTGCTGGAGCTGCTTAGACGTATGGATCAAGCTTTTATCCTTGCTACTATGGCTATGATTTATTTGGGGAATTATGCTTTTTATGTACTCTAATGTTTTAATGTACAAGACCGTAGTTTTTATGATGTAATGGTTTATGTGTATTTCAGACGTGCTGTTTTTGAACTACGATATCTTATGATAAATAAAGGTTTTAAATTCCGTTGTTGCTTTTATATCTGTCTTGTAATATTTACGTTAGTGTTTGCCTGTAACGCTTCACAAAACTTAATGTTTTCTCTTAGTGAGTGACATCAACGGACGTGGTGTATCATAGTCTTGTATTTCTTTTCAAGTGATAACCAGAGCACCTTTGCAGTCTCAACGGCACAATATACATTATATAAACTATTTTCTAAACCATTAAGAATATAATTCTTACAGATGAAGTCAGAATTCTTCCATGCAGTAAAAGCCTCGACTTTGGCGTCAGGCTCCAGTTCTTTAACAAATGGGGGATCCTCTGAAAGGTATTTGGTCAGCCCCAAGGTTGTCAGGTAGAAAAGCATCTTTTGTTTACAGCGTTTGAAATCCTGGCCATTAAACTTCTCAGGTCTCTTGCCATGCGAATATGGAACGGTTGCTGGAACCAGAGGCAGAGCCGGTGGCACGGTCTATGTCGGCACAGATTTGTTGTTGCTGGTATGCGACATCGTCGTCTGCAAATATAGGCAAAAATCAACCAATGTTGTTTCAAGATTGTTTTAAAACAATCAGCATAAATGTAAGAAAACATTTCTATGAACAGCAACGCTTATAAGCGTTAGCGATATTGATTCAATGATATTGCATTTTGCAATAACAATTACCAATTACAGTTTTGTAAGGAAATTAAAAGAAGCCGTACTGATTAAGTAAAAAATCAAGAGAACAAGAGTAATATTACCGATTAATGAACGAGTCTAGCGAATGTTGTTTCCATGAAACGAAATTTCTCCCTCTACGGCGCTGGAAGGTTTGATTGAGCAATTGTTTCCCAAGGATGAAACTGTTCTTGTCTGCGTAGTTACGCTACAATCAAAGATCGACGACGAACGCAAAGAAATTTTTATTTTGAAGAACAGAGCAACTGGGAAGAAGATACAGAGGAGAGAAATCAAAATAAAACATTATTTATGGTTTGATTTTTGTAGGGCTATATATAGGATGGAAGAGGCATCTATTCATGAAAGGGTGCTTCTGTTAGAATTGCAATGGCCATGAACATTGGAAAGGTTGCGACCCTTTTCTAACAGACATTTATGTTGGTATTTGCATGGCGGAATTCAAAAATATGACTGTTTCAAATAGCGTAGCCCATCGGCATTCGGAGGCCCAATCGATCACGAGACCCCAAGAGGCCCAAGGCCCTGTCTTTTGACCTTTTAAATATTAATGTGAATGCATTTCCATTGTTCATTCCATTGCCTCTCTCTTCCATCTCCTCTTTCTTTTGGAATAACATATCAAGCATTAGTATAAGTAATGGCAAAGGTGTTAGTTTCCCCCGATGTGGGACTAAATGATTTTGCGAAAACCCGCTTATTCATTTTCAATAATCCCCCACATGAATGAGTGGTTATCGAATCTATTCTTAAAAAATTGCAAAATACTTATCATATTGGTAGAAGTAGCACAAAGGCCTTGAACTTTTCCTAGTGTTTTATCGTTATGACTAACTGGCAAATCAATGGACTAGAATGTCTTTGAACCGTAAGCCGTTTGTGTAAGCCTATAAAGATAACACATGATAAATATTTTTTAACCCCTTGGTTCTCTATTTGTGTTCGTTTTTGCCATGAACACCACCTTGGTTTCATGAGTGCTTGAAGAATTTGACCTTACAATTCTTCTTGAAGCGGCGCCTTCCCACTCACATAGGTGATTCTGTAAAGATTATCCCGTAATACCCCACTTGATTTATAACACCACAGCATAGATATCATTAAAAGCCAAGTTTAACCTATTCTCCGACAGGCTGTGCACTGAATTATCATAGCAATGGTTTGTATTTATTAGTGCCGGCGTGTTTATCTTAAACTTAGTTGTCCCTTTGACCGTAGATCTTGGGATCACCAGTCAACAAGGTGGGGTTTCCATTTTAGAAAACTTTTAGTTAATTGGTCTTAACCCCATTCCCATCAATAAGGTTTGAACTTTCTCTCTTGGCAAGCCTATTGTTAGTGGATCCGCTATGTTATCCTTTGACCTTACATAATCTATAGTGATAACTCCATTAGAGAGAAGTTGTCTTATGGATTTATGTCTACGATGAATATGTCGATACTTGCTGTTATACAATGTTCTATTTGCCCTTCCTATATCAGCTTGACTATCACAATGTATACACATTGGAGGTTCTTGTTTTTACCAATTTGGAATGTCTTCCAAGAAACTCCTAAGCCAATATGCTTCTTCTACGGCTTTATCTAGAGCAATGAACTCTGATTCCATTGTTGACCTTGCAACGGCTATGACTGTTTGAAAGGTTGCGACTCTTTACCAACAGACATTTCCGCTGGTATTTGCGCAGCGGAATTAAAAAAATATGACGGTTTCAAACCGCGCAGCCCATCGGCATTTGGAAGCCCAATCGATCACGAGACCCAAAAGACCCAAGGCCGTATCTTTTGACTTTTTAAATATTAATGTGAATGCATTGCCATTGTTCATGCCATTGCCTCTCTCTTACATCTCCTCTTTCTTTTGTAATAACATATCAAGCCTTAGTATAAGTAGTGGAAAAGGTGTTAGTTTTCCCCGATGTGGGGCTAAATGATTTTGCCAAAACCCACTTATTCATTTTCAACAATATGTACATAAGGGGATGCTATAAACCGCTTCAACGTTATTTAAAACGATTGCAATCATTAAATAGCCGTAATTTAACACTTTATGCATGCATAGGTTTAGGGTGAAAATTTGATTTTTTTTTTTATTGAAAATAAGCTACTATACTTAAAATATATTGCTCTAAACATTGATATTGAAGGTTTGAAGATGAAGAAAATAGTGTTTGAATGTTGGAAATTTGGGTTAAGGGTTTTTTGGGATTTGGTATTTGGGTTCGTGTTACGGAAAAATGGAAATGGGAAAGAAGATAGGCTTGGGTTGCTGTATGATTTTCGATTTTCCGATGGTTTCCAATGACTGCCGACCTCCCATCGAAAGCTGTCGGAAACCGTCGGACCCTCTTGTCGAAATACATGAATTTTCTTGTAGTGGAATCACCATTTGATGATCCGCTAGCAAAAGACACAAATTAGTGAATGGATGCAGTAGTCCCCAATCAATTACGTATGCACGGAGACAATCTAGTGCTCTAACTATCGCCTCAACTCTTAGAACGGTTATTTACCATGATTCAGCAAAAGCGTGTCCGATATTAATCCAAGATCTGAGATCATTAGTCCTTGACCTGAAAGGGCATGGAGATGGTGCAGGTCCCTAACAACCAATATTCTAATTGTGCCCCCATCCTCGTTTTTGTTATACTATTCTTTTGACCAGTTATTTTTCCATTTTAGCATAGCATGCCCGATCCCAATCCTAGATCTGCAGTCCTTGACCTGTAAGGGAATGCAACTAAGAATGGATCCTATCTAATAATCTAAGTTTCTTTTCTTGGTCCGATCCCATATCTAAGCCCAACCTATTGATATAATCCCTTACTTGAGCCTATGATATTATAATTTTATCATGATAGGTTCTTTCTTTCTGATTCGTTTTATTATGATGTTGTGAACTATAATATCATAATAAGCTTTAAATCTTTAATACTTTTTAAATTATAACGCTTGTCCTAGTTTACTGAAAATCCCTACAATTTTCCTATTTCTGTCCAATTCCTTTTTATCGTAGATCTAAAAGTCGTATTAATATTTTTTGAAAATTAAACATTCTATTATTTAATCTGTATTCGTGAAATAAGCTTTTTTCACATTATTTCACTACAATAAAAATACCATTTTACAAGTGCTGAGAACAGTCGTAATATGTCTATTAAAACTGACGCCTGTCAGTCCTTATATCCATAGTTGTAATAGAGCATTCTATTTTACATTGTTTACGACAGTTGTTAAAAGTCCTTTTACAACTGGTTATAGTAATTGTAAAAGACTAGTTCATTACTGTCATTTTTTATTTTTATTTTTGCAATTGTAAAACGCTATTTCACAGCTACTTTACGATGTTGTAAAATGCTTATTTACAACTACTATTTCTGGTTTTAGCTAAGTTTATCGCAACTACTGTAAACCGTTCTTGTAAGATCTTTTTGCAACCGTTTTCAGCAGTTGCCAAAATCTTACTTACAACTGTTTTTAATAGTTGCAATTAACATTTCAACACCTATTTTCGCTGGTTGTGTTAGCAGTTTACAAGTGCTTGTAAAAGTTGTAACAGGACCTTCTACAACTAATAATGAAAATTACAATAAATATTTTTACATTTGATGTTAACCACAAATTTCATAATATTATAATTAAAACCAATATTTCATTAAAATAACCATATTCATTTCAGCTACTCAAAACAAAACGAACATCGCATCCATAATAATAAAAAGCATCATGGGTTACACTAGTTTTGAATTCACAACTCCATTAAAAAACATAACAAGATATATAATAAATATTAATAAAGCAGAAATACATTTACGTACCAATCAAAAGAGAGAAACTCCTTATGCCAAGCAACAGTCATGCCAACCGATTACCCAATAGTACACATATTTGAAGTAAGCATGTGTAAAACAGCTTCAGGATTGACTATAGGATCAATCCAAACTGTCCGTGAATCTGCTCCTAATGGCATATGGTGCAATAGAACGGTAGCATCAGTAGATGCAATTGTTGCTTATGCGACAACATTGCTTTCCCAACCCAATAATTTGAACTTACTAGAATGATTCTCATCTTGTAAATTACCACATTTTGAGATGTTATTGCTACACTGCTATAACTGCACACACAAAAAACACACACAAAAGCAGCAATTGACCATAGTTAGCAGTCAAAGATACAAAAACATATAATAACAAGCTATTTTCAAATTTCTTGGACCGGTGGATACATTGCTAAAACAAGAAAAAACCGAGCACACACCTAGGCACGCAAACTGCTGCTACAAATAATTCACATTCCTATATAGTGACATTAATTTTTTAAAAACTATAACCGAAGGCCATGAATTGCACATCCATTCAATGATTATAACTTTTTTTTCACTATTCAGCCTAATGTTTGTGTTTCTATTTATTAGTTCTCTAGTTGTGTTTATTTGTTGACATCGTTTAAATTATGGCACTTCAATAGCTGCTCCCAAAATTCATTAAAAATAATCTCCTTTTCATCAAATTACACTCAACTATTCCGCGCTAGCCAAATACAACTACAACCACTTTCCATCTCCACTAGCCTGAATCAAACCAAACCACGGTTTCCGTCTCCAAAACCACTTTACCATCACTTATTGTAGCAAAAAAACTTCCTTATCCATTGATACACCATCAACCAATTTCAGCCGCAGTCAAATCCTTCAAAACTGCCCTTAATAAACAAAACTAACCCACTTCCACAAACCAACATCCTCCTCTCTATCAACCCGCAAACACCCATACCCTCTTCCAGAGTGCATCATCCAGAGTGCATTCTACACTGTATAAGCATCAAATATAAATATTCAATGCTTATAACAGTCTGTCAATCAATCGATCGACATACAACTAAACAATCGGGATTAGTGTACGTCAAATATCATCCCAATACCCGTGTGGGGTTTCAAACAATCAAACACAGATTTTATTTGTGCAGTTGGGCAATGTGTAAAATTTATCGTCCCAATCAATATCTGTCAAATGTGTGTATATAAACAAATTGTCCGATTTGTTTATTTTTATTTCCTTTCATATACACGTTAAAAATTCTATTTTTAACTATAAAATATTTTCCACTATAAAATATTTTATTTCATCTAATAAATATTTTATTTCATTTCACATCACATCACACAATCAACTACACATCAAAATCAAACAAACAAGCATACAAGCCGTCCATGGTCTGTGGACGACGGGTGTCAGGTGCTACTAAACACCGTCTGCATTCTAGTATATATTTTTAACTAGAAAAATTAAATTAAAAGGTGAGAAGTTCTCACAGAGGGTTCCACTCCGCCGTGCTTTGCTGTTGAACTGCTGAACCATTCTGTTTGACATTCCAATATAGTTCTTTTCACGCTGTTCAAATAAAAATTATATTTTTATCACTTCATTCAAATAAATAAAAAATCATATTCTTATTTCTTCTTCATATATATTTTCGACGCTTCACTCTATATAAAAATTATATTTTTATATTTCTGCTCCTTATATAAAGATCAACTTTTTATATCATCGCTATAAAAATTGCATTTTTATTTCAACATATATATAATAAAAAATCATATTTTTATTTCGCTATATAATTAAAGATAATATTTTTATTATCTACATCATATAAAAATCGCATTTTTATTCTTTCTATAATATAAAAATCATATTTTTATACCTCCTACATAATAAAGATCGAATTTTTATCTTACCACACTTATAGAAATTATATTTTTAACCTTCCTATAATATAAAAATTATATCTTTATTATATATATAATATAAAAATCCTATTTTTATCTCTACCTACACGTGCAAATCCCATCTCCACTTAATTAAAAATCTTAACTTTATGTGATAACAAATATTAACTTTACAACAAAGCTAAAAACTGATTTTGCATATATAAGAAAACTAATTATATAAAGCAGACGCACCTTTAATTTGATTTTTTTTTCTACAGAGGAAGGGGGGCCACACCTGAGGCGCTGGAGGTTGGGGAAGATGGCCGGAGGCTATGGCAAGCGGTGGTGGGTCGGAGGACTGATCGGAGGGAGGGGAAAAGGAGAACGGAGGCGGGGTTCAGTGGATATAGGGCTAGGGTTTCGTGAGTTTTGGGGGGGGGGGGGGCTGAGGAGGAAGGAGGGAGCGGAGCATGGTCGGAGAGAGGAGAGGGGAGGCGGCGCTCCGCCCACAGCGGCTCCGGGGGGGGGGGGGTCTCGTCACGTGAAGGTGGAGAGGGGGGGTAGGCGACGGGTTTTTCTTCCCTTTTTTTTGTCTGAAAATGAAATGGTCGGGGGAAAGAGAAGAAAGAAAGGGGGGTTAAGTGAAAATTATATTATTTAATTTATTTAAATTTTAAAAAGTAACTTTTTCATTCGAACTGAAAACGAGGCCCACCGCCTGTCGTTCATAGCTAATTACCCCCATTCCGAACACAATGGGATAGGTATCGTAAGCTGATTGGATCGTTTCAATCAGTTTTCGTCAAAATCAACATATTACTCTATATATTGAATTTGAACGCGAATTTCAATTTACTGGGGTCACATACTAACTTTATAAATCCCAGAAAATATTTTCTAGCTTTGTATTGACGATACGGTCCGAACAAAACTAGTTTCATCGAATTCTAAGACCGTTTGAAAAATGGACATTTTCCAGTCGATTAAAATCAACTGAAATTGGCCAAATGCGTTTTCCTTTGTCACGCTCACATATTGATTCGAAAAATTATGAAATTTGAAACCCAGCAATAATTTGACATCACGGATCCAACAAAAGTGGTTTCGTCGAAATCCGAGGTCGTTTGCAAAATTCCCATTTTTAAGGGCCTGAATTTCATAGCGACTATTCAGAATTTTCAACTGGACATATCTTTTGATTCCCGCTATGAAATTTCAATTTTTCGGATTCGTTGGAAAGATATTCTCAAATAGATTCTAATACTTTTGGTTTCACAAAAATCCGGTTTATTTTTCACCCGGTACATTCATTTGAAGGTTGAAATCGAATTATCGAACTACCGCGCCATTTTCAATTCTTTTTATAAATATAAATAAATATTTATATTCTATCGTCGATTCAAACGAATATATACGTTCGAATTATATTCAAAATAAATTTCTCGTCGACATTATTTAAAATAATTCATTTTCAATGTTCAAAATTCACAAAAATTGCTAAAATAAAAATTTTAAACTGGCCCTGAATTTACGGGTTGTTACAAATTGAAACTTGTATACGATTAAACAATGTTTAAACTTAGATATATGTTTAAACAATCAAATTAAAGTGTGATTTTCATATTGCGAAGATCGTCAATCCTTATCATTTGCATTTAATGGTAATATCAACTTACATAGGACTAAATGTTGTTTTGATAATAAATTGATTACACTAACGTAATAGAATTGTTACCCTATATGATCATCACTGTTATCCTTCCTTAAACTGTCAAATAATTGTTGACATATTGCTTTGTTTAGTATGTTTCACTTCTGGTTTCATAGTATAATATTTTTATTCATGTAGATTGAACCTATTTAGATTTGAAAATTTATATTGTCTAATTATTTGCGTTTGCACTGTAATAGAACCTATGCATGATTAAAGGATGTTTCAATTGTAAATTGATTACAGTAAATTTCATGTTACCCAATTGGACATCAAGCATCTTTTTAAGTAATCAAGGAATGTTAATATATTGCACCGTTTAGTTTGTTTCCCTTTAGATTTTTTTTTCAAAAATCATTATTCATGTAAGTTATTTTTAATTGTGCACACTTATATATTTTTAACTAACGTAAGTTTGCATATGTTCATAGTTACAACAGAAAACTTGATTGTAACATCGTTTATTTTGAATTAAATAAGTAATTTATAAAATCACATTTATAAGACAAGTGTATTATGAGAACTTATGTGCTTTAAGACGAAGCATGCAAATTTCTGAATCACTATTTCCAAGTCATCATTCGTTTATTTTTTTTCGTCCATTTTCTTTTCTTTTTGGTATTCACTAATTTTTTTGGGTAAAGTTTCCATCGAAGCATGTTACGTTTCCTTCGTTTTTTTTAATATTCGATGCCTCACCATTGTTGAGAAAAGAACAATAATTTGATGTAATTTTGAATCAAAATCCCCAAATAAATCTACCATGTTAGTTTATCATTAAAAAGATTAAAAATTGGGTAGAAAGTAAATTTTGTACTTTTGAAAAAATTGTTGTGGCTTTAAAAGGTTTATCATCTTATAAATAATAATAATAAAAATAAAATCCTATATGCTTTCTCTATTTTTTGGTGACTAAACACAATTTTCTCAGTTATTTCTTCAATTAGATCCATTGAAATGGTTTCATATAAACCATTATCATTTTTTTTAATATTTTCTAATTGATTTTTGTTTACCCACATAAGAAAATTGTAGTCAATTTCATTTAGATGCGGTGTTGTTTTTCTTAAACAAGACCCACTGTAATCTGCCATCAGTTTGCAAAAAAAAAAATTTATTTTTTTTTTATTTTTTTGGGCTATCCCGAAGCGGAAACTTTTATCAATTGCAAAATACCGAGATAAATGTAAATCATAGGAATAAATAATTCTCCCGCCAAATTGAATCGCTGGCTCCAAAATTTTCCAGTTCACCAAGATGGCCGACTCCAGATTCATTGGTTTTAATTCATTTTCCCTAATTTTGGTACCAAATTTTTTAAATTCTCCGTCTCTATCTTCGTCGTTTAAAAGAAAAAGTTGTTCTATTGTATTTTCATCCTTCAGCATTTCTCCATCTCTCTCAGATTTAATCTTCTCCCAATTTCAGCAGCCATGGCGGACAATGAAAACTCCTACCCTCTCACCGTAGCTCAACCCAAGAAGAGATCAGCAGACGTTCTCGAATCTTCTCCCATCGTTACTTTTAACAAGAAACGTGTCACTTTGACCGAGATTCCAGTTAGTTCGAAACTTGAACCCATCTTTAGCACTAACTTGCTGAAGAAGGAAGAGAACAAAACAGAGGTCGATGATTCCCAGCTTTACGCTCACGTTGCTTTTGGTATACATTCATATCTTAGGATAATGGAAGCTGATGTCAAGAGGAGGCCTGCTGTAAACTATATTCAGGAGCGTCAGAAAGATGTTACTGCTAACATGAGAGAAATTTTGGTCGATTGGCTCGTAGTAGAAGTTACAGGGGAATATGAGCTTGAATCCAGTACTTTGTTTCTTGTTGTCTCATATATTTACAGCTTTTTGTCAGTGAACGAGATCAGTAGGCACAGGCTGCAACTTCTAGGCATTTCTGCTATGCTAATTGCTGCAAAGTACGAAGAGACTATCCCTCCAAATGTGGAAGAATTCAAACGTTCTTTACTTGTAGGCAGATCATCGAACTGGTAACTAGGAATTGATGGCGGTAACATAATTTGATTTATTTATTATGAATTTTGTTTATGTTAAAGATCGTCTACTGACTTATATAAGATTAAATTCATTATAGATTAAGGCATGTGACCCGAAGGGAAATGTCAACGACACGTCTACTCTTAAGCAAGTTATGTCTAATCATCCGTAGGTTTTAGCACTGTTAGATAGAGCCGGATTTGTATTGGTGAACAAGGTTGGGTATGCACAACTAGATCGAAACTTGATCACAACCTTGCTTGATAGGCAGAGACTAGAGACGTCCACATTCCATCTACGAGTTGGTGAGATGACTTAAAGTTGAAAGATGTTGTCTTATTCAGGTTGCCAATAGACGGTGAGCCGATTCGTAGAGTTAATGCCTTATAAATTTCAAGTTACTTCTTGAGAATTTAGTTGGCCTGACTCCGTCGAAAGAGGCTTGTTGGGGGAATGAGAATGTTTTGAGTACATTGTATCGTTCTCGGTTGGTGGGTGATATTCCGCAAAATGCAACTCCACTGCAAATTCACATCGAGCTCATGCCATCATGTTTCACATTATTACTCAGCGCCTATTTTACGATAGGTCGAAATTTAGAGTAGCTCTTCATTGGCTCCCTCTGATTGTCGTTGACTTTGATGAGTGTAGAACATATGCATGGGGTGCAGCGGTTCTAGCTATCAAATAAAGTCAGATTTGGGACAACAAAAGGAGATGGGTGGATGCTTGAGTCTTATTCAAGTATTGATGCAAATTATTATATTTTATAAGTATGAGGAAAAAAATACCATAGATTACTATTTTACAGCTTTGGTCTTGGACCTACCTTCCAGTCGAGCGTGTATTCTTGAAGAGACCGGTAGTGGACAACATGAAATCATATGCAACAAGGTACAAACATAATTACTATTTTTGTTTGATAAACATTTGAGTTTATGGTAATTTGTAAACACATTTGTGTATGTGCAGGTGGATCAGACCAAAAAATATCAAAAGGGCTCCTAGACGCAATTTATTGTTCTATACGAATGAATTTGATGTTCTTTCCGCTGATGCAGTGACGTGGAATCCCTATAATGAAGAAGACCTACAAGCGCTACCCGCACTATGCACCCAGTCTAGAGGGCTATGGAGAGCCAGATTGCTTTATTTTCGCTTACAGACTGTACATACCATCTTCCGGACAGAGTCATGAGGCAGTTTCGTTTATAGAAGCGTCTTCCTTGGTCGCTCCTCGTTATCAAGTTAAAGTAAACGAATGAGACGTACGATACCATGTTTGATTTGTGGGGTAACCGTTATGCCTGTCAGGAACAAGAACGTGATGCCTCGCTAACCGAGCAAGCTTACATGGCATGGTACTAGAACATTACGCGTCGGTTCATGCTACCAAGACCACCTCCACAACCTCCTACATTCCCTTCTTCCTATGAACCTAGAGCTCCTCTTAAAAGGAATGCAGTAAGTTTTCAATTTTCTGGTGTATATAGTACTTCCAAATAATATCACTTCTTGTATTTGTTTACAGGCGAATGGTGTCTATCGTGCACTTGAGTTAGTGGATGAGTTGGAGCAAGAAATTCCGAAGACAAGCAAAGGGAAGTGTTTGTCGATTAAACAAATTCTGCGTTCTTGCTTGTCTAAGAACAAAATGGACAGACAAAGACCTCTTACACCACCTCTGCATACAGCTGATGAATAGGATGTTGTTCAAGTACCTCGAGCTCCCCGACAAGGGAAGACGTATGTAGGTCGTAGGAAAAAAGTTCAGATGCAAGCGCCCAATGAGTCATCTTCGCAGCATTCCGTACTGGTCGGACCTTCACAACCGCCTCCAAAACAAGTAGAGCAGGGCATCCAATAAGAGGAAGAGGAGGAAAAACTTAAGCGACGACAAAAAAGAAAAACGCCTACGCTTTTGAGACAATTGAAGTGATTAGGAGTTGGTTTTACACTTTTATTGAATAATATGCTATGGTTTTTTCTATGTAATTATTTCATAAGATGTATCGATTTTGCTGGATATATCTTATTGATTTATTGGTGGATATGCAGTTCTAATTTTTTATGTCAAACCTTATGGTCGTTAATCGTTATGTAATTTCGATACGATATTGTTATGGTCGGTATGCAATTTGGACGTGTTATTGTTATGTTTGTTATGTAATTTGGATGTGCTATTGTTTTGTCCGTTATGTATTTTGGACATGGCTATGTTTTGTCTGTGGATATGTAGTTGTCATGTTGGTCAAATAGTATATGTTGATAGCTTAGTCGTTTGGTAAACTGCTTTGTTATTGTACTTTGTTGCGATGTACTAAATTTGCTCACTGCCTCTTCAGGAGGCAGTAAGAAATCAACAGAGCGTTATCTAGGATAACGCTAGTGTAAATATAAATAAGCATTATCCCAGATAACGCTAATTCGTATGCCCACTGCCTCTTTTGGAGGCAGTGAGAAATTAACAGAGCGTTATCTGGGTTAATGCTAGCGTAAATGTAAACAAGCGCTATCCTAGATAACGCTAGTCAAAAAAAGAACTTTGTACAAAAGTGGTCTATTTCTGTAATTAGTTTAGAAAGTGGTCTGTTTGTGTTATAACTTTTCGAAACTGACCTAATTCAAAACAAAAAAAATCCTAGAAATAAAGATCGCTTGGTAAGTCTACCAACTTGTGATCTATGTCCATTCATCTAGTTTTCAGTTTCTCCTGTAATCTTTCCGGGTAGAGGCATACATTAATGTTGAGTGATTTTAGAAGTCGAGAGAGGGATGCCTAAATAAGATGTAGTGTCATTGCTAGGAAACAAACCAGTAGCAGGGTACCAAATATTAGCTTGTAAGTGTTCCACCCACCCTCCTCTCAACATGATGTTATACTTATGAAGGTATATTTTAAGAATGGTCATCACATAGAAACGATCAAGTCTATGTATGATAGCCATAACAATGTTGGCAACAGCTTTGTAAAAGATAACAAGGTCATTCGTGAACATTAGAGAGTTTACTTAAGGAAGTTGACATTTTAGGTTTAGCTGAAGGAAGAAATTTCCTAACAAGGTCATTAAAAATTTAGGTAAGTAATGCATTAACAATGATAAATAAATAGGAAAACATTAGGGTTACCCTTTCCTTATTTACTTTCAAAATAGTATACATTAGAAATTCAAAAGAAATTTAAGTGAAATAGAAAATCAGACGGAAGAAACGCATGCATATATCCAAGTGGCACTATTTTCGGGGAAATTCATGTATCCCGCGATACGAACAATGTAATCCTAGTTTAGCATATCAAATATTTTTTATTATAAAACTATAGCATAGTACGACAGGATATGTGTTTGATGTTGTATCCCTTTAAAAGTACATAAGAAAGAAGGATATTGTCTAGAATACTTTTATTAGGAAGGAAAGCTGCTTGTTAGAGGAAATAATATTGGTAATACTCTCTTTATCTTTTGGCAGTAACTTTATATAGAGTGTTAGACAGGAGATTAGGATAAACACATGGACTGATTCAGCATTTCAGATTTTAGGAATCAAGATCGTAGTTGTGAAGACCGAACCAAGAGGTAGTGTAAGGTCCAAGGTTCTCGTAGTTCAACCGGTCAGACCGTGAGAACCATGCTGATAATTTTTTCTTCTGTTTTTCTGATTTAAACGTAAAACTATTTTAAATGTAGATAAAATTCAACCAATTAGGACAAGCATTCCTATCCAAATAGATTGTGACGTTTTTACGTGATAGAATATGTCATGGGTTCGATTTTATTTTTCAACCACTTGTCTTGTAGTATGTTATATACTAACAAATTGGAATAATTATATAACAACTTATCGTAGAAAAATTGTAAACTCGCTAATTTTTTATAATGAAAGAGGATTAGTTCAACAATAGGTCATAAAATATATATAATAATAAATTATGACAGCTAAAATGTAACGATAATTGCTATGAAATTGTTTGTTTAATTTATTATGTCAAAAATTGAAAAGTTAAGCGATTCTTTTTTTTCTTAAATTTAATGAACCGTGAGGTTCAAAGAGGTAGTTCTTAAAGGGTTTTGAGGTTAAACCGCGGGATTGTGCACGCGGAAGGTTATTTCTCTTTCAAAGTCATGATGCTCCAAGGTCGAAGGTTAACCGTGGTTAAACCGAGGTTGGGTCCATAAAACACTGATCAAGACAATGGTAGTAGCATTGAAGAAAACGAGTAAATATTCTTCTTAAAGAAATATTTAATGGCTCTGCAAATATCACTTTCAACTAATGTCCAACACAAGGAGCAAAAGAAAGCGTGCATACCATTAGGACCTCCAGTGGAATTATTATTGAGAGAGGGCATTGATTGTTTAATTTCCTCATCTAAATTCCTAGAACAAACCCCTTTTATCTAAAATTCCCTATCTCCATACACGCAACTAATCACAATTAATGATTTCCACCTTTTTGCAATTAAAACCTCGGACTTTTGAGGGTTTAATTGTGGAAAGGTGAATATCAGGAGGTCCTGATTGATTGGATACAAGGGGACAGAGGATTCTGGGTACAGATTATTTGATACTCTGAATTCCTATGCAGAAAAGTTGTAGTCTTCATCATTTAATTTAGGTAGAATATCTGGTTCTATAGCATCAAGGTCCGGAATAAATTTATCTACATTACCAAAAAGATCAGAATAATAGTGCACGAAGCTTGATAAATTTTATCAAGGTTGGACTTTATATGTCCATGCCGGCTATATATAGAGGTTATAGTTTCAGTAGCATGTTCGACTTTTAAAGAATCAAGGAAAAAGGACAAATTTCTATCTCCCTCTTTTTCCCCCTTAACTCTTTATTTTTTTCTGGTCATACCACTCCCTTTAGATGATGCATCCAAGTATTGAGTAGAGATATCATTCTCCAAAGAAGACAGATCAAGGTTGTGTAAATTAGCTTACATTAGGGTTTGGACTTCATTAAGTTTTACTTCCAAATAGGTCATTATTAATTTCAAACACCATTAATAATTAAGTAACAATTAACTTTTAAAATATCATTAATCAAATAATTGTCTTAAAAACATTTAGTAATAAACATTTAATTAACTTAATAATGGATATGGAACATTTTTTCCAATATCCGATCAGGGATCGTACTTTACACAATGGTTACACCTCCATCATATAGGATCCATAGTAAACTACATGTAATATCTACCTCTCGGTTTTTACTATGAAAACAAAAACCATAGTCTACACAATAATTACACCTCTATCCCAGCGGATCCATAGCAGACTGTAGTATAGTTTATATTTCAAAAACATTTATTCACGCAGGGCTTAGCAATCATCACATTCTTGGATAAGCTACCATTATTATACTTGAACTTTCTACGTTAAAAACTGACAGATGCATAATCAATATCTATTCAAACAAATTTAACATTTAACTTTTACTAGTTAAAGCATTACTTATTTACATTAACGTGTCGATTAGTGATATATAATCTGTAAGACCAAGTATCCCTTGGCATTTCCTAAAGTCAAACCATGCTAAGAAATGTAAAGCGTTTTAGGTATAAAAAACATATCACAGTGACTAAAATTTACAAGACATGAAAATAAATGCAACAGAAATAATTAAAAACATAACTTATTATTTTAAAAGCTCTACTTTTATTTCAGAACAAAACATCAAGTCATAAAATCACATGTCTTATAAAAACCTCAGTCTCATATAAAATCAGCATACAACAAAATAATCCCTTTCACAAGGGTTAGTACAACCAAACAAAAATGAAAAAAATGAAAATGGAATAATAAATCAACAATGAGACAAAGCCTCCATTAATGAGCCATCAAGATATCTGAATCATCAGTTTAAGCCTTACAAGCATAACGGGGGAGAAAAAGGAAGAGAAAAGAGTGGGTTAGACACAAAGTCTAGTGAATGAAGTAATTACTGGCATGACTACGCAAAATATAGAAAATAGACTTAGTAATAGTTCTGGTGTCATAAGGTAATGTGTACTTGCACAACTTAAAATGGATTCGTAGAAAATTAAATTGTCTGTCTAGTTCAAATTGAATGATTGATTGTTTGTATTGTTTCTACTACTATGAAAATCTGATTAGGGTATGTTTTCCTAATTCTACCCATCGATTGGTTTTCCTAATTACCACCTCTTAGCATTGTAACAACCCACCTCCGCTAGGGTGGCTCTTGCAAGCACTCTGACTTTGGAGGGGCGTTTGAATCAGGTAAACATGCATAATGAAATATCAAGGCAGAACAAGAACATATGTATATATGTAAACAGAGTAAATAAGATAAGTAAAACAGCGGAAGATTTCAAACTATTTCAAAACAAGTCTGGTACAACATAATGTCAACTTTCCAAATACACAAGTCTAGATAAAAACAACATCACTGAAAAACTGAAATACATAAGTACTATTCCCAAAATAAGTGATAACCATAGCTAGCTTCATGTCAAGACCGTACATGAGCTAAAATCCCACAAGCAAGTGATCAGAAATCCAAGCTAAGCTCCAATATTCCCACCCTGAGAACCTTGGGGGGGGGGGGGGGGGAACGGAAGAAAAGAGGCGAAAGAAAAATAGGTCAGTCAAAAAGACTGAGTAAGCCCTACTACAATCAATGTAAACTGATAAAGTTAACTGGCATGATTAAAACTTAGATGAACATAAGGATAACTACATACTGGCATGATAGACAAAAGGTGTCATCGCATAATCAGGTTTAAGGTTTTGCACCACAGGTGTACTAGCAAACTAACATGACTTGAATAAACATGTATTGATCCCTTGCCCCAAGCTTTGGCCCAATAACATGAAGTGACCCTAATACGAGGTCCAATAACATGAAATGACCCTAATACGAGGTCCAACCAAACGGTCTAGTCGATCAGCTCCCTATAAGCCTAACTCGTCACGTGTTGGTGTCAATACGGCCCAAACATAATTGTAGTCAGACTGTGCAGGGTCTCCCGTCGGGTCTATCAAGCCCTAGGGTGTCAACCCGTGGACACCATAAACATAAGTGCACAGTCTCGATCTACTGGTACCCGTGCATGCTTTCCCCGGCTTCGGACTATTTGCACGACCATAGTCCGCCCGGAACTACACCGGCGTACCACTCTGCCGTCGTTTTTGGTCACTTACCTCAAGTCCAGTAATCGTGTCCCCACCCTAGCCTAGTCCCTAGGGTCATAATGATACGAACTTGGGATTACTGCTGGAGTGGACCCCCATTGCTAGGATTTTCTAGTGGGTTAAGTACGGTTTAACCCTCTTGCTAATCATGGATTAACTTGGTTAAGTGTAACGATGAGTTCACGACTTAACCCTGATTAATCTACCAAGCCCAAATTGGTTAAGTATTAAGTGGACCATGACTTAACCCTAATCATGAGGCATTAATTAATTAAAGTGCCTTAACCTCCCACATTAGACCTTGTTGCAGTTACTAGTTAAGTCGGTCGGTTCCGGGTAGGTTTACACCCCAACTTGGTCTAACCTCGGGTTCAAGGTACAACATGACCAACTTCTCACATTGGGTCCTATTGTTTGTAGCAACTAGTTAAGCCGGTCGGTTCCGGGTAGGTTTACGCTACAAACTCAACCCAACCTCGAGTTGGTCACACTTATATTTTCTAAGTGTCATGTCCATCATGTTTCCAAAACATGTTACAAGTTTTCAAGAATTTGGGTAGACCTAACTTAATAGGTAAATTCCCAATGGGTAGACCTAACTTAATAGGTAAATTCCCAATCTTATGTTTTTATGTCTTTTAAGTTTACCCAACCCCAAACGCAATCTCATCGCTTACATATCGCAATAGCGCATAAAGGATAGAAAGAGGGAACTTGGCATAATCATGACATAAAGGTGTTGAAGCCACAAGTTTAACATGGTGGCATATGAAATGTACATATGTTCATATACCTGCATATTACATTTTTAGGCCTCAAAAGCATGTATAAAACCAAACTTAGCATATTGGTGATACATGGTGATAAATGACATGTAGAAATGGCCATAAGTTCGCATTTAGCCTCACATGCAAGTTATCATAAGAGATATGATAACTTACATGTTGCCAAAATGCAACTTTTAGCATAAAGCTTGAAGCTTTATGTTCATATACTCAAGGTAAGCTTGCGTAACATGATAACATGAACAAAATGATCAACCCAAACTTGCATAACATAACTTGGCAACTTGCATATCATAACATAGCAAACTTGCATACATAACATGATAGACTTGCATAACACATCAAAGTAAACTTGCATATCATAATGATCAAATACAACTTGCATCATTCATTAACTTTAGAGTTTAAATATGAAAGTAGAAAAGGGCTTACAATGCTTATGAAGACACAAATGAGTATACGCAAATATAAGATTGAGACAAAGCCCTTATGCAATCAAATAAACCCAAAATGCAAGCTTCAATAGAAAAACCCTTGAGCAAAATTGATCAAAACCCTTGCTATATGATGTAAATATGGAAACTTGACTTGAATGCAAGCTAATGATGCTCATACAAGCTTGAAAACACTTGTATGCATGGAAAATCTCTCATAGAAATTTATTTAGGAATTTTATGAAGAGAGTGGAGGCCATGAGAGGAGTGATTTTGCCATAGTTTAGTTGTAGGATTGATTAATGATGATTTAGGGTTAGGTTAGGGGCTTATTTATAGAGATTAGGATTAGTTTTAGCCTTAGGATTAAACCCTAGTTCTAATCTCAGCCCTCAAAACCGAATCTGGCCCCCAAACTCAACACAACTCCAAAATGGTGCACCAGGCAAGACTGCTCGGCTGAACCAAGTCGACAGCCAAGTCGACAGGGCTGTCGACTTGGGTCCAACCAAGTCGACTCCCAAGTCGACAGGGCTGTCGACTTGGGTGCTCTGGCGGGAATTTTCCCGCCTGGCCCAATCTGACCCTAATTTCCAAATTCAAACTTGAATTTGAAATCTGTTTTTACTTTGAAATTTTCTGAAAACTTCGTTGGGCCTTAATCGGGTCATACGGACTCCGATTTTCGAAAACTCGGACTCTATTTCGCGTATTTTTCCGAGACGAACGCAATGGCATAGCCCATTTCCCTTGATTCAGATTTATAAATTAAATTCTGCCTCGATTTATGTTATAACAGGTTATTGAAAATACGGGTTGTTACATTCTCCCCTCCTTAAAGGATTTCGTCCCCGAAATCTCTAAGTTAGGAAGAACATATCCTACCATCCAACATCCATTTACTCAAAACATCATCCACGAGCAATCATTGTCCTTACAAGATTCTAAATGTTGTATGAACATATGCAAAGGTGTGTGTATATGTACTTATCTAATGCAAATATCATCAATGCAAATTATGTTAGTGAAATGAATCCATATGTATGCAATTCCTAACATAATGTATAACATCTATATGCGTGCACATAACATACATCCATATGCAACATCCATGTGATAACACAAAAATTTTCATCCATAAATAAGCGTAAACACTCATGCATATGCAATATGAGGAGTGTGTGAGCCGATCTAGTGCCTAATGTGCATAATGCATCCACGAGTAACCACTTGCAAACACTTGCAACTAGATCAGATGAAATAAAGCTATGCGATGCACCAGAATCAAACAAGGTACGAACTGGAAAATCAGAAATATATACAAGGCTCTCAACAGAAATACTACCTCGATCGGGTACTGGAGCGGCATTGAGAGCATGAACTTGCCCTCCTGATGGTCTTGCATACTGAGTCTGGCCTTGCCCTTGCTTCTTCGGGCAATCTTTGCTGAAATGTCCAAACTCACCACAATGAAAGCATTCACCACTCTTCCATTTTCTCTTCCTACAATCCTTAATAAGATGCCCAACTGAACCGCAATAATGGCACTTCCTCTTGTCGTTATTGCCCTTGCTATTGTTCCCCTTGTTGCCTTGACTCTTGTTCTTGTTCTGATTTCCTTGACTGCTCTGACCACTTGGATTACCCTGATTTCCTTTCCACTGGGAATCAGTCTTCTTGGTTTGAGTATCATTCATCTTGATCTCTTTCTTGTCACTCCTATTCTCTTCATTGAGTAGGGCCATATTCACCAAGCTCTCGAAAGTTGCCCCCAAGGGTATATGAGTCATGGCTAAACCATGTAATGGCTCGTTTAATCCTAGAGCAAAGTATATGGCCTTCTTCTGAGCTGTGTTAACCAAGTCTAAACCGACCCGAGCCAGTTGATTAAACTTATCTATGTATTCCCTAATAGTCATGTCCCCTTGTTTCAGTGATAGGAACCTTAGTCCAAACTTTCCCATAAAGTCATCCCAAGTCTCAATTGGCCTAGTAGCGGTGGTGACCACCCACCAACGTGCAGCTTCTTCCTTTAGCAACCACACTGCCAATAAAACCTTCCTACGCTCATCTATATCAAAGAAGGCAAAAAGATCTTCGGTTTCTTTCAACCAATTCCTGGCATCTACATAAGTCTCGGTTCCAATGAAATTCTTGCAACCCATCGCCTTAAAGTCTTTGCAAATCTCCGCGAGATCCTCTTATGGATGCTGAGGGGGAGGAGGAAGAGGAACCTCAACGACAGGAGGAGGAGGAACATCAGCGACAGGAGGAGGAGGAACATTAACTACCGGAGGAGGAGTAACATTTGCGGGGCCGGCTTCGGTCGCCCTAGCCTCCAAAAGTCTCCTATACCAAACAGGTATGTGTACCCCCTCCGGAATGGCAAAGTTATTGGCCATACTGAAAACGAAGAAAAAGATAGATTCAGAATGGAGAAAAACGAAGGAATTTTGCTAATGGCTTTTTGGGGAATAGCCTTTAAAATAAACTAGACTTTTCTTTGGAAAATACTTTATACTTGGTTTTGAAAATAGTTTTCCAAAAGTTTTAAAAACCTTTTTGTTCCTTCTCGTAAACCATATGCTCTGATACCAAATGTAACACCCCACCTCCACCAGGGTGGCTCTTGCAAGCACTCTGACTTTGGAGGGGCGTTTGAATCAGGTAAACATGCATAATGATATATCAAGGCAGAACAAGAACATATGTATATATGTAAATAGAGTAAATAAGATAAGTAAAACAGCGGAAGATTTCAAACTATTTCAAAACAAGTCTGGTACAACATAATGTCAACTTTCCAAATACACAAGTCTAGATAAAAACAACATCACTGAAAAACTGAAATACATAAGTACTATCCCCAAAATAAGTGATAACCATAGCTAGCTTCATGTCAAGACCGTACATGAGCTAAAATCCCACAAGCAAGTGATCAGAAATCCAAGCTAAGCTCTAATATTCCCACCCTGAGAACCTGGGGGGGGGGGGGAACGGAAGAAAAGAGGCGAAAGAAAAATAGGTCAGTCAAAAAGACTGAGTAAGCCCTACTACAATCAATGTAAACTGATAAAGTTAACTGGCATGATGAAAACTTAGATGAACATAAGGATAACTACATACTGGCATGATAGATAAAAGGTGTCATCGCATAATCAGGTTTAAGGTTTTGCACCACAGGTGTATTAGCAAACTAACATGACTTGAATAAACATGTATTGATCCCTTGCCCCAAGCTTTGGCCCAATAACATGAAGTGACCCTAATACGAGGTCCAATAACATGAAATGACCCTAATACGAGGTCCAACCAAACGGTCTAGTCGATCGGCTCCCTATAAGCCTAACTCGTCACGTGTTGGTGTCAATACGGCCCAAACATAATTGTAGTCAGACTGTGCAGGGTCTCCCGTCGGGTCTATCAAGCCCTAGGGTGTCAACCCGTGGACACCATAAACATAAGTGCACAGTCTCGATCTACTGGTACCCGTGCATGCTTTCCCCGGCTTCGGACTATGTGCACGACCATAGTCCGCCCGAAACTACACCGGCGTACCACTCTGCCGTCGTTTTTGGTCACTTACCTCAAGTCCAGTAATCGTGCCCCCACCCTACCCTAGTCCCTAGGGTCATAATGATACGAACTTGGGATTACTGCTGGAGTGGACCCCCATTGCTAGGATTTTCTAGTGGGTTAAGTATGGTTTAACCCTCTTGCTAATCATGGATTAACTTGGTTAAGTGTAACGATGAGTTCACGACTTAACCTTGATTAATCTACCAAGCCCAAATTGGTTAAGTATTAAGTGGACCATGACTTAACCCTAATCATGAGGCATCAATTAATTAATGTGCCTTAACCTCCCACATTAGACCTTGTTGCGGTTACGAGTTAAGCCGGTCGGTTCCGGGTAGCTTTACACCACAACTTGGTCTAACCTCGGGTTCAAGGTACAACATGACCAACTTCTCACATTGGGTCCTATTGTTTGTAGCAACTAGTTAAGCCGGTCGGTTCCGGGTAGGTTTACGCTACAAACTCAACCCAACCTCGAGTTGGTCACACTTATATTTTCTAAGTGTCATGTCCATCATGTTTCCAAAACATGTTACAAGTTTTCAAGAATTTGGGTAGACCTAACTTAATAGGTAAATTCCCAATGGGTAGACCTAACTTAATAGGTAAATTCCCAATGGGTAGACCTAACTTAATAGGTAAATTCCCAATCTTATGTTTTTATGTCTTTTAAGTTTACCCAACCCCAAACGCAATCCCATCGCTTACATATCGCAATAGCGCATAAAGGATAGAAAGAGGGAACTTGGCATAATCATGACATAAAGGTGTTGAAGCCACAAGTTTAACATGGTGGCATATGAAATGTACATATGTTCATATACTTGCATATTACATTTTTAGGCCTCAAAAGCATGCATAAAACCAAACTTAGCATATTGGTGATACATGGTGATAAATGACATGTAGAAATGGCCATAAGTTCGCATTTAGCCTCACATGCAAGTTATCATAAGAGATATGATAACTTACATGTTGCCAAAATGCAACTTTTAGCATAAAGCTTGAAGCTTTATGTTCATATACTCAAGGTAAGCTTGCATAACATGATAACATGAACAAAATGATCAACCCAAACTTGCATAACATAACTTGGCAACTTGCATATCATAACATAGCAAACTTGCATAACATAACTTGGCAACTTGCATATCATAACATAGCAAACTTGCATACATAACATGATAGACTTGCATAACACATCATAGTAAACTTGCATATCATAATGATCAAACACAACTTGCATCATTCATTAACTTTAGAGTTTAAATATGAAAGTAGAAAAGGGCTTACAATGCTTATGAAGACACAAATGAGTATAAGCAAATATAAGATTGAGACAAAGCCCTTATGCAATCAAATAAACCCAAAATGCAAGCTTCAATAGAAAAACCCTTGAGCAAAATTGATCAAAACCCTTGCTTTATGATGTAAATATGGAAACTTGACTTGAATGCAAGCTAATGATGCTCATACAAGCTTGAAAACACTTGTATGCATGGAAAATCTCTCATAGAAATTTATTTAGGAATTTTATGAAGAGAGTGGAGGCCATGAGAGGAGTGATTTTGCCATAGTTTAGTTGTAGGATTGATTAATGATGATTTAGGGTTAGGGGCTTATTTATAGAGATTAGGATTAGTTTTAGCCTTAGGATTAAACCATAGTTCTAATCTCAGCCCTCAAAACCGAATCTGGCCCCCAAACTCAACACAACTCCAAAATGGTGCACCAGGCAAGACTGCTCGGCTGAACCAAGTCGACAGCCAAGTCGACAGGGCTGTCGACTTGGGTCCAACCAAGTTGACTCCCAAGTCGACAGGGCTGTCGACTTGGGTGCTCTGGTGGGAATTTTCCCGCCTGGCCCAATCTGACCCTAATTTCCAAATTCAAACTTGAATTTGAAATCTGTTTTTACTTTGAAATTTTCTGAAAACTTCGTTGGGCCTTAATCGGGTCATACGGACTCCGATTTTCGAAAACTCGGACTCTATTTCGCGTATTTTTCCGAGACGAACGCAATGGCATAGCCCGTTTCCCTTGATTCAGATTTATAAATTGAATTCTGCCTCGATTTATGTTATAACAGGTTATTGAAAATATGGGTTGTTACAAGCATGGTAGCATGCCATTGTAAACATGCTGATTAACATAGAAATGTGTTTATTTTATGATCTTATATTTTATCTTTTGTAAATAAATAAATGATACTTTGGGTACTTTTGTGTGTTTTTACAGGTTGTCAAGAAATGCCTCCTTCGTTTCAAATTAAAGGCCAACTACATATAAAAAGCTACTTCCCCGTATTAAAGCCATCTCAATTACAAAAGACGTTGTAACTCACTGGTAATTACATTGAAATTTGTACTGAGAGACCTGAGTTCTATCCCCGTCGAGCTCACTTTTTGCCAAAGAACGGAACGTGTTCACACTGCCCCTTTGGTATGAAGAATATATTAATTAGTGTTATATTATATATATACATATTCATGTGTATGTATGATATAATAGAATTTGTTTTAATGGTGGAACAGACACAAAAGGCGGGAGCGGTTACGGAGGACTCAATCCCTCCCAAACCACCAGATCTACAATCTCCAGTAGCCTCTATGGCAACAAAGCAGGGGAAGACTTGGGCAGATGCAGTTCGTGGACAGGCTACAATTAATATTGATGAAGACGTGGACCTTGAATTCATTCATCCAAACGTTTCTGCAGGGGAACCGCTCTTCTCCATTCCAGCCTCAAATAAAGAAACAGCAGCATCTAAATGGAAGAATACTTTGGTTGGATACATAATTGGTAGTCGCCCACCGTACGAGCAGTTCTGCAAATTTGTGGACAAAGTTTGGTCTCCTACAGATAGCGTTGACATTTATTACAAACCTCGTGGATTTATCATTTTGCGGTTTGCTTCTGAACAGGATTGCATGCGAATAATTAAATCCGGTTCTTTCTCCTACAATTCTCAAATAATTATTTTAAAGCAATGGAAACCCGGTATGCTTCTCACGCGTGAATATTTTTCTACCATTCCTATTTGGGTGAAATTATTAGATTTAAACTTAGAACTGTGGAATAAAGAGGCGATAAGCAGAATTACAAGCATCCTAGGAAGGCCTATCAAAATGGATAATAATACGGCCAAAGAGACAAGACTGAATTATGCTAGAGTGCTTGTTGAGATTGATGCCAATTTTGATTACCCATACACAATACATGGTGTTGACAGTGATGGAAATCATATAAGCATACAACTTTCTTACGAATATAAGGCACGTCCGTGTAAAACTTGTAAAGTTTTCGGACACGCTGCAAGAAATTGCTCTTATTCTACCATACAAAGGTGGCAGCAAAAAAGAAGTACAAATGATGTTTCAAATGTGCCAGTAGCAACTTCTTCTGATCCATCGCCTGCATCTGATATTTGCTCAGCCAACCCTTTCGAATGCCTACGAGAAGAACATGCCTCTGATGTATCGGCTCAACCAAACATATCAGCGCTAGCGACCACATCTGACATCCGCTCTGCCAACTCCTTCGAATGCCTACGAGAAGAGCAAGCATGTGATGTATTGGCTCAACCAAACAGATCAGCGCAAGCTCCTCATAGTCCAGTACCTGCACAAACAACGGAGAAGCAGCCAGCATCTACGTCTAATGATAATGAAGGCGAGCAAATGCTCGTTGATGATGTGTTTACTGATAATGAACAATTCATATCGCAAATTGCCTCCCAACTAGAAGAGACAGCACCTACACAAGAAAATGATCTAAATGTTGCCCAAATGGTAGAGACAAATGTAAAATATAAGAAGAAGCATGAGAAAGCATCTAAAGTCCACATTGCCCCTCCTAAAAGAAATACAGGGGGTTCTACCAAAATTACATGAATGTTATATCATGGAATGTAAGAGGGCTCAATACAGATAATAAAATGTCTTCTGTATTTAGGGTCCTCCAGTCTCATACACTTACCATTGCCGGTTTGTATGAGACCAAGTTAAGCAACACTGGTGTAGATAAATTTATGAAAAAATTTCCAACTTCTTGGCAGTGCATACATAATAACAACATGGGAACAAAAGGCCGTATTCTGGTTCTCTATGACTCCACAATTTGGAATCTTGCTGTTCTTGATCAAAGCTTTCAACGCATTACAGTTTTATGTACAAATTCCGGGGGATTTACTTTTACTGCAACATTTGTTTATGCTAGTAATTCATTTCGGGAAAGGGAGACGTTGTGGACTGAGATGATTTCAGATGCCTCAACTATTCACATGTCTTGGATTGCACTTGGGGACTTTAATAATGCTCTCAACCCGAAAGATAAGAAGGGAGGATTGCCTATACCTTTTTCTTATCTTACTGGTTTTAATAATTGTGTATTACAGTGTGCTCTTGCTGAATTCTGTGTGCAGGGTTGCAGATATACATGGAGAAAACGGGGAATGGCGACTAACATAGATAAAGTTCTGGTGAATCAGGAATGCTTACAGTGCTTCCCCAAGTTATCAGCAATTGTACTACCTACTAACCTCAGCGATCATACTCCGATCCTTCTGCAGTTTGCACTTAATCACAGGCCAATAAAGAATGCACCATTCCGGTACATTAATACTTGGTGCTATAAGGAGGGGTATGACCACTGTGTTCAGGAGGGGATGAGAGCGTCAACCTGGGGTGATTACACCCACAATCTCGTGTACAAGCTACAGACTATTAAGCTACTTCTGAAAAAGTGGAACAAACACCAACGAACTGAAACAGAAGTTGCCAAACTGCAGACAGCATATGCTAAAGTATTTGCCGAATTAGATGATAACCCGAATGATGTACAAATATATGACAATATGATAGATTTGCAAAGGCAGTTGAACAATAAACTACAGATCCAATATGAAGAACTAATACAAAAAAGCAAGACTTTATGGTTGCGGGAAGCAGACACTAATTCTAAATTTTTCCATGCAAAAATGACAGTAAGTAAACTTCGCAATAAGGTTCAAGCAATTATAAATCCCGACGGGCATTTTGTTTACGATGAACAACAGTTGGTCGACCACTCACTGGAGTATTATTATAATCTGTACAACGGAGTTTGTCTGTCAAGTTTTCCTCCAGTACACACAAGAATGCAGATAAATAATGAGGGAAAACAATTTCTATCATCACCGATTTCATACGATGACATTAGAGAAGCTATATTCTCGATTCATGACGCCAAAAGTCCAGGTCCTGATGGATTCTCCTCTAAATTTTTCAAAATCCATTGGGAACTCATAAAAGATGATCTACTTATGGCCATCACTGAAATTTTCCAGACTGGAAAATTGGCGAAAGGATTAAATCACACTTTTCTAACTCTTGTGCCAAAAAAAATAAGCCGCAAACCCTTTCTGATTATAGGCCAATAGCTTGTGCAAATGTGGTGTATAAAATTGTCACAAAAATTATCTGCAACAGAATTAAAGGTTTTCTACCTTATTTAATTGCAGATAATCAATCATCTTTTATTCCGGGTAGAAATATCGGGGAAAATATTTTGCTAGCACATGAGATGATTAGAGACTTTAAAAAAGTAGGCAAGCCAAAGATGTGTATCAAAATTGACCTGCAAAAAGCATATGACATGGTAAACAGAGAGTTTGCATGCCATATGCTTTTCTCTATGGGCTTTCCTACTTCCTTAATCAATCTCATTTATGAATGTATAAGTACTCCAACGTTCTCAATATTGATAGATGGTACTCCTAATGGTTTCATTTCATCAAACAGGGGCTTACGACAGGGGGATCCGCTATCACCTTATTTATTTTGCGTGGTCATGGAATATTTCTCTCTGCAATTGGAGGATAAGGTTACGGAGGGGGATCTTACACCTATTTCCAGAACTCAACCAACCATATCCCACCTATTATATGCGGATGACATTATGTTATTTTTGGAGGCTACTTCTCAGAATGCACATCAATGTAATCGGGTTTTTGACCATCTAAAGGTGACGACTGGTTTGCAACTAAATGAGATGAAATCTAAAGTTTACTTTAGCAAATTTGTGCCAGACAAAGACAACATCTTAGAGATTTTGGGCATGACTGAGGGTACATTACCAGTAAAGTACCTAGGGGTTCCGCTATCGATAGACTACATTAATGCTGCTCAATGTACTCCTCTTCTGCAACGAATTTCTACTCGTCTAGAAAGCTGGGACAGTAACTTATTATCTACTGCTGGAAGAGCGCAACTCATACAATCAGTAATTATCCCAATTGTACTATATTGGCTCCTTATCTACAACATACCAAGTTCTGTGATGAAGAAAATTGATACTATGTGCGCGAATTTTTTCTGGGGGGGAAGACGACATAAAATAGCATGGCACATCTTATGTCGACCAAAGTCGGAAGGAGGCATAGGACTCAAAAACTTACATGACCTACGGATGACTGCACGCATAAAGCAGATATGGACGATGCTAACTAAACAGAGTTTATGGGCACAGTGGATGAAAATGAAGTATCTAACCAATAAGCATTTTTGGTCGATGAATGTGGATAATAATTATTCTGTGACAATGAAGCAAATGCTTAGACAAAGAGGCCAAGCTGTTAAATTAATTAATAGATGTCTGGTGGATGGGACAACCACGTCATTATGGTTTGATTCGTGGATTAGTCATAAAACGCTTGTGGATGTTTTGGGGTGGCACAGAGCTGCAGTATCAAACACACAAAATTTAAAAGTGGAGACGATTATTACTGAACACCGCCAACAACTTGAACGACTGTCGGAAACAAGGGAATGTAAAGCCCTTATTGACAAAGTTAAAGTAAACACAAATAGGACATGTGATTTTTGGACAATTACAGGTGATGACTACTTTCAATTTTCCAAAGTGTTTGATGCAGTCCGACATAAACATGGCATGGTTGACTGGTATCAGGTTATATGGCATTCAATGAACTCAAAGAAAATGTCAACATGTGCATATAAAGCAATAAATAGGAAATTACCCACTGCAGATCGACTATCCAAATGGGGGATTTCCATCCCCGTGATTTGCGTCCTATGCGAAGATGCCGAAGAAAGCCATAGCCACTTGTTCTTCCAATGTCCATATAGCAACCATATTCGGGCTTATTTCAGGTTGAAATTGGGTGTAAATTCTGCTCCGACATCAGATCTAATTGACGAACTCCGAGATTTCAAGTTAAAATTTCGCAACAAAGACTTGTTCCAGCAATTTGCTTTTGTTTCGCTCGTGACAATGGTATATTATATTTGGATGGAGAGGAATAGACGTATATTTGAAGCTAAAAAAAGATCAAAAATAAATTCTGCTAAAATTATAGAGAAGACCGTTGCCGATCTTGTGCTGAGGAGCGATCGCCATTACACGAAGGAGGAGACGACGTTTCTTCATATGTGGGGTGTTCAGCTGAATGATGAGGGCTGATGACTACAGTGGATTTATGTGTTCTGTTTTGGGCTAGTTGGGTCGACAGTGGTGTTGGGCTAAGCGGGCTGCGTGATGGTGTATAATTAATGGTATTTGATGTATATGATGATGTACTATATTGTTATGCTTTGTCCGGTTGTTGCACTCTTTTTCCTTACTACCCTGGTAAGGTTTTTTAAGGAGGCAAAACCGACAAAGGTTCTTTTTCGTCATTAATAAAGAACCATTTTTCAAAAAAAAAAGTGTATGTATGATATTCACTAATAGACATTTCAGGAGTAGTCATGGAAATCAATTCAGATCATTCATTTTTCAATTTCCAATTAGAAGAATTTCTGATTGATTTATTGCCAAGAAAGATCAATTTTGAAGATTTCATCCTTTGTTGCCTTTGGAGTTTGATGAGTATCCTTGTTTGGAATAATTAATCGCATGCAATCTAATTACCAATCAACTAGCTATACGGAGGATTTGGAAGATATTCACCAAGATATGCATCAGATATTCTTAAAAGAATTATTTCCAAACAAGCCTAGTCAAGGAAGGCAAGAGATATGATATTACTTCTGGGGAAAAGAGACCCATTTATTCATAGACTTAATTAGGATTTTTCCTATCTCATCTATAAATATACGTTGTAACCATTGTAAGAGGAGGCATTCTTCTGTATTTTCTTTTAGTTTTAATAAAGCTCTTCTTCGTCTAATTTAATTACTTTACTTTCATAACAGTTTGTGTTCTACTCAATTAGTTTTGGTAGACATAAATTGTTATTGTTATTTCTATTGCTTATTAGTGATTAGTCGTTTGATTAGTTTCGACGACAATCCTAATTTACCTTTTGTTGTTCTTCTTTTCCTGCAATTTTAATTTCTGCATTTTATTTCTGTTTTGCATTTTAATTTCCAATTGATAGTTGTGATTTGATCGTCGGTTCAATTAGATTTGTCTGAATCGGATCGCAGTTTCAATTTTTATTGTTTTCAAAAACCAACCTCGAAAATCGTCTAACTCGCCCAAGAGATTAAATAAATAATTTGATTTTAATTACACCTCCCTGTGTTCGACCTGTATGCTACACACTTGTATGCTTCAGTAATTTAATTTAAATATCGCGCTTTTCTAATTCATAGATTAGCGACGATCAAGTTTTTGGCGCCGTTGCCGGGGAGGTGACGATTAAATTTTATTATTTATTTAATTTCTGATTTGTGTTAGTTTTTATTTTATTTTATTTTCTTGTTTTTATTTTATAAAAAAAATCATTCTCTTTTCTTTTGATTTCTTCCTCTTTTCTTTTGTTTCTTTCTCTTTTCACGGTTCTTTCTCTTTTCAACAATTCTGACAAATATATATAAAAAAAACACGACAACCCTCCTTGCTTACTCCTCTCTGCAATTTCAAACACAACAATCCATCATCTCTTCCCATCCTCTTCAACAAGTACACAAAACCCTCCTCCACATTAGCCCAATCCTATCAATAAACCATCGCGCAAGCCCATCATCTTCCAGACAACAATCAATCCCACGTCCACTCACCATCAATCCAAACCGTACTCCTGAAACCACCCAATCTTCTTCAAAAATTTTTTCCAGACATTCCTTCCACTGCATCATCCTCAACATCCACGTTCAGGTTCCTCAACGACAAGTTTCTTCATCACAAAAACTCCACAATTTCCATAAAAAAAAACTTCAGTAATCACCCATCACCAAACCCCCTTTGCCAAACAAACAGCATCATCTCCCTCCAACCACCAGCAAACACAAGCTCCCAATACCACAAACCACCACAGTTTTCTATTCTCACCGTCACCGTTCATCTCGTGTTTCATCACCTCAACACGCAAGCAGTCCAACAACACAGAGGACTCATCCTACCACCGCAGATCATATATCAGTCACGAAACCTACCTAGCAAACCACAACCGCTCGGAAACCAGATCAGAAAACAGCTAAGATCACACGCCTGTACCAAATCGTAATCACCAAAAATCGCACAACCCCTTCAGCCGACTCGAGAAGTCCGTTTCGAAAACCCTCACGAGCCACAACTCGTCCTACTAGGGAAACCTAGAGGTTTAACGGCTTGTTGCATACGCTCAATGCAATCGTGTTTCCTACGAAAGTGCGACCTATCTAGTTAGTTTTTCATTTTCTTTTTACTCGAGGACGAGTAAAAGATAAGTGTGGGGGTATTTGATTAACATAGAAATGTGTTTATTTTATGCTCTTATATTTTATCTTTTGTAAATAAATAAATGATACTTTGGGTACTTTTGTGTGTTTTTACAGGTTGTCAAGAAATGCCTCCTTCGTTTCAAATTAAAGGCCAACTACAGATAAAAAGCTACTTCCCCGTATTAAAGCCATCTCAATTACAAAAGACGTTGTAGCTCACTGGTAATTGCATAGAAATTTGTACTGAGAGACCTGAGTTTGATCCCCGTTGAGCTCACTTTTTGCCAAAGAACGGAACGCGTTCACACTGCCCCTTTGCTATGAAGAATATATTAATTAGTGTTATATTATATATATACATATTCATGTGTATGTATGATATTCACTAATAGACATTTAAGGAGTAGTCATGGAAATCAATTCAGAACATTCATTTTTCAATTTCCAATTAGAAGAATTTCTGATTGATTTATTGCCAAGAAAAGATCAATTTTGAAGATTTTATCCTTTGTTGCCTTTGGAGTTTGATGAGTATCCTTGTTTGGAATAATTAATCGCATGCAATCTAATTACCCATCAACTAGCTATACGGAGGATTTGGAAGATATTCACCAAGATATGCATCAGATATTCTTAAAAGAATTATTTCCAAACAAGCCTAGTCAAGGAAGGCAAGAGATATGATATTACTTCTTGGGAAAAGAGACCCATTTATTCATAGACTTAATTAGGATTTTTCCTATCTCATCTATAAATATACGTTGTAACCATTGTAAGAGGAGGCATTCTTCTGTACTTTCTTTTAGTTTTAATAAAGCTCTTCTTCGTCTAATTTAATTGCTTTACTTTCATAACAATTTGTGTTCTACTCAATTAGTTTTGGTAGACATAAATTGTTATTGTTATTTCTATTGCTTATTAGTGATTAGTCGTTTGATTATTTTCGACGACAATCATAATTTACTTTTTGTTGTTCTTCTTTTCCTGCAATTTTAATTTCTGCATTTTATTTCTGTTTTGCATTTTAATTTCCAATTGATAGTTGTGATTTGATCGTCGGTTCAATTATATTTGTCTGAATCGAATCGCAGTTTCAATTTTTATTGTTTTCAAAAACCAACCTCGAAAATTGTCTAACTCGCCCAAGAGATTAAATAAATAATTTGATTTTAATTACACCTCCCTGTGTTCGACCTGTATGCTACACACCTGTATGCTTGCAGTAATTTAATTTAAATATCGCGCTTTTCTAATTCATAGATTAGCGACGATCACATGCCTATCATGAAACCATGTCAACATGAACATTACAATAAAATATAGCTTTTATGATGGGTTAAAACTGTCGATGGCCGTCGGTGGCCGTCGGTAGCCGTCTGAAAATACCGTTGAAAATATGGGCGTTGCGAACAGAATTTCCAACGGCTTTCGACAACATCCATCGTCCGTATTTCTGATAGCTTCCTATGGTTTCCAACGGCTTCCGATAGGTGTCGACAGTCATCGAAAATTGTTGCTAATGAAAACCCGAAAGTCGTCGCGAGCCGTCGAAAAATCTGCAGACTTTTTTTATATTTTAGCTTCTATTTTGCCTTCCAACCACATTTCTAACACAAACCACTATTCTACGAACAATAAACAATCCCAGTACACCATATTTGAATCAAATATAAAAACCATACCAATCTGAATTTAAAATACACAAAATCATGTCCAATTTTCACCACCAAATTAAACAACTAATTATACAATACATAAATATTTATATACCCCAGTGTCTATCATAAAAGAATAATAAATACAACAACTCATCAAGTCTACAGTACAACAACTAAGTCTTCCATCAGATAGTATATAAAAAAACATCAAAACGTCATGTGTAATCATCCACTAAGTCATACTAAACAAAAAACATATCTATCACAACATTCAGTCACCTCCAGAACCTCCAAAGCCAGCTGAAACAGAAAAGCGGACACCATACTGTTGCATCAACAGTATACTGATCCAGTAGATGTGTCATCTCGATGGTCTTATGATGAATTTGATCCTCCAACTGAGCCATCCTAGCCGTCAACTCCTCGATCTTACTAAATCGATATCAACTCCGACTTGCTTGCTATGTCTCTAACTACTAGCCTATAAAAATTATCTAACAATCTTTCAATCTGATGCAATGATATTAACAGTCTACAACTCATAAATGTTATTCTATTTATAAAGACCAAATCACGGAGTTTCGATGTTAATTATCTATGATTTGTAAATATTATTAATTACCATTTGATTGACAAATCCATATCGTATGTTCTGCTACAGTGGATCCATAATGACTCAAATATAACATCCTCCTCATCCATCGTGAGCTGCTACAAACCTGTATCAGTTAGGAGTTACTGCATTGTTCCATAAATTTTTCCTGCATAACAAATAAGAAGGTAGATAAAATTAATATCATGATATCTTATTTCATTATAATTTAACAATTAGAACAAATACTAGTACTATATAAATTGAAATATGCTTACATGACTTCTACTGGATTTTTCATCGTGTCGTGTATATGAGACTGTCTCATCCAGATATACATGCTCGATGGCATGTGTATGGGTACACACATTCATTATGTGACACTAGGCCTTACGCCTCGGCTTCTTGCATTTGATTATTATATACAATTATTGTACATTCAAAATTATATAGCATAATAACTATTTACAATTCACATTTATTAAATTTGCCAACTCTTGTTGATATTGCTTAAATGACTTTGACCCTCATTGATGAGTAACGAGATTTAGATTCCTATTTGCAGAGTTCTTTCTGACTCTGTCTGTATATTCAAAATTTGATACATTATTAATCAATCAAATATTTAAAAAGAATTTTAGTACACTCACCTTCACCTCGTTAATATCACAATATCTCATCCACCCTTCCTATATGCTCGCCCTCATCCAGTTTCATTTCTGTATTTTTTTCCTTTAACGACGATATGGAATCATTATAGTTCTTTCTCATCTTCTACATCCAGTAATGCCGAGTCAGCTGCGAGTCGTCTATCTGTATATCCAGCTCGACCTGTATTTCATGATAAACAAACAACCAACCACTAAACAATAAACGGTATACAGTATATCAACGATTAAAAAATAAAAAATGATGAAACAAAGAAGAAATCCTGAACCTCAATATCTTAGAAGAATCCTATCCTTTAACAAATGATGAAACCCATAGACTCAAAGAAATAGAAGCCGAACTAGACAGACTTATTAAGTAGGAAAAAAATCGGGTGGAAACAATGATCTAAAGCCAAATGGATCGTGGATGAGGATAAGAACATAGCTTTCTTCCATTGCCTCGCTGATGGCAGATGTGGATCCACTTTCATTTCTGATATTCAACATGATAACATCACATATTCAGGTCAGTCTGACCTTCTAGATTTCTTTACTGACTTCTATCGAAACCTTCTTGGCAAAGATTTCCCTTCCTCATATTTATTGGAATCATGTTTATCCTAACCCAATGACGATCCACACTGATCACCCCTTTTCAGAGGAAGAAATTTGGACAGCGCTTAAGGGCATGGTAGATGATAAAGCACAAGGCCAGATGGCTTCGGCACCTTTTTCTTTAAATACTTCTGACCAGTTGTTAAACATGACATTATGGAAATGTGCAACGAATTTCAAGCGGATCCGACGACTATTGCACACCTAAACTATGGAAATGTTATGTTGAACCCTAAATCACCTGGCTCAACCTCCCTCTCATCTTTCTGCCCTATTAGCCTCCTCAACTCCACCTTCAAAATAATCACCAAAGTCCTTTCCAAACAACTCCAGATGGTCATTGCATCTCTTGTTAATGCTGAATAATCTTCTTTTATTTTGAGACGTAATATTCCGAACTGTGTTGCAGCCACACAAGAGGTCATCTCTTTCTGCCACCATACTTCAACACCACTAGTATTCTTAAAGCTTGATTTCTCTAAGGCTTTCAATTTCAAATGTATCCTCCACACTAGCTTCTCTTCGATCAATGTCAATGGCGAAATAAAGGGGTCTCATTAAGTCTACACGTGGCCTCAGATAGGGAGACCATCTCTCGCCTTTCATCTTTGTACTCATCACCGATGTATTTAATCAAATGGTCAAGCTTGCAATTAGTAATCACTTCTTTGAGTATATCGAACATTCGGATACAAAACAGATGATCTCCAAACTACAGTTCGCTAATGATAACATTCTCTTTGCCTCACTGAAATGCTCCCACCTTCATTGCCTTAAACTTCTCTTGTACGTCTTCGAACTTATCTCCGGCCTGTTCATCAACTTTCGTCCATCTTTATGTTTAGCAATTCTGACCACCTTGTTCCTTCCATCTTCATTATCTTTAACTACAACCTATCCCAATTTCCCATCACCTACTTCAGTATCCTCTTCCGCTCTACTAAACGCAGGAAACCTGACTTGATTCCCTTATAAACAAAATCGAATCCAGATTATCCACTTGGAAAGCCAACTCCCTTTCTTCTATTGGTTGCCTTCTTCTAGTAAAATTTGTCCTATATGCAACCCTACTTATTGGATATCATTTCACAAGCTGCATGGATGGGTCATAAATAGAATAGATTCCATCAGAAGCTCCTTCCTTTCGAATGGAAATAAGATCAAAAGATTACTCAACTGGAAAACTGTTTGTCTTCATCGTGATCAAGAAGGGTTAGGCATAATCGATCTTAACCTCTTCAACATGGCGTTACTAACTAAATGGCTTTGGATACTGCTCACCCCGGGGAACTTCATTTGGAAAGACTGGATATTATCGCTCCATTACCACTCAAACCCAAATTTTACTCTCCACTTCTCTCTGCATTCCCTTCCTTCCCTTTTTGTTTTTGTGTTCTATCAACCATTCCTCGTGTGAAGCAATTGTTCCATGTCAAAGTTGGCAATGACAACAACTGCATTTTATGGCTTGACATTTGGCATGACACCTTCCCTCTTTCCCATTCTTTCTCTAACCTTTTCCCTCTCACCTCTCTTCAGGACCCAACTATTATGTGAATCTACACCATTGGTCCGTCCGGCTTCTGTCCTACTCTCTCTTTGATTTAGATACATCAACTGAATTCCTTGAAGTGCACAACATCCTACTCTTCCTTAATCTCTCCAATACCCCAAATGTATACTACTGGGCTCTCTCTCCAACTAAGGGTTTCTCTGTGTCTTCATGTTATAACTTCCTCAACCATCGCAGCTGCCTCTTTTTCTTTACCAGATTATAGAAATGCCATCTATCCCCTTGTATCTTATTCTTTCATCCGTAGTCGAATAAATACAAAGGACAAACTTCATTGTTTCAATATACTAATAGATCCCACATGCCCCCTTTGTTCATTGTGCTACGAGTCCATTCATCACATCTTCCTAGGTTGCGACTTTTCTTACCCTATCTTAGATGTTATAAGTCCTCACCTTCTCGGCTATCCCTGTGATCCCCTCATTTTTTGACCATTGGCAATATAACGTTTCCAATACTATTGTGGACATTTTCATCGCTATCTAGTATTGGCACATTTGGAAGGAATGCAATGCTGTTGTTTTTGGAAAACCTATATGTAATTTTTCTGACCTTTGTAGATGTATCATCTATTTGTTATATGATTAGTCAGGTACGGTGCAGTATGCTCCATTCAGACTTACTCTTCCATGAAGTCGCATAACGAAGAATCCCAAGGGAGCACTAATGGATGTTGGCTTGCAGGGAGGTATCATTGAACACTACTCATTTACTGTTTCTATGGATGTTTTCTATCTTTTTTATGTACCCATATCTTTAATATGTATTTGTGACAAATGAAGCTATGGGGATTGTCATTGAATCCCAAAACACTATTATTTTGGCCGCCTATCTGGTTTACTGATCGAATATGTCTACTATTTATGCTACTTAATCGGTTGTGTAGTTTCACGATACACAACCGTTCCTCTCAAAAAAATGGAAAATATAATAATATACTTACAAGGACATCCCACCAGATACACTCTGTGATATAGGGAGTGATGTTATCCCACTTCAGCCAACAAACCGACATCCTAGTCCAATAGGCCGCTTTCGAAACATCTAGAACAGTCTTTGATGGTTGTAAGTCGAACCTCCAATGTTAAATATGATATACATAAGTGCATAATTGGTACAAAAATAGGTGTTGAATAAAATTTATTGCTTACCCCTCAGCTCTTGGTACTAAACTAATGATAGTATGTTTGGATTGTTGCGATGGACCACTGCCATTGCCTCCGGAAGAATAGGAAAAACTCATACCTCTCGGCAACATGTATATACCTGTCACATACACATAGGAAAAACTCCTACCTCTCGACAACATGTATATACCTGTCACATACACATCATTTTAAAAGAAAACAATAACATGATATTGACATATACTTACAGTTAAATGACACAAATGATATACATTGCTAAATAAATGACAGAAATGAAAATGAAATTGTATTTACCTGAGTTAGATTTGGCCTTGTATTCCTTGGATAAGCGTATTACATTATAGTTTTAATATAAACTGTTAAAATAGACAAAAATGCAAATGACATAAAAGACGTAAATAATGATAAGCATATTTCATAATACATCAATAATTCGACATAGCTACATGAAGTACAAAATATAGATCGTATATTTCATAATCACAATATAACTACCACGATGATACTCATCATGTACATCAGTCATCAGCGTGTTCTATCATGTTTTGATTCAAAATTGGTCTCATACTCTACGACATTTTCCTCCATACTCTCGAACATTTCTACCATAATGTTTGATTCAACGATCAGAGGTCCAAAATCCTCATAATCGTCTATAATTATTATTCTGTTGTTTTGCTCAAAATCTGTTTCATAAGTTGTTCGTTCGGAATATTCTTCCCATCGAACATAAATCTGGCTTTTGTTTTTAAAAATTGTCGTCCAATATGCTTTATCTTCTTTTAGAGATGGATATGGGGCATAATAAACTTGTAATGCTTGTTTTGTCTAGTACAAAAGGATCGTACTTGTGATTATGCGATATATGCTTTATTTCGATAAGAATATAACTTTATACACATTAATTCCAGAACACGGAACATTGCTAAAAAAATTGCATCCAAATAGAAACACCTCCTCCGCAAGTTGTAAGAAATATGTTAGTTGGAGAATTTGTGTTAAAACGCCAAAAAAATCATTTATGTGATTTTCTGGATTGTCAGTATCTTATACAAATACACTATATTATTAGTTTATTTTTCTACGCTGTATTCTTTAGTGTTAAATTTAAATTCATTGAAGAAATATATTGGATATGTCTTGGCCATTATTTTTGGTCTCATCGCAAGATGTTTCAATCCTTCGTCGGCAACATAATTTTTCAACTAGTAAACATAAGCTGAAAACCAACCAGAAAATTCTTTATTGAGATCTCCATTCGGATGTTCATGGTCATAAATACTATATATATAAACAAAATATTACATCATGTTCTACACGCGCATGCATTATGGAAACGAATAAGATATAAATTATTATTTCAGATTATCAAACAAATGGTGAAATCTCAACACAATTTAAAAGAACATAAATGTATGCAATATGAAGATCTCTATCATCTAGCCATATTTTTGTAAAATTTCTAGAAGGTCAACCATGTTGCCTAAAAAATAGATAACGTTGTTTGAGAGGACTCTTATTCGCCTTCATTATCATTACGAGGAACATTTACAAATGATATGTTCACATGGTAATCAAACAGTGAGAGAAAAAGAACCGAGTTTCTTCTTCGATGCAAGATATACATATCAAACCTTCAACTCATGCTTTTTGTCCCACTATTTTCTTCTGATGATTTAGATATCTATGCAAAATTAATTTACATTAACTTCATCTTTCAAAAGCAATTAAATTACTATGTAACATATTACATACCTCTCAAATGGATATATCGATACATATTAGACAAGACCTCGAATCGTGCTTCGGATGGGAGATGAACAGGTAAATGTTCCATTACATTGAAAAAACCAGATGGAAATATTTTCTCTAATTTGTAGAGAAATATAGGAATATCTAGTTCAAGTTTACGTAAATATTTCACTTTCAAAGTAGTCGAGAAAAGCTCTTTGTAAAACATGCTAAACTTTGTTACTATCTTCCAAACTTTTAATGGCAATAGTTCTTTCAATAGTACGGATAATAAATTTTTCGTCATTATGCGACAGTCGTGGCTATTCAATCCGCTCAATCTACCGTTTTTAAGTCAACACTTCTACGAAGATTTGATGAAATCCCATCAGAAAATGTTAACCCTTCCACTCATTTTAACACCACTTTAACTTAATTATTATCTAATTTGTAAAATGTTTTAGGTTTTTTGTCATTTGGTTTCATATGACTCTCAAAACGTTTGCATAATTCTTGTATATCAGGTCTTGATTTCAAATTATCATTCTTTTTCTCTTTGACATTCAAAAATGTGTTAAAAAACATTATCAAATATGTTTTTCTCATAGTGCATCACATTGATATTATGGTGAAGTAGAAGATGTTTCAAATACAGCAAATAATATGGCTTTTCATTTCCCTTTGAAATTTTGTGAACCGTTTAAACGAAGTAATATATGACATATAATTGCTTATTGTGTTCATAACTTATCCAAATGTAGGGGTAAATCCAACAAACATTGTACGAAATGAATATAAATGGTTTTTTATTTTTACCAAAACAACTATTTATATAACGATCATGTACAACACCCGTCAGTCAGGGCCAGAAACTCTCTAAGGGACATAAGTCAAGATGTGATTTTATTTAGAAATATATATTTTAATTTATCGTATTTGTTATACATATTTTATCAAATTAAAGTTGCTTTAGTATTACTGTCATTTTCCAACAAACTCAACTCACTTTTACACTTTTGCATTCATCTTTGTTGGATAAGTAAAGATGAGTACAATATAATATTCCTAGCTCATGTATGCATATCTTATTCTATTTAAAATAGTGCAATGGTAGCGCCGACACTTATATACAACATCTTACATATACACAAATAACCACAAATTGTACATAATTTTTTCAATTTGACAATATCATATGAAATATGCATACAAGGGGATGCTATAAACCACTACAACACTATTGGAAATAATTGCAATCACTTAATAATTTATGCATATGTAGATTTTGGGTAAAAACTTGATTTTTATTGAAAATAAGATATTATACCAAAAGTAGATCGCTCTAAACATTGATATTGAAGGTATGAAGGTTCGAAGATGAAGGAAATGGCGTTTTAATGTCGGAAATTCGGGGTTAGGGTTTTTGGGATTAGGGTTTGTGTTGGAAAAAAATGGAAATAGGGAAGAAGATAGGCTCGGGTTGTTGTATGATTCGCAATTTTCCGATGGTTTCCAACGACCATCTGTCGAAAGCCATCGGAAACCATCGGCTTCCCTTGTTGGAATACATGAATAAATTTGTAGTGGAATCACCATTCGATGTTCCACTAGCAAAAGACACAAATTAGCGAATGGACACATGTGAAGACCCGCAACTTCCCCGTAAAGGAAAGCGTCGGATAGTTCGAGAACAAGCCACAACAGAATGCATATAAAAGAACATTTCATTGTATATTACAACGATGCATCAGATTACAAGAATATGCAGAGTATAAAAGAATATTACACAGAAATATCAGAGATTTAAATTACATTTAAATACATCGCAGCGGAAAATAATACAATACACAACTAGAAGAAGATATACGGATACAAAGCTTTCCGGATATCGTTCCAGCTGTAAACCAGGATCCTGTGAATATAAATCTGCAAAACCAAAACTACTAGCTGCCCGTGTCAAAATAAGGGCACCCAGAGTTTAGGTTAAAACAATAAACTCCAGGTCAGTCATGTGACTGGTGTGAGAACTAAAATAGTTATTATTCTTTATTTTAAAAGTTAGGTAAATCAAGGGACCACGCCGTATAACACGGAACGGGTTTCCTCCCAAGAATACCAGTGCATAAAACAGCAGCGCAATGCTAAATAAAGAAAGATGAAGCTGTTATAAGACCCAGTTCCTATCACACAATGCAACGCAAACCGGGGGATAGGGTTTTCCCTTATAACAGCCAAAGAATGCTTGATACGTTTAAAACAAATCATTTGATACTATAATAAGTGCATAGTGTATAAAACAACTTCAAATCATAAGTATCAATCATAGGCAGCATAAGCGCCCCATCCCACTATGTCGCCATATATAGGATATACAATCAAAACCGCAGAGTCTCGTATTTGGAAATTGGATTTCCATCTATGAACCGAGGCAAAAGATAGTCCTCAATCGATTCGAGACTGCCTAGCCCCAGCCTCAGGATCAGAGCTCGAGTGACCCTAGGAGCGACAGGGCCGGTCCACCGCTGTGGATTAAAATGCCTGAACACTACGTTTCCCCGCCCTTTGGGGCGTAAATGAGCCACTAAATGACTCCATCGGTTCGAGAACGACCGATCAATCCGAGGCGCCTCGCAACAGCAACAACCACATAAGTCAAACTCGTCAGGGCGTGTAAAACCACTGACGCCACTTCTAACTAGGAAGAAACGCAGGCCCTCCCTGAGGTCCTTTCTCCCGTTTTTGGTTCATACCGGGTGTGAAACTCGCGAAGTAAACGTTACACAAAGCTACGCCACAAAGGCCGTGCTTTGATCATCACCACAAGACTTTGCTTTTCAACAGAAGCCTTGATCATTTGCATCTTAGCATGCCACACAGGCAAACCACTCTATGCAACCGATATCAGTCACACAGAATGAAATCCAATGTCAGACACACAGTCCATTTACAAGTCCGTTCTGGGCCTGAACGAAACCGGAGGCACCTAGTACCCCGCATATCCATCGATCTCCAAGTACGTCTGGACGATCACTAACTGTTTCCATCTTCTTGGGTGTACAGCCCAATCAAGATCATCAGTTATCACCCAAACGACGTGAAGACCTCCGGTCTTCGACCATCGTCTTCATCTTCGACTTATCGTCGTATCAGTTATTCAGAATGGGATAAACCCGGTCTTTCCGAATAACTCGCGTATATTTTAAATAAGTGTTACACAAACACAACATACGCCTCATTCCAATTCATTAGTCACTAACCGTAAATTAATCAAGAGAATAATTCCCCAAATATTAACCCCGAAGGCCGAAACCAACATCAGATCAATATCCAGAAAACCATTCTGCTTGGCTAACCGACAGTTAGTTTCTAAATTTCACGTTCAAATCCAATTAAAGATTTAACTATCGCCTGGAGCAAAAACTGGTGATACTCCATTCTCGATCTTTTCAATCTAATTAAAGATTCATTAAAACTCCACTTAGTTTTAATCTTTTGACTGGGTTAAAGAATCAGTGTCATTTAAAAACACGGTTCACGATAAACCCAAAATCACATTCATTAATCGTCGGGTTAAAGAACGAGTGTTATTTAAAACACTGTCCACGATAAACCCAAAAATCAATATCGATTCAATTCCAATTAAATGTTATTTAATTGGTACACTTCATTAAATCTGAATAAAAAGATTTAATCTTTTCTCACTTGGGTTCAAGAAGAGTGTTAGTGAAGACACCATTCACGACAAACCCAAATCACGTTCATTAATTATCGGGTTAAAGAACAAGTGTTATTTAAAACACTGTTCACGATAAACCCAAAAATCAATATCAATTCAATTCCAATTAAATGTTATTTAATTGGTACACTTCATTAAATCTAAATAAAAAGATTTAATCATTTCTCAACTGGGTTCAAGAACAGTGTTAATGAAGACACCATTCACGACAAACCCAAATCACATTCGATATTCAATACAAGGCTCTGAATAGAAAATATATCGGCTTATATTCAATATCGAATTCTACGACTAACAAATGTCGTATTGGAAATAACGATATACATATATATCTTTCAAATTTCCATAACAACACCTGTATAATCACGAATTCCAACATCGAAATATTCCGAAGACAATTTCGATTCAAATCCACTCCAATGCAATCATTGGAATTTTGGTTACTTTTAAAACCCTTTTCGAATTCAATTTATTTATTTAAAAATAAATAGAATTATAATTCTAGTTCAAAACTAGTTCATTTCGATAAAAACCTATTTTTATCTTTTCAAATATGGAGTTTTTCATCCCAATTCTTTCTAAATCATTTCTTATGATTTTACACAAATTATTACTATTTTTAATAATTTTATCAAGGCCCGTACAGTCGATTTCCATCAATGGCCATCGAACTGCACTTACAGCGACCTTTTTCGAATTTGATTTGGACATAATTCCAAATCCAACCGTTAGATTTCAAATTTCTAACATTCATTAGAAAGCTCTTTTCGATACGAACCCAACGGTTCCGGTTTTAGGAGAATCCGACGGTCGGATCTCCCGCAATGTCCGTTTGAAATAAATGGTCGAAATTCACGAACTGCCGCGGCGCGGCGCGTTCTATTTAGGCCATTATATTATATATATAATATATAATATATACTTCGTCGATTCTTATTTAAAACGAATTATATAAATAGTTTTAAAATCGTTTCAAAACCTATTTCAACTTCCATTTCAATTCAAAGCAAAATTGAATCCTTCCTTATAAATCCGTTTTAAAATTCATTTCAATTCAATTCAAATTTCAATTCAATTCAAATTTCAATTCAATTTGAATTCATTTTCAATTCAATTCATTTCGAAATCGTTTTCAATTCAATTCATTTCGAATTCGTTTTCAATTCAATTCATTTCGAATTCGTTTTCAATTCAATTCATTTCGAATTCGTTTTCAATTCAATTCATTTCGAATTCGTTTTCAATTCAATTCATTTCGAAATCGTTTTCAATTCAATTCATTTCGAAATCGTTTTCAATTCAATTCATTTCGAAATCGTTTTCAATTCAATTCATTTCGAAATATTTGATTTCAAAATTACTTTTCAATATCCATTTCAAAAGGAATAAAATCGATAAAAATATCGTTCACGTCAAAATGGCGCATCTAATCAACACGGCTTCATATATTGAAATTTTCAAATATTCCATTTCGAATATTTCTATTTCAAATATTTCTTATTATAAAAATATTCTTTATTTTCACGATTGGAATGAGGCCCAATCAATTACCATATAAAGTTAATTATATGGATTTTCATACAACACATGTATATAATAACATTGAAAATAATCAACCATCAACCAAAGTGCACTACACTGTAAAGGCATCAAATATAGATATTCAACGCCTATAACAGCCTGTCAATCAATCGATCGACATATTCAATCAATCAGGATGAGTGAACTTCAAATTTCATCCCAACACCCGTGTGGGGTTTCAAACAATCAAACACAGATTTTATTTGTGCAGTTGGGCGATGTGTAAAATTTATCGACCCAATCAATATCAGTCAAATCAGTGTATATGCAAACAAATCGGCCGATTTGTTTATAACTATTCATTTATTCACATTCACGTTAAAATTTATATTTTTAACGATAAAACATTTTATTTCAACCTATGAATTTCTATTCAATTCATTTACACAATAAAATGATATTTTTATTTTCTAACATATTTTAGAAAATTTCGGCGGCATAACGGCACGATACTCGAAACGGGACAAGGCCTAGCCTTATCCCCGGTCTAGTGAAGGCCCACGCCATTCACACATCAATCAAATCAATTTCATCTCACCAAAACAATCGAATCCAAATCAAATAATCTAACCAACTACACAACCAATCAAACAAGTCCATGGTTTGTGGACGGGTGTCGGGTGCTTCTAATAAGCACCGTCTGCATCCTAGTATATATATATAACTAGAAAAATTAAATTGAAAGGTGAGAAATTCTCACCTATAGCTATCCTAGCTCCACGGCTCTACATTTGCAGAAGTCTTCGTCTTTTCGCCTTTTTGTCACCTTCGTTGCTGCTTTCACTACAAATGTAAAAATCGAATTTTTACTATGTTATTCAATATATAAAAATCGAATTTTTATTTCAAAGTTCTTTATATAAAAATCGAATTTTTATTTCAAAGTTCTTTATATAAAAATCGAATTTTTATTTCAAAGTTCTTTATATAAAAATCGAATTTTTATTTCAAAGTTCTTTATATAAAAATCGAATTTTTATTTACGCTACTATATAAAAAGATTTCGCCTTTATAAAAACGTGGACTTTGCTTTTTCAAATTTAAAGATTTCATCTTTATAAAAATCTCATTTTTATTTTTCTACATATATAAAGGTGACATTTTTAATATCCCGATCATGTAAAAATTATATTTTTAACTCTCTACACCCATAAAAATCACATTTTTACCCTTCTACTATATGAAAGATTATATTTTTAATACTTTAAAAATATAAAAATCATATTTTTATTACTTTAAAAATATAAAAATCATGTCTTGCTCCTTTTACATAATAAATATCCCGTCTTTTCTCCTTTTAAAAGTATGATTTTTATTTTCATTTTAAATCAGTTTTTAAAAATCATTTTAAATTAGTTTTTAAAATCATTTATAAATTTCAGTTTTAAAATCTAAAATAATAAAAAAAATCAGTTTTTACAATGCTTTAAAATCAGTTTTTAAAAATGGTTTAAAATCAGTTTTTAAAAATGGTTTAAAATCAGTTTTTAAAAATATTTTATAATCAGTTTTTAAAAATATTTAAAATCAGGTTTTAAAAATATTTAAAATCAGGTTTTATAAAATAAATAAATAAAAAAAATAAATAAATACTTACTGCGTGAGAGAGAGAAGGGGGGGGGACGTTGCCGGAGGTGGCGGTTGGTGCCGGGGCGCAGCGTGGTGGGGTGGCGGGCCATCGCGAGGAGGTGGGGGGGCTGGCGGCCTTCAATTCGTCGGCGGTCGTCACGGTGGGGGGAGGCTCTGGCGTTTGCGTCTTCGATTCGAAGGGAGGAAGGAGATGAGCGCGAGGGGAGAGGAAGGCGCGAGGTCAGGAGGTCGGAGGGGGTGCGCCTGCCCTAGGCGGCGGCGAGGTCCTCCAGGTGGGGCGACTGGTCATCGAGGGTTCACTCCTTTTTTTTTTTTCCTTTTTTTTTTTTTTCTTTTTTTTTCCGATTCGATTTAAATGAAAATTAGGGGGGGGGCCAGAGATAAAGGAAAGGGGATTTCCCTTTTTTTTTATTTTATTTTATTATTATTTAATTCAACCTAAAGTTGACTTTTTCATAAGACCTCGAAACGAGGCCCACCGCCTGTCGCCCATAGCGTTTCACCCCCATTCCGAACACAATGGGATATGTACCGCAAGCTGAATCGACCGTTTCGATCAGTTTCCTTTTAATTTACATTTAAATCACTATATTGAATTTTAAACGTACATTTCAAATTACCGGGGTCACATACTAACTAGAAAAATTCCAGAAAAATATTTTCTAGCTTCGTATTGACGATACGGTCCTAACAAAACTAGTTTCGTCGAATTCTGAGACCGTTAGAAAAATGGCCAATTTCCAGTCGATTAAAATCAACTGAAATGGTCAAAACACGTTTTCCTATGCCACGCTCACATATTGATTCGAAAAATTATGAAATTTGGAATCTAGCAATAACTTAACATCACGGACCCAACGAAAGTGGTTTCGTCGAAATCCGAGCTCGTTTGCAAAATGTCCATTTTTAAGGGTCTGAATTCCATAGCGACTATTCAGAAATTTCAACTGGACATATCTTTTGATTCCTGATATGAAATCTTGATTTTTCGGATTCGTTAGAAAGATATTCACTATTAGATTCCATTATTTTTGGTTTCACTAAAATCCGGATTGTTTTGCACCCGGTACATTCAATTGAAGTTTGAAATCGAATTATCGAACTACCGCGCCATTTTCAATTCTATTTATAATTATATATAATTATTTATATTCTAACGACGGCGTATATAATATATACGTCGAATTCCATTTGAATTAAATTTTCTCGTCGTTATTATTTAAAATAATTCATTTTAAATAATCAAAACTCGCTAAAATGGCCAAAATAAAAATTTCAAACTGGCTCACATTTTACGGGTTGTTACAATCTCCCCCACTTAAAACTTTTCGTCCCCGAAAAGGAACAAAGTCGAAAGTGGTTTGATTATTCAGCTCTACGATCGATCAGGCTTCCATTCTCCAACTCTTTAGTTTCTGAGAATTTTCAAAATTTCAAAAATTTGGCTAACTCCCTAAATTTTTGAAAAATTTCGCCATAACCTCCCCTGCAATGGGAGCATCGGGAAATTGCAAATAGCGTTCCCGGTCCTTCAGATCTCAAAAAGAAAAAGAAAAAGCCAAGCGGCTAGCCAATAGGCTCACAAAATCATCATCACCCAAACAAAACAGGAAATTATGTAGTAAACATGTACCTATTTGTCGGGCAAACAAATTTTATTCTCTGCTCTAGCCTCCTTGCTATGACCTGTTCAATATAAGTATATGTATATGCAAGCAAACGCGACCAATTTTCAATACAATCAATATTTGGTTAAATTAGGCATAAATGGTTAAAAATTAGCAAACAACTAAACAAACAACACAAACATCAATCAATTAGTGAATTTAACGTTTCAAATTCATAATTTGATATATATACAAAAATCATGTTTTTGATGCCAAATCACAACGATGTATTCTAGCTATATATAAGTTTTGGGTTCTCACACCAGCCTAATGGAAATATATAGAGAATCACACCTTCGAGACACGAACATAAATGCTGATGATGTCATGACAATCATCAGTACCATCTTCGGGCGACTAGAGTGTGATGCTATATCTATCCAATATATTAAAATTTCGAATACACGCGGATCAGACGTATACGCAAAATCTATATATACTGGATTGTCCACATCAATATAAATGGATAATCAAATACGAATAATTGATTTAAATTTTCAAAACAAAAGTTTGTTTTCATTAGAAAAATATACTCTTCACACCCGTTCTAGGATACTACTGATCCTATCTCTAACGAGTCATTCTCATTGGATATTGCTAATCCAATATCTGATGAACTCTTTCGTATGTTTCTAATGTGCCTTGTTCTCTGCTTTGTAAACCAAAGCTCTGATACCAAATGTGAAGACCCGCAACTTCCCCGTAAAGGAAAGCGTCGGATAGTTCGAGAACAAGCCACAACAGAATGCATATAAAAGAACATTTCATTGTATATTACAACGATGCATCAGATTACAAGAATATGCAGAGTATAAAAGAATATTACACAGAAATATCAGAGATTTAAATTACATTTAAATACATCGCAGCGGAAAATAATACAATACACAACTAGAAGAAGATATACGGATACAAAGCTTTCCGGATATCGTTCCAGCTGTAAACCAGGATCCTGTGAATATAAATCTGCAAAACCAAAACTACTAGCTGCCCGTGTCAAAATAAGGGCACCCAGAGTTTAGGTTAAAACAATAAACTCCAGGTCAGTCATGTGACTGGTGTGAGAACTAAAATAGTTATTATTCTTTATTTTAAAAGTTAGGTAAATCAAGGGACCACGCCGTATAACACGGAACGGGTTTCCTCCCAAGAATACCAGTGCATAAAACAGCAGCGCAATGCTAAATAAAGAAAGATGAAGCTGTTATAAGACCCAGTTCCTATCACACAATGCAACGCAAACCGGGGGATAGGGTTTTCCCTTATAACAGCCAAAGAATGCTTGATACGTTTAAAACAAATCATTTGATACTATAATAAGTGCATAGTGTATAAAACAACTTCAAATCATAAGTATCAATCATAGGCAGCATAAGCGCCCCATCCCACTATGTCGCCATATATAGGATATACAATCAAAACCGCAGAGTCTCGTATTTGGAAATTGGATTTCCATCTATGAACCGAGGCAAAAGATAGTCCTCAATCGATTCGAGACTGCCTAGCCCCAGCCTCAGGATCAGAGCTCGAGTGACCCTAGGAGCGACAGGGCCGGTCCACCGCTGTGGATTAAAATGCCTGAACACTACGTTTCCCCGCCCTTTGGGGCGTAAATGAGCCACTAAATGACTCCATCGGTTCGAGAACGACCGATCAATCCGAGGCGCCTCGCAACAGCAACAACCACATAAGTCAAACTCGTCAGGGCGTGTAAAACCACTGACGCCACTTCTAACTAGGAAGAAACGCAGGCCCTCCCTGAGGTCCTTTCTCCCGTTTTTGGTTCATACCGGGTGTGAAACTCGCGAAGTAAACGTTACACAAAGCTACGCCACAAAGGCCGTGCTTTGATCATCACCACAAGACTTTGCTTTTCAACAGAAGCCTTGATCATTTGCATCTTAGCATGCCACACAGGCAAACCACTCTATGCAACCGATATCAGTCACACAGAATGAAATCCAATGTCAGACACACAGTCCATTTACAAGTCCGTTCTGGGCCTGAACGAAACCGGAGGCACCTAGTACCCCGCATATCCATCGATCTCCAAGTACGTCTGGACGATCACTAACTGTTTCCATCTTCTTGGGTGTACAGCCCAATCAAGATCATCAGTTATCACCCAAACGACGTGAAGACCTCCGGTCTTCGACCATCGTCTTCATCTTCGACTTATCGTCGTATCAGTTATTCAGAATGGGATAAACCCGGTCTTTCCGAATAACTCGCGTATATTTTAAATAAGTGTTACACAAACACAACATACGCCTCATTCCAATTCATTAGTCACTAACCGTAAATTAATCAAGAGAATAATTCCCCAAATATTAACCCCGAAGGCCGAAACCAACATCAGATCAATATCCAGAAAACCATTCTGCTTGGCTAACCGACAGTTAGTTTCTAAATTTCACGTTCAAATCCAATTAAAGATTTAACTATCGCCTGGAGCAAAAACTGGTGATACTCCATTCTCGATCTTTTCAATCTAATTAAAGATTCATTAAAACTCCACTTAGTTTTAATCTTTTGACTGGGTTAAAGAATCAGTGTCATTTAAAAACACGGTTCACGATAAACCCAAAATCACATTCATTAATCGTCGGGTTAAAGAACGAGTGTTATTTAAAACACTGTCCACGATAAACCCAAAAATCAATATCGATTCAATTCCAATTAAATGTTATTTAATTGGTACACTTCATTAAATCTGAATAAAAAGATTTAATCTTTTCTCACTTGGGTTCAAGAAGAGTGTTAGTGAAGACACCATTCACGACAAACCCAAATCACGTTCATTAATTATCGGGTTAAAGAACAAGTGTTATTTAAAACACTGTTCACGATAAACCCAAAAATCAATATCAATTCAATTCCAATTAAATGTTATTTAATTGGTACACTTCATTAAATCTAAATAAAAAGATTTAATCATTTCTCAACTGGGTTCAAGAACAGTGTTAATGAAGACACCATTCACGACAAACCCAAATCACATTCGATATTCAATACAAGGCTCTGAATAGAAAATATATCGGCTTATATTCAATATCGAATTCTACGACTAACAAATGTCGTATTGGAAATAACGATATACATATATATCTTTCAAATTTCCATAACAACACCTGTATAATCACGAATTCCAACATCGAAATATTCCGAAGACAATTTCGATTCAAATCCACTCCAATGCAATCATTGGAATTTTGGTTACTTTTAAAACCCTTTTCGAATTCAATTTATTTATTTAAAAATAAATAGAATTATAATTCTAGTTCAAAACTAGTTCATTTCGATAAAAACCTATTTTTATCTTTTCAAATATGGAGTTTTTCATCCCAATTCTTTCTAAATCATTTCTTATGATTTTACACAAATTATTACTATTTTTAATAATTTTATCAAGGCCCGTACAGTCGATTTCCATCAATGGCCATCGAACTGCACTTACAGCGACCTTTTTCGAATTTGATTTGGACATAATTCCAAATCCAACCGTTAGATTTCAAATTTCTAACATTCATTAGAAAGCTCTTTTCGATACGAACCCAACGGTTCCGGTTTTAGGAGAATCCGACGGTCGGATCTCCCGCAATGTCCGTTTGAAATAAATGGTCGAAATTCACGAACTGCCGCGGCGCGGCGCGTTCTATTTAGGCCATTATATTATATATATAATATATAATATATACTTCGTCGATTCTTATTTAAAACGAATTATATAAATAGTTTTAAAATCGTTTCAAAACCTATTTCAACTTCCATTTCAATTCAAAGCAAAATTGAATCCTTCCTTATAAATCCGTTTTAAAATTCATTTCAATTCAATTCAAATTTCAATTCAATTCAAATTTCAATTCAATTTGAATTCATTTTCAATTCAATTCATTTCGAAATCGTTTTCAATTCAATTCATTTCGAATTCGTTTTCAATTCAATTCATTTCGAATTCGTTTTCAATTCAATTCATTTCGAATTCGTTTTCAATTCAATTCATTTCGAATTCGTTTTCAATTCAATTCATTTCGAAATCGTTTTCAATTCAATTCATTTCGAAATCGTTTTCAATTCAATTCATTTCGAAATCGTTTTCAATTCAATTCATTTCGAAATATTTGATTTCAAAATTACTTTTCAATATCCATTTCAAAAGGAATAAAATCGATAAAAATATCGTTCACGTCAAAATGGCGCATCTAATCAACACGGCTTCATATATTGAAATTTTCAAATATTCCATTTCGAATATTTCTATTTCAAATATTTCTTATTATAAAAATATTCTTTATTTTCACGATTGGAATGAGGCCCAATCAATTACCATATAAAGTTAATTATATGGATTTTCATACAACACATGTATATAATAACATTGAAAATAATCAACCATCAACCAAAGTGCACTACACTGTAAAGGCATCAAATATAGATATTCAACGCCTATAACAGCCTGTCAATCAATCGATCGACATATTCAATCAATCAGGATGAGTGAACTTCAAATTTCATCCCAACACCCGTGTGGGGTTTCAAACAATCAAACACAGATTTTATTTGTGCAGTTGGGCGATGTGTAAAATTTATCGACCCAATCAATATCAGTCAAATCAGTGTATATGCAAACAAATCGGCCGATTTGTTTATAACTATTCATTTATTCACATTCACGTTAAAATTTATATTTTTAACGATAAAACATTTTATTTCAACCTATGAATTTCTATTCAATTCATTTACACAATAAAATGATATTTTTATTTTCTAACATATTTTAGAAAATTTCGGCGGCATAACGGCACGATACTCGAAACGGGACAAGGCCTAGCCTTATCCCCGGTCTAGTGAAGGCCCACGCCATTCACACATCAATCAAATCAATTTCATCTCACCAAAACAATCGAATCCAAATCAAATAATCTAACCAACTACACAACCAATCAAACAAGTCCATGGTTTGTGGACGGGTGTCGGGTGCTTCTAATAAGCACCGTCTGCATCCTAGTATATATATATAACTAGAAAAATTAAATTGAAAGGTGAGAAATTCTCACCTATAGCTATCCTAGCTCCACGGCTCTACATTTGCAGAAGTCTTCGTCTTTTCGCCTTTTTGTCACCTTCGTTGCTGCTTTCACTACAAATGTAAAAATCGAATTTTTACTATGTTATTCAATATATAAAAATCGAATTTTTATTTCAAAGTTCTTTATATAAAAATCGAATTTTTATTTCAAAGTTCTTTATATAAAAATCGAATTTTTATTTCAAAGTTCTTTATATAAAAATCGAATTTTTATTTCAAAGTTCTTTATATAAAAATCGAATTTTTATTTACGCTACTATATAAAAAGATTTCGCCTTTATAAAAACGTGGACTTTGCTTTTTCAAATTTAAAGATTTCATCTTTATAAAAATCTCATTTTTATTTTTCTACATATATAAAGGTGACATTTTTAATATCCCGATCATGTAAAAATTATATTTTTAACTCTCTACACCCATAAAAATCACATTTTTACCCTTCTACTATATGAAAGATTATATTTTTAATACTTTAAAAATATAAAAATCATATTTTTATTACTTTAAAAATATAAAAATCATGTCTTGCTCCTTTTACATAATAAATATCCCGTCTTTTCTCCTTTTAAAAGTATGATTTTTATTTTCATTTTAAATCAGTTTTTAAAAATCATTTTAAATTAGTTTTTAAAATCATTTATAAATTTCAGTTTTAAAATCTAAAATAATAAAAAAAATCAGTTTTTACAATGCTTTAAAATCAGTTTTTAAAAATGGTTTAAAATCAGTTTTTAAAAATGGTTTAAAATCAGTTTTTAAAAATATTTTATAATCAGTTTTTAAAAATATTTAAAATCAGGTTTTAAAAATATTTAAAATCAGGTTTTATAAAATAAATAAATAAAAAAAATAAATAAATACTTACTGCGTGAGAGAGAGAAGGGGGGGGGACGTTGCCGGAGGTGGCGGTTGGTGCCGGGGCGCAGCGTGGTGGGGTGGCGGGCCATCGCGAGGAGGTGGGGGGGCTGGCGGCCTTCAATTCGTCGGCGGTCGTCACGGTGGGGGGAGGCTCTGGCGTTTGCGTCTTCGATTCGAAGGGAGGAAGGAGATGAGCGCGAGGGGAGAGGAAGGCGCGAGGTCAGGAGGTCGGAGGGGGTGCGCCTGCCCTAGGCGGCGGCGAGGTCCTCCAGGTGGGGCGACTGGTCATCGAGGGTTCACTCCTTTTTTTTTTTTCCTTTTTTTTTTTTTTCTTTTTTTTTTCCGATTCGATTTAAATGAAAATTAGGGGGGGGGCCAGAGATAAAGGAAAGGGGATTTCCCTTTTTTTTTATTTTATTTTATTATTATTTAATTCAACCTAAAGTTGACTTTTTCATAAGACCTCGAAACGAGGCCCACCGCCTGTCGCCCATAGCGTTTCACCCCCATTCCGAACACAATGGGATATGTACCGCAAGCTGAATCGACCGTTTCGATCAGTTTCCTTTTAATTTACATTTAAATCACTATATTGAATTTTAAACGTACATTTCAAATTACCGGGGTCACATACTAACTAGAAAAATTCCAGAAAAATATTTTCTAGCTTCGTATTGACGATACGGTCCTAACAAAACTAGTTTCGTCGAATTCTGAGACCGTTAGAAAAATGGCCAATTTCCAGTCGATTAAAATCAACTGAAATGGTCAAAACACGTTTTCCTATGCCACGCTCACATATTGATTCGAAAAATTATGAAATTTGGAATCTAGCAATAACTTAACATCACGGACCCAACGAAAGTGGTTTCGTCGAAATCCGAGCTCGTTTGCAAAATGTCCATTTTTAAGGGTCTGAATTCCATAGCGACTATTCAGAAATTTCAACTGGACATATCTTTTGATTCCTGATATGAAATCTTGATTTTTCGGATTCGTTAGAAAGATATTCACTATTAGATTCCATTATTTTTGGTTTCACTAAAATCCGGATTGTTTTGCACCCGGTACATTCAATTGAAGTTTGAAATCGAATTATCGAACTACCGCGCCATTTTCAATTCTATTTATAATTATATATAATTATTTATATTCTAACGACGGCGTATATAATATATACGTCGAATTCCATTTGAATTAAATTTTCTCGTCGTTATTATTTAAAATAATTCATTTTAAATAATCAAAACTCGCTAAAATGGCCAAAATAAAAATTTCAAACTGGCTCACATTTTACGGGTTGTTACAACACAGCAGTCCCCAATCTTTTACCCTACATGGAGACAATCTAGTGCCTTAACTATCGCCTAACCTCTTGGACCAGTTAGCTACCATGATTCAGCAAAATTGTGTTCGGTCTTAATCCCAGATCCGAGATCATTAGTACTTGACCTGAAAGGGCATGCTGCTGGTACAAGCCCCTAACAACCAATATTCAAGTTGTGCCCCATCCTCGTTTTTGCTATACTATTCTTTAGACCAGTTGTTTTTTTATTTTAGCATAGTATTCTCGATCTCAATCCCACATCTATAGTCCTTGACCTAGAAGGGAATGCAACTAGGAATGGGTCGTATCTAATCATCTAAGTTTCTTTTCTTGGTCCGATCCCAGATCTAAGCCCAACCTATTGATATAATCCCATACTTGAGCCTATGATATTATAATTTTATCATAGTAGGTTCTATTCTTTTCTTTCTAACTTGTTTTGTTATGATGTTTTGAACTATAATATCATAATAAGCTTTACATCTTTCTTACTTTTTAAATTATAATGCTTGTCCTAATTTACTGAAAATCCCTACAATTTGCCTATTTCTGTCCAATTCCTTTTTCATTGCAAATCTGAAAGTTGTGTCAATACTTTTTGAATGTTTAGTCTATATCCGTGAAATTTGCTTTCTTTGTATTTTTTACAACAAAATTACCCTTTTACAAGTGTTAAAAACAGTTGTAGTATGTCTGTTACAACTGACACCCGTCAGTCCTTATATTCGTAGTTGTAATAGATCTATTTTACATATGTTTATGATAGTTGTGAAAAGCCCTTTTGCAACTACTTAGTAATTGTAAAACACTATTTCATGGCCGCTTTAAGATGTTGTAAAATGCCTTTTACAGCTACTATCTCTAGTATAACTAAGTTTATCGCAGCTACTGTAAACCTCTTGTAACAACCCGTTTTTTCGAATATTTAAAATTATGAAATTTAATATGACTTTCAAATATTTTGTGGTTATAAGTAAGATTTAATGACTTGATTTTTGTAATCGTATGTCGTACACTTAATTTAATGGTATAAGAAATTTATATCCAACATTAGTTGTCAATAATGTCTTGTTCTAATCGCAAATGAAATTGTGAATGGGCTTATATCAATAAACATTGTAAGTTGGAAATTAATATTAACTATTCAATAGAATTGATCTGATTTAATTTATAATTGAAATTCAAATTGATTTGGTAAATAATAAAGATTGGGAATTTAACAAATGGAATCTAATTTTTGAAGGTAATTTAAATTCTATTTTTGATTTATGATGTAAACTTAAGTTAGTTGATTAAGTAGTGAAATTTGACTTGTTATAACTAAAATAACTTGCATATTGAAATTGAATTTTTATTTGGTGTGTACTGTTAAATATTGAGATTTGAAATTTAGTATATAAAATATTTGAATTAAATTGAGTTGATAGATTTATAATAATAATTTAATGGTTTAATTTGACAATTTGTTGTGTGGACTTATATGATTGTATAAAATAATGAAGTTCAAGTTGTTACGAAAATGGTAAACCTGAATTTGGTTGCAAATCAAATTTTGATTTGGTTTATATTGATAAACATTATAAGTTGAAGTTTAATATTAAATTATTTAATGAATCGATTTAATTAGTTTATATTTGAAATCCAATTTGAATTTGGTTGAAAATCACAATTGGAATTTCAAAATAATAAAATTTTTATCTATAAAGTTAACTTGAATTTTGTTTTGATTTGGTAAAATTAATAAAGTTTTGAATTCGCTTTGAAATGAATTTGAATTAGAAAATAGGTTAAGTATAAATAGCTTCTCACTAAACCTAATTCCACTTTACCATCTTCCTGTAGCCGCCACAGTTATTTCGTTCAGAACTAAAATGGCCGCTACTCATTAAATCCCTTCAACAAATTATATAAAATTCGTTCCTTTATGAAATCGAAAAAGAATTGATTCATTGGCCTCGTATCAGCGAGATCTCCACGTCCATATACACAAAGTGAGGTGCGATGTTTTTGGAGTTAGTTCCACTTTTTCATAGTCGAAGCTAGGGTTTAGGTGCTCGCAAGTTTTAGGCGACGTTGGCTCGAACGAAGGTGGTCATTGATCTCGCGGTGAGGAGAAGCTTCCGATGGCAAACATTTGTGAGAATCGATGGATAATAATGTCGCACCTTTGTCTAATCGGTGCTGGAGACGCGTTCGAATCAAGGGGTGCGCAGGGAAGATGGTGAGGTGGAGATGATGAAGATTCCGATGGAGAGTTTGTATGTGTAGTCGGCTTTGATTTTTCATTGTGAAACGATGGAGATTTGATACTGGAAAGAAGCGGCTATGGTGTTTATTCACCTGGAACGAGAGTAAGTTTTGGAGAAGAAGGGAAGCTGGATGCCAACGTGGAAAGACAGCGCTGACGTGGCTTTGAGGGTGAGGATTTCCTTGTTTAATTTATTTATTTTATTATAATTTGAAATACAAATAGTAAAACTTGTGTAATTTTCACATACGAACTCGGTTTAACCCGCGGTTTGTTCCGCTAGGTTCGTATTGAAATTCCGATCAAGGTGACGCTTATTTGAACTAATTCCGAGACTGTCGATTTTTGGGCCTCGATTTGGATTTCAAACACATTCGAAATCAAAGGTGGGTGTTAAACCCACTCACAATTGACTAAAATATTCGCATGTTAGTTAGATTTAAAATCATGTTATAGTATGATTGCTTTGATTGTTGTTTGATCGTTAAAATTGCTTATTGTGTTTAATTACATTGATCGTGTAATTTAATTTAACTGTTTATTTAAACTGCACAGTTAGGTTAAATCTGAAATTTAACTGCTAGGTTAAAACCGACATTTATTTACTAGTAAACAAAAGTGATACTGAACTGGTTGGATGAATTTGTTTGATGATGTCTTGAATTTACCTGTTTAATATTTTGATATTGAATTGTTGTTTGTATTGATTAATCCCAACCATTTACCCTGGATGTTACGGGCATCAAATAAACCCGGGATTAATCATTGAAATGAATTAAGAACGTGGGTTGAAATGATAAACACCTATGACCCTGATTGGATTGAAATGATATATATCCTTTCCCAAAATACTAAAAATTAAATTTTAAGTATCACTTGGCCATAAGATAGAAAATTATATACGGACACCGGTTGGTTAAATAAATTTGTTTTAAACCTAAATCTTGAAATATTGTTTTAATGACAATATAAAACGATGTTTATAAATTTTGATTTCCTTTGAATTCGAACTTTAAAAATTTGGAATTTGAGTTTAAAGGAAATTTGTTAAGGCTGTAAACTGAAGTTAAAGCTCGAATAGAATACATATTTAACCTATTGAAATTGAGTTGTTTATACATCTATGAAATTTAGTTTAAATATTTGATTTAAGTGGTATTTAAATCCTGAACTTGGGATTTGTTATAACTTGAAATAATTCAAAGTGAAAAACATTCTAATCGAAACTTCAAATATTTGAATCGAATTATTGAATTGAATTGAGTCTAAATTTGGAAATTTAATTGAATGAAAATATCGAAGTTGAGTCGACTTGATTTGAATTTGATACATGACTTCATGTTATTGAAAATTTCGAAGAAACATTCCTAATTGCAAACCCTTGTATTTTATTTATTTATTTATAAAAAAAATCATTTCAAACTATTTTCTTTTGTAAGCTACCTTGTTTTACTCATGTATATAACTATTATTCTAGACAAACTATTTTAACAATCAACTATCAATTTTATAAACTTCTTTAATACTAAACTAAATTTTTCTAACATCCTAATTTTAAATTCAAACTCTTTATATTAACTTTTATTTTCCTAACCATTTATTTTTGAACTATATCAATATATATCTTAAACTATTTTAATTTGCTTTTCAGCTATTTTAAATATTCAAACTGTTTTAAATCAGAATTATCTCAGGATTCAAAGGTCGGTTTTAATTGAGATTTAACATGGAAATATATCCCATTCTGAATAGGAATGACTTGAAAGCAAATCTGATATTTTGATATGAAGTATGAACCGTTTTAAATATTAAATCCGACCGGTGTGGAAAATGTAAACGATGGGTTGTTAAAGAGACCGGGATCGGATATTGTCATACTCTCTGCCAATACCGAAAACCACTTTAACAACTGTGTACGCGGTGGAGTTCCAGAAATGGTGTTGGATGGATTTGGAGGCGATTACTGGATTTGAAGAAAGAGAACGATAATGGATGTCCTTGACCTTCGGGTCATAATTAAAATGACTAAAACAGGTGCTATACCGTGACCAAGTGGGGTTAGCTACCCCCATCGGCAACAATTCTTCCTTTATTACTATAGTCCCTCGGTGATTGATTTGATATGATGTGCATCCTCGATTTCGATTTGGGAGTGTTGTTCCGAGGTGGGCGGTAGTAGCAGCTATGCGTTACCACCAGTCCGGGCATGTAACCGGAAGATTCCTGCCCTGCGTATTCCTCGTGTGCCTTGTCATATTTATCCTGATCTCGCCCACTACGATTTTGTTTTGCATCGTACCTATGGAGTGCTCCCTGATAGACCACCAGTTTGGTGGAGTTTACAGTACTGTATAGACTATGATGTTATAAACGGTGTAAGGGTAATAATGGTAATCCCGCTTACGCTATTTTGATACTTTTACTTTACTGAATAGACACTATTATAATAGCGTATTTTATTATATAGTATCTAGTTTGACAGATCCTTAGGAGATGGAAATCCCCGTAACATCTCTTAAGTTATTGCACTCACGAATACCTTGGATAGGAGATGTGAATTACCGTAAGCATCTCTGACGCCGTGACACTCATATTATTACCTGATTTTGATTTAACTGATATGAGAATATTTTAGTTCTGATCCGAGTGTTTGTTGTGTTTCTTTTTATGCAATACGCTCGGGTCAGACCGAGTTGCTGTTAGCGAAGATTTCCTTGCTTTGGAGATATCATTATGAAGATGAAGATGGAGCTCAACAGACGTATTAAAATTATTATTCCGCTGCATATATTGGTACGTTGTATGTTAATTTACTATGATAATTGTTGTAATGTATAATCAAATCTATAATTTAACAGCTTCATGAACTGTTATTTGATTATTATATTTTGTCCTTCCGCTATGAGATTATGTGATTGTTCTTCCTCTTTTTTCTTTTTCTTATATTAATCCCCATAACTATCTGTATTTTAGATTTGTTTGGATCGACATGTGAGGATTATTGTCGATTTGAACGGTCAAAAATGCGGGTCGTTACACCTCTCTTATAAGATCCTTTGGAAATAGTTTTCAGTAGTTGCTAAAATCTTACTTACAACTTGTTTTTTACAGTTGCAGTTAACATTTCAACAACTATTTTATCCGGTTGTGTCAGAAAGTTTACAAGTGCTTGTAAATGTTGAAGCAGGACCTTCTACAACTAATAATGATGATTACAACAAATATTTTTATAGCCGCTATTAACCACAAATTTCATAATATTGTAATTAAAACCAATATTTCATTAAAATAACCATATTTATTTCAAATACTCAAAAAAAACACGAACATTCACATCCATAAAAAAAAAACACCTGAAGTTACATTATTTTTGAATTCATAACTCCATTAAAAAACATAACTAGATTAATGATAAATATTAATATAATAGAAGTACATATATTTACCAATCAAAAGAGATAAATTCCTCATGCCAAACAACAATCATGCCAACCGCTTGCCCAATAGTACAAATATCTGAAGTAAGCCTGTGTAAAACAGCTTTAGGATCGACTATAGGATCAATCCAAACCTTCCGTGAATCTGCTCCTAATGGCACGTGGTGCAATAGAATAGTAGGATCACTAGATGCAATTGTTGCTTATGCGACAACATTCCTTTGCCAACCCGATAATATTACTTACAAGAATGATTCTCATCTTGTATATTATCACATTTTGAGACATTATTGCCACTCCAATATAACTGCAAAAAAACAAGCAATTAACCATAGTCAGCGGCCAAAGTTACCAAAAGATATAATAACAAGACATTTTCAAAATGCTTGGACTAGTGGATACATTGCTAAAACAAGAAAAAACTGAATACACAGCTAGACACACAAATTGTTGCAACAAATAATTCACATTATTGTATAGTGACATTAGTCTTTTTTGGTAACTATAACCGAAGACCATGAATTGCACATCCATTCAATGATTATAACTTTTTTTTACTATCCAGCGTAATATTTATGTCTTTATTCGTTAGTTCTCTATTTGCGTTTATTTTTCATTTCTTTTAAATTGTTGTACTTCAACTGTTGCTCCTAAAATTCATTAAAAATAATCTCCTTTTCATCAAACTACACTCAACTATTCCCCGCTAGCCAAATAAAGCTACAACCACTTTCTATTTCCACCAGTCTGAATCAAACCAAACCACAGTTTCCATCTCCAAAACCACTTTGCCATCACTTGCTGTAGCAAAAAAACATCCTCATCCACTGATACACCATCAGATAATTTCAACGACAGTCAAATCCTTCAAAACTTCCCTTAACAAACAAAACTAACCTACTTCCACTAACAAACATCCTCCTCTCTATCAACCTGCAAACACCCAGACCCTCTTCTTCTATCAAATGCTAGTCATAAAAAGCCTACAACAGCCATCTACTTCAACCATCACCACTTGCGTCCTCCCTTTAACTCCAACCCAAAACACTTCCCTAATCCTCGGCCTGATCACTTCTTTTCTACAAACAATCTATACACTACAACAAATCGTCTTAAACCTTCATCTCCATAATCTAAATCACCCGGCTTCCTCTACAACATCCTCAACATCGACAGCCACTTACAGCCTTCACCATAACTTCACTAAGTCGCAACAACCATTTCGATTATCTCCAACATAATCCTAAGCATGCAAGATAATCCACAACTCCATCCCCACTTGTAAATGTGGTAACAAGTACAACCTGCGTTGGCGTCAACCCGTTATTATTCAATGGAACCTCTATAACTTGTTTCTCTACAAATCCATGTGCCACAGTTAATTCACTCCCAACCGCTCCACCAACGTCGAAATTACATACTAACACAATTTTGTGTTCACAAACCAAAATTTCACAATTCACCAACAACGCAGTCAAATCACACGACCTTAACCTCCGCCAAAACCAACTCGAAATATGCAACCTCTATTGCAATCGTTGCATCGTCTGTCAGAATCGTAAACCTTATATCACAACCACCTTGTCACTACTCGTTCAAAATGCAAGCTTAATTCAACATACAACCACCCTCACACCCATCAAACTGTAATTATAACATCTAAAAGATCGAGAAATTGGAGGGTAGTCTGGTTTTCATGTTAGATGGAAATAGGGACTATGGATCCACTATATCTAAGATCTATATATTAAGGTTTCTTTAGGTGTACAAAAAATTAGGTAGTCTAATTGAATTAAACATATTAAGTGAGGGATCAAGAAACACCAGATTAATGAAATTGTAACAACAAAATGTCATGTTTTGTGAAAATGCACATTTTGAAATGTACAAAAACAAATCATTCTTCCGCTTGCTATAAATCCCAAAGGTTGATGTCAAAATTATGGTTTAGATACAAATCCGGATTAGTAAATAAATTGTTGGTTGCGTGGATAGTTCTCCAGTCTAGGTTTGAAAGTAATAATAACATTCTTAAATTAAACGATTTGGATATAAATAATTCAATAAAATCATTTATTATAGGCAAACTAGATCAGTTGAACAATGTTTACTAGTTAATTCAATTTGTCCACTTATTATAGGAAAACTGGACTTGAAGGTAATAATAACATACTTAAACTATACATTTATTTCAGGTTAACTGCATTATTGGCATAATCATTTATTATAGGCAAATGAGGAAAAGGTAACATATTACAGCTGATGCGTTTTTCTTATGTATTCCATAAACGCTAAATACTGCTTCAAATACCTCCATACCAAATCTGTATCACTTATTTTATTTGCGACATACCGATGATAAAAACATATGCTTGGCTCACTTGTCTAGAGTAAATGATAGTGGAACGAGCACCTAATTTATGTTTGGTTCCCGATTGATAAGAATACAGACAAGTGATATGTTGCTATGTTCGCTACAGCTTTGCATTTTTTGTATGATTTTGAAACCTTTTAACATCCTTTATATACACACATACATCGTACATATGTTGGTGCCTATATATGTTGGATTGAAATTCTACTACGGGCACATATGACAAAAAGTATAATGCTATTATAATTAAGTTATAAAACATTAAGTGGTATTTACAATTTAATGAGGGGCTAAATGTAAATATAAAATATCTGATTTTTTATCAGTCAATAAAAAGCCGTTGGGCCTCGGAGAATACATAGGCTTCTCATTTCTTTCTTCTTTGCTAGAAAGAAACATCAAAAACAAAAGAAACTGTATTCTTGGAAGATCACAACCTTCATACAAAGTGAATCAATAGATTCCAGTATGCTTCCGATAAACTCTATTTATGTATTGTTTGATTTCTCTTGAATTAATTAGGTCTTAATTTAGATTGGTTTAAAACCTACAATATAAACATATAGTCCACTTGGTTTTTTATGCGATTATTCTACTTAAAAACTTATTTCATGAGCTTGATTTTCAAATTATATATATCTGCTTAGTTGTTGTAGTACCCATGTTATTTTTTAGTTTTGCCATAAGAACTGCTTTTATTGATGGGTTTATCTCCAATACTCAATACTGCATCAATACCCCCAAACACAACAGATTTCTTACTTGTTCCTGTTAGATGGTACATCCAATTTCTTACGGCAGATGTTACATTAGTGTATGCAAATGCCTCAGAATGCTACAACTGAGAAATGCACTTCAGTTTGGTGTGTATTTAGATTTTATGTTTACATTATTCTTCATCTAGTTAATGAAGTAAAATAACAGTGATCATGTGTGCATATGATTATCTATAGAAAAACCATAATATGTGCATAGAAATATTCAAAAAAAATAGACCACTGACTGCACACGCAAAGGTTGATATCAAAATTACTGAAATGACAACATCCAAGCATGGCCCAGGTATTGGGATCACTAAAAGATATGCTATCTTTGGAGCTAACAAAAGAATTAAAAAAGTTAAGAAATACATGTGGTGTATTACCACATGGAGTCACTACTTCTTTCGTTACAATTTTTTTCATTAATATTCTATTAAAAAAATAGACATGCACTAATAAATTTTTAAATGCATATCAGTTACTGTTATAGTGTATCAGTAATAACTTACAGCCATGAACAAATTAGCGCTCTGTCTCATTTCAGCCATGGTACAAATTTGATTTTCCATTTCACATACTTTTTTTAAACTACACACATGAGCTCTAAACTGAGTTGGTGCAACCCCCACAACCTAGTTCTCTTATTCTATCTCTGTATTCACAACCAAAAACCTTTGACACACCATCTTTATCCAATGGTACTATTTTTTGAGAACTTTGGGTGTTTTTATAAACTTTTATCTTAGCTTATAAATTCAAAAATAACATTTTTCATATGTCATAGCATTCAGTGTAAGGTTCATATATTGGAAACAACTGTGAAAATACATGCCAATTAAAATGTATCAAATTCAAATTACTAGTGATGGAAAAACCAATTTAATAAAAGAAAGGGTAAAATGAAATGAAAATAGAAATGGAGAAATAATTTGATGTATTATCTATCCTTACTATGTACTCAGTGATAACAAAATTAGTCGTTCTCCATTTGCCACTATACCACAAATCCTCCCTGTTGATGTCTGATGAGCAACCACTTTCTTTTTTCTGCAAAAAGTTCTTAAAAACTAAATCTCAATATAGTGGATTTTTTTTTTTCAAATGGAGACAATGAATAAACCGTATAAGTTATTTTTTCTTGCAAACTCATCTACTAGTCTTGCGTACCCCTTTCGACTTATAGTGTGCAGAACTGTAGCTCGTATTGATTTGTATTTATTGGTTGTCAGCCACATAAGAGAAATTCATTAAAATTAGGTGAAATAAAATGGACTGAAAATTTTCAATTGTGATCATCAAAATAAAACCAACTACCTCAAACTCTTCCACTGGTTTCTTATTTACAAAATTAATCCACTCATGATATTATTGGTTTTTAACATGTTTACTTTGTTGGAACCATGTGGACTACGTGCATCAACTTTTATAGTTTTGACTAACCTTGACTTTGATTCTTTCCTTCGTTGTCCCAACATTTGAAGTAAGATATCCTAATATACGTCATCCCAGTTGAATCTTGCTTGAGTGATAAAAAAATGTTCAGGCTAGCAGATCAACCAAGTTTGATTATAGAAATTTATCTCCTACGGAAATTAGATCAGCCAAATATGCTAAACTAAAAATATTTGAATTGCATGTCGTATATTAACACTAATTAGGAGGAGATGGAAGAAATTGATTGGTGTTTGTAAATTTTGGAAATAGGGATGACTACCTAAATTTCATTTTTTTTTAATCAACATGCATGAAGGAAAAGGCAGAGGATATAAATGCGATTTGAAAATCAAAAAGTGGGATTAAAAGAAATATCCTATTTATTGCTCATTTGATATCATGTATTCCATGAATTTCGTTATTTTCTCTTTATTTCAATTTCTTGTGACATAAACATATAAAGAAGAAAAGAAGGCTTTTTGTAATATTTAATTTGAAACTAAAGAGGGAAGGTATTGAAGGAATAAATTGAAACGTATTGCGTCCCTCTTTTCATTGACCTTGTTTTTTCAGGCTCACGTTTTTTTTCTTTCTCAAATTCTTCTCATCTCCTATAATGTCAAAAATAAAGGTAAAACTTTCATTAAACAAATTCAGTTAAAAAAAATAAAAAAAAAATTGAGATCATTCTTATCTTTTGATCCTTGCAACATACAAAGGTTGATTTCCAAATCTAGAAGCCTTGGTTCGTTGTTTAAGAAGTGATTCATTAACAACGTCTAAATGAAAATTCATTGGTTCAAGGTATATCTCAAAGCTTGAGAATTGATGTATGATCCTTTTGCTTTAATCATTTTGATGTAATGTTTAATAAATAAAATTGAATATATAATTTATATGAGCATAATATTGTCTCATTTGATTTCAAAATGGTTTACATAGTCTGAATTATTTATTGTATGATTTGAATATATACATATATATATATATGTATGTATATATATATATATATATATATATATATATATATATATATATATATATATATGAAGATTAATCAAAATTGAAACTTGTGTATGATTAAACAATGTTTAAACTTAGATCTATGTTTAAACAATCAAATCAAAGTGTGATTTTCACATTTCCAAGATCGTATGTCCTTGTCGTTTGCATTTCTATGATAATATCAACTTACATAGGATTAAATGTTGTTTTGATAATAAATTCATTACACTAACGTAATAGAATTGTTACTCTATATGATCATCACTGTTATTCTTCCTTAAACGTTCAAAGAATTTTTAACATATTACTTTGTTTAGTATTTTTTACTTTTGGTTTTATAGTATAATATTTTTATTCGTATAGATTGGATCTGTTTTGATTTGAAAATTTATATTTTCTAATTATTTGCATTTCCATTATAATAGAACCTACGCATGATTAAAGGATGTTTCGATAATAAATTGATTTAGTAATTTTCATGTTACTCCATTGGACATCAAGCATCTTTTCAAGTAATCAAGGAATGTTAATATATTGCATAGCTTAGTATGTTTCCCTTTTGAATTTTTTGTTTCAAAAATCATTATTTATAAAGGTTAATTTTAATTGTGCACACATATATATTTTTTAACTAATTTAAGTTTGTGCAAGTTCATATTTAAATCAGATAACTTGATTGTAACAAGGTTTTTTTTGTGGCTATCCCGAAGCCGACGAACACAAACTAACCAAAGTTACCAACCGCTAAGCACGTTCAAACTTTTATCAATTGCGAAATATTCGGATAAATCATCATACGAACAAAATAAATCTCCCGCCATGTTGAATCGCTGGCTCCAAAATTTTCCCAGATTCATTTCACCAATTCACCAAAATGGCGGACTCCAAATTCATTGGTTTTAAATTTTAATTCATTTTCCCAGATTTTGGTACCAAATTTTTTAAATTCTCCCTCCCTATCTTCGTCGTTTAAAAGAAAAAGTTGTTCTATTGTATTCTCATCCTTCAGCATCTCTCCGTCTATCTCAGATTTAATCTTCTCCCAATTTCAGCAGCCATGGCGGACAATGAAAACTCCTACCCTCTCACCGTAGCTCTACCCAAGAAGAGATCGGTAGACGTCCTCGAATCTTCTCCCATCGTTACTTTTAACAAGAAACGTGTCACTTTGACCGAGATTCCAGTTAGTTCGAAACTTGAACCCAGCTTTAGCACTAACTTGCTGAAGAAGGAAGAGAACAAAACAGAGGTCGATGATTCCCAGCTTTACGCTCACGTTGCTTTAGGTATACATTCATATCTTAGGATAATGGAAGCTGATGTCAAGAGGAGGCCTGCTGTAAACTATATTCAGGAGCGTCAGAAAGATGTTACTGCTAACATGAGAGAAATTTTGGTCGATTGGCTCGTAGAAGTTACAGGGGAATATGAGCTTGAATCCAGTACTTTGTTTCTTGCAGTCTCATATATTGACAGATTTTTGTCAGTGAACGAGATCAGTAGGCACAGGCTGCAACTTCTAGGCATTTCTGCTATGCTAATTGCTGCAAAGTACGAAGAGACTACCCCTCCAAATGTGGAAGAATTCTGCTATGTAACTGATAACTCGTATACAAAGCAAGAGGTAGCAAAAATGGAGGCTGACATATTGAAGTCAATCGATTTTGAGATGTCAAGTCCTACAGTCAACACATTTTTATGGAGATACCTGAGGGCTGGTCAATTTGATAACGGAAATCAGAACACAACTTTGGAATATATGGCGGATTATATAGCGGAGTTAAGTCTACTAGAATATAGGTGTCTTCAGTTCCTGCCATCAAAGATAGCTGCTTCTGCTGTTTTCATTTCCAGGTTTGTATTAGAACCATTTATCCACCCTTGGAGCTTAAAGTTGCAGCAAACAACGAGTTATAATCTTTCAGACCTTAGAGATTGCATAACTGTTCTGTATCACTTATTACTTGACAATGAGAACAAATCTTCTTCAAGTGCCATAACGAATAAATATAAGCAGCAGGAGTTCAGGTGTGTGTCTGCTATGGTCCACTTCTTTCCTCCTTCAAAGATCCTTGAATCCTTTCTTTGTAGCTTCTAATTTTGAGCTTTTGATTTCAGTGGTACTGGAGTATAGTGCAATTCTATTAGTTACAAATACAGATGTTGAATATGTACAAATATGTAGTTATATTGGCAGAAAATGTGTGAACATGATATTTTGCTGTTTTGGTGGTTAAATGTATGTAAATTGAAAGAGGTTGGCTATTTTCACCTCATTATTTGCTCTTTACACCCCGAATGAAATTTTAAAATTTCATTTCCAGATTTGCCCTTTAACAACCGATTAAATAGTTTGTCTAGTGTTGCAAAATGATTAAAAAATAATAATTACAACTATATATATGAGTGATCGATGGTAAATTGCAAACTATAATTAAATTGAAAATCAGCATTGTACATGATCTTTATTAAAAAAAATAGAAATTACAAATATTGATTAAAAAAATTAAAACAGTTATTAAAAATTTAAAAAATGTACAATCAACGATGTGTATCGTTATGCATTTTGAGATCGGGTATGTTAGTAGTAGCGGAAATTGCAAAAATCTAAACATTAAATAAATAAATTATTAATATAGACGATTTTGTTTAAATAAATCGATGCTGAAATAATAAGCAATAAGGGCATTTTTGGATTAAACGGGGTGGGAAGAGCAAATGATTGGGTGCATATTTTATTTTCAAGTTAGCGGGGGGGGGGTGAAGAGCAATTAACGGGGTGTTAATAGATGCACCCAAATTGAAGTTCCTTCTATTAAAATTTCTTTATTCTGAGGGAACTATTCATAAATTCAATTCAACATCAAGCTTCATTTTAATGTCTTTTGAACTTTAGGTTTAAGTTAAACGTTTGATTAGATTTTTGCTGTGTGACTAGTTTTCTCTGTTCTGCATTATTTTCCTTTTCAGCAATGAACCCTTCATTGAAGCAATAGTGATTGCGCATTCGAAATAAACTAATGCAGCTATAATTTAGACAGGCTATTTTATTAAAATGGTGCAGATTATAGGATTAGAATAGATTGCGTATTGCCAAGCGTTTATAAATATCATGTTTTTATCATTTTGGACTATAGGTTGGCATTGATGTGTATTTACAATGACTTAAGGGTTTTTTTTTTTTTTTTTTTTTTTTTTTTTTTTTTTTTTTTTGGGTACAAAACATATAATTACTTCTCTTTTCAAAATGCATATGCACAAATGGTAAAATCATGTACACAATTGACAAATTTGAGATGAAAAAAAAAAAAAAAAAAAAAAAACAAGGCTATTTGCATGCAACTACAAGACTGTGTTAATATGTAGCGCTTTCAGCAAGACAGACGCCATTTGCTTGACCAATACCTGACCGCCAAACCGTTGCCCGTCTCTGCGTTCTTCAGTCAAATTTTGTAGCCTTTGTGGGAGATCGTTTTCCACTATAAGCTGTTTTGGTCTAAGATGATGCTCATATACAGCCCTTGTTTGTTTAAATAGATTCAAACGAGCAATAGCATCTTGATGATCAAGTCTTGCAATAAGCAATGTAGTAAGGCCATTGACAGCCATTGCTGTATTCAATCTAGAAGATTTCGTAATGATCTTTAAGAAAGGCTCCAGAATGTTGACCAAGTATTGTTCGGGGCAGCTTTGGAAAAACTTTACTAGTTTTTGTATCGATTCTTTCTTCAGCAATGCCTGTTCTACTCTTTTCTGATCGTTGTCATGAGCCAGACACACTGCTAGAGAATCTAAAGCAGTGCCTGCCCATGCCTCATCCTCTAGTAAATTCAAGTACATATCTAAACCCCCATGGGTTCTCAACTGCTCCCTAGAGTTTCTAGAAGTATGAGCCATGTCACAGAGTATAGGCAATGCATATTACTTTAACGGAGAATCATACATGATGAATTTCATCAAATGGGGGTATAATTCCATTTTCAGCTGCTTGTTCTTGTCGCCTCTTGTTAATCTTGCATAAGTTGAAAAGTGCATTGAGTACTTCATTATGTATTTGTGGTACAAGTGAACCTTCATGTTGAAGTATGCGATACTATGTGTTAGATTGAGGAGGATATTTCGAATATTTAGGATCTGGAGGATATTTTCAGATCTGGAGGATATTTCGGATATAGAGGAAATTTTTGGGAATTTCCATATACTTCCCTATGTCTATATAAGCTACATCGGATCCAAAAGGAGGATGTGCAACAAAATCAAGAGATTAGATCAAAGTTTATTCTAATTAGGGTTTAGACAATCCCATTCTTCTTCAATTCCTTTCTTTACAAAATCAAAATTTTCTAAGTAAATTTGATCATTGTAATCAATTTCTTGTACTCTTCTATTGATATTTATAAAGGTTTCTCTCACAAAGTGAACGTACACTGACAAGACGTCGGTGGAACTACTATAAATCCCTATGTGATTTAGTTTCTCATTATTGCTCTATTATTTTCATTGTTTGGTGATTGTGATTGGCTTGGATAAGTTTGAGATTGTTCGATTGGTTGTTTTCGCACTATTACCACGATCCCGTTTTCCGTGACGTTGGGGATTTTTTTTTTTTAAGCGGTCTTGAATCAAAATTTCTCCACAATATTTGGTATCAGAGCATTGGTGTTGGTAGATAGTTGTAGAAATGCCGGAATCAGGTTCAAATAATTCATCAACAGTTGGTCCAAGTGGTGTAGTTCCTTATGTACATGGGTCGTATGCAGCTACCGGTTCACAATTGGTTATCGACAAGTGGAATGACGATAATGATTTCGAAAAGTGGCAATGGAAGATGAAATCGGTTCTGAGGCGGAATCAGGTACATCGGGTGGTGTTTGATACACATTTATTGCCAGAGGACATCTCAGATGTGGAGAGAGAAGAAATGGAAGAGTGGGCATTCACTACATTTCAACTTGCCATAGGGGAGAATGTTATTTCCGAAATTAGTGGTGAGACGACTGCTAAAGGTATTTGGAACAAGTTGGAGGAGTTGTATATGAAGAAGTCACTCATAAATCGACTGATCTTGTTGCGGACTCTCTTTACCTACAACATGAAGGAAGGAACTTCGCTAAAGGCGCACTTAAATGTGTTTGATGATTTGCTAATGAAGATGAAGGCAGTAGATTTGAAGATTGAGGAGGAGCAGATGGCGATGATATTGTTATGTTCATTGCCTGAGCGCTATACTGAGTTCTCAAAGTTTGATCTATAGCCGGGATACATTGACTCTAAATGATGTCAAGACGGGTCTTCTTAGTGAGGAATTGCGAGATCAGATGAAGGAGTTGAGTGATGCTAGTAGTGGTGCTGGTAATGGTCAAGGTTTATTTGCGGAGAAAGAAAAGTCAAAGAAGAAAGGAAACCGGGGGCGTTCTAAGTCTAAGAAGCCCGGTGGAAGAGGAAAGTCAAAGGAAAGAAATGACAAGTGTTTTATATGCAAGAAACCAGGTCACTGGAAGAATGATTGTCCAGATAAGGGGAAGAAGGAAGTAGCATCTTCATCAGTTGCGGTGGAGAGAGATGTGGGTAAGGGAGACATAGATGTTTTATCGGCAGTAGCATCAGATGTTTCCGGCAGCGATTGGGTGCTTGATTCGAGGGCTTCATATCACATGACGCCTAATAGGAATTGTTTTTCTTCTTATGTTGAATGGGAAGGGAAGTCAATTGTTATGGGAAATGGTGTAGTTTGCAAGTCGAAAGGCATTGGATCCGTGCAAATTCGGATGTTTGACGGAATGGTTCGTACTCTCACTAATGTGCGCTATGTTCCGGGACTACGGAAGTCACTTATCTCTTTGGGACAGTTGGATTCTTTAGGTTGTAAGATCACCATTGAGAGTGGTAGCTTGAGGGTTTCAAAGGGTGCGCTTGTGGTTATGAAGGGTGCTAAAACTCATGGTATCTGTTTGCTTCAAGGAGTGACCGTGGAAGGCGAAACTTGTGTCAGTGTTGATAGTTCTCGTGGCTTAGATGCTACACGGCTGTGGCATTTGAGATTGGGTCATGTCTTGGAGAAGAGTTTAGATGTTCTTCGTCGAAGGGAAATGATTGATGGTGAGAGTTTCAGCAAGTTGGAGTTTTGCGAGGAATGTGTCATGGGGAAGCAAACTAGAGTATCGGTGAAGGAAAACATGATTCAAGAGGGATTCTTGAGTATGTGTACACGGATGTTTGAGGACCAGCGCCTGTAGCTTTTTAGGAGGAACAAGATATTATATTTCTTTCATTGATGATTTTTCTCGGAAGGTTTGGGTGTATGTAATGAAGGCCATGTCGGAGGCATTTGCAAGATTCAAAGAATGGAAGGCTCTTGTTGAGAATGAAAGTGGAAAGACTTTGAAGGTTCTTAGGTCCGATATTGGCGGTGAATATGTTTCCGGAGAATTTCTGAATTTTTTCAAGCATCATGGTATTCAGTGGCATTTTACTACACCGGGAGATCCACAATCTAATGGAGTGGCAAAGAGAATGAACCGAACTCTACTAGAGAAAGCTCGATGCTTGAGATTGACATCGGGTTTGTCTAAGGGATTTTGGGCCGAAGCTTTGTCAACCGCGGTGCATATTATTAATCGAATTCCATGCCCGGCTATTGATAACAAAATTTTGGAGGAAGCGTGGAAGGCGAAGAGCATTGACTTGAGTTATCTTCGTGTATTTGGCAGTCCTGTTTATGTGCATGATCCGGGGAATGATAAGCTCTCACCTAGAGCTTTCAAAGGGATTTTTCTCGGTTATATGGATGGTGTCAAAGGTTATTGGATTTGGAATCCGGAAACGAAGAAGGCTATGGTTTCTCATCATGTTACTTTTCATGAGTCGGCTATGTTCAAGGAGAACGAAGGCTCATCGGATGTTCCGGATTTGGTTCATGTGAATCAAAGGAGAAGGAAGTTATTCCCACTTTCAGGGCTAGAGAGAGTAGAGTTGTTGGAGGTACTTGCGAGGTGAATGTGGTTGATGTTACATCACATAGTTCACAAGATTCCTCTAGTAGTGTTGGTGATGTGCACGAGCCTAGAGAAGATTTAGTTCAAGGTGGAGCTGAAGAAAGACCTGGTGATGGCATTGCTACTCGGGTTGGTCGTCGTGCTATAAGGCCACCCGAAAGATATGGTGATTGGAACTATCTTAGCTTTTGTGAGAATTTGGACTATGCTTTTCACGTAGTCCAAGATGAGCCGATGGACCTTGATGACGTCATGGGTTCGAGTGATAGCTTGAAGTGGATTTCCGCCATGGAGGAAGAGATGCAAACGTTGATGAAGAACCAGACTTGGGAGTTGGTTCCACTTCCTCAAGGAAACCATGCTATTAGGTGCCAATGGATATATAAGGTGAAGGACGATGAAAGATACAAAGCTAGGCTAGTGGCTAAGGGGTTTGCACAGAGGAAAGGAAAGGAGTATGATGAGGTCTTCGCACCGGTTGTAAGGCATACTTCTATCCGGATATTACTTGCATTAGTTGCTATTTACGACTTGGAGTTGGAGCAACTAGATGTGAAAACCGCCTTCTTGTATGGAGAAATGGATGAAGACATCTACATGGAGCAACCGGAAGGGTTTGTTGTAGAAGGTAAGTCAAAATTAGTTTGCAAGTTGAAGAAATCACTATATGATTTGAAGCAATCACCTAGGCAATGGTACAAGAGATTTGATCATTTCATGCTTGAAAGTGGTTTCCATCGAAGCATCAAGGATGCTTGCGTTTACTTCAAGAGGTTTGGAAATGATTGTCGGTAGGACTGTCAATGGGTCGGGTCGGGTTCGGGTCGGGTTCGGGTCGGGTCAAGTCGGGTTCAGATCAATTTTTAAACGGGTCGAGTCAACCCGTTTAATAAACGGGTCATATTATGCCAACCCGTACCCAACCCGTTTATAAACGGGTCGGGTCGGGTCAATCCGTTTTGACCTGTTTAATTTCGCAGAAATCCTTTTATCACCTACATTTTGCAAAATAAAAGCATACTGAAATAGAATAATACATTGCTTAAAAACACAACACTTAAAAAGCAACATAAATGATTTTACATTGAAAAATACCTCTCTGCTGGGCGTATGAATTTCATAAAAAATGGTTTTATACAGCTGGGGCTTGGTATATTTTATATTAAACGGGTTATGACGGGTCAGAAACGGGTTCAAGGGTCAACCCGTAACCCACCCGTTTATTAAACGGGTCAGAGCGGGTTGACCCAAAATTGATCCGTTTATAAATGGGTCGAGTCGGGTTTTTTTGTGCGGGTTACGAGTCGTGTTTCGGGTCGTGTACGAAATTGACGGCCCTAATTGTTGGGTGTATTTACTCTTGTATGTGGACGATCTTAGAGAATTTACTATTGGGTGTATTTACTATTGTGTGACTTGGGTTTCGAACATGAGAGTATCGATGTTCGATGTGATAGCCAAAGTGCTATACATTTGGCAGAGAATTTGGCATTTAGCTCACGAACGAAGCATATTGAAGTGAGAGAGTCATTTCTAGTTGTAACGACCCGGAAAATTTGAACCAATTTAAAATTTTTAAATTGGCTATTTTAGTGGATTTTAAATATTTAAAATAAATATTTTAAATAATAATGATGAAAAGTAAGTTTGAATCGAAGTTGAAAATAAATATAATTACTTTGAATTATAAACAAGGCTAGAAATGGCGATGCAGTTTCAAAAATTGAATTCAAACTTTGACTGACTGTACCGGGTGCAAAACAAAACGGATTTGAGTGAAACCAAAAATATTTAAATCTGTTAGTGAATTCCTTTCTAACAAATCTGAAAAATCGAAGTTTCATAGCGGGAAGCAAAAGTTATGGCCAAATGAATTTTCAGAAAGGTCGCTATAGAAATTATATAGCCCGTGAAAATGGCCATTTTGCAAACGACCCCGGAATTCGACAAACCACTTTTGTTGGATCCGGGATGTTAAACTATTGCTAGGTTTCAAATTTCATAATTTTTGAAGCTAGTATGTGAGCGTGGCAAAGGAAAACGTGTTTTGGTCAATTACAGTTAAATTGGATCGACCAGAAATGGGCCATTTTTCAAACGGTCTCAGAATTCGATGAAACTAGTTTTGTTGGGACCGTATCGTCAAAACATAGCTAGATTTATTTTTCTGGAATTTTTAGAATCAGTATGTGGCCCCGACAAATTGAAATGTACGTTCAAATCAAATATTGAATGTTATATATTTTAAATTGAAGGAAAACTGACTGAAACAGTCGAATGGGCCTCGGAATGGGGGTAAAACGCTAAGGACGACAGTCGTTGGGTTTGATTTGGTGTTCGTATGGATAAAGGGGTATTTTTAGGATTTTAAAAATATATAAATAAAAGAAAATATGGCCCAATCATATTCATTCTCTCTCCCCGCGTTATCTGCTCCGAAACCCATTCACGAACGACGGAAATCGTTCCAGCCTTCTCTCCTCTTTTTCCCCTTCATCTCTCGACGATATCGAGTGCGCCATAGTGGGTTTTGAAGCCCTCTTCTTCTTCTACAAATCCATACAAGAATCGGCCCTCCTCGTTGCGTGTGCCTTGAGAATCGTGCGCCTGAAGTTGGCCACTTTCGAGCTACGCCCGTCGCCTTCCTGGTGGTTCAAACTGGACCCCATCACCATCGCCGGAAAGCCCTCTCCAAGCCCTTCGACGCTGCGCCACTCGATCCTCCTATCGTGCTACGGATTTCACGGAACTTCAAAATCTAGTTTTGAACAACAAAACGAGGTATACGGCTTTGTTTATTTTCAACTGTTTTAAAACCTTTAAACCGTTGCAAACTTCGAAAAATCGTATCTTTCTCATGTGTTGATGAAATTCGATGAAACAGGAGATACCGGGACCGTGAGGACGTCTTCTACATTCTAGAAGAGACCGCATATTTTTTTGAGCCTTCTGCTATTTTTGGTGGAGTGGAACCCAAAGTGAGATTTCTAAACCATAAACGATATGGAAAACGATGATGTACAAATTATATAGTCGATGTGTAACGACCCGGATTTTTGAGCGACTTTGGTTATCGACATAAACTCGATGTCGATAACCAAAACTTCGAAAAATCCCGGTAATTAATGAAAGAAATTTGAGGGTGAGAATAGATAAGATAGAAACTTAGAATAGAAGAAGAAGAACACAACATCAGAGTAACACGAACCTCACAGCGGAACGAATAACATATAATAGATAACATAACTTTGAAATATAACAGTTATTTTTACAGTAGCACTTTTCAGAGTACAGCACTTACAACACAGCGGAAATAAACTATAGCTATATGATCTTGAAGCCTCCTGCTCCAAGCTCTCCAAGTATATCTGTAAATTCCTGACTACTTGACAGCCCGTACAAAATTGGGCACCCAAGAGTTTAGGGAAAACAAAACAAAATAAACTCCGGGTCAGTCATGGGACTGGTATGAGTAAAACAATTTAAACTGGTTTGAACAAGTAAACGATATCTCATAAGACCGCGCCGTATATCGGAACGAATTTTCCCTTATGAGAATCCAAAATATCTTTATATTAAAAACCTTTTGATATTATAATAATGTCTATCAACCACAGTATATATAATTATCTAGCAGAAACGCTTTCATCTCACGTTCTACATATATACTATACAATCAAAACCGCAAGCACGTATTGGGTAATGGATTTCCAACTATGACAAGGTATGGAACCACCTTCCGATCAGTGTACTCTAGGAACGATACACTGGTGTTCAACAAGAACATCTTGCAACGCGGCCACACATGACCGACCACTCATTTTGCTTGAGTGTATCGAATGTATATCACCAACGGTTGGGATCGGCAACCGTTTCCCGTATATATATGGGACAACATTGATAGATTTAAGAAACAAATGAATATTCTCTAGATAGGTGATTATACACCCTACTTCGGTGCGACCGACTTAGCCATGCTGCCTGCCAGATTTCTGTCATTTATCGGATGATGAGGCTAGAAGTTACGCGTTATCATCACATCAGATTCACTTCAAGTGTCACATCGTCAGATCCATCGAAAATCACTAATTGACGTCTACAACGGTACATTATGTGTTAGCTAAAGAAGTTTCCTTCTCCGCTTCCACTCTTGGTACGGTTTAAGAAATCAAGGTACGTGACCTTTCTGGAAATACTCTGTCAGACATTCATTCATACAAGTCATCCTCATTCACTTAGAATGTCACATCGTCATACCCGCCAAATCACAAATTGACTTATCCAAAAATAACACGGGTATACAGCTAAGAGAAACGAATTTCTCCGCCACCAAACGTGAATACGTTTGAACATATCAACTTACGCGATCCATTGGATATACTCTGTCAGACCTTCGTCCATACAAGTTGTCCTGGGACTGGACAAACCGAAGGCACTATTCAGTATGTCCATCTTAGTCACTGTTATCTAAGACTTATACAACAGCCCTTGCACTTTACTCCGTCTTCAATTATCTTTTGCATACATGATTCGCAATGTTTATGCCAATACAGAGTGGTTCTTTGGATAATAATCCAGCCGGTCTCTCCATATTAACAACGTTAAAATGGTCAAAACTTTGATAGTCTGTGATTCAACTATCAAACAAAAACAAGTGTGCAAACAACGATATTATTTCCAGATGGAAATTATATCGATCAATCATCAATCATTATTAACTCTTAAATTTATCGTATCATTAATTTATTCTTTTCCCTTATAAATAAACATTCCATTTTCTAATTCATATTTCAATTTCCAAATCTTTGATTTCATTCTGATTCTGATTTGGAAAACATTTCCAAATACTCCTTTATTTGGATTTACATGGATGTTTAAATCCACATCGCGATGGCGACCCAAACCACTATACTCATTAACTAATTCCACTTAACCTCTTTTACTTTCGAACCTTAACCATTTCTAAATTAAAAACGAAGTCAATCAATTTGGGGTATAATTACCTCTCAAACCTTAACTGAACAACATCATTAACCTCTAAATAAGATGAGTTCCCCTTCCTAAATCTTTAACACTTCTTACGTAATTCTCTTTCTTTCGAATAACTATATTCGATTAACTCTTTTCACTTAACTCTTGTCGAATAAACTATGTTCGATAACTCCTCTAACTCTATTCGAATAAACAGTACTCGATTAACTCCTCCAACTCTATTCGAATAAACTATATTCGATTAACTCCTTTAAAATAACTAGATTTGATAACTCCTTTCGAATAACCAATATTCGATTAACTCACTTTCAAATAACTATTCGATAACTCCTTTCGAATAACCAATATTCGATTAACTCACTTTCAAATAACTAGATTTGATAACTCCTTTCGAATAACCAATGTTCGATTAACTCACTTTCAAATACCTAGATTTGATAACTCCTTTTGAATAACCAATATTCGATTAACTCACTTTCAAATAACTAGATTTGATAACTCCTTTCGAATAACCAATATTCGATTAACTTACTTTGAATAACCAATATTCGATTAACTTACCTCGAATAACCAATATTCGATTAACTTCTCCAACTCTATTCGAATAAATTATTCGATTAGCTCTGCAAACTCTATTCGAATAAACTATTCGATTACTTTACTTGATTAACTCCATTTGAATACTCTAACTCTAACTGGTTAACACTAACTGATTAACTCTGACTGGTTAACTCTAACTGATTAAATCTGACCGGTTAACTCTAACTGATTAACTCTGACTGGTTAACCCTAACTGTTTAACTCTAATTGATTAATTCTAACTGTTTAACTCCGATTGGTTAACTCTATCTGTTTAACCCTAATTGATTAATTCTAACTGTTTAACTCCGACTGGTTAATCTAACTGTTTAACCATAATGGATTAACTCTAACTGTTTAACTCTAACTGGTTTATTTAATCGATTATTTCTAACTCAAATCGACTTCTCCTATTCGAATAACTCCTATTTGATAACGTTTATTCATTTATAAAGATTTACTTTTAGTAACTGTTCTTCACTTTATAAATGTTCTCTTTAAAAATGTTACTTCACTTATAAAAGTGTTGTGTACATATTCTGTTTAAAACTATCGGTGTTAAAACCAATATCTCTTCTCTATATAGGTTCAAACTTATATATTCCATTTATCGAATGATAAATATTCATTTAATTTATAAACTATTATTTATAAATTAAATCTTTCCTATTTATCTGTTAAAACAGATATCCATTTTCTAAACATTTCTTTGATTCAGTTCTATTTATTCATCAAATAAATATTCCTTGATTTAATCCTATTTATTTATCAAATAAATATTTATTTGTAAAATTTTATTTATTTATCAAATAAATATCTCCATTTAATTCTATTTATTTAACAAATAAATATCTCCTTTAATCTTTTCTATTTATTTTCTAAATAGATAAACCCTTTATACCTTTATTTATTTCCTAAATAAATAAATCCTTTTACTTTTATTTGTTCCCTAAATAAATAAATTCTTTTAACTCTTTATTTATGTTTTACAATATATTCCTTTATATTAGCTTTCAAATATATTTCCTTTATATTTGATTTCAAATATATTCCTTTATATTTGATTTCAAATATATCTCCTTTATATTTGATTAACAAATAAATTCCTTCTATATTTGATTAACAAATAAATTCCTTTATATTTGATTAACAAATAAATTCCCTTTATATTTGATTAACAAATATAATTCCTTTATATTTGATTAACAATATAATTCCTTATATTTGATTAACAAATATAATTCCTTTATATTTGATTAACAAATATAATTCCTTTATTCAAAATCCTTTTTCTTTTATAATATAAAATCCATTGATTTTAAATAAATAAATTATTTTCAAAATATACTTTTGAAAATATCCTTTTCTAAATTCTGGTATTTCTTATGGTATTTAACACACCATATAACAACGATAAATATCGTTCAAACACACATGATCAATGTCAGATTATATATCACATTATATCACAATATATAAATCACAGTAAAATAAATGTTGAGGAATCCTGTTGGATTCCTCCAACCTGTTTCCCTGCATCACAGATGTTAGACAATAATATTAACATCGATTTCACTTCGATATGAAATATTCTGATGGCCGAATCAACATATAAATATTTGACGGTATATATATACATACATACATATATATATATATATATATATATATATATATATATATATATAATTTCCACTAACTGACTAGCAATTCAATCAAACAGTCAACACACAATCAAACAGACAATTTTTAACAGTTCTAAGAATACACTGTAAAAATAGAAATGTTCAGAGTTGGTGAGTTTTACTCACATTGGACTATCATCGTCCAAGAACGATAATTGTCGCTTGATTCAGACGGATAATTTATTTCATTATAAATTGTGACGGACTCCAATTGACTCGCGGTCAGTTCCATTGTGTATTGTCTGTCCATACGATCCTGTCGGATCTTGTTTCGTCTGATTTCGTTTACATATGAATTAGATATGCAATTTAGAAGTTGTATACAATTTTGAATAAAAATAAACTTGATTATTTTCGAACTGAGCCTCACCCAATTGCCTCACCAGCCCATATACTCATTCAAATGCCCAGACCCGAAACTCTTTCTTCCCCGACCAGTGAGAAATCCATTTGCTCCCATTGAACGCACCATCCCCGATCTTTGACTCCCCATTACTGCTCCATCTCTTCATTAAAACCCAAACAACTTTCACCAAAATCCCTCTTATCAAACCCTCCTCCTCACCATGCCAAGTAGATGGGACTCACACCCCTTTCTATGAATGCGGCGACAGTATTACGTGGAGAAGAACTGGAGCAGCATCGACACTTTTAGGAACCGAATACCCCAATTTTCTGCCCACTCACTCCCTCCGAATCGATAAACCCAAATATAAACTTGAAATCACAAATCAATGCCTCACCCTCCTTGGATTCTTAACCCTAGAAGAAGTCTCCTTCACTGTAAAATATCGCATACGAGAAAACTGATGTCGAACTCGCTGAAACGCATAACAGTTTGAAGAGTATGGTTTAATGAATCCAAAAATGTATCTATAATGATTTATAGATTTATTTTGAATCTCCTTTGATTTTTATAAACCCTCACGAATGTTTTTCTCAAGAAAGAATGTGGCGGCGACATATTTTGATGAAGTGAATTAGGTTTAGATGAGGTATGTGCTGTATTTATAGGGTAAACAAATATCTAGATATTTTGTAGAAGGAATATTCCCGGTATATTCTTTTTTTTAATTAGTTTTCTCCTTCTAAAAATCCATGTGATCACACACGATACCCAAAAATCACGAAACTGGACATGTAGCTAGAGCTCGACATTACGGTCCCAACGAAACCGGTTTCGTCGAATTCCGACTCCGTATGATCACACAACATTATTTTTAACCGTCGAAATACTAACTGTTTCTCACTCTAAAAATCCGTACGACCACACAGTGACTCTAAAAATCATGAAACTGGAAATATAACAACTATTTGACATTGCGGATCTAACAAAATTAGTTTCGTCGAATTCCGACTTCGTTTGCAAAAGTGGCTATTTTTAAAGCTCAGGATGACCCATTTAAATATATAAATATATTTAAATATTATTAAATTAAATATAAATAAATTTATATTATCGTATATCTTCACATATGATATCGTACAGCTCCAGAATATCATATCAGAATTTACAGCTTGATATTTCAGATTTTAGATTATCTCGGTATTCAGTTTATACTGGAAAATCTATTTATAACGTATATAAAGCGTTGCAAATTGTAAAGGAATTCTACAATGAGTTTTCTGAAATTTAATTTGGACATAAATCACAATCTACACGACGAAATCTCGATTTTTCTCTTCCACTAGAAAGATATACTCCACCAGCTCCACACGTTTCTTGTTTCACAGAAATCCGGCTTAAAACGAATCCTGTACATTCAGTTGAAGTTCAAATCGCCAATTTACGAACTGCAGCGCCATTTCAAGCTCGATTTTAATTATATTATAATTCTACATTTCAAACTGACGTCGACTGAATATATTCGTCAATATAATTCAACTCTAAGCTGACTTAAATCTAAGGGACGACCCCGCTCATAGAATATTGTGATTTCCAATATTTTTGATTATTTATGAATTAAATATATTATTTAATTATTTATTTTAATTAAATATTCACTATAATTTAATTAACGACGATTTAATTCCCTAAATATAATTAAATAAATTAATTATAATACCTCTGACAGTGCGGGTCATTACATTCTTCCCCACTTAAAATAATTTCGTCCTCGAAATTGCTTTTTTAGATGACGACCCGATCTATTGGAATTCCTAAGATTTGTTTACCCCTTATTTCTGATTTCAACTGAACCAATTAATATTGACTAAAATATTTATTCATTCCGACTAACTAAAATTTTCAAAAATTCTGAAAATTTTCTAACACTTTAAATTTTCAGAAAATTTCGCCATAACCTCCTTTGTACAGCCCTATTGGTAAAACTCCAACTTGCCTCTCTAGGCCTTCTCCAACCCAAAAGAAAATCAAACAGCCAAGCGGCTTGCCAATTCGGCTCATAAATCTCATGCTTATATCGAATATAAACTTGTACCTTTTTGTTGGGCATATCAACTCTATCACTTTCACCTGTCATCAACCCAACATATACCAATGTCATCTCAACCAATTATTCACTTATATCCAAAGCACAATAACATTTCAAATTCGAGTTCCATCCTCGATTCCATACCCTTAACCTACCAATCCAATTCAATACCCATTGAACTGGCTTTATTTCAATTTCAAATTTGCTTTCACCAATTTCAATTCTTAACTCATCAGTCCAATATAATTCAGATTATCTCTAATCAAGTCTAATTCTACTCGACACCAATCTATTTCAATATGATTTTCACTGAACTGGTTTTTAATTCAATCCCAGTTCTATTGGATTTTACAAATTTTACTTTAATTTGTTTAAATTCAAACAACCTTTTCTTCCTAGAAGTTTTTAAACAGTTTACCTCTTTCAAAAATCAAATTTTCCTTTTTGAAATTCAACACAACTTGTTTTCCCAAAACAAATTCAAAACAAAATCCTTGGTAGTAATCCATCACTTACATACTCGAAAATGAACACCGATGATGTCATGATCAACATCGGAAACTATTTTCCAGCTACCAAAGTGAGTTCAATACTATAGCACTTTCAAAACACATTTTTAAACATTTCCACCTTGAAATCAATTCCAAATATCCTTTTATAATGTTGTAAACAAATTTAAAATCTCCCAGGATTTTAAAATTCTCATATACTTAATCCAAATCCATTTCCAAACACTTATCCCAATTTCCAGAGTTTGAATTCAATTTCTGGTTTAAATTTCAAATTTAACTTATCTGATTTCACGCATTTCACTTATATGAATTCTGATTGGTTATTTACATAACCATTTAATTTATAATCTTACTCGATTATAATAACAACCAATATATCCAATATATTATAATTTTGATATATATATCTTCTCTATATCAAGATATACCTTGGGTAAACTTATTTTAATTTACCCTCTTTTCAAAACATATCGTGACGACTCATCGTATTCGAGTGTTTATCAACTCCTACCGATACAGTGGATCAAACTGATCGACTAGAACTCATAAACAACTCAGCCAATGAATCTCCACAATATAAAACCATTTTATATCAAATTACAAATACGCACTCGTATATATACACTCAAACTCAATCTTGGGTATTACTAACCCTATCTCTACCGAGTCACGCCACAGAGCCAAGGTAATTCTTAACTTAAGCTCTGATACCAACTGTAACGACCCGGATTTTTGAGCGACATTGGTAATCGACATAAACTCGATGTCGATAACCAAAACATCGAAAAATCCAGGTAATTAATGAAAGAAATTTGAGGGTGAGAATAGATAAGATAGAAACTTAGAATAGAAGAAGAAGAAGAACACAACATCAGAGTAACACGAACCTCACAGCGGAACGAATAACATATAATAGATAACATAACTTTGAAATATAACAGTTATGTATACAATAGCACTTATCATAGTACAGCACTTACAACACAGCAGAAATAAACTATAGCTATATGATCATGAAGCCTCCTGCTCCAAGCTCTCCAAGTATATCTGTAAATTCCTGACTACTTGACTGCCCGTACAAAATTGGGCACCCAAGAGTTTAGGGTAAACAAAACAAAATAAACTCCGGGTCAGTCATGGGACTGGTACGAGTAAAACAATTTAAACTGGTTTGAACAAGTAAATAATATCTCATAAGACCACGCCGTATAACGGAACGGGTTTTCCCTTATGAGAATCCAAAATATCTTTATATCAAAAACCTTTTAATATTATAATAATGTCTATCAACCACAGTATATATAATTATCTAGCAGAAACGCTTTCATCTCACGTTCTACATATATAGTATACAATCAAAACCGCAAGCACATATTGGGTAATGGATTTCCAACTATGACAAGGTATGGAACCAGCTTCCGATCAGTGTACTCTAGGAACGATACACTGGGGTTCAACAAGAACATCTTGCAACGCGGCCACACATGACCGACCACTCATTTCGCTTGAGTGTATCGAATGTATATCACCAACGGTTGGTATCAACAACCGTTTCCCGTATATATATGGGACAACATTGATAGATTTAAGAACCAAATGAATATTCTCTAGATACGTGATTATACACCCTACTTCGGTGCGACCGACTTAGCCATGCTGCCTGCCCGATTTCTGTCATTTACCGGATGATGAGGCTAGAAGTTACGCGTTATCATCACATCAGATTCACTTCAAATGTCACATCGTCAGATCCATCGAAAATCACTAATTGACGTCTACAATAGTGCATTATTTGTTAGCTAAAGAAGTTTCCTTCTCCGCTTCCACTCTTGGTACGGTTTAAGAAATCAAGGTACGTGACCTTTCTGGAAATACTCTGTCAGACATTCATTCATACAAGTCATCCTCATTCTCTTAGAATGTCACATCGTCATACCCACCAAATCACAAATTGAATTATCCAAAAATAACACGGGTATACAGCTAAGAGAAACGAATTCCTCCGCCACCAAACGTGAATACGTTTGAACAGATCAACTTACGCGATCCATTGGATATACTCTGTCAGACCTTCGTCCATACAAGTTGTCCTGGGACTGGACAAACCAACGGCACTATTCAGTATGTCCATCTTAGTCACTGTTATCTAAGACTTATACAACAGCCCTTGCACTTTACTCCGTCTTCAATTATCTTTGGCATACATGATTCGCAACGCTTATGCCAATACAGAGTGGTTATTTGGATAATAATCCAACCGGTCTCTCCATATTAACAACGTTAAAATGGTCAAAACTTCGATAGTCTGTGATTCAACTATCAAAGAAAAACAAGTGTGCAAACAACGATATTATTTCTAGATGGAAATTATATCGATCAATCATCAATCATTATTAACTCTTAAATTTATCCTATCATTAATTTATTCTTTTCCCTTATAAATAAACATTCCATTTTCTAATTCATATTTCAATTTCCAAATCTTTGATTTCATTCTGATTCTGATTTGGAAAACATTTCCAAATACTCCTTTATTTGGATTTACATGGATGTTTAAATCCACATCGCTATAGCAACCCAAACCACTATACTCATTAACTAATTCCACTTAACCTCTTTCACTTTCGAACCTTAACCATTTCTAAATTAAAAACGAAGTCAATAAAGCTGGGGTATAATTACCTCTCAAACCTTAATTGAACAACATCCTTAACCTCTAAATAAGATAAGTTCCCCTTCCTAAATCTTTAACACTTACTGACGTAATTCTCTTTCTTTCGAATAACTATATTCGATTAACTCTTTTCACTTAACTCTTGTCGAATAAACTATGTTCGGTAACTTCTCTAACTCTATTCGACTAAACTGTACTCGATTAACTCCTCTAACTCTATTCGAATAAACTGTATTCGATTAACTCCTTTAAAATAACTAGATTTGATAACTCCTTTCTAATAATCAATATTCGATTAACTCACTTTCAAATAACTAGATTTGATAACTCCTTTCGAATAACCAATATTCGATTAACTCACTTTCAAATAACTAGATTTGATAACTCCTTTTGAATAACCAATATTCGACTAACTCATTTTCAAATAACTAGATTTGATAACTCCTTTCGAATAACCAATATTCAATTAACTTACTTTGAATAACCAATATTCGATTAACTTACTTCGAATAACCAATATTCGATTAACTTCTCCAACTCTATTCGAATAAACTATTCGATTAGCTCTTCAAACTCTATTCAAATAAACTATTCGATTACTCCACTTGATTAACTCCATTTGAATAACTCTAACTCTAACTGGTTAACTCTAACTGATTAACTCTTACTGGTTAACTCTAACTGATTAACCCTGACTGGTTAACTCTAACTGATTAAATCTGACTGGTTAACCCAAACTGTTTAACTCTAATTGATAAATTCTAACTGTTTAACTCCAACTGGTTAACTCTAACTGTTTAACCCTAATTGATTAATTCAAACTGTTTAACTCCGACTGGTTAACTCTAACTGTTTAACCCTAATGGATCAACTCTAACTATTTAACTCTAACTCTAACGGTTTATTTAATCTATTATTTCTAAATCTATTCGACTTCTCCTATTCGAATAACTCCTATTTGATAACGTTTATTCATTTATAAAGATTTACTTTTAGTAACGGTTCTTCACTTTATAAATGTTCTCTTTAAAAATGTTACTTCACTTATACAAGTGTTGTGTCATATTCTGTAATAACCCGGAAATTCTGAGCCAGTTTAAAATTTTTATTTTGGCAATTTTAGCGAATTTTGAATATTTAAAATGAATTATTTTAAATAATATCAACGAGAAATTTATTTTGAATATAATTCGAACGTATATATTATATACATCGCCGTTTGAATATAAATATTTATATATAATTATAAATAGAATTGAAAATGGCGCGATAGTTCGATAATTCGATTTCAAACTTCAATTGAATGTACCGGGTGCAAAACAATCCGGATTTTAGTGAAATCAAAAACAATAGGATCTATTTGAGAATATCTTTCCAACGAATCCGACAAATTGAAATTTCATAGCGGGAATCAAAAGATATGTCCAGTTGAAAATTCTGAATAGTCGCTATGGAATTCAGGCCCTTAAAAATGGGAATTTTGCAAACGACCTCGGAATTCGACGAAACCACTTTTGTTGGATCCGCAGTGTTAAATTATTGCTAGATTCCAAATTTCATAATTTTTCGAATCAATATGTGAGCGTGGCAAAGGAAAACGCGTTTGACCAGTTTTAGTTGATTTTAATCGACTGGAAATTGGCCATTTTTCATACGGTCTCAGAATTCGACGAAACTAGTTTTGTTAGGACCATATCGTCGATATGAAGCTAGAAAATATTTTTATGGAATTTTTAGAGTTCGTATGTGACCCCGGTAAATTGAAATGCGCGTTCAAATTCAATATATATAGAGTTACATGTTGATTTTAACGAAAACTGATCGAAACGATCGAATCAGTCTGCGATACATATCCCATTGTGTTCGGAATGGGGGTAAAACGCTAGGGATGACAGTCGGTGGGTCCCGTTTTGAGGTCGGAATTAAAAGCACCCTTTTGGGAATTTAAAAATTAAATTAAATATAAAAATATTCCTCTCCTCCCCTTAATTCCCTCTGCCCCCCTTTTATTTCAACCCGACTTTCAGAAAAAAAAGGAGAAAAGAGAGCGACGCCCCCCCTCGATCGATCACCGTCGCGCCCTGGTGGCGCGACCACCACCAAACCCCCCCATCGATTTGCTCTCTCCTCCCTCCGCTGTTCTTCTCCCCCCTCTCCTATTGAAAACAACGGCCTTCTAATCCCCCACGACGAACAGCAGCCACCACCGCAAGCCCCTCCGACCATGACCCCCTCAGCTCCGGCCTCCATCCACCGCAAACCCCAAATCCGCCAAGCCCAAGACCACCGTCCTCTAATTTTCGACATCACGCGATGTCAACCAGCAGAACTCGCGTGCAAATCAAGGGTAGAGGGGCGTCGAACTCGCCATGGTGGTCAGTTCAAGTGGAACTTCGTATTGCCTGCGCCATGGAACCCTAAGCTTTGAACAAGATGGGTTTTCTCGTAGGCGAACCAGAAGAACTTAGTAGCGGTAATGCTTTTTTATACGTTATTAAGTTTTAATCTGATTTTATTTGTTCTTTAATTCTGATTTTATTTATTTATTTATTTGTATATGAACAATAGAAAAGATTAGATTTTTAAAATAGAAAATATTAGATTTTCAAAATAGAAAAGATTAGATTTTTAAAATAGAAAAGGCGAGATTTTTATATATTGAATAACAAAGTAAAAATTCGATTTTTGTATATTGAATAGCAAATTAAATATTCGATTTTTGTATATTGAATAGCAAAGTAAAAATTCGATTTTTATATATTGAATAGCAAAGTAAAAATTCGATTTTTATATGTTGAATAGCAAAGTAAGAATTCGATTTTTATATATTGAATAGCAAAGTAAAAATTCGATTCTTATATGTTGAATAGCGAAGTAAAATATGATTTTTATATATTAAATAACGAAGTAAAAATGTGATTTTTATATATGTAGTGGCTACGGGCAATGAAAGTGACAAAAAGGCAGGAACGATAAGATTTCTACATAAGAAGAGTTGTGGCATTGGAATAGCTATTGGTGATAACTTCTCACTCTAATTTTCTTTTTCTAGTTAAAAATATATACTAGGATGCAGACGGTGTTTAGTAGCACCCGACACTATCGTCCACAGACCATGGACTTGTTTGTTTGGTTGTGCAGTTGGTTAGATTATTTGATTTGAATTAGATTGGTTGGTGAAATGGAATGGATTTGTTTGATATGTGAATGGCGTGGGCCATTATTAGACCGGGGATAAGGCTAGGCCTCGTCCCATTTCTAGTATCGTGTCGTTATGCCACCGAAATTTTCTAAAATAAGTTAGAAAAATTAAGATATCGTTTTATTTAATAAATGAACCAAATAGAATATTTTATCGTTAAAAATATAATTTTTAACGTGAATATGAATATAGTGAATAGGAATAAATAAATATTCATTTACAAACTGGACGGTTTGTTTATGTACACCTATTTGAAGGACATTGAATGGGACGATAAATTTTACACATCGCCCAACTACACAAATAAAAATCTGTGTTTGTTGATTTGAAACCCCACACGGGTATTGGGATAATATACGGCATACACTAATCCCAATAATTAGTTGTATGTCGATCGATGGATCGACAGGCTGTTATAAGCGTTAGATATCTATATTTGATGCTTATACAGTGTAGTACACTTTGGATGATGGTTGATTATTTATAGTTGCTATTATATACATGTGTTGTATGGAATCCGTATAATTAACTTTATATGGTAATTGATTGGGCCTCATTCCAATTTAGAAGATAAAGAATATTATAAAATAAAGGTTCATGTGTTGATTGTACTCATTCATTGAGATTAGTCATGTGTTGAACAGAATATTTTAACAATAAAATTTACATCTTTATCATATATAAAATTAGAAACTAACTAGAAAATAGATAAGATGAGTGGTCTCCTGGATATTAATCTGATGTTGGTTTCGGCCTTCGGGGTTAATATTCAGGGAATCGTTCTCTTACTAATTTACGGTTGGAGTCTGATTTAATATCAAACGATAAATACCTTAATTTTCATAAAATATATTAAATAACAAAAATAGTCACACGTGGACAGTACTCATTCGTTGAGAATAGTTGTGTGTGGACAAAAATATAGATACACATATTGAATAGAATAAATATTCATTTGTTGAATAGAATAACGAATTTATTGAAATATATAAAGCCGTGTTGATTAGAGATGCGCTATTTTGACGCGAACGATATTTATATCGATCATATTCAAATCGAATTTGATTTGAATAGAAAACGAATTTGATTTAATTAGAAAACGAATTGAATTTGAATTGAATAGAAAACAAATTTGAATTGAATAGAAAACTAATTGAATTTGATTTGAATAGAAAACGAATTGAATTTGATTTGAATAGAAAACGAATTTGATTTAATTGGATAGGAAAACGAATTTGATTTGAATTGAATAGAAAACGAATTTGAATTGAATAGAAAAGAAAACAAATTCGAATCGAATTGAATTGAATTGAAAAGGAAACGAATTCGAATCGAATTAAAATCGATTTGAATTGAAATCAAATAGAAATGAAAGTAAAAAGGATTTATAATAGAAAATTCAATTTTGATTTGAATTTGAAATAAAGGTTGAAATTATTTTTGTAACGAATTCAAAACTATTTATAAAATTCGTTTTAAATAGAAATCGACGAAATATATATTATATATATTATATATATATATATATAATATAATGGCCTGAATAGAACGCGCCGCGCCGCGGCAGTTCCCGAATTTCGACCATTGACTTCGAACGGACATTACGGAAGATCCGACCGTCGGATTCTCCGAAATCCGGAACCGTTGGGTTCGTATCGAAAAGAGCTTTCTAACGAATATTAGAAATTTGAAATCTAACGGTTGGATTTGGAGATACGTCCAAATCAAATTCAAAAAATGTTTCTGTAAGTGCAGTTCGATGGTCATTGATGGAAATTGACTGTACGGGCCTTGATAAAATTATTAAAAATAGTAGTAATTTGTGTTGAATCATAAGAAATGATTTGGGAAAAATTAGGATGAAAAAATCCATATTTGAAAAGAGAAAAATAAATTTTTATCGAAATGAACTAGTTTTGAACTAAAATTGAACCCGTTTATTTTTAAATTAATAAATTGGATTTGAAACGGGTTTTAAATAGAATTGATTTGTGGGTTTATCATGAACAGTGTATTAAACAACACTTGTTCTTTAACTCGATAATAAATAGAATGTGATTTGGGTTTATCGTGAATTTTGTTTTAAATAACAGTAGTTCTTTAACCCAGCAAAAGGAGTTTTTAATGAATCTGCAATTAGATTGAAATGTGAATTGATAATTTAAATTATCAAATTTGGAAAGTGAGCGAGATAAGGAGTATCACCAGTTTTGCTCCAAAGCGATAGTTAAATCTTTAATTAGATTTGAACGTGAAATGGTAATTAATTTTACCGATAACACTATGGTGTTAGATATGGAGTATTACCAGTTTTGCTCCATGAATAAATTGGTTGGGATTGGGAAATAAAATAAATAATTACTCCAGTATGGTTCGCTAATCTCGACTAGTTTGGAAAACCATAATTTGGTTTGAAATGACATCTAAAGGAAGATTAAAGGATAAATTTTAAAGAATTTATCTTGGATAAAATTAATGGGAACCTTTTCCTAAGAATATGAAATTTAGAAACTAGCTGTAGGTTAGTTAAGAAGGATGGTTTCCTGGATATTGATCTGATGTTGGTTTCGGCTGATTGGGCTGCACACCCAAGATGAGGGAATCGGTTAGTGGTCGTCCAGACGTACTTGGAGATCGATGGGTATGCGAGGAAAGTGCCTCCGGTTTCGTTCAGGCCCAGAACGAACTTGTAAATGGATTGTGTGTCTGACATTGGATTTTATTCTGTGTTGATTGATTTCTGTTAAATATATATCTGTTTGGCGGCGGAGAATTTATTCTCTTGCTTAACCCCTTCTCTGAGACGTACGAGCTTAGAGGTTATATATCAATAGATATCAATCGCATGGCATGAATTGCCTGTGTGGCACGCTGAGTTGCATAGATCAAGGCTTCTGTTGAAAAGCAAAGTCTTCAGGTTGATGATCAAAGCACGACCTACGTGGCATAGCTTTGTGTTTAGCGTGGATTCGCGAGCCTCACACCTCGGTATGAGTTAAAAAGGGGATACAGACCGTTGGTAGAACACGATGTTTCTTTCTAGCTTTGGTGGTGTCTGTGACTTACCAGCCCTGACATTTATATACTTTTCACCTTTGGGGTTGTTGGAATGAGGCGCCTCGATATTAGGTCTGTAAGGACCTTGAAACGTGTGTTCAGGAATTGCCAATCCTCAAAAGTAAGAGAGGACCGGCCCAACCGATCCAAGGGTTGCCCAGAGTGTGTAGTCCTGAGACATTTGCTAGAGTGTCTCGAAGCGGAGAGGATCTTGCCCCTTCCTCGACTCATGATGGAAATCCAATTTCCAATACGAGATATTTCGGCTTTATTTGTAGAGCCTAGTATGGCGACATAGTAGCATGGGATGCTATGCCGTCTATGATTGATATTTATGATTGAAATTGTTTTGACACTATACACTTATTATAGTATCAAATGATTTGTTTTTAAACGTACCAAGCATGTTTGGCTGTTATAAGGTAAAACCCTATCCTCCGGCTTGCGTTGCATTGTGTGATGGGACCTGGGTCTTATAATAGCTTCATTTTTCGAAAAAGCTTTGCGCTGTTTATTCTATGCACTGGTATTCTTGGGAGGAAACCCGTTCCGTGTTATACGGCGTGGTCCCTTGAATTACTCTTTTTTTAAGTAAAGTTTTAAATAACTGTTTTAGTTCTCACACCAGTCACATGACTCACCTGGAGTTTATTGTTTTAACCTAAACTCTGGGTGCCCCTATTTTCTATAAGGGCAGCTAGTAGTTTTGGTTTTGCAGATTTATATTCACATGATCCTGGTTTACAGCTGGAATGATATCCGGAAAGCTCTGTATCCGTATATCACCTTCAGTTGTGCTTTGTATTATTTTCTACTGCTATGTAATTTATTGTAATCTCTGATATTTATCGAATGTAATTTATTCAGTTATACTCTGTATATTCTTGTATCTGATGGTATTATTGTAATAACAATGAAATGTTCTTCCGTCTGCGTTCATTTGTGTGTTGTTCTCAAAGTATCCACTCTTTCCTTCACGGGGAAGTAACGGGTTCTCACAGTGGTATCAGAGCTTTGGTTTGCAGAGCTCGAGAACAAGACACATTAGAACCATACGAAAGAATTCATCAGATGTTGGATTAGTAATATCCAATTAGAATGACTCGTTAGAGATAGGATCAGTAGTATCCTAGAACGAGTGTGAAGAGTATTTTTTCAAATGAAAACAATTTTGTTTTAAAATTTAAATCGTTTTATACGTATTTGAATATTTATTTATGTTGAATTTGGACAATCGAGTATATAAAGATTTCGCGTATACGCGTCATGAACGTATATTCGAAGTTTTAATATACTGGATAGATATAGAATCACACTCTAGTCGCCCAGAGATGATGTTGATAATGACCATGGCATCATCAATATTTGTGTTCATGTTTCGAAGGTGTGGTTTCTATATAATTCCATTATAATGGTGTGAGAACCAAAATATAACTAGATAGAATACATTGTTGTGAATTGGCATCAAAACATGATTTTCTGTATATGTATCAAAATTATGAATTTGAAACTCTAATTCACTAATTGATTGATGTTTGATAATTTTGAACCATTATGCCTAATTGAATCAAATATTGAATTGTATTGAAAATTGGTCGCATTTTCTTGCATATACATATACTTACATTGAACAGGTCATAGCAAAGAGGCTAGAGCAGAGAATAAAATTTGTTTGCCCAACAAATAGGTACATGTTTACTATAATTTACTGATTTTGTTTGGGTGATGATGATTTTATGAGCCGATTGGCTAGCCGCTTGGCTTTTTCTTTTTCTTTTTGAGATCAGAAGCCCTATATGGCAATTTCGGGATTTTCCCGTGGCTCCCGGTGCAGGGGAGGTTATGGCGAAATTTTTCGAAAATTTAGGGTGTTAGCCAAATTTTTGAAAATTTGAAAATTCTCAAAAACTGAAAAGTTGGAGAATGGAAGCCAGATCGAACGTAGAGTTGATTAATCAAACCACTTTCGACTTTGTTCCTTTTCGGGGATGAAAAGTTTAAGTGGGGGAGATTGTAATAACCCGGAAATTCTGAGCCAGTTTAAATTTTTTATTTTGGCAATTTTAGCGAATTTTGAATATTTAAAATGAATTATTTTAAATAATATCGACGAGAAATTTATTTTGAATATAATTCGAATGTATATATTATATACGTCGTCGTTGATATATATATAATTATAAATAGAATTGAAAATGGCACGGTAGTTCGATAATTCGATTTCAAACTTAAATTGAATGTACCGGGTGCAAAACAATCCGGATTTTAGTGAAACCAAAAACAATAGGATCTATTTGAGAATATCTTTCCAACGAATCCGACAAATTAAAATTTCATAGCGGGAATCAAAAGATATGCCCGGTTGAAAATTCTGAATAGTCGCTATGGAATTCAGGCCCTTAAAAATGGGAATTTTGCAAACGACCTCGGATTTCGACGAAACTACTTTTGTTGGAACCGCAGTGCTAAATTATTGCTAGATTCCAAATTTCATAATTTTTCGAATCAATATGTGAGCGTGGCAAAGGAAAACGCGTTTGACCAGTTTCAGTTGATTTTAATCGACTGGAAATTGGCCATTTTTCATACGGTCTCAGGATTCGACAAAACTAGTTTTGTTAGGACCGTATCGTCGATACGAAGCTAGAAAATATTTTTATGGAATTTTTAGAGTTCGTATGTGACCCCGGTAAATTGAAATGCGCGTTCAAATTCAATATATAGATTTACATGTTGATTTTGGCAAAAACTGATCGAAACGATCGAATCAGTCTACGATACATATCCCATTGTGTTCGGAATGGGGGTAAAACGCTAGGGACGACAGTCGGTGGGTCCCGTTTCGAGGTCGGAATTAAAAGTACCCTTTTGGGAATTTAAAAATTAAATTAAATATAAAAATAAAAATATTCGTTTCCTTCCCTTAATTCCCTCTGGCCCCCCCTTTTATTTCAAATTGACTTTCAGAAAAATGGAGAAAAGAGAGCGACGAGGGGGGGGGGGGAGCCGCCGCCACATCGCCCCCCCTCGATCGATCACCGTCGCGCCCTGGTGGCGCGACCACCACGAAACCCCCCCATCGATCTGCTCTCTCCTCCCTCCGCCGTTCTTCGCCCCCCTCTCCTATTGAAAACAACGGCCTTCTAATCCCCCACGACGAACAACAACCACCACCGCAAGCCCCTCCGACCACGACCCCCTCAGCTCCGGCCTCCATCTACCGAAAACCCCAAATCCGCCAAGCCCAAGACCACCGTCATCTAATTTCCGACATCACGCGATGTCAACCAGCAGAACTCGCGTGCAAATCAAGGGCAGGGGGGCGTCGAACTCGCCATGGTGGTCAGTTCAAGGGGAGCTTCATATTGCCTATGCCATGGAACCCTAAGCTTTGAACAAGATGGGTTTTCTCGTAGGCGAACCAGAAGAACTTAGTAGCGGTAATGTTTTTTTTATACGTTATTAAGTTTTAATCTGATTTTATTTGTTCTTTAATTCTGATTTTATTTATTTATTTATTTGTATATGAACAATAGAAAGATTAGATTTTTAAAATAGAAAAGATTAGATTTTTAAAATAGAAAAGATTAGATTTTCAAAATAGAAAAGATTAGATTTTTAACATAGAAAAGGCGAGATTTTTATATATTGAATAACAAAGTAAAAATTCGATTTTTGTATATTGAATAGCAAAGTAAAAATTCGATTTTTGTATATTGAATAGCAAAGTACAAATTCGATTTTTATATATTGAATAGCAAAGTAAAAATTCGATTTTTATATGTTGAATAGCAAAGTAAGAATTCGATTTTTATATATTGAATAGCAAAGTAAAAATTCAATTTTTATATGTTGAATAGCGAAGTAAAATATGATTTTTTATATATTGAATAACGAAGTAAAAAATGTGATTTTTATATATGTAGTGGCTACGGGCAACGAAAGTGACAAAATGGCGGGAACGACAAGATTTCTACCTAAGAAGAGTCGTGGTGTTGGAATAGCTATTGGTGAGAACTTCTCACTCTAATTTTCTTTTTCTAGTTAAAAATATATACTAGGATGCAGACGGTGTTTAGTAGCACCCGACACTATCGTCCACAGACCATGGACTTGTTTGTTTGGTTGTGTAGTTGGTTGGATTATTTGATTTGGTTGGTGAAATGGAATGAATTTGATTGATATGTGAATGGCGTGGGCCATTATTAGACCGGGGATAAGGCTAGGCCTCGTCCCGTTTCTAATATCGTGTCGTTATGCCACCGAATTTTTCTAAAATAAGTTAGAAAAGTAAGGATATCATTTTATTTAATAAATGAACCGAATAGAATATTTTATCATTAAAAATATAATTTTTAACGTGAATATGAATATAGTGAATAGGAATAAATAAATATTCATTTACAAACCAGACGGTTTTTTATGTACACCTATTTGAAGGACATTGAATGGGACGATAAATTTTACACATCGCCCAACTACACAAATAAAAATATGTGTTTGTTGATTTGAAACCCCACACGAGTATTGGGATAATATACGGCATACACTTATCCCAATAATTAGTTGTATGTCGATCGATGGATCGACATGCTGTTATAAGCGTTAGATATCTATATTTGATGATTATACAGTGTAGTACACTTTGGATGATGGTTGATTATTTATAGTTGCTATTATATACATGTGTTGTATGGAATCCGTATAATTAACTTTATATGGTAATTGATTGGGCCTCATTCCAATTTAGAAGATAAAGCATATTATAAAATAAAGGTTCATGTGTTGACTGTACTAATTCGTTGAGATTAGTCATGTGTTGAACAGAATATTTTAACAATAAAATTTACATCTTTATCATATATAAAATTAGAAACTAACTCGAAAATAGATAAGATGAGTGGTCTCCTGGATATTAATCTTATGTTGGTTTCGGCCTTCGGGGTTAATATTCAGGGAATCGTTCTCTTACTAATTTACGGTTGGAGTCTGATTTAATATCAAACGATAGATACCTTAATTTTCATAAAATATCTTATAACAAAAATAGTCACACGTGGACAGTACTCATTCGTTGAGATTAGTCGTGTGTTGACAAAAATATAGATTCACATATTGAATAGGATAAATATTCATTTGTTGAATAGAATAACGAATTTATTGAAATATATAAAGCCGTGTTGATTAGAGATGCGCTATTTTGACGCGAACGATATTTATATCGATCATATTCGAATCGAATTTGATTTGAATAGAAAACGAATTTGATTTAATTAGAAAACGAATTGAATTTGAATTGAACAGAAAACGAATTTGAATTGAATAGAAAACGAATTGAGTTTGATTTGAATAGAAAACGAATTGAATTTGATTTGAATAGAAAACGAATTTGATTTGAATTGGATAGGAAAACGAATTTGATTTAAATTGAATAGAAAACGAATTTGAATTGAATTGGAAAGAAAACAAATTCGAATCGAATTGAATTGAAAAGGAAACGAATTCGAATCGAATTAAAATCGATTTGAATTGAAATCAAATAGAAAAGAAAGTAAAAAGGATTTATAATAGAAAATTCAATTTTGTTTTGAATTTGAAATAAAGGTTGAAATTGTTTTTGAAACGAATTCAAAACTATTTACAAAATTCGTTTTAAATAGAAATCGACGAAATATATATTATATATATAATATAATGGCCTGAATAGAACGCGCCGCATAGCGGCAGTTCGCGAATTTCGACCTTTGACTTCGAACGGACATTACGGGAGATCCAACCGTCGTATTCTCCTAAAACCGGAACCGTTGGGTTCGTATCGAAAAGAGCTTTCTAACGAATATTAGAAATTTGAAATCTAACGGTTGGATTTGTAGATACGTCTAAATCAAATTTGAAAAAGGTCGCTGTAAGTGCAGTTCGATGGCCATTGATGGAAATCGACTGTACAGGCCTTGATAAAATTATTAAAAATAGTAGTAATTTGTGTAAAATCATAAGAAATGATTTGGGAAAAATTGGGATGAAAAACTCCATATTTGAAAAGAGAAAAATAGATTTTTATCGAAATGAACTAGTTTTGAACTAAAATTAAACCCGTTTATTTTTAAATAAATAAGTTGGATTTGAAACGGGTTTTAAATAGAATTGATTTGTGGGTTTATCGTGAACAGTGTATTAAACAACACTTGTTCTTTAACCCGATAATAAATAGAATGTGATTTGGGTTTATCGTGAACTGTGTTTTAAATAACACTAGTTCTTTAACCCAGCAAAAGGAGTTTTTAATGAATCTGCAATTAGATTGAAATGTGAATTGATAATTTAAATTATCAAATTTGGAAAGTGAGCGAGATAAGGAGTATCACCAGTTTTGCTCCAAAGCGATAGTTAAATCTTTAATTAGATTTGAACGTGAAATGGTAATTAATTTTACCGATAACACCATGGTGTTAGATATGGAGTATTACCAGTTTTGCTTCATGGGATGAATAGGTTGGGATTGGGAAATAAAATAAATAATTACTCCGGTGTGGTTCGCTAATCTCAACTAGTTTGGAAAACCATAATTTGGTTTGAAATGACATCTAAAGGAAGATTAAAGGATAAATTTTAAAGAATTTATCTTGGATAAAATTAATGGGAATCTTTCCCTAAGAATATGAAATTTAGAAACTAGCTGTAGGTTAGTTAAGAAGGATGGTTTCCTGGATATTGATCTGATGTTGGTTTCGGCCTTTGGGGTTAATGTTTGGGGAATTGTTCTCTTGCTAATTTACGGTTAGTGGCTGCTGAACTGGAATGAGGCGTAAGTTGTGTTTGTGTAACATTTGTTTTTAATATACGCGGGTTGTCCGGAAAGTCCGGGTTTATACCCATTCTGAATAACCGATTCGACGATATGTCGAAGATGAAGACGGTGGTTGAAGACCGGAAGTCTTCACATCGTTTGTGTGATTACTGATGATCTTGATTGGGCTGTACACCCAAGATGAGGGAATCAGTTAGTGGTCGTCCAGACGTACTTGGAGATCGATGGGTATGTGAGGAAAGTGCCTCCGGTTTCGTTCAGACCTAGAACGAACTTGTAAATGGATTGTGTGTCTGACATTGGATTTTATTCGGTGTTGATTGATTTCTGTTAAATATATATCTGTTTGGCGGCGGAGAATTTATTCTCTTGCTTAACGCCCTTCTCTGAGACGTACGAGCTTAGAAGTTATATATCGATAGATATCAATCGCATGGCATGAATTGCCTGTATGGCACGCTGAGTTGCATAGATCAAGGCCTCTGTTGAAAAGCAAAGTCTTGAGGTTGATGATCAAAGCACGGCCTACATGGCATAGCTTTGTGTTTAGCGTGGATTCGCGAGCCTCACACCTCGGTATGAGTTAAAAAGGGAATACAGACCGTTAGGAGAACACGACGTTTCTTTCTAGCTTTGGTGGTTTCAGTGACTTACCAGCCCTGACATTTATATACTTTTCACCTTTGTGGTTGTTGGAATGAGGCGCCTCGATATTAGGTCTGTAAGGACCGGGAAACGTGTGTTCAGGAATTGCCAATCCTCAAACGTAAGAGAGGACCGACCCAACCGATCCAAGGGTTGCCCAAAGTGTGTAGTCCTGAGACATTTGCTAGAGTGTCTCGAAGCGGAGAGGATCTTGCCCCTTGCCTCGACTCATGACGGAAATCCAATTTCCAATACGAGATATTTCAGCTTTATTTGTAGAGCCTAGTATGGCGACATAGTAGCATGGGATGCTATGCCGTCTATGATTGATATTTATGATTGAAATTGTTTTGACACTATAAACTTATTATAGTATCAAATGATTTGTTTTTAAACGTACCAAGCATGTTTGGCTGTTATAAGGTAAAACCCTATCTTCCGGCTTGCGTTGCATTGTGTGATGGGACCTGGGTCTTATAATAGCTTCATTTTTCGAAAAAGCATTGCGCTGTTTATTCTATGCACTGGTATTCTTGGGAGGAAACCCATTCCGTGTTATACGGCGTGGTCCCTTGAATTACTCTCTTTTTTAGTAAAGTTTTAAATAACTGTTTTAGTTCTCACACTAGTCACATGACTGACCTGGAGTTTATTGTTTTAACCTAAACTCTGGGTGCCCCTATTTTCTACACGGGCAGCTAGTAGTTTTGGTTTTGCAGATTTATATTCACAGGATCCTGGTTTACAGCTGGAATGATATCCGGAAAGCTCTGTATCTGTATATCACCTTCAGTTGTGCTTTGTATTATTTTCCGCTGCTATGTAATTTATTGTAATCTCTGATATTTATCGAATGTAATTTATTCAGTTATACTCTGTATATTCTTGTATCTGATGGAATTGTTGTAATAGCAATGAAATGTTCTTCCGTCTGCGTTCATTTGTGTGTTGTTCTCAAAGTATCCGCTCTTTCCTTCACGGGGAAGTAACGGGTTCTCACATATTCTGTTTAAAACTATCGGTGTTAAAACCAATATCTCTTCTCTATTTAAGTTCAGACTTATATATTCCATTTATCGAATGATAAATATTCATTTAATTTATAAACTGTTATTTATAAATTAAACCTTTCCTATTTATCTGTTAAAACAGATATCCATTTTCTAAACATTTCTTTGATTCAGTTCTACTTATTCATCAAATAAATATTCCTTGATTTAATCCTATTTATTTATCAAATAAATATTTATTTATCAAATAAATATTTATTTATAACATTTTATTTATTTATCAAATAAATATCTCCATTTATTTCTATTTATTTAACAAATAAATATCTCCTTTAATCTTTTCTATTTATTTTCTAAATAGATAAACCCTTTATACCTTTATTTATTTCCTAAAAAAATAAATCCTTTTACTTTTATTTATTCCCTAAATAAATAAATTCTTTTAACTCTTTATTTATGTTTTACCAATATATTCCTTTATATTTGCTTTCAAATATATTTCCTTTATATTTGATTTCAAATATATTTCTTTATATTTGATTTCAAATATATCTCCTTTATATTTGATTAACAAATAAATTCCTTCTATATTTGATTAACAAATAAATTCCTTTATATTTGATTAACAAATAAATTCCCTCTATATTTGATTAACAAATATAATTCCTTTATATTTGATTAACAAATATAATTCCTTATATGTGATTAACAAATATAATTCCTTTATATTTGATTAACAAATATAATTCCTTTATTCAAAATCCTTTTTCATTTATAATATAAAATCCATTGATTTTATATAAATAAATTATTTTCAAAATATACTTTTGAAAATCTCCTTTTCTACATTCTGGTATTTCTTATGGTATTTATCACACCATATAACAACGGTAAATATCGTTCAAACACACATGATCAATGTCAGATTATATATCACATTATATCACAATATATAAATCACAGTAAAATAAATATTGAGGAATTCAATTGGATTCCTCCAACCTGTTTCCCTGCATCATAGATATTAGATAATAATATTAACATCGATTTCACTTCGATATGAAATATTCTGATGGCCGAATCAACATATAAATATTTGAAAGGTATATATATATAATTTCCACTAACTGACTAGCAATTCAATCAAATAGACAATTTTTAACCGTTATAAGAATACATTGTAAAAATAGAAATGATCAGAGTTGGTGAGTTTTACTCACATTGGACAATCATCGTCCAAGAACGATAATTGTCGCTTGGTTCAGACGGATAATTTATTTCGCTATAAATTGTGACGGACTCCAACCGACTCGCAGTCAGTTCCATTGTGTAGTGTCCGTCCATACGATCCTGTCGGATCTTGTTTCGTCTGATTTCGTTTACATATGAATTAGATATGCAATTTAGAAGTTGTATACAATTTTGAATAAAAATTAACTTGATTATTTTCGAACTGGGACTCACCCAATTGCCTCACCAGCCCATATACTCATTCAAATGCCCAGACCCGAAACTCTTTCTTCCCCGACCAGTGAAAAATCCATTTGCTCCCGTTGAACGCACCATCCCCGATCTTTGACTCCCCATTACTGCTCCATCTCTTCATTAAAACCCAAACCTTTCACCAAAATCCCTCTTATCAAACCCTCCTCCTCGCCATGCCAAGTAGATGGGACTCGCACCCCTTTCCCTGAATGCGGCGACAGTATTACGCGGATAGAACTGGAGCAGCATCGACACTTTTAGGAATCGAATACCACAATTTCCTGCCCACTCACTCCATTCGAATCGATAATACCAAATATAAACTTGAAATCACAAATCAATGCCTCACCCTCCTTGGATTCTTAACCCTAGAAGAAGTCTCCTTCACTGTAAAATATCGCATACGAGAAAACTGATGTCGAACTCGTTGAAACACATAACAGTTTGAAGAGTATGGTTTAATGAATCCAAAAATGTATCTATAATGATTTATAGATTTATTTTGAATCTCCTTTGATTTTTATAAACCCTCACGAATGTTTTTCTCAAGAAAGAATGTGGCGGCGGCATAATTTGCTGAAGTGAATTAGGTTTAGATGAGGTATGTGTTGTATTTATAGGGTAAACAAATATCTAGATATTTTATAGAAGGAATATTCCCGGTATATTATTTTTTTTAAATTAGTTTTCTCCTTCTAAAAATCCGTGTGATCACACACGATACCCAAAAATCACGAAACTGGACATGTAGCTAGAGCTCGACATTACTGTCCCAACGAAACCAGTTTCGTCGAATTCCGACTCCATATGATCACACAGCGTATTTTTAACCGTCGAAATACTGAATGTTTCTCACTCTAAATTCCATACGACCACACAGTGACTCTAAAAATCACGAAACTAGAAATCTAACAACTATTTGACATTGCGGATCTAACAAAATTAGTTTCATCGAAGTCCGACTTCGTTTGCAAAAGTGGCTATTTTTAAAGCTCTGAATGACCCATTTAAATATATAAATATATTTAAATATTATTAAATTAAATATAAATAAATTTATATTATCGTATATCTTCACATATGATATCGTACAGCTCCAGAATATCATATCAGAATTTACAGCATGATATTTCAGATTATCTCGGTATTCAGTTTATACTGGAAAATCTATTTATAACGTATATAAAGCGTTGCAAATTATAAAGGAATTCTACATCGACTTTTATGAAATTTAATTTGGATATAAATCACAATCTACACGACGAAATCTCGATTTTTCTCTTCCACTAGAAAGATATACTCCACCAGCTCCACACGTTTCTTGTTTCACAGAATTCCGGCTTAAAACGAATCCTGTACATTCAGTTGAAGTTCAAATCGCCAATTTACGAACTGCAGCGCCATTTCAAGCTCGATTTTAATTATATTATAATTCTACGTTTCAAACTGATGTCGATTGGATATATTTGTCAATATAATTCAACTCTAAGCTGAATTAAATCTAAGGGACGACCCCGTTCACAGAGTATTGTGATTTCCAATATTTTTGATTATTTCTGAATTAAATATATTATTTAATTATTTATTTTAATTAAATATTCACTATAATTTAATTAACGACAATTTAATTCCCTAAATATAATTAAATAAATTAATTATAATACCTCTGACAGTGTGGGTCATTACACGATGTATGACTTATATAAGCGTTGTACACCTCATGTATAAGCGTTGTATAGGTTGTACGTTCGATGTATAAGTTATATATGCGTTGTAAAAATTATATATGTGTTGAAATAGAAGTGAAATGCTTATATAAATATATATACATATATGTATATACGCCCCTTGTCCACAAACCATGGACGATATTTATTGGTTCTGATTGGTGTTAAATTTGGTTGATTACGAATGGATGATTATAATTGTTTGTGGTTGAAAAATACCCGTTTGTGGTTGAGAATTATTTGGTTGAAACCATATAGGATTAGTTTGTGGAAATAAGAAATATATACATGCCGACTGCGTGCGAACTAGATGCATGATTCCCATTGTCAAAAGCTGCGAGGCTTTAAGGTAGAGCGAGGAGCCGTACTAGGGACGACCCCAGTTTTAACTACCCTGCCGTTATGCTACCAAAATTTTGAATAATATTCATGTGTTAGAATTATTTTCATGTGTTGAATGGTATTCGTGTTTTTAATATAAAAATCACCTTTTTATCTATATATATAAACTATAGAAAACCTTCATGTGTTGAATAGAAATTCATTCGTTGAATGAAAATTCGTGTGTTGAATGGTATTCGTGTTTTGAAATAAATTGTTTTATAATAAAAATCATATTTTTATCACCTATATGAACTATATAAAATAGCCGTGTTTTGAAAGAAATTGTTTTATAATAAAAATCATATTTTTACCATCTATATGAACTATATAAAATAGTCGTGTTTTGAAATAAATTGTTTAACAATAAAAATTATATTTTTATTATATACATGAATTGTTAAAAATAGTGAAGTGTTGAAATAGAAGTTAGTTTGATAAAAAATATCATTTTTATCAATGGTATGTAATGAATATGGTTTGGAAATTGAAGAATCTATTATATTTATATAAATATAATTAAAATAAATCAAATAACGAAGCTGTAACATATACATTCTTCCTGAATCAGTAGGCCGCCTGATTTTGCATTAGATAAGTACATATACACACATATACTTCGCATATGATCATGAAGCATTAGAAGTCTTTTAAGGACAATGGATGCTCGTGTTTGATGGATGAGTAGATGGATGTTTGGATGTTAGGATATATATTCTTCCTGAACTTGAAGATTTCGGGGACGAAATCCTTTTAAGTGGGGGAAAATGTAACACCCCGTGTATTCTATAACAGTGAAATTCACAAATTAAAGTATAATTAATTTCAAATCAAAGAATTGAGGGAAACGGGATACGCCATTGCGTTCGTCTCGGAATTCTGCTTAAGATAGAGTCCGAGTTTGCATAAAACGGACTCCGTATGAAGAAGATATGGCCTCCGGAAGTTTCAGAATTCAGTTTAAAATTCAAAACAGATGAAAACAGCTCAGAAAAACAAATTTAAAATTCAAAATCGGGCCCAATTGGCCAGGGCGGGAAAATTCCCGCCCAAGGCACCCAGGTCGACTTGGCAGTCGACCTGGGGCTAGCCAGGTCGACTAGGCAGTCGACCTGGGTCACCCGTGTCGACTGCCAAGTTGACATGGTGTCGACTGGGGTGTCGACCTGGCCCCTGAGCCAGGTCGAACCCAGCCCACCCTGGCTGGCCTGGTCTGTGTTTGCTCGATTTTCCGAGCCTTGCCTTGTCACTAGGGCTAGGTGTCAGCTCCTGGTTGGTCTCTCCTTTGAACGAACGGCTACTATTAAACCAAGCTCCATTGACGGTCCGAATCAACTCTAAAACACTATAAAAAGAACCTAAGACCTGGCCTAAATCTTACTATTTCATTTTAGCCTTAGGCCGCCGCCATTAAACCTAGTGCTCTAAATTAAAAATACAAAGAACAAAATTGTAGAAGACGAAGGACGATTCTTGAAGGCTACAACTAGAAGCTACAACAACTACGACGCTTTAGACAACGGATTTGGGGCTATTTGATTTGGAATTTTCTATTTTGATTACTTGCTTCATATTGTAAGTTCTATGTCACTTTTTAGGCAAAAACGCTAAAATAACATGGACATGCAATGAATTGAAACCGGATTTATGAACCATTATTAATCCATGTTTATATTGTTTAACTTTGAATCATAATTTGGGAATATTGCTATGTCAACGTTGCAAGTTAAACTTATCATGATTTTGATGTTATTATGAATCACTTGGGCTTAATTGTATGGAAAATTGGACCAATACATGTCCATGGAATCACTATGTTTACTGAAATCTTTATGTAGATTAAATCATTCCTATGATGCTAATTAAACCATGTCTATGATGTTGATGGAACTATGCCTGTGATGTTAATATACCTATCATGTTAATGACAAATTGGGAATTGCTAGGTTATGATGAAAAGTTGGAATCATTATGTTTATAATGCTAGATGAGAATCATTATGTTAAAAATGCTAAATTGGAATCCACTATGCCTATTAGAATTACCATGCCTTTAATGTTTCATGTTTGTAATAAAATTATTATTATGCCCGCAATGATTATTATGCCTATGATGTAAAGTTGAAATCATCATGTTAAACTAAGTTGAAACCATTACTATGCCAAGTTATCATCATGCTGGTATTGAAAACCATGTGATATGTTATAGCCTGTTTATTATGCAAGTGATGTTGGAATTGTTACATATGCCTATCACATGTTTGGTGTTATTCCCCTTTATCTCTTGAATTGTTTATGCTTGTGAATGAAGTACGTTTATATACGTTGGGGATACGATTGGTTAGAATAGGCAAAACTTGAGTTGATTATAATCATAAACCGTGAAATTTGGCATAAGTAGAACATGAAATATGGCACGAAAACTTGACTTGAACATGCCATAACTTGACTTGAAAAACATGCCTTAGTTGGGCACGAAGTTGACATATGAACATGCTATGGAAATAGCACGAATCTGATAAGAACATGGGCATGATTTTAGAAAACAAGAAAGTGGCCAACTCGAGGTTGGGTTGAGTTTGTAGTGTAAATCTGCCCGGAACCGCCCGACAAATCCAGTTGCTACAAACAATAGGATCCAATGTGGGTAGTTGGTCATATCGCGCTTGAAACCCGAGGTTGGGTTGAGTTCGTAGTGTAAACCTGCCCGGAACCGCCCGGCAAATCTAGTGGTTATGAACAATAGGATCCAATGTGAGTGGTTTGGTGCATTAACGAATCAATTAATGACAATTAGGGTTAAGTCATGAACACGAAAAAGACAACTTAACCAACTTGAACACGATTTGTAGGGCTAAGTCATGAACTTGAAACGACAACACTTAGCCAACTTGACATGACACGTAGGCGGGTTAAGTCGCGAATTTAAACGACATACTTAACCCTCTTGACATGACTAGACTGGAAGAGGACTAAGTCACGAATTACATGACTTAATTGGTTAGGCGGGTTAGGTCACGAATTACATGACCTAATCTATTAGGCGAAACCCTTGACACGACCCTTTTCAGCAGTAACCCTCAGATGTATCAAGGTACCCTGGGGCTAGGCCGAGTGGGGCACGATTACTGGGTTGATCGTAAGAGGTGAACGATGACAGTGGGGTACGCCAGTGTAGGTTCGGTGGACTACGGTCATGCACGTATTCCGGGGCAGACACTGGGTATCTGTAGATTTATCTGTGCATCTTGAATCGTGTCAGGGGTTGACACCCTAGGGCTGATACACCCGAAGGTGGACCCAGTACAGGTGACTACATTCGTGATTAGTCGTATGACACAGACACTTGACGAGCTAGAACTTGTAGGGAGCCGATCGGCTAGATAAGCGCTCCGTAGGACCCCGTACATGGGTCAGACCCCATTTCAGAGTCGTTTCACGATATGGTACATGGGATTTATTTAGTGATTAACTCGTGACATGGGCTTAGTATACTAGTACAGTCGACGCACGAATCTTGAACATGTGATGCTTTATTTGTCTTGTCTTAACTTATCATGATCACCTTAGTCTATCTTGTCCACCTTGACACCCTTCTTGAGTTTAGTTCCAGTTCATGCATGACATGTTGTTTTAACCGTTTTTACACTGAAAGTCACTAGGACTTACTCAGTCTTTATGATTGACCCTTTTCCTTTCGCCTCTTTTTCTTTCGTTTCCCCACCAGGTTCACAGGGAGGGAATACCGCAGCTTGGCCAGTTTTCACATCCAGCTTGAAGAGAAAGAATGTATTGCTTGGATCTTTTCCGTTTTGGACTATGGCTTTGGACAACAATTAAGGGACTTTTGCAGTTTATTTATGTTTTCTTTATGCTTCTTTAAATAATGAAATCAAGACAGTTATGATTTTGGAAGTATTGTAAGACAAATTATGACTTGTGAACACGTATTATGTTGAAATAAAAGTTGTTGCTGTTTTTCCGCTGTTCAAAAATATGTGTTCTTATATCTGTCATGTATATCTGTGACTTATACTTACAAACCTCCACCAAAATTAGGGCATTCCCTTTGAGAGTGACCCTAACGGAGGTGGGGTGTTTCACTAGGTATTAGAGCATAGGTTTACCAGATAAGATAAAAAGTTTTGAAAATTTATTTTCAAAAGAAAATTTAAAGAAGCATTCTTAAAAAGATAAAATATTATTTTATTTTAAAAGGCAAAGTCCCCCAAAGCCATAGGTACTATCTTTTATCCTTCGTTTTGAATCTATCCTTTGTGTTTCAGCATGTCCGAAGAACTTAACTTGCCAGAGGGTATACCAATACCTGGTTGGTTAGGCGATTCTTAGAAGCAAGGGCCACTCAGCCAGGTCCTACCGTTCCTCCTCCCCCAGCTGCAGGAAATCATCCAGCTGCAGCAGCACCTCATCCTCCACCCCCTCCGCGGGGAAACACTTTTGCTAAGATATGTAAAGATTTTAAAGATATGGGAGGAAAGGACTTTCATGGAACTGAGTCCTTCGTGGCAGCTAGGAACTGGCTGAAGGAAACCGAGGACCTATTCGTCATCTTTGAGGTAGAAGATAGGCAGAAAGTACAACTGCCAGTATGGCTACTTAAAGGCGAGGCTTCCTACTGGTGGGAAGTCACTAATGCAGAAAGACCAGTGGAATCATGGGAGGACTTTAGGGCTAGATTTGAGGCTAAATTTCTCTCAGAAGCTGAAAGGAGTTTGCAGTTGGATTTTTTTTATTTCTTAAGCAAGGGAATATGACAGTCAAAGAGTATGTTAATCAGTTCGATGAGCTGGCTAGGTTCGGACTGGACCTAGTCAACACCCCGCACAAGAAGGCTCTCCGCTTTGTCAAAGGATTGAATGAGCCATTACACAGTTTGGCCATGACCCATATACCCATGGGAGCTACGTATGAAGGGTTGGTGCAGATGGCATTGCTGAACGAAGAAGACAAGGTCAAGAAGGAGACAAAGGCAGAAAACTCTCAAGGGAAGAAAGAGGTCAAGCCCAAAGATTCTCAGAATAAGAAGGTAGACTCCGAGAAAGGAGGCAAGAACGACAACTCACGTGATAAAAGGAAATGCAATTTCTGTGGTACGGAAGGGCAAATAGCCAAGGATTGTAGAAAGAGGAAGAGAAAGCAAGGTGAATGTTTTCATTGTGGGGAGACTGGACACATCAGCAAAGACTGTCCTAAGAAGTAGACCGGACCTTCTGGGGGTACATCGTTAACTTCTACTAGATTCTTTGTTTTATCTTGTTTCTCTTCTCGATCCTATCTAGAGAACCATAGGCAGAATCTTTTTCGATGTAAACATGTAATTGAAACATGTTATGATTGCGAAATGGTTGCAAGTGGTCGCAAGTGGTTGCTCGTGGATGCATGAATACACATTAGGCACTAGATCGGCTCAGACACATTTTCATGTTGCATATGCATAAATGTATTTATTCGTATATGGTTGAACTTTAATGTGTTGTCATATGGATGTTGCATTTGTATGAATGATTGTGCACTCATGTAGAATCATGAATAGGAGAATTTGCATACATAATGGATTCATGGCACTTACATAATTCGCATTAAGGAGGTCAACTGAATCAGTAGGCCGCTTGATTTTGCATTAGATAAGTACATACACACACACATACTTCACATATGATCATGAAGCATTAGAAGTCTTTTAAGGACAACGGATGCTCGTGTTTGATGGATAAGTAGATGGATGTTTGGATGTTAGGATATACATTCTTCCTAAACTTGAAGATTTCGGGGACGAAATCCTTTTAAGTGGGGGAGAATGTAACACCCCGTGCATTCTATAACAGTGAAATTCACAAATTAAAGTATAATTAATTTCAAATCAAAGAATTGAGGGAAACGGGATACGCCATTGCACTCGTCTCGGAATTCTGCTTAAGATAGAGTCTGAGTTTGCGTAAAACGGACTCCGTATGAAGAAGATATGGCCTCCGGAAGTTTCAGAATTCAGTTTAAAATTCAAAACAGATGAAAACAGCTTAGAAAAACAAATTTAAAATTCAAAATTGGGCCCAATTGGCCAGGGCGGGAAAATTCCCGCCCAAGGCACCCAGGTCGACTTGGCAGTCGACCTGGGGCTAGCCAGGTCGACTTGGCAGTCGACCTGGGGCTAGCCAGGTCGACTGGGCAGTCGACCTGGGTCACCCGTGTCGACTGCCAAGTCGACACGGTGTCGACTGGGGTGTCGACCTGGCCCCTGAGCCAGGTCGAACCTAGCCCACCCTGGCTGGCCTGGTCTGTGTTTGGTCGATTTTCCGAGCCTTGCCTTGTCACTAGGGCTAGGCGTTAGCTCCTGGTTGGTCTCTCCTTTGAACGAACAACTATTATTAAACCAAGCTCCATCGACGGTCCAAATCAACTCAAAAACACTATAAAAAGAACCTAAGACCTAGCCTAAATCATGCTATTTCATTTTAGCCTTAGGCCGCCGCCATTAAACATAGAGCTCTAAATTAAAAATACAAAGAACAAAATTATAGAAGATGAAGGACGATTCTTGAAGGCTACAACTAGAAGCTACAACAACTACGACGCTTTAGACAACGGATTTGGGGCTATTTGATTTGAAATTTTCTATTTTGATTACTTGCTTCATATTGTAAGTTCTATGTCACTTTTTAGGCAAAAACGCTAAAATAACATGGACATGCCATGAATTGAAACCGGATTTAGGAACCATTATTAATCCATGTTTATATTATTTAACTTTGAATCATAATTTGGGAATATTGCTATGTCAACGTTGCAAGTTAAACTTATCATGATTTTGATGTTATTATTAATCACTTGGGCTTAATTGTATGGCAAGTTGGACTAATACATGTCCATGGAATCACTGTGTTTACTGAAATCTTTATGTTGATTAAATCATGCCTATGATGCTAATTAAACCATGTCTATGATGTCGATGGAACTATGCCTGTGATGTAAATATACCTATCATGTTAATGACAAATTGGGAATTGCTTGGTTATGATGAAAAGTTGGAATCATTATGTTTATAATGCTAGATGAGAATCATTATGTTAAAAATGCTAAATTGGAATCCACTATGCCTATTAGAATTACCATGCCTTTAATGTTTCATGTTTGTAATAAAATTATTATTATGCCCGCAATGATTATTATGCCTATGATGTAAAGTTGAAATCATCATGTTAAACTAAGTTGGAACCATTACTATGCCAAGTTATCATCATGCTATTATTGAAAACCATGTGATATGTTATAGCCTGTTTATTATGCAAGTGATGTTGGAATTGTCACATATGCCTATCACATGTTTGGTGTTATTCCCCTTTATCTCTTGAATTGTTTATGCTTGTGAACGAAGTACGTTTATATACATTGGGGATACGATTGGGTAGAATAGGCAAAACTTGAATTGATTATAATCATAAACCGTGAAATTTGGCATAAGTAGAACTTGAAATATGGCATGAAAACTTGACTTGAACATGCCATAACTTGACTTGAAAAACATGCCTTAGTTGGGCACGAAGTTGACATATGAACATGCTATGGAAATAGCACGAATCTGATAAGAACATGGGTATGACTTTAGAAAACAAGAAAGTGGCCAACTCGAGGTTGGGTTGAGTTTGTAGTGTAAATCTGCCCGGAACCGCCCGGCAAATCCAGTTGCTACAAACAATAGGATCCAATGTGGGTAGTTGGTCATATCGTGCTTGAAACCCGAGGTTGGGTTGTGTTCGTAGAGTAAACCTGCCCGGAACCGCCCGGCAAATCCAGTGGTTACGAACAATAGGATCCAATGTGAGTGGTTCGGTGCATTAACGAATCAATTAATGCCAATTAGGGTTAAGTCATGAACACGAAAAAGACAACTTAACCAACTTGAACACGATTTGTAGGGCTAAGTCATGAACTTGAAACGACAACACTTAGCCGACTTGACATGACACGTAGGCGGGTTAAGTCGTGAATTTAAACGACATACTTAACCCTCTTGACATGACTAGACTGGAATAGGATTAAGTCACGAATTACATGACTTAATTGGTTAGGCGGGTTAGGTCACGAATTACATGACCTAATCTGTTAGGCGAAACCCTAGACACGACCCTTTTCAGCAGTAACCCTCTAGATGTATCAAGGTACCCTGAGGCTAGGCCGGGTGGGGCACGATTACTGGGCTGATTGTAAGAGGTGAACGACGGCGGTGGGGTACGCCAGTGTAGGTTCAGTGGACTACGGTCGTGCACGTATTCCGGGGCAGACACTGGGTATCTTCAGATTTATGTATGCATCTTGAATCGTGTCAGGGGTTGACACCCTAGGGCTGATACACCCGAAGGTGGACCCAGCACAGGTGACTACATTCGTGATTAGCCGTATGACACGGACACTTGACGAGCTAGAACTTGTAGGGTGCCGATCGGCTAGATAAGCGCTCCGTAGGACCCCGTACTTGGGTCAGACCCCATTTTAGGGTCGTTTTACGATATTGGGCCGTGGGATTTATTTCGCGATTAACTCGTGACATGGGCTTAGTATACTAGTGCAGTCGATGCACGAATCTTGAACATGTGATGCTTTATTTGTCTTGTCTTAACTTATCATGATCACCTTAGTCTATCTTGTCCACCTTGACACCCTTCTTGAGTTTAGTTCCAGTTCATGCATGACATGTTGTTTTAACCGTTTTTACACTGAAAGTCACTAGGACTTACTCAGTCTTTATGACTGACCCTTTTCCTTTCACCTCTTTTTCTTTCGTTTCCCCCCAGGTTCAAAGGGAGGGAATACTGCAGCTTGACCAGTTTTCATATCCAGATTGAAGAGAAAGAATGTATTGCTTGGATCTTTTCCGTTTTGGACTATGGCTTTGGACAGCAATTAGGGGACTTTTGCAGTTTATTTATGTTTTCTTTATGCTTCTTTAAATAATGAAATCAAGACAGTTATGATTTTGGAATTATTGTAAGACAAATTATGACATGGTTTGTGAACACTTATTATGTTGAAATAAAAGTTGTTGCTGTTTTTCCGCTGTTCAAAAATATGTGTTCTTATATCTGCCTTGTATATCTGTGACTTATACTTACAAACCTCCACCAAAATTAGGGCATTCCCTTTGAGAGTGACCCTAACGGAGGTGGGGTGTTTCACAAGCCGAAGTTCGTGTTTTGAAACCGTGATTTCAAACGATTAGTTCGGGAGATCCGACCATCGAATTTCCCGAAACCAAAACCATTGGGTTCGCTTTGGAATTATCTTTCCAACGACACCAACTTTGCAAAGATCCAACGGTTGGATTGTATGGAATGTCTAATCCAAATCTGAAGAAAAACAGCGCCAGAATCGATTATATTTATATATATATATATATATAAAAATATAATTAAATTAAATCGAATAATGACGCTGCAGTTCGTATTTTGAAATCAAAACTTCAAACGATTGTACCGGGAGATCCGACCGTCGGATTTTCCCAAAACTGGAACCGTTGGATTCATTTTGAAAAGATCTTCCAAATGATATAAATTCTGTGAAGATACAACGGTTATACTTTCAAATATATGTAAATCAAATCTGAAGAAAAACAGCGCCACAGCCGCGTTATGGCCCGAAGCGTCGTTCGAATAAATTGGCTATTTTAAAATAAATAAAAATAGCGATAAATCATTATAAAATATTATAAAAGATATGGATGTGAAATTTAGAAACTAACTGAAGGTTGGCTAAGTCGCATGGTTTCCTGGGTTATGATCTGATGTTGGTTTCGGCCTTCGGGGTTAATATTTGGGAAATCGTTCTCTTTCTGATTTACGGTTAGCGACTAATGAATTGAAATGATACGTATATGTGTTTGTGTTGCACTTGTTTATTATATACGTGAGCTGCTCAGAAAGACCGGGTTTATCCCATTCTGAATAGCTAAATCGACGATAAGAAATCGAAGATGAAGACAGTGGTTGAAGACCGAAAATCTTCCACCCCGTTTGGATGGTAACTGATGTCCTGATTGGGAGGCATCCCGAAATATGGATAATGAGTGGTGATCGTCCAGACGTACGTGGAGATCGATGGGTTTGTGAGGTATATAGTGCCTCCGATTTCGTTCAGACCCAGAACGGACTTGCAAATGGATCGTGTGTCTGACATTGGAATTTGTTCTGTGTGATTGATAGCCATCAGTTGCATGGTGTGAATTGCCTGTGTGGCATGCTAAGATGCAGTGATCAGGGCTTCTGTTGAGAAGCAAAGTCTTGTGGTTGATGATAAAAGCCCGGCGTGTGTGGCAGAGCTTTGTGTATAACATTAATTCGCGAGCCTCACACCTCGGTATGAAGCAGAAACGGGAGAAGGACCTCAGGGAGGGCATGCGTTTCCTTCTAGCTAGAGGTGGTGTCGGTGCTTAAACTGGCTGACATTTACACTATTTTCACCTATGTGGTTGTGGTTGTTGCTGTTGCGAGGCGCCTTGGAGATATCGGTCGATCCGGGACCGATGGTGTCATTCATTGGCTCATTTACGCCCCAAAGGGCGGGGAAACATAGTGTTAAGGCTTAATAATCCACATCGGTGGACCGGCCCTGACGATCCAAGGCTTGCCTGCACGCTTGCCGGAGACATGGGCTAGATTGTCTCGAATTCGGTAAGGACTATCTTTTGCCTTGGTTCATGACGGAAATCCAATTTCCAAATACGTGACTGTGCGGTTTTGATTGTATATATATATGGCGACATGATATATGGTACCCATGCCGTTTATGATTGATATTTATGATTGTGTATGAAATTAGAAACTAACTGTAAACGAGCTAAGATGGATGGTTTCCTGAGTATTGGTCTGATGTTGGTTTCGGCCTTCGGGGTTAATACCTATGGAATCGTTCTCTCACTATTTTACAGTTGGAGTCTGATTATCAAATGATTTGTTTTGCTCGTATCAAGCATATTTTGGCCGATATAAGGTAAAACTCTATCCTCTGGTTTGCGTTGCATTGTATGATGGGACTTGAGTCTTATATTGGCTTCATTTTTATAAAAAGCATTGCGATGTTTAAAATATTTAATTGTTTTAATGCACTGGCAATCCAATGGAGTAAACTCGTTCCGCGAAAGTGGCGTGGTCCTGTGATTTCAATATTATAGAAATGTGTTGAGTAGATTTCTCATACCAGTCCCATGACTGACTCATAGTTTGTTTCACTTGCAAATTTGGGTGCCCCTTTTTCTACACGGGCAGCCTTATGTTCAGGTTATTAGCAGGCTCTTTCTGGATAGCTGGAGCTGAAGGTGGATTCTATCATTTATCTCTTTTTATGCTGTTCAGCTCCTATTGTACATATTATGTTTGTTTTCCACTGTAGACATTTATGTATAGCTGAACTGTATCTGTACTAAGTATGATCCTGTATACTATGTAACTCTGATGATTACTTTTATCCAGTGTATTATTTGTTCATTATCTGGTGTATGTATTTATTTCTGTTCTGCTATTATCTATTTCTGTGTTATATTCCAAAGATTACCCTTGTCACCGTCAGTACGGGATTTGGAGTCGTCTCAATGTGGTATCAGAGCTTTGGTTAAGCTTAGCTCTGGTATATAACACATTAACGAACTCGTCAGAGATAGAGCCAGTAGTGTTCTAGGATGAATAACTCATTATAGATAGAATGAGAAATATCCTAGTATGAGTATAGCAGAATAACTCGTTAGAGATGGGGTCAGAAGTGCCCCAGAACGAGTCGAGAGTTATATGTTTATAAATAATGTATTTGTGATTATATATCTAGTTTGGTTTTAGAAATATGATCTAGAATATATAAAAGTATGATTTTGAAAAGTTAAAAACAAATTGTTTGTTGTTTGTGTTGTGTGATGGTTGATTTGATTAATTAAATTATTAAAATGGTAGTTAATTTAATCAATAAGAGAGTGAATGGTAGAATTTATTCGATTAAATCAAACATTGAACTGATATAAAAATAGATATAGAAATATATACTTATGCATTATATATGTTTGAACAGGTAATTGGATAGCTGTTGAGTAAAGAATTTATTTGCGTGCCCGACAAATAGGTAAACCTTTATGAGTTTGATGCGAAATATTATTATATCAATTCCTATAAATGCCATTGGATGCGGAGTGCTGGTTGTTTTGTGTGTGATAATAAATATCGCCATTGGATAGTAACAATTAATTTTGAACTACCCTACATGGCATACTTCTCGAAGATAGGCATACTTCATCATATACCACATAAGCATTTGGAGCTTGTGTGACAAGGTGGAAGATTTACCATACGAGCGAGAGGCTTGTATGGCGATGACTATATTTTACAGCTTGAACTGATGACTGATATGACCATATAAAATTGTAACGATAAATTTCCAGATTAATAAAACTCCACACGGGTCTGGAGTTGACAATAATCATGTCTCTCTAGTCATTAGATATGGCACGTGGACTATTTATTTCCCACACGGGACGAGGTGACGAGAAATTATTCTCTGGAGCAATTAAAATACACACTCCCTCAAGCTTTGACAGGGTGACGAGAATTTATTCTCTGGAGTTATTATCTATACACGCTCCCCTGTAAACACCAGAATATATCACTATAAATATGTGTATGCTTTATAGGAATTATTGGGTACCTAATATGGCCCTATAAATTTCCAAACCCCTTCCCATACAAAGGAGGCTATGGCGAAATTTTTCGAAAATTCCGGGTGTTAGCCAAATTTTTGAAGAATATGAAAATTCTCAGAAACTGAAAAGTTGGAGAATGGAAGCCAGATTGAACGTAGAGTTGATTAATCAAACCACTTTCGACTTTGTTCCTTTTCGGGGACGAAAAGTTTTAAGTAGGGGAGATTGTAACGACCCGGAAAATCTGAACCAATTTAAAAATTTTAAATTGGCTATTTTAGTGGATTTTAAATATTTAAAATAAATATTTTAAATAATAATGATGGAAAGTAAGTTTGAATCGAATTTGAAAATAAATATAATTACTTTGAATTAAAAACAAGGCCAAAAATGGCGCTGTAGTTTCAAAAATTGAATTCAAACTTTGACTGACTATACCGTGTGCAAAACAAAACAGATTTGAGTGAAACCAAAAATATTTAAATCTGTTAGTGAATGCCTTTCTAACGAATCTAAAAAATCAAAGTTTCATTGCGGGAAGCGAAAGTTATGGCCAAATAAATTTTCAGAAAGGTCGCTATAGAAATTATACAGCCCATGAAAATGACCATTTTGCAAACGACCTCGGAATTCGACGAAACCATTTTGTTGGATCCGGGATGTTAAACTATTGCTAGGTTTCAAATTTCATAATTTTTGAAGCTAGTATGTGAGCGTGGCAAAGGAAAACGTGGTTTGGTCAATTACAATTAAATTGCATCGAAAAGTAATGGGCCATTTTTCAAACGGTCTCAGAATTCGATGAAACTAGTTTTGTTGGGACCGTATCATCAAAACATAGCTAGATTTATTTTTCTGGAATTTTTAGAATCAGTATGTGGCCCCGGCAAATTGAAATGTACGTTCAAATCAAATATTGAATGTTATATATTTTAAATTAAAGGAAAAATGACTGAAACAGTCGAATGGGCCTACGAAACATATCCCATTGTGTTCGGAATGAGGGTAAATTGCTAGGGACGATAGTCGTTGGGTTTTATTTGGTGTTCGTATGGATAAAGGGGTATTTTAGGATTTTAAAAATATATAAATAAAAGAAAATATGGCCCAATCATATTCATTCTCTCTCCCCGCGTTATCTGCTCCGAAATCCATTCACAAACGACGGAAATCGTTCCAGCCTTCTCTCCTCTTTTTCTCCTTCATCTCTCAACGATATCTAGCACGCCATAGTGGGTTTTGAAGCCCTCTTCTTCTTCTACAAACCCATACAAGAATCGGCCCTCCTCGTTGTGTGTGCCTTGAGAATCGTGCGCCTGAAGTTGGCCACTTTCGAGCTCCGCCTGCCGCCTCCCTGGTGGTTCGAACTGGACCCCATCACCATCGCCGGAAAGCCCTCTCCAAGCCCTTCGACGCTGCGCCACTCGATCCTCCTATCGTGCTACGGATTTCACGAAACTTCAGAACCTAGTTTTGAACATCAAAACGAGGTATACGGCTTTGTTTATTTTCAACTATTTTAACACCTTTAAACCGTTGCAAACTTTGAAAAATCGTATCTTTCTCATGTGTTGATGAAATTCGATGAAACAGGAGACAACGGGACCGTGAGGACGTCTTCTACATTCTAGAAGAGACCGCATATTTTTCTTTGCCTTCTGCTATTTTTGGTGAAGTGGAACCCAAAGTGAGATTTCTAAACTATAAACGATATGGAAAACGACGATGTATAAATTATATAGTCGATGTATGACTTATATAAGCCTTGTACACCTCATGTATAAGCGTTGTATAGGTTGTACGTTCGATGTATAAGTTATATATGCATTGTAAAAATTATATATGTGTTGAAATAGAAGTGAAATGCTTATATATATATGTATATGTTTATACGCCCCTCGTCCACAAACCATGGACGATATTTAATGGTTGTGATTGGTGTGAAATTTGGTTGATTACGAATGGTTGATTATAATTGTTTATGGTTGAAAAATACCCGTTTGTGGTTGAGAATTATTTGGTTGAAACCACATAGGATTAGTTTGTGGAAATGAAAAATATATACATGCCGCCTGCGTGCGAACTAGATGCATGATTCCCCATTGTCAAAAGCTGCGAGGAGCCGTACTAGGGACGACCCCAGTTTTAACTACCCTGCCGTTATGCTGCCGAAATTTTGAATAATATTCATGTGTTAGAATTATTTTCATGTTTTGAATAGAAATTCATGTGTTGAATGGTATTCGTGTTTTTAATATAAAAATCACCTTTTTATCTATATATATAAACTATAGAAAACCTTCATGTGTTGAATAGAAATTCATTCGTTGAATGAAAATTCGTTTGTTGAATGGTATTCATGTTTTGAAATAAATTGTTTTATAATAAAAATCATATTTTTATCACCTATATGAACTATATAAAATAGCCGTGTTTTGAAAGAAATTGTTTTATAATAAAAATCATATTTTTACCATCTATATGAACTATATAAAATAGTCGTGTTTTGAAATAAATTGTTTAACAATAAAAATCATATTTTTATTATATACATGAATTGTTAAAAATAGTGAAGTGTTGAAATAGAAGTTAGTTTGATAAAAAATATCATTTTTATCAAAGGTATGAAATAAATATGGTTTTGAAATCGAAGAATCGATTATATATATATATAAATATAATTAAAATAAATCGAATAATGAAGCTGCAGTTCGTATTTTGAAACCGTGATTTCAAACGATTAGTGCGGGAGATCCGACCATCGGATTTTCCCGAAACCAAAACCGTTGGCATCGCTTTGGAATTATCTTTCCAACGACACCAACTTTGCAAGATCCAACGGTTGGATTGTTTGGAATGTCTAATTCAAATCTGAAGAAAAACAGTGCCAGAATCGATTATATATATATATAATTAAATTAAATCGAATAACAACGCTGTAGTTTGTATTTTGAAATCAAAACTTCAAACGATTGTACCGGGAGATCCGACAGTCGGATTTTCCCAAAACTGGAACCGTTGGATTTGTTTTGAAAAGATCTTTCGAATGATATAAATTCTGTGAAGATCCAACGGTTAGACTTTCAGATATGTGTAAATCAAATCTGAAGAAAAATAGCGCCACGGCCGTGTTATGGCCCGAACCGTCATTCGAATAAATTGGCTATTTTAAAATAATTAAAAATAACGATAAATCGTTATAAAATATTATAAAAGATATGGATGTGAAATTTAGAAACTAACTGAAGGTTGGCTAATTCGAATGGTTTCCTGGGTTTTGATCTGATGTTGGTTTCGGCCTTCGGGGTTAATATTTGGGAAATCGTTCTCTTACTGATTTACGGTTAGCGACTAATGAATTGAAGTGATGCGTATGTGTGTTTATGTTGCATTTGTTTATTATATATGCGAGCTGCTCAGAATGACCGGGTTTATCCCATTCTGAATAGCTAAATCGATGATAAGAAATCGAAGATGAAGACGGTGGTTGAAGACTGGAAATCTTTCACCTCGTTTGGATGGTAACTGATGTCCTGATTGGGAGGCATCCTGAAATATGGATAATGAGTGGTGTTCGTCCAGATGTACGTGGAGATCGATGGGTTTGTGAGGTATATAGTGCCTCCGGTTTCGTTCAGACCCAGAACGGACTTGCAAATGGATCGTGTGTCTGAAATTGGAATTTGTTCTGTGTGATTGATAGCCTTCAGTTGCATGGTGTGAATTTCCTGTGTGGCATGCTAAGATGCAGTGATCAGGGCTTCTATTGAGAAGCAAAGTCTTGTGGTTGATGATCAAAGCCCGACCTGTGTGGCAGAGCTTTGTGTATAACGTTAATTCGCGAGCCTCACACCCCAGTATGAACCAGAAACAGGAGAAGGACCCCAGGGAGGGCATGCGTTTCCTTCTAGCTAGATGTGGTGTCGGTGCTTAAACTGGCTGACATTTATACGATCTTCACCTTTGTGGTTGTTGCTGTTGCGAGGCGCCTCAGATATATCGATCGATCCGGGACTGATGGAGTCATTCGTTGGCTCATTTACGCCCCAAAGGGCGGGGAAACGTAGTGTTCGGGCGTAATAATCCACATCGGTGGACCGGCCCTGACGATCCAAGGCTTGCCTGCGTGCTTGCCGGAGACATGGGCTAGATTGTCTCGAATTCGTTAAGGACTATCTTTTGCCTTGGTTCATGACGGAAATCCAATTTCCAAATACGTGACTGTGCGGTTTTGATTGTATATATATATGGCAACATGATATATGGTACCCATACCGTCTATGATTAATATTTATGATTGTGTATGAAATTAGAAACTAACTGTAAACGAGCTAAGATGGATGGTTTCCTGGGTATTGGTCTAATGTTGGTTTCGGCCTTCGGGGTTAATACCTATGGAATTGTTCTCTTACTATTTTACAGTTGGAGTCTGATTATCAAATGATTTGTTTTGCTCGTATCAAGCATATTTTGGTCGATATAAGGTAAAACTCTATCCTCCGGTTTGCGTTGCATTGTGTGATGGGACTTGAGTCTTATATCGGCTTCATTTTTATAAAAAGCATTGCGATGTTTAAAAGATTTAATTGTTTTAATGCACTGGCAATCCAATGGAGTAAACCCGTTCCGCGAAAGTGGCGTGATCCTGTGATTGCCATATTATAGAAATGTGTTGAATAGATTTCTCATACCAGTCCCATGACTGACTCGTAGTTTGTTTCACTTGCAAACTCGGGTGCCCCTTTTCTACATGGGCAGCCTTGTGTTCAGGTTATTAGCAGGCTCTTTCTGGATAGCTGGAGCTGAAGATGGATTCTATCATTTATCTCTTTTTATGCTATTCAGCTCCTATTGTACATATTATGTTTGTTTTCCGCTGTAGACATTTATGTATAGCTGAACCGTATCTGTACTAAGTATGATCCTATATACAGTGTAACTCTGATGATTACTTTTATCCAGTGTATTATTTGTTCATTATCTGGTGTATGTATTTATTTCTGTTCTGCTATTATCTGATTCTGTGTTATATTCCAAAGATTACCCTTGTCACCGTCAGTACGGGATTTGGGGTCGTCTCACTAGTAGCCATGGACGAAGACAAGCAAGTATGCCTTCGGAAAGTGCACACAAAGGATAACGCGGCGGACATGTTCACTAAGACATTACCGATTGGAAAGTTGGAGCATTGCTCGAACTTAATTCGCTTGGAGAGATGCTAGGTGCCATATGGTGACACAGTTGACAGAGAAACTTGGATGAAGAAGAGTATTGGTGAGAGGTTGGTGTTCTGTCTTCATGGTAAGTACTCATTTTCGCTCTCGAGTACATTGTCTTTTGGTGAGACTGGTTTAGGAGTTGGATGTTTTAACACTTCATTGACGAGTGGGGCTATGCCTGAACTCGTTAGTGAAGTGCAATGGGTGGTGGCTATGCCGGAGTTCATTGGGGAAACATTCAAGCTTTCTTGATTGAAGATAGAAGGAAATGCTTGGGTGCCTTGAAGTTTGTGATGTAGATGGATATAGTATTGAGGTGGAGTGTTGAAGTATGCGATACTATATGTTAGATTGAGGAGGATATTTTGGGATATTTCGAATATTTAGGATCTGGTGGATATTTTCAGATCTGGAGAATATTTAGGATCTGGAGAATATTTCGGATATTTCGGATCTAGAGGAAATTTTGGGAATTTCCATATACTTCCCTATGTCTATATAAACTACATCGGATCCAAAAGGAGGATGTACAACAAAATCAAGAGATTAGATCAAGGTTTATTCTAATTAGGGTTTAGGCAATCCTAATCTTCTTCAATTCCTTTCTCCACAAAATCAAAATTTTCTAGTAAATTTGATCATTGTAATCAATCTCTTGTACTCTTCTATTGGTATTATTAAAGGTTTCTCTCTCTGAGTGAATGTATACTGACAAGACATCGGTGGAACCACTGTAAATCCCTGTGTGATTTAGTTTCTCGTTATTGCTCTATTATTTCCATTGTTTGGTGATTGTGATTGGCTTGGATAAGTTTGAGATTGTTCGATTGGTTGTTTTTGCACTATTACCACGATCTCATTTTCCGCAGCGTTGGGGATTTTTTTTTGATTTGAGCGGTTTTGAGTCAAAATTTCTCCACAACACTTCACATAGCTCAAGATTTGGAATTAGACGTTTGATTGCATCAGCCCGCCGAAGATTCTCTAAGTAGTATGGATCCGTAGACAGGTGATTAATAATTTTAAGAATCTTGAGAAGGATAGGATGTTCAATCTTATTGAACATATGAAAGAGTCGAACTAGCAAGCCTTGGCCACACATGTGGAATTTCTCAATAGAATCTGCTTGTGCGAATTCTAATAATAAGTTTGCCACTTTTTCAATATATTCTCTAGCCATATCAGCACCAAGGGTAGTTGTCATTTGAGAAAGGAGACCAGAAGAAGTTGTGCTTCCAGATTTTGCATTTAAAACACCTAAGCCTGACAGTGCTCCAGATGTTGTTCGAGACAAAACTCCAGATGCCAACACTCTATCATTGAATTTTCTTGAACTGGTAGCCGGTGTGATAACTTTTTTACTTGATCTACTAGATAACTTCAAATTAGAATCCGACTTTCCAAGTTCTTTTTCATGTTTGGAGACCACAACAAAGTCAGCCATCAAAAAATCAAGTTCTCTAGTTGATTTCCTTTTCAGCTGATGCATGCAAAAGAGGCAGCATAGTTTTATGACCTTCTAATCCAGAAAGATTAGAAATGCAATCTAGCTGTCCAGATACATTCCTAGAAGGTGGTTCTTTGTCCAGAAGACTTAACAGAGGCCTAACCTGCTCTTATTGAGTCCCCATTCGGTTCACCATGCCTGCATTTCCATTTTGAGAAACATCAAGAAGTTTAGGAGGCTTATCCATAGAGCTTGTAAATGTAAAATTTGAGGCTCTCCGTTGTTTACTTTGTAACTCGTACTCATTGTTTTTTGAAGACGTAGCTAAAGAAAGTTTATTGGTTTGGGATCCTCTATCTTCGCTCGTAAGTTCATTGATCTTGGATGATAATGACGCTTCTGATACACTTGCATCACCAGATAACCATTTGGAATCAAAATTGGTCCCTTCTGGCCTCAGAGAGTTGTAACAAGAATCACATGCGAGGCTCGAATTTGAAAGACAGGTTTCAAACAGCCTGGTTCGTGATTGAAAATCACCGTTTTGAGCAAGAGAATCGCTACCACCAGGAGGAGTAGCTATATGAGTAGCTTCATTCAGATTATGAAGTGTGTTCACAAGCCTTAAAAGTATTCCATTCTTAGCAGCAATGCAACAAAAATCATTATTTAGAGTCGAGTGCTGAAGCTTAAAAATTTGCCGCATGCTATCAATAGCAAGATGAAACATTTCCCTATATTTTCCATAATCTGGCTTGGGGAACCCAACTAACACAGGAATGCCACGACAAGCAATAAACAATTGCAATGTCTGCATGGTTCAAAAAATGAAACGTGGACTGGCAAAGTAGTTGAAGAAACATGCGGCTTGCATACGAACATCCCATGAGCGATCGGAAGCTTTAAAATCCATCACGACTGGAATAAGTCCAAACATTCTCCTGATATGAAACATCGTCTCTGATTACGAAGTTGATGATCTCAAGCACTGAACGTATAAACACAATTCCGTGGAATATCGAGAAGTTCCAACAAAGTTATTAAACCATGTTGGGACATGAAAACTTGTTTCTGCTCAGGGCATTGCTTGAAAATTGCAATCAGCTTCTGACATGATGACAATATGACATCATCCGGTTCTTCTGGCTTCAAAGAACCGATCGACTTACAGAATTCGATGGACTGCAGCTGAAAAATGCTTTCGGAATGCATGTTCCCATTGAACACCGAACTATCTATTACTTTTTCATTAAGAGAATCCATTATCATTTCTATAAGCATCTCTCCATTTCTTCCTAGCTCATTTTCCAAATATGTTTGGTCATTTTAGCTTTGAGTTTTCTTGACAAACTTGGAATTGTATTGGATGAAGAAACTAAATCCAGATAAGTTCTTCCAGGTGCATCACCAAACACACTCTGTTCATGGCTCCCACTAATGCATGATGGATTGACAGCCTTTTTGTGGCCAGATACCCTAATTCCTGGATTAAACGAGAACAAATTACTTTCATCTGACATCAGGCATAAGTTACCTTCATTTTCTTGCCTCAAACAATTTTCTTCAGATTCTACCGCTTTTACAACACCACCAGATGCAGTTTGCTCTGAAGCAATTTTTTTGGTAGCCGACTTATTGCTCAAGGTATTTTTGTTAAAAGTTAAAGTAGATGCTCTGCTATAAAGAGCTTTCATATTTGAAGTATTAACACCATCAGCAAATCCATCCTCGGTATTATCATGCTTTTCACTATGATTCCCGCCACAACTAGGGCTGTTATGGTAATGGTAACCGCTACCGATACATGAGAACCATTACCGTACCAGTACTACTGGTAAGTCAAAAATAGCTACCGATAATTTACCGTTACCAATGGTAAAATATTACTTGTATACCGATAAACTGGTATACCGTTGGCTGGTAATGGGAAATTTACCTGTACAACAAACATTCAAATTTTGTTGCACTAAAATTTGAAAAAAAAGCAATTATCTTGTTTTTTATTATTACTCTATGATACTTATATTAGTATTGCAACATTCTTTAGTTGACATCTAAGTATTTCTTAATCCATCACATCTTATTTACAATAATATGAGATAATAACATTTATAATCTCAAACTTTGAGCCTAACAAAAGAATCATCATCATAAATAATACTATAAAATCTTCTTAAAAACCACGAAGTGTCATTAAAAATGTCTATGGTTAAGGTTTGATTTAATAGTGAAAAATAAATTTAATATAATTAGTAAATTTACCATTACCACTGGTTTTGATTTTTCTTTACCGCTATATTTACCGTTAACAATGGTAAATTTAATGTTACCATACCGATAACATTGGTAAACCAAAGTGGCTCAATTTTTTTACCAACTACTTGGTATTGGTATGGTACTGGTAAATTTACCATTATCATAACAGCCCTAGTCACAACCATTTGATAATGCTTCAGATATCAAGTGCTCTGATCGACGCTTTCTAAGAACTAAAAAAGCGCGAATTTTGTAATAATAACTGCAAACGCACAAATCGTGTAATACGCAAGTCAAACACAAGGAGGAATTTCAAATTTTATTATTTATATATTTTTTGGGCGAGTTAGACAAAACTTGGAGTTGGGTTGAAAAACAATAAAAATCGAAACTGTAATTTGATTCAGAAAATCTGATTGAACCGACGATTAAGTCACAATTATCAATTAAAAAGCAAATAAAATTATGAATCATATTTGAATCTAATCGAATCCAATTTAAACTAGGAAGACAATTAAAAAGCAGAAGTTAATATTGCCGAAATTAAATAATAAACAGAAAACAAAATTAGGATTACCGCTGAATTTAATCAGACGATTAATCACTAATGAAAAATAAATGAAAAAGTCAAATAGTGCTTTGCCAAATCTAATTGTGTAGACAACACTAACTGCTAAGAAAATATAAAAGCAGCAAAGAGAAAAGAAGGCTTTCAATTCTTGGATGATCTTTACAATGAGATTATAAGGGTATTTATAGGATAGATAACCAACCTAAACCCTAATACAGTCACAAATGGGCCTTAATTAATTCTATTAAAATTGGGCCTTTCTTCTTTTCCTCTTGCTTCCTTGATAATTCTTCATTGACTTGTGATATACATAGCCTTTCTGTCAGTTATTTTCTTGTTCAAAAAGCAATTTGATGTAAGATCTTCATCTGCTAGTCTTCATATATATATATATATATATATATATATATATACACACACACAAACACACACAACAATTTGACCTCTATTTTTCATTTTTCTGACTGTAAGTGGCTTAATTGGTATATCTATAAAAAGTGACAAAACAATACCCAAGTAATATTTATTTATATACAAAAGATAAGATATAAGAGCATAAAATAAACACATTTCTATGTTAATCAAATACCCCCACACTAATCTTTTACTCGTCCTCGAGTAAAACAAAATTGAAATACTACACTAGATAGGTCACACTTTCGTAGGAAACACGATTGCATTGAGCGTATGCAACAAGCCGTTAAATGTAACAACCTGGAAAATCAAAATCAATTTAAAATTATTATTTTGGCCATTTTATTGAATTTTGAATAGTTAAAATAATTTATTTTAAATAATAACGATTTAATATTTATTTAAATCGAAGTTAGAATGAATATATTTATTTTAATTTTAAAAGAAGTTAGAAATAGCACGGTAGTTTGGAAATTTGAACTTTGACTGAATGTACAGGATTCAAAATAAATCGGATTTCAATAAAACCAAAAATATTTAAATCTGTTTAAAAATATCTTTCCAACGAATGTGAAAAATTGAAATTTCATAGCGGGAATAAAAAGTTATAGCCAATTGAATATTCAAAATAGTCGTTATGGAATTTAATATAATATATAGCCCGTATAAATAAATATTTTGCAAACGACTTCCATTTTTGACGAAACCACTTTGGTTAGATCCAGAATGTCAAATTATTGCAAGATTCTAATTTTCATAATTTATGGAATTAAATTGTGAGGGTGCCAAAAGAAAATGTGTTTTGACAATTTCAGTCAATTTGGATCGACCAGAAAATGACCATTTTTCAAATGGTCTCCAAATTCGACGAAATTAATTTTGTTCGAACCGTATCGTCAAAACATAGCTAGATTTATTTTTAGGAATTTTTGGAGTCAGTCTGTGGCCCCGGTAAATTAAAATGTACGTTTAAATTTAATAATTAAATGTTTTATATTTTAATTTAAGGAAAAATGGGCTGAAACTATCAAATGGGCTGATGAGATCTAGTCCATTGTGTCCGAAATAGGGGTAATTAGCTAGGGGCAACAGTCGTTGCGCCTTGTTCGGAGTCTGGCCCGATAAACAAATAATTTATAAATTAAAATTAGATTAAATAATATATATATTAAAATAAGAAAATCTTCTTTGTCGTTATCGGCTAAAATCCTAGTCACCCCCCCAATTCGAATGGCGGCTACCACTCGAAACTTCTCTTCTCGATAACTCCTTCCACACTGAAAGAAATCAATCAACCCTTTAGAAGATTTCGTAGATCTCGATCCCCTCTTCAATTCCATACCAGTGGTGTAATTTTTCATTATGTAGATTGTCGGAATCACCTTTCGAAAGTCACCACCTTTGAACCGCCGTCACACCATCGATCTGCTGCTGCACCTGATCGCACCGCCACCGTTCTGCACGCGCCTCCAAGCCCTTCGACGTGGTCAAACCCGATTGACCTCACTCTTCATGGATTGGAAGCAATCGTGAAGCCTAGTTTTGAAGAATTCTGAAAACTAACGAGCGATAAACTGAAGGTATATACTAATTAATTACAACACTATAAATCGTTACAAATTTTAATTTACTTATAAAAATCGTATCTTTTTCATACGATAATGAAATTTGGTGAAACATGACACATTGGGACCGTAAATTCGAAATCTACATTTCAGAAAAGACCGGAGAATTTTTGGAGCCTTCTACAATTTTAGAACAAACGAAAATCAATGTGAGATTTCTGAATCCGAAAATAATTAATAAAATTATATTAGGTTGCAGACGGAGTTTAGAAACTCCTGACACTGTCATCCACAGACCATGGACGACTTGATTGAATTGTGGTGTGAATTTGATTGTGATTGTGGTTGAAACGAAATCGATCGTGTTTGTGGAAAATTCATTTTATAGTGAAAATAAATTGTATTAGGAAAAATTAAACCCTTCTATCGCTGCGAGGCCTAGGTTAGCAGAGGAGCCGTACTAGGGACGGTGCCGGTTATAATTACCCTGTCGTTATGCTGCCGAAATTTTCTGAAATATTCATGTGTTATAAAATATTCATGTTATGATATAAAATTGTTTGAACCATAAAAATTAGATTTTTATTGTACTTTTATTGAATATGAAAATGATCATAGTTGAATAAAAGAAGTGATTAACAATAAAAAAATACATTTTTATTGAATATGAAAATAATCATAGTATGAATAGAAAAATTGTTTAATAATAAAAATACAATTTTATTTTATATATATAAAATGATCATTATAGGTTAACATAAAAATTAACATTTTTGTTGCAAGTTAAAAAGAATCATTTTTATATGAAATGTCTTTACATTGATATTCACATTTTTGTTGTAAGTTAAAAAGAATCATTTTTATATGAAAATGCCTTTACATTGAAATTTACATTTTAATGTAAATGAACCATTAAAAAGAATCATTGTTAAATAAAAATGTCTTTACATTGAAATTTACATTTCTATGTAAATGAAAAGATTAAATATTCATTGATTTGAAATGAAACTATATTTACAATAAAAATTCACATTTTATTGTGCATAAGAAAAGAATAAAATATTTATTGATTTTAAATGAAAATATATTTACAATAAAAATTCACATTTTATTGTACATAAGAAAAGATTAAAATATTCATTGATTTGAAATGAAAATATATTTACAATAAAATTTCACATTTTATTGTACATAAGAAAAGATTAAAATATTCATTGGTTTGAAATGAAATCATATCTACAATAAAAGTTCACATTTTATTGTACATAAGAAAAGATTAAAGTATTCATTGATTTGAAATGAAAACATATTTATAATAAAAATTCACATTTTATTGTACATAAGAAAACATTAAAATATTCATTGATTTGAAATGAAAATATATTTACAATAAAAATTCACATTTTATTGTACATAAGAAAAGATTAAAAATGATCACTATTTATAATGAAGATTGTTTAACTATAAATTCACATTTTTATTATAAAGTAAAAATGATCACTTATTGAAAAGAAAAATATGGTTAACATAAAAAGATTACATTTTTATGTAAGATTAAAAAATCACATTTTTATGTAAGATTAAAAAGGTTACATTTTTATGTAGAATAAAAAGGTTACATTTTTTTGTAAGATTAAAAAGATTACATTTTTATGTAAGATTAAAAAGGTTACATTTTTATGTAGAATTGAAAGGTTACATTTTTTTGTAAGATTAAAAAGATTACATTTTTATGTAAGATTAAAAAGGTTACATTTTTATGTAGAATAAAAAGAATTACATATTTTTTATGTAATAAGGATTAAAAGAATTACATTTTTTAAATAAGATAAAAAGATTACATTTTTTATTTAATGTAGAAAGATTACATTTTTATGTAATATAGAATGATTTAAAAAGATTACATTTTTTATGTAATATAAAAAGATTATATTTTTATGTAATATAAAAAAAAGATTACATTTTTTATTTAATATAAAAAGGTCACATTTTTATGTAATAGTGAATCATTAAAAAGGTTCAAAAGTGATAAAAGATGCTTGTTTGATAAAATTGTGTTAACATAGGAATTTACATTTTTATTGTAAATCTAATATGATTCATTAAAAGGTTACATTTTTATGTATAGAGAATCATTAAAAATGATCATTGTTGAAAATAAATTGTTTGACATAAAAAGTTACATTTTTATGTATAAAGAATCATTAAAAATGATCATTGTTGTAAATAAATTGTTTAACATAAAAAGTTACGTTTTTATGTATAGAGAATCATTAAAAATGATCATTGTTGAAAATAAATTGTATAATATAAAAAGTTACATTTTTACGTAAAAAGGATCATTATAAATGATCATTATTGAAATGAATTTTGTTAACATTAAAAGCACATTTTTAATGTAAGATGAAACGTATAAAAAGATTCTAATTTTATAGAATGTGTTAACATTAGAAATTTACAATTTAATGTAAAGAGGAATCATATATAAACTAGTTAGATAAATGGTGTTGAAATCGTCGAACGAATTAATTTATATACATACATACAGACATATATATATACATACATATACATATATATATATATATATATATACATACATACATATATATATATATATTAAGATAAATCGAATCACGCGCGGTAGTTCGCGATTTGAAATCGTAACTTTAAACGATTATACCGAAAGGTCCGGCCATCGGATTTTCCCAAAACTAAAACCGTTGGGTTCGCTTTGGAAAGATTCTTTCCAACGATATAAAATTTGCTAGGATCGAACATTTAGATTTTTAGAAATGTGTAAATCCAATTCTGATGAAAACAGCACCAGGGCTGCGTAATGACCTGAAGCATCAGTTAATTAAAAATGGCTATTTATATATAAATAAAAATAGCGATAAATCGTTATAAAATATTATAAAAGATATGGAATGAAAAGAATTGATTTGAATTATATATATTCGTGAATTATTTGAAAGGACTAAGTTAATTCTCATTTCAAATAATTGATCGACGATTAGAAGTTGAAGATTTGAAGACGTTGGATTGAAGTCCAGCAATCTTCACATCGAATGGATGACTGCTGATGCCCTGGATTGGTTAGCTCTCAGGAAAGGGTTACAGTGGTAGTTTTCCGGACGTACTTGTTGATTGTTCAGATATGCGAGAGCCTCTCTTCCATATTGGACATATTGAATGTGGAATAAGGTGTCTCCGGTTTCGTTCAGACCCAGAAAGGACTTATAAATGGATGTATGTCTGACATTGGATTTTTTTCTATGTTGATTGATTTCTAATAAATATATATCTGTTTGGTGGCGGAGAATTTATTCTCCTGCTTAACACCCTTCTCTGAGACGTACGAGCTCAGAGGTTATATATTGGTAGACATCAGTCGCATGGCGTGAATTGTCAGTGTGGCATGCCAAGATGCAAATGATCAAGGCTTACTGTTGAAAAGAAGAGCCTTGTGGTTGATGATCAAAGCACAACTTTAATTAGCATAGCTTTGTGTATAGCGTTACTTCGTGAGCCTCACACCCCAGTATGAACTAGAAATAGGAGAGGACTGCAGGGAGGACATACGTTTCTTTCTAGCTAGAAGCGGTGTCATGGTATGGAGGCCAAACATTTTTACTTATGTGGATGATGGAATGAGGTGCCTCGGATTTGAGTCCCTAATGGCTCTTTATTTACGCCCCATAGGGCAGGGAAACGTATTGTTCAGGAATTACCAATCAACTAAAGTATTTGTGGACCGGCCCTGAAGATCTAAGGTGCAGTTGCGGCTGATCCTGAGGCATGGGCCAGATTGTCTCGAATTCGGTAAGGATGATCCCTTGCCTTGGTTTATGATGGAAATCCAACTTCAAATACGACACATGCGGTTTTGATTGTAAAACTAGTATGGCGACATAGTATATGGTAGTTATGCCATCTATGATTGATACATTATGACTGAAATGTTTTTGAAACATATATACACTAATAATAATATCAAATCCGTTTTATCGTATCAAGCATTTTTGACCATTATAAGATAAAACTCTATCCTCCGGTTTGCATTGCATTGTGTGATGGGACTTGAGTCTTATAATGGTTTCATTTTTCTAAAAAGCATTGCATTGTTTAATGATTTATTTTATTTCATGCGCTGGCAATCCAATGGAATAAACCCATTCCGCATTAGCAACGTGGTCCTGTGATTAGCCTTATTATTAAATAGGTTAAATAAGATTTCTCATACCAGTCCCATGACTGACTCGTAGTTTGTTTCACTTTGCAAACTCGGGTGCCCTCTTTTCTACACGGACAGCCTTGTATTCAGGTTTTAGCAGAATCATTCTGGCTATGGAGCCGAAGATGGATCCTATCATTTCTATTATGTTGTTCAGACTTCATTTAGTACATTATGTTTGATTCCGCTGTAGACATTTTATATTAAGTTGAAAACTGTATTATGTACTAAGTATGATCCTGTTATACTATGTAACTCTGATGATATATTATTTCCAGTGTAATTTGATGTACATTATCTGTTGTAATTCTAGATTTTTGTTCTGCTGTTATTGTTTATGTGTTATATTCCAATGATTATCTTTGCTTTCATACTATGGGAGTTTGGGGTCATCACAGTTAGTATAAGAGCTAATGGTTAAACTTTGCCCCACAATATAACATATTAACAAACTCGACAGAAATAGAATCAGTAGGATTCTAAGACGAATCACTCATCATAGATAGGACTAGTAATGTCCTAGAATGAGTACAGAAGAATAAAATACACCCCCATGGATTCATTTACATTTAAATATATGTCTCTATCCTTTATAATATCTTTTCTTTTGGCCGGACTCTTTGTCTACTATTTGCAGACATAGTAGAAATTGAGTGGTAGAAATAGAAGAAGTAATTCTTTGGTTTAGCAATCTAATGAGCCAATCATGCTCCCACAACCAGAATAAGAGATAGAAGTTCTAGTAAAGAGGTATCGAAATCTGGGTGGAGTACCATTCTCGGGCAAAGAGTCCATTATTAAAGCATAAGCATGGATGCGTTCTTCTGAGAGAATTTTTGAAGGCCTAAGGCTGAGAGATGATCAGAAAAGACTAATAGCATCTTGGGCACTTAAAGTCGAAGCTTTAATCTGGTGGGAAACTATTACAGAGGATAATCCAGAAGGTGATATTACCTGGGACAGATTTAAAGAAATTTTCACAGAAAAATTTATTCCTCCGGAAGCAACTGAGCGGCTATATGATGAGTTTTACAATCTGAAACAAGGAGATATGACCATCCAGGAATATCAGAATAAATTCAATGAACTTTCTCGTTTTGCCCCAAAGTTAATTGAAGATCCTATAAGGAAGAATCTAAGATATATCCATGGACTTCAAAAGAAATACGAAGGTAGAGTACTTGCTCATGTGAATCTTCCTTTTTCTGAGATGATATAAATGGCTTATCGCTATGAGTATATTGATAAGCAACATGGTTTAGAAGATGAAGAGGAAAGCAACTCTAGAAGCAAAAGAAAGTTTGAAATTGATAGCCGGAGACAAGTACGACGCCTGAGATCAGCAAGAAGCCTAAAGCTGATAAGAAAAGGGCTAGACCTAGGAAAGAACCGTTAACGGCTGTAACAACCCGTATTTTCAATAACCTGTTATAACATAAATCGAGGCAGAATTTAATTTAAAAATCCGAATCAAAGGAAATGGGCTATGCCATTGCGTTCGTCTCGGAAAAATACGCGAAATAGAGTCCGAGTTTTCGAAAATCGGAGTCCGTATGACCCGATTAAGGCCCAACGAAGTTTTCAGAAAATTTCTAAGTAAAAACAGATTTCAAATTCAAGCTTGAATTTGAAAAATTGGGCCATTTTGGGCTAGGCGGGAAAGTTCCCGCCAGGGCACCCAAGTCGACAGCCCTGTCGACTTGGGAGTCGACTTGGTTGGACCCAAGTCGACATCCCTGTCGACTTGGTCCAGCCGGGCTGTTTAGCCTGGTGCACCATTTTGAGAATGTGTTGAGCTTGGGGGCCAGATTCGGTTTTGAGGGCTGAGATTGGAACTAGGGTTTAATCCTATGGCCTAAAACACTTGCCTAATCTATAAATAAGACCCTAACCTACCCTAAATCATCATTAATCTATCCTACAACTAAACTATGACAAAATCAATCCTCTCATGGCCTCCACTCTCTTCATAAAATTCCTAAACCAATTTCTAAGTGATTTTCCATGTATACAAGTGTTTTCAAACTTGTATGAGCATCATTAGCATGCATTCAAGTCAAGTTTCTATATTTGCATCATAAAGAAAGAGTTTTGATCATTTTGGCTCAAGGGTTTATATGTTAAAGCTTGCATTTTGGGTTTGATTGATTTCATAAGGGCTTTGTCATATTTTTGTGACTTCTTAATCATTTTAAGCCCTATTCTACTTTCATACTTAAACTCTAAAGTTAAATGTATGATATGCAAGTTTATATGCGAGTTTACTATGTTATGAAATGCAAGTTTATCATGTTATGCAAGTTTTCTATGATGTAATATGCAAGTTTATCATGTTATGCAAGTATGCTATGATGTGATATGCAAGTTCATCAAGTTATGTCATGCAAGTTTGATATGCAAGTTGTCATATGATATGCAAGTTATGTTATGCAAGTTTGATATGCAAGTTGTCATATGATATGCAAGTTATGCTATGCAAGTTTGGGTTGAACATTTTATTCATGCTATCATGTTATGCAAGCTTATCTTGGGTTTATGAACATAAAGCTTCATGCTTTATGCCAAAGGTTGCATTTTGGCAACATGTAAGTTATCATATCTCTTATGATAACTTGCATGTGAGGCTAAATGCGAACTTATGGCCATTTCTACATGTCATTTAGCACCATGTATCACCAATATGCTAAGTTTGGTTCTATGCATGCTTTTGAGGCCAAAATATGTAATATGCAAGTATATGAACATATGTACATTCCATATGCCACCATGTTAAACTTGTGGCTTCAACACCCTTATGTCATGATTTATGCCAAGTTCCCTCTTTCTATCCTTTATGCGCTATTGCGATATGTAAGCGATGGGATTGCGTTTGGGGTTGGGTAAACTTAAAAGACATAAAAACATAAGCTTGGGAATTTACCTATTAAGTTAGGTCTACCCATTGGGAATTTACCTATTAAGTTAGGTCTACCCAATTGCTTGAAAAACTTGTAACATGTTTTGGAAACATGATGGACATGACACTTAGAAAAGATAAGTGTGGCCAACTCGAGGTTGGGTTGAGTTTGTAGCGTAAACCTACCCGGAACCGACCGGCTTAACTAGTTGCTACAAACAATAGGACCCAATGTGAGAAGTTGGTCATGTTGTACCTTGGACCCGAGGTTAGACCAAGTTGTGGTGTAAAGCTACCCGGACCCGCCCGGCTTAACTAGTAACCGCAACAAAGTCTAATGTGAGAGGTTAAGGCGCATTAAATTAATTAATGCCTCATGATTAGGGTTAAGTCATGGTCCACTTAGTACTTAACCAATTTGGGCTCGGTAGATTAATCGGGGTTAAGTCGTGAACTCATCGTTACACTTAACCAAGTTAATCCATGATTAGCAAGGGGGTTAAACCGTACTTAACCCACTAGAAAAATCCTAGCAATGGGGGTCCACTCCAGCAGTAATCCCAAGTAAGTATCATCATGACCCTAGGGACTAGGCTAGGTAGGGGGCACGATTACTGGACTGGAGATAAGCGACCAAAAGCGATGGCAGAGGGTACGCCGGTGTAGTTCCGGGCGGACTCTGGTCGTGCACATAGTCCGTAGCCGGAGAAAACATGCACGGGTACCAGTAGATCGGGACTGTGCACTCATGTTCATAGTCTCCAGGGGTTGACACCCTAGGGCTTAATACACCCGAAGGGTGGACCCGGCACAGTTCGACTACAATTATGATTGGGCCGTATTGACACCAACACGTGACGAGTTAGGCTTAGGGAGCCGATCGACTAGACCGTTTGGTTGGACCTTGTATTAGGGTCATTTCATGTTATTGGACCGCGGGTTAGGGTCACTTCATGTTATTGGGCCAAAGCTTGGGCCAAGGGATCAATACTTGTTTATTCAAGTCATGTTAGTTTGCTAGTACACCTGTGGTGCAAAACCTTAATCCTGATTATGCGATGACACCTTTATCTACCTTGTTAGTTAATCATCATGCTATTATGTTGTTATCCTTATGATCATACCTGCTTCTCATGCCAGTTAACTTTATCAGTTTACATTGATTGTAGTAGGGCTTACTCAGTCTTGTTGACTGACCTGTTTTCTTTCGCCTCTTTTCTTCCGTTTCCCCCCCAGGTTCTCAAGGAGGGAATACTGGAGCTTAGCTGGATTTCTGACTGCTTTCTTGTGGGATTTAGCTCATGTACGGTTTGACATGAAGCTAGCTGTGGCTATCACTTCTTTTGGGGATTAGTATTTATGTATTTCAGTTTTCAGTTGATGTTGTTTTATCTAGACTTGTTTATTTGGGAAGTTGACATTATGATGTAACAGACTTGTTTTGAAATGGTTTAAAATCTTCCGCTGTTTTATCTATGTTATTTACTCTGTTTACGCATATACATATGTTCTTGTTCTGCCTTGATATATCATTATGCATGTTTACCTGATTCAAACGCCCCTCCAAAGTCAGAGTGCTTGCAAGAGTCACCCGGGCGGAGGTAGGGTGTTACAAATTGGTATCAGAGCATATGGTTTACGAGAAGGAACAAAAAGGTTTTTAAAACTTTTGGAAAACTATTTTCAAAACCAAGTATAAAGTATTTTCCAAAGAAAAGTCTAGTTTATTTTTAAAGACTATTCCCCAAAAAGCCATTAGCAAAATTCCTTCGTTTTTTCGCCATTCTGAATCTGTCTTTTTCTTCGTTTTCAGCATGGCCGATAACTTTGCTATTCCGGAGGGAGTGCACGTACCTGTTTGGTATAGGAGACTTTTGGAGGCTAGGGCGACCGAAGCCGGCCCCGTAGATGTTCCTCCTCCTCCTCCTCCAGTAGTTAATATTCCTCCTCCTGTCGCTAATGTTCCTCCTCCTCCTGTTGCTGAGGTTCCTCTTCCTCCTCCCCCTCAGCATCCTCAAGCTGACTTCACAAAGACTTGCAAAGATTTCAAAGCAATGGGTGGCAAAAACATTCAAGGTACTGAGACTTTTGTAGAGGCCAGAAATTGGTTGAAAGAGACCGAGGATCTGTTTGCTATCTTTGGGTTAGACGATCAGAGGAAGCTCTTGTTGGCGGTTTGGCTTATGAAGGATGAAGCCGCTTATCGGTGGGAAGTCACCAATGGTACTAGGCCTGTTGAGACTTGGGCCGATTTCAGGGCAAGGTTCATGCTTAAGTTTCTATCTTCTGCTGAGGAGAATCTGCAAATGGAGAGGTTCATAACTTTGAGACAAGGAGATATGTCTGTCAAAGAATATGTGAACAAGTTCAATCAGTTAGCTCGTTTTGGCTTGGATATGGTGAATACTCCTCCAAAGAAGGGTCTTCGTTTTGCTAGAGGATTGAATGAGCCGTTGCAGGGATTGGCTATGTCGCATATTCCCCATGGGGCCACGTTTGAGAGCTTGGTTGATATGGCGTTGCTTCAGGGAGATGTCAAGAAAGAGGTCAAGATGAATGATACTCAAGCCAAGAAGACTGATTCCCAGGGAAAAGGAAATCAGGGTAATCCAAGTGGTCAGAGCAGTCAAGGCAATCAGAACAAGAACAAGAACAAGCGTCAAGGCAACAAAGGGAACAACAACAAGGGCAAGAACAACAAGGGGAAGTGCCATTATTGCGGTTCAGTTGGGCATCTTATTAAGGATTGTAAGAAGAGGAAAAGGAAGAATGGTGAATGCTTTTTCTGCGGTGAGACTGGACATTTCAGTAAGGATTGCCCGAGGAAGCAAGGGAAAGGCCAGGGTCAGACTCAGCGTGCTGGACCTTCAGGAGGGCAAGTTCATGCTCTCAATGTCGCTCCAGTTCCCGATCGAGGTAGTATTTCTGTTGAGAGCCTTGTATATATTTCTGATTTTCCAGTTCGTACCTTGTTTGATTCTGGTGCATCGCATAGCTTTATCTCATCTGATCTTGTTGATAGTTTGCACCTTAGTACTAGCTTAGTAGATGATCCCGTCTGTGTCTCAAATCCTATTGGGGGTTCCGCCCATTTGTCTATGATATGTGGGGATTTGAGGATCTCTATACTGAGTGTAGAGTTCTTGTGTAGTGCTTATGTTCTTGGTTTCAGGGGATACGGATTGATATTGGGCATGGATTGGCTGTCTAGATATGGAGCCATCCTTGATTGTGAGCATAGGGTTGTGAGGCTCGTGACTCGCCTCGGAAACACCCTAGAGATTTCTTGTGATCCGAGAGGTCCCGTCATGTTGTGCTATCTGGAATCACTCGACTCGTCAATGGAAACTCTTCAGTCTGTGAGAGTGGTTTGAGAGTATCCAGATGTTTTCGATGAAGTTAGGGGGTTGCCCCCTAAGCGAGAGATTGATTTCCGCATTTATCTGGTGGATAATGCAAAGCCTGTTTCTTTGCCCGTTCGGCACATGGCTCCGCGTGAAAGGCGGGAGCTAAGTAAGCAAGTGAAAGAGTTGCTTGAGAAGAACTTCATTAGACGAAGTATATCTGAATGGGGAGCGCCTGTGGTATTTGCTACCAAGGCAGACGGTTCTCTCCGACTTTGTGTTGACTATCGAGAGTTGAATAAGCTGACTAAGAAGAACAGACACCCGTTACCGAGGATTGATGATCTCTTTGACCAGCTTGTCGGTGCTTCTGTTTTCTCTCAGCTTGATCTTGCTATGGGGTTCCATCAGATCAGGGTAGCTGAAGATAGTATAGACAAGACTGCGTTCAGAAGTCCAGATGGATTCTTCGAATGGCTTGTCATGCCGTTCGGCTTGACTAATGCACCCGCATATTTTGTGGACTTGATGAGTAGGGTGTTCAGGGAGTTTCTGAACAAGTTTGTCGTGGTCTTCGTAGATGATATTCTGATCTTTTCTAAGGATGAGGAAGAGCACGCAAGGCATCTCATGGAGGTGATGGATACGCTTAGAGCGCATCAGTTAAAGGCCAAGTTCTCCAAGTGTCACTTTTGGAGAAGGGAAGTTAGATTCCTTGGGCATATAGTATCTAAGCAAGGCTTAGCGGTGGATCCCGCTAAGGTAGTTGCAGTTCAGGATTGGAAGACTCCAAGGAATGCAACTGAAGTGAGAAGTTTTCTAGGTCTTGCGGGTTTTTACCGGAAGTTCATCAAGGACTTCGCGAAGATTTCCGCTCCTCTCACTAAATTGACGAAGAAGAATTTAGTTTTTGCTTGGGGCATAGAATGCGAGCTTGCTTTCCAGAAGCTCAAGGGAGCTCTTACATCAGCACCTGTTCTAGCTTTGCCCGAGGGAGGGAAGTTATTTACAGTATACACCGATGCATGTGGCACGGGGTTAGGAGCTGTTCTTATGCAAGAAGGAAGAGTGATATGCTTTGGCGGTAGACAACTCAAAGTGCATGAGAAGAATTATCCCACTCATGACTTAGAGTTGGCAGCAATAGTATATGCACTCAAGGCTTGGCGCCATTATCTTCTGGGAGAAAGATTTGAGCTTTATACCGATCACAAGTTATTGAAGTATCTCTTTTCTCAGAAGGACCTGAATCTGAGGCAACAAAGATAGATGGAATTCTTGGCATCCTACGATTTTGAGATAGCTTATACCCCTGGCAAGGGGAATGTGGTAGCAGATGCATTGAGTAGAAGAAGGTTGACCCTAAGTCCTCTATTCGTTGAGATGAAGAATTTAGAGTATGTGGCAACCTTTGATTTCTCTTTGGCGGTTGAGCCGATGACCGGTTCTTTAGCATCTCTGGAACTCAGACCTACCCTTCTTGATCAAGTTGGGGCTTCGCAGAGAGAAGACCCTCAGATAGTTGAGATTATGGATAAGCTGATTCGAGGAGAAGCATCTAGTCATCTCGCTCGATATTCTATTGATGACAAGGGTTGGCTGAGGAGAGACGGAAGGTTATGTGTTCCTATGGTAGAAGATCTAGTAAGAAGAGTTCTGGAGGAAGCACATCGCTCTAAGTTGACTATACATCCGGGCGGAGATAAGATGTATAAAGATATGAAGCGCATTTTCTTTTGGCCTGGGATGAAGAAGGATGTGGCAGAATTTGTCTCTAGATGTATCATTTGCCAGCAAGTTAAGGCCGAGTCGAAGAAGCCCGGTGGGCTATTGCATCCTCTAGACGTTCCACTATGGAAGTGGGGAGAGTATTTCCATGGATTTTATCGATGGGCTACCAAGGTCAAGGAAAGGGAATACGAGCATTTGGGTTATTGTGGACAGACTTACGAAGAGTGCTCATTTCATTCCGGTAAAGAGCAAGAGGACCGCATCTTGGCTAGCGTCTGTATATCTTCGTGAGATTGTGAGACTACATGGAGTCCCTTCTAGTATAGTCAGTGACCGTGACCCAATCTTTACAAGTCAATTCTGGAATAGCTTGCAAGAAGCCATGGGCACGAGATTGAATCTAAGTACTGCTTATCACCCACAGACGGACGGTCAAACCGAAAGGGTGAATAGGGTACTCGAGGATCTGTTGAGGCTTTGTATTCTGGATTTTGGTGGTACTTGGGAAGACCATCTTCCTCTTGATGAGTTTGCATATAATAACAGTTATCAGGCAAGCATAGGGATGGCACCATTTGAAGCTTTATATGGGAGGCCGTGCAAGTCGCCTACCTGTTGGTGGGAGACTACAGATAAGCTTATGCTTGGGCCTGATCTGATCAGAGATACATCCGAGAAGATCGAGTTGATTCGGAGACGGATGAAAGCGGCCCAAGACCGACAGAAATCCTATGCTGATAAGCGAAGAACTGATTTGGAGTTTGATGTTGGGGATATGGTTTTCGTGAAGGTTTCTCCTTTGCGGAATGTGGTCCGATTTGGAGCCATTGGGAAGTTGGCACCGAGGTTTGTTGGACCATTCCCTATTATAGAGAGGATCGGGCAGATGGCTTATAGAGTGGAGTTGCCCGAGAAGCTTGCCGGAGTACACGATGTTTTTCATGTCTCGCATCTCCGGAAGTGTTTACATGAATCAGCAGAGGTTGTTGAGCCAAGTGTTTTGAAAGATGTAGAAGTGGAGAAAGAGGCTACCTTGAGGAGAGCTCCGATTTGTATCTTGGGGATGGAGACCAAGAAGCTAAGGAATCGAGAGGTCAAATTGGTTAAGGTTCAGTGAGGTGAAGCCGGAGAAGACGCAACTTGGGAAACCGAGGAGAAGATGCGTGGGCTTTATCCATTCCTTTTTGAGGGTACACTCTCAATCTCTTTTCTTTGTTAGCATATCTTTCTCTTTGCTATCTATGTTTATCTAGTTTATCGTGTTAATCTTGTCATGAGAACCTTAGGTAGAAACCCTTTGGACGAAACATGTGTTTGAAACATGTTATGCTTGATGGTTGCAAGTGGTTGCAAGTGTTTGCAAGTGGTTACTTGTGGATGCATTATACACGTTAAGCACTAGATCGGCTCACACACTCCTCATATTGCATATGCATGAGTGTTTACGCTTATTCATGGATGAAAATTTTTGTGTTATCACATGGATGTTGCATATGGATGTATGTTATGCGCACACATATAGATGTTATACATTATGTTAGGAATTGCATACATATGGATTCATTTCACTAACATAATCTGCATTGATGATATTTGCATTAGATAGGTACATATACACACACCTTTGCATATGTTCATACAACATTTAGAATCTTGTAAGGACAATGTTTGCTCGTGGATGATGTTTTGAGTAGATGGATGTTGGACGGTAGGATACGTTCTTCCTAACTTGAAGATTTCGGGGACGAAATCCTTTAAGGAGGGGAGAATGTAACAACCCGTATTTTCAATAACCTGTTATAACATAAATCGAGGCAGAATTTAATTTAAAAATCTGAATCAAGGGAAACGGGCTATGCCCTTGCGTTCGTCTTGGAAAAATACGCGAAATAGAGTCCGAGTTTTCGAAAATCGGAGTCCGTATGACCCGATTAAGGCCCAACGAAGTTTTCAGAAAATTTCTAAGTAAAAACAGATTTCAAATTCAAGCTTGAATTTGAAAAATTGGGCCATTTTGGGCTAGGCGGGAAAGTTCCCGCCAGGGCACCCAAGTCGACAGCCCTGTCGACTTGGGAGTCGACTTGGTTAGACCCAAGTCGACAGCCCTGTCGACTTGGCTGTCGACTTGGTCCAGCCGGGCTGTTTAGCCTGGTGCACCATTTTGAGAATGTGTTGAGCTTGGGGGCCAGATTCGGTTTTGAGGGATGAGATTGGAACCAGGGTTTAATCCTATGGCCTAAAACACTTGCCTAATCTATAAATAAGACCCTAACCTACCCTAAATCATCATTAATCTATCCTACAACTAAACTATGACAAAATCAATCCTCTCATGGCCTCCACTCTCTTCATAAAATTCCTAAACCAATTTCTAAGTGATTTTCCATGCATACAAATGTTTTCAAACTTGTATGAGCATCATTAGCTTGCATTCAAGTCAAGTTTCTATATTTGCATCATAAAGAAAGAGTTTTGATCATTTTGGCTCAAGGGTTTTTATGTTAAAGCTTGCATTTTGGGTTTGATTGATTTCATAAGGGCTTTGTCATATTTTTGTAACTTCTTAATCATTGTAAGCCCTATTCTACTTTCATACTTAAACTCTAAAGTTAAATGTATGATATGCAAGTTTATATGCGAGTTTACTATGTTATGAAATGCAAGTTTATCATGTTATGCAAGTTTTCTATGATGTAATATGCAAGTTTATCATGTTATGCAAGTATGCTATGATGTGATATGCAAGTTCATCAAGTTATGTCATGCAAGTTTGATATGCAAGTTGTCATATGATATGCAAGTTTGATATGCAAGTTGTCATATGATATGCAAGTTATGCTATGCAAGTTTGGGTTGAACATTTTATTCATGCTATCATGTTATGCAAGCTTATCTTGGGTTTATGAACATAAAGCTTCATGCTTTATGCCAAAGGTTGCATTTTGGCAACATGTAAGTTATCATATCTCTTATGATAACTTGCATGTGAGGCTAAATGCGAACTTATGGCCATTTCTACATGTCATTTAGCACCATGTATCACCAATATGCTAAGTTTGGTTCTATGCATGCTTTTGAGGCCAAAATATGTAATATGCAAGTATATGAACATATGTACATTCCATATGCCACCATGTTAAACTTGTGGCTTCAACACCCTTATGTCATGATTTATGCCAAGTTCCCTCTTTCTATCCTTTATGCGCTATTGCGATATGTAAGCGATGGGATTGCGTTTGGGGTTGGGTAAACTTAAAAGACATAAAAACATAAGCTTGGGAATTTACCTATTAAGTTAGGTCTACCCATTGGGAATTTACCTATTAAGTTAGGTCTACCCAATTGCTTGAAAAACTTGTAACATGTTTTGGAAACATGATGGACATGACACTTAGAAAAGATAAGTGTGGCCAACTCGAGGTTGGGTTGAGTTTGTAGCGTAAACCTACCCGGAACCGACCGGCTTAACTAGTTGCTACAAACAATAGGACCCAATGTGAGAAGTTGGTCATGTTGTACCTTGGACCCGAGGTTAGACCAAGTTGTGGTGTAAAGCTACCCGGACCCGCCCGGCTTAACTAGTAACCGCAACAAAGTCTAATGTGAGAGGTTAAGGCGCATTAAATTAATTAATGCCTCATGATTAGGGTTAAGTCATGGTCCACTTAGTACTTAACCAATTTGGGCTCGGTAGATTAATCGGGGTTAAGTCGTGAACTCATCGTTACACTTAACCAAGTTAATCCATGATTAGCAAGGGGGTTAAACCGTACTTAACCCACTAGAAAAATCCTAGCAATGGGGGTCCACTCCAGCAGTAATCCCAAGTTAGTATCATTATGACCCTAGGGACTAGGCTAGGTAGGGGCACGATTACTGGACTGGAGATAAGTGACCAAAAGCGACGGCAGAGGGTACGCCGGTGTAGTTCCGGGCGGACTCTGGTCGTGCACATAGTCCGTAGTCGGAGAAAACATGCACGGGTACCAGTAGATCAAGACTGTGCTCTCATGTTCATGGTGTCCAGGGGTTGACACCCTAGGGCTTGATACACCCGAAGGGTGGACCCAGCACAGTTCGACTACAATTATGATTGGGCCGTATTGACACCAACACGTGACGAGTTAGGCTTAGGGAGCCGATCGACTAGACCGTTTGGTTGGACCTTGTATTAGGGTCATTTCATGTTATTGGACCGCGGGTTAGGGTCACTTCATGTTATTGGGCCAAAGCTTGTGCCAAGGGATCAATACTTGTTTATTCAAGTCATGTTAGTTTGCTAGTACACCTGTGGTGCAAAACCTTAATCCTGATTACGCGATGACACCTTTATCTACCTTGTTAGTTAATCATCATGCTAGTATGTTGTTATCCTTATGATCATACCTGCTTCTCATGCCAGTTAACTTTATCAGTTTACATTGATTGTAGTAGGGCTTACTCAGTCTTGTTGACTGACCTGTTTTCTTTCGCCTCTTTTCTTCCATTCCCCCCCTAGGTTCTCAGGGAGGGAATACTGGAGCTTAGCTGGATTTCTGACTGCTTGCTTGTGGGATTTAGCTCATGTACGGTTTGACATGAAGCTAGCTGTGGCTATCACTTCTTTTGGGGATTAGTATTTATGTATTTCAGTTTTCAGTTGATGTTGTTTTATCCAGACTTGTTTATTTGGGAAGTTGACATTATGATGTAACAGACTTGTTTTGAAATGGTTTAAAATCTTCTGCTGTTTTATCTATGTTATTTACTCTGTTTACGCATATACATATGTTCTTGTTCTGCCTTGATATATCATTATGCATGTTTACCTGATTCAAACGCCCCTCCAAAGTCAGAGTGCTTGCAAGAGTCACCCGGGCGGAGGTGGGGTGTTACAACGACTGCCATATGCAATAACTGTAATAAGCCAGGGAATTTGTTAAGGAATTGCAAATCGTCGAAGAAGCGAAAGAATGATGGATCAAAACCCGATAAGAAGTCTCAAGAGACCAGGGAATGCAATCTTTGCCATAAGCCAGGTCATGTAAAGCAAGTTTGCCGGCTTTTAAAAGCCACCAAGGTAGCTCAAGTCAATAACACGACAGATGCTGCAATGCCCTCAGCCAGTCAGCAAAGGCCAGATGTTTTGGAAGGCACTCTCACTGTCAACAATATCCATGTTACAGTATTATTTCATACGGGCGCGTCACAAAGAATTGATTTGAATTATATATATTCGCAAATTATTTGAAAAGACCGAGTTAATTCTCATTTCAAATAATTGATCGACGATTAGAAGTCGATGATTTGAATACCGTGGATTGAAGACCGGCGATCTTCACATCCAATGGATGACTACTGATCAAGGTTTTAAATCTTGGATATCGTTCGCATTTCGCCTCGGGGATTTTATAGACCCGGTCTCGTGTCGGGGGAGATCTCGGACGAGATGAGTCTAACTCGGGAGTTCGTCTCGGATTTTCATCTCGGGTTTGAAAGTTCATATTGGAACATTCTCGGGTACATGATATGTTAAAAATGACATTTTAATAAAACGATTTTTATGAATGCTACCAAAAATATAGTAACTTAAACTTAAAATGCAAAATAACTTTATTATTCTTTATTTTGCAAAAGATCATTCATACTCTAAATCGTACTATGCTTAAAACAGAAATATTATTAGGCATGAAACATTAAAAGGATCCAAAACATTAAAAAATTAAGCATAAATAGACCATAAAATACATAATTTCATAAGTAACATGTATGTAAAAAAACGAATATGAAAATCATTAGCATTGTAAAACATATACGAACATACAATATAGTCATTTAACAAGCAAAATGTCAAATAACAAAAGATTGATATGGCTAGATTTGAGTTTTTTAATTATAGTTCTAGTTCAGGCACAAATTTAAATTTTAACCAAAAAAAACTAAGATCTCGGACGATATTCTAGTATTTCGTCTCGTTCGATATATCGTTCGACATTGCAATATCTCGAGCGATATATTCGAAAGGAAATTTAGAGTGATATTTGCTATTTCGGTTCGGAAGGAGCCCAAAACGAGATCTCGGAGGAGATCTCGGGCGATATTTGCGAGATTTGAAACAGTGCTACTGATGCCCTGGATTTGTTAGATCCCAAGAAAGGGTTACAGTGGTAGTTGTCCGGACGTACTTGTTGATTGTCCGGATATGCGAGAGCCTCTCTTACGTAATGGACATATGGAACAAGGAATAAGGTGTCTCTGGTTTCATTCAGACCCAGGTCGGACTTGTAAATGGATGTACGTCGGACATTGGATTTTATTCTGTGCTGGTTGATTTCTATTAAATATATATTTGTTTGGTGGCGGAGAATTTATTCTCTTTCTTAACACCCTTCTCTGAGACGTACGAGCTTAGAGGTTATATATTGGTAGACATCAGTCGCATGGCGTGAATTGTCAGTGTGGCATGCCAAGATGCAAATGATCAAGGCTTACTGTTGAAAAGAAGAGCCTTGTGGTTGATGATCAAAGCACAACTTTAATTAGAATAGCTTTGGGTATAGCGTTACTTCGTGTGCCTCACACCCCGGTATGAACCAGAAACGAGAGAGGACTGCAGGGAGGACATACGTTTCTTTCTAGCTAGAAGTGGTGTCATGGTATAGAGCCCAGACATTTTTACTTATGCGGATGATGGAATGAGGTGCCTCGGATTGGATTCCATAGTGGCTCTTTATTTACGCCCCATAGGGCAGGGAAACGTATTGTTCAGGAATTACCAATCCACTAAAGTATTTCTGGACCAGCCCTGAAGATCCAAGGTGCAGTTGCGGCTGATCCTGAGACATAGGCTAGATTGTCTCGAATTTGGTAAGGATGATCCCTTGCCTTGGTTCATGATGGAAATCCAACTTCCAGTACGACACATGCGGTTTTGATTGTAATACTAGTACGGCGACATAGTATATGGTAGCTATAACACCCCGTATTTTCTGTTAGCGGCATAGTAACGAATAAAACAATACTTAATTTAAAATGTGAGAATTAAGGGAAACGGGTTAAGCCATTGTGTTCGTCTCGGAATTCTGGTTGAGATAGAGTCCGAGTTTACGTAAATTGTACTTCGTATGAGGAAGTTATGTCTGTCAGAAGTTTCCAGAAAATTCAAATAAATTCAAACAGCTCGAAAACAAATTCAAATTCATATCATAAGTCAGAAGCGGGTTAGGGGGAAAATTCCCGCCCACGACCCAGGTCGAACAGGGGGTCGACCCTAGTGTCGACCTCCCCCATACAGGTCGAGCTGGGGTCGACCTTCCACCCCCCCGACCAGATCTGAATTTTGTTGACTGATGACTTGCTACTGAGTCACTAGGGTTTCTGGATAGTTCTGATCTGGTCTGAATGGTTGCGATTAACCCTAGGATCATCTGACGGTTCAAATTGAATTGAAATTCTATATAAACAACCCAATGCTCAAACCTAAAAATCACACAAAAATAATCCTAGAACTATCATGCTGTCAATTGAGAACTTGGAGTAGCCGTCACCAATTCAAAGACAAGATAAGAACTTGATTCAAAAATCAAATTAAAAGTTATCAAATTTAACGATTTACATCAAAGGCGAGCTTACCAATTTCAGAATTCAGATTTTAGAACCGCAAGAATTCCTTTTTAGTTTGTAAGTTGGTTATTACGCAGATTTAAACGTTTCAAATGAATCATGACATGTTGTAATTTGAATATAGAGTGAGGCTTATGTATAAGAGTTGATTCTCATTTATCTTAAAGTATTGTTGAAATTAATCATGTCTATATGCTTGTGGTGACGAACATATTATATATTAATCATGTCTATATGCTTGTGGTGATGAACATATTATATATTAATCATATCTATATGCTTGTGGTGATGAACATATTGTATGTTATTGGAATCTATTATGATTGGGTAATGGATTTATTTTGCCAATTAAATGGTGAAATATGTCATGTTATAAATTGGTGGTTATTTGCTAGTTTATGATCTAAAACACATGCTTATATGTTAGATCAACACTCATGTATATTCATGTTAGGTTGAATCTATTTATTTCTAAAAATGATTATAGTAGTTTATTTTATGTTTTGACATACATAAGTCAATATGCTGAGTTGCGATTTAAAAATGATTATAGTAGCTTTACTATGTTTTGACATACATAAGTTAATATGCTAAGTTGTGGGTTAAAACTGTGATTATATGTTAAACCTCCATGCTATACCTTTGTCAAGTTTACATGACAATTAGACCCAACTTAGTCACAAGTTCACCTTTACCCATTTAATTAAAGTTAATGATACCTCTATGCCAAGTTATACATGACAAGTTGAAATGTATGCTATTTTATGTTTATTTCATGTCCTTTGTTTATTGCACCTTTTATTGTTTATGGGTTGGGCTAATTTACTAGCCCAACATTTTATGTGATTCATGCGTACGTTCCACGGGGGTAGCGATGGGAAAATATGAAATTCATGGCATAGATTTGTTCATTAAATGGTATATTTGATATACCATTTATGGTGAGCATAATCAAAAGGGCAATTATGGCATGATTAAATTTAATTTAATTTACATGAAGAAATTAGACATATATATAGAAAATATGTAAATTTAGAAAATACGAATATGCCGAACCCGAGGTTAGACTGAGTTATGGTGTAAATCTACCCGGAACGGACCGGAATATCCAGTGACCACAACCAGACCTGTCTAATGTGTGTGGTTAGTGCATCAAGCCCAAAAAGAACCCAAGGTTAGACTGAGTTGTGGTGTAAATCTGCCCGCAACCGACCGACATATCCAGTGACCACAACAAGATCCGTCTAATGTGAGTGGTTGGTGCTTTAATGAATAAATTAATGCTAAGTCAGGATTGGAAGGGTTAAGTAAGTTTGGGAAACACTTAACCGATTCAACATGATAACTAAACAGATGGGTGGGGTCAGGTAAACATGGACACTTAACCAAATAAACATGTTGATTAGAAAACCCTATTAACGGGGACCCATTTCAGCAGTAACCCACATAGATGTATCATGGTACCCTGAAACTAGGCAGGGTGGGGCACGATTACTGGGCTGATTACAAGCGGTAAAAACGTCGGCGGTTGGTGCGTCAGTGTAGGTTCCGACGGAGTATGGGCGTGCACGTACTCCGAAGTGGAAAAAGCAGGCACTGGGCATCAGTAGTATACACTGTGCATCTTGAATCGTGTCGGGTTGCCACCAGAGGGACTGATACACCCCATGGTGGGACCATCACATGTAGCTATAGTCAAGTGGGGCCGAATGGCACATGATATGAATGCATGCGAGTAGGAGCCGATCATTAAGGGGATCGTTTGTTATGAACACGTAGGGCTGGTTGAAACAATGGTTAAGTAGGTGCAGAGACTATAGTAATGGGTGCGATCACATGTTCCTCTTATCTTATATTAGGGTATTGTCCTATGTTCTGTTATTACTGTCATGATCCCTTTTCTTGGTTAAATGCTAGTAATCACCGAACTTACCAGACTTATTGTCTGACCCGTTTTATTTCGCCCTCTTTTCTTCCGTTCCCCCCGGTCCACAGGGAGGGAATACTGCAGCTTAGTTAGACTCTTTGCAAGCTTCAAGAATGTAGATGTATGATTTGGACTCTCTCTCACCTTGGCTATGGCTCTTGGACATTATCCTTTGGGATTTATGCAGTTTTATTTTTGGTTTATGCTTCTTTATTAAATAATCAAGACAAAAATCATGTTGTAATGTTTTGGAAGTTATTTTGAGACAATTTGATGTAACGCTTTTGTATTGAACCACGTATGCAATAAATATTTAAATTTCGCTGCTTATATTTATCTGTGTTGTAAAGTTTTCTGTGTCTTGTACCTATAACCCTCCACCAAAGTTAAGGCATTCCCTTTGTGATTGACCTTAACGGAGGTGGGGTGTTTTACTTGCTTGAGAAGGGGTTTATAAGGCAGAGTATTTCTGAATGGGGTGCTCCAGTAGTGTTCACAACTAAAGCGGATGGTTCACTTCTCCTATGCGTTGATTATAGGGAGCTGAACAAGCTGACCAAAAGGAATAGACACCCACTCCCGAGAATAGATGATTTGTTCAATCATCTTGTAGGTGCATCGGTTTTCTCCCAAATACATTCGGCCACTGGGTTTCATCAGCTGAGGGTAGCTGAAGACAGCATTGATAAGACCGCGTTCAGAAACCCAGATGGTTTCTTCGAGTGGCTTGTCATGCCCTTCGGCCTGACAAATGCACCTGCTTACTTCGTTGATTTAATGAGCAGGGTATTTCGAGAGTTCCTCAATAAGTTTGTGGTGGTTTTCGTAGACGATATTTTGATCTTCCCAAAGAATAAGGAAGAGCATGCTCGACATCTAAAAGAATTCATGGATACTCTCTTTCACATCAGTTGAAGGCGAAATTCTCCAAATGCCATTTCTGGAGAGAAGAAGTTAGGTTCCTTGGACACGTGGTGTCAAAAGAGGGGATAGTTGTGGACCCCGCGAAAGTGGTTGCTGTGCAAGATTGGAAGGTTCCTCGAAATGAAACCGAAGTCCGAAGCTTTCTCGGGCTAGCAGGCTTTTATCAAAAATTTATCAAAGATTTTGCAAAAATCTCAGCTCCACTGACAAGATTGACAAAGAAGAACCTGTCTTTCAATAGGGATTTGGATTGCGATATTGCTTTCCAACGTTTGAAAAGGGCTCTAACAACAACCCCAGTTCTGACATTGCCTGATGGAAGCAAGATGTTTATAGTATACACAGATGCATGCGGAACAGGACTAGGCACTGTTCTAATGCAAGAAGGGAAGGTAGTGGCTTATGGTGGAAGACAGTTGAAAGTACACGAGAAAAACTACCCAACCCATGACCTAGAATTAGTAGCCATCGTTTTTGCACTTAAGTCTTGGCGCCATTTTCTCCTAGGTGAGAAATTTGAACTGTATACTGACCATAAATCATTGAAATACCTTTTCTCGCAGAAAGATCTCAATTTGAGGCAGCAAAGATGGATGGAGTTTCTTGCCTCGTTCGATTTTGAGATTTCCTACACTCCTGGCAAGGGCAATGCAGTAGAAGAAGCCTTAAGTAGAAAGAAGCTGTCCTTAAGCCCTCTCTTTGTGGAAAGGCAAAGCTTGGAGTTCATAACAAGCTTTATGTTTAGACCCTCCTCTGACTTTGTACCTGGTTTGCTAGCAACTTTAGAGGTGTGACCAACTCTATTAGACTCAATCGGAGCCACGCAAAGAGAAGACCCTCAGCTACCCAATGTGATGGACAAGTTGATTAGGGGTGAGGCTTCCAGTCACCTCAATAGATACTCCATTGATGCCAAGGGCTGGCTGAGACGAGATGGAAGACTATGCGTCCCACAAGTAAGGTATTTGGTAAAGGCGGTTCTAGAAGAGGCACACCATTCCAAGCTGACAATACACCCAGGCGGAGATAAGATGTATAAAGACAATAAAAGAGTTTTCTTTTGGAATGGCATGAAGCAAGACGTAGCTGAATTTGTTTCTAAGTGTTTAATATGCCAACAAGTCAAGGCGGAGCCGAAGAAGCTTGGTGGTCTGCTCCATCCTCTAGAGACAGTTGAAGTTGAACGAGAAGCAACTATGAGGAGAGTTCCAACCCGTATCTTGGGAACAGAAGTCAAAAAGCTACGCAGCTGTGAAGTTAAGCTCGTCAAAGTTCAATGTTGCGACACCGAGGAAGACACGACTTGGGAAACTGAGGACAGAATACGCGCAACCTACCCTTTTCTTTTTGAAGGTACGTCTTTAATCTCTTTTTCCTTAAGTTTACGCTCGTATCTATCTTTTTAGGTATATCTCCTCGATCCTATCTTTTATCCTTAGGTAGGAACCCATTTGGATGTAAACATGTAATTGAAACATGTTGTGATTGATGGTTGCAAGTGGTTGCTAGTGATTACTAGTGGATGCATATACACTCACATTAGGTATTAGATCGGCTCAGTCACTTCCATATTGCATATGCATATATGTATTGGTTTATGGATTAAAACTTGATGTGTTATCATATGGACGTTGCATTTGTATGAATGATTGTGCACTCATGTAAGAAATTTTGAGTAGGAAAAATTGCATTCATAACGGACTCATGGCACTGACATAATTTGCATTAAGGAGGTCAACTGAATCAGTAGACCGCCTGATTTTGCATTAGATAAGGACATGTACACACACAATGCATATGATCATGAAGCATTAGAAATATTTTAAGGACAATGGACGCCTGTGTTTGATGGTTGAGTAGATGGGTGATTGGATGGTAGGATATAAGTTCTTCTCGACTTGAAGATTTCGGGGACGAAATCCTAAAAGGAGGGGAGAATATAACACCCCGTATTTTCTGTTAACGGTATAGTAACGAATTACACAATACTTAATTTAAAATGTAAGAATTAAGGGAAACAGGTTACGCCATTGTGTTCGTCTCGGAATTCTGGTTGAGATAGAGTCTGAGTTTGCGTAAATTGGACTTCGTATGAGGAAGTTATGGTTGTCAGAAGTTTCTAGAAAATTCAAATAAATTCAAACAGCTCGAAAACAAATTCAAATTCAAATCAGAAGTCAGAAGCGGGCTGGGCAGGAAAATTCCCGCCCAGGACACAGGTCGACCAGAAGGGTCGACCCTAGTGTCGACCTCCCCCCCTACAGGTCGACCTGGAGGTCGACCTGCCCCCCCGACCAGATCTGAATTTTGATGACTGATGACTTATTGCTGAGTCACTAGGGTTTCTGGATAGTTCTGATCTGGTCTGAATGGTTGCGATTAAACATAGGATCATCTGACGGTTCAAATTGAATTGAAATTCTATATAAAGAACCCAATGCTCAAACCTAAAAATCACACAAAAATATTCCTAGAACTATCATGCTGTCAATTGAAAACTTGGAGTATCCGTTACCAATTTAAAGACAAGATAAGAACTTGAATCAAAAATCAAATTAAAAGTTACCAAATTCAACGATCTACACCAAATGCGAGCTTACTAATTTCAGAATTCAGATTTCAGAATGCAAGAATTCCTTTTTAGTTTGTAAGTTGGTTATTACGCAGATTTAAACATTTCAAATGAATCATGACATGTTGTAATTTGAATATAGTGTGATGCTTATGTATAAGATTTGATTCTCGTTTATCTTAAAGTATTGTTGAAATTAATCATGTCTATATGCTTGTGGTGACGAACATATTATATATTAATCATGTCTATATGCTTGTGGTGATGAACATATTATATATTAATCATATCTATATGCTTGTGGTGATGAACATATTGTATGTTATTGGAATCTATTATGATTGGGTAATGGATTTATTTTGCCAATTAAATGGTGAAATATGTCATGTTATAAATTGGTGGTTATTTGCAAGTTTATGATCTAAAACACATGCTTATATGTTAGATCAACACTCATGTATATTCATGATAGGTTGAATCTATTTATGTTGTAAAAATGATTATAGTAGTTTTTTTTATGTTTTGACATATATAAGTCAATATGCTAAGTTGCGATTTAAAAATGATTATAGTAGCTTTCTTATGTTTTGACATACATAAGTTAATATGCTAAGTTGTGGGTTGAAATTGTGATTATATGTTAAACCTCCATGCTAGACCTTTGTCAAGTTTACATGACAATTAGACCCAACTTAGTCACAAGTTCACCTTTACCCATTTAATTAAAGTTAATGTTACCTCTTTGCCAAGTTACACATGACAAGTTGAAATGTATGCTATTTTATGTTTATTTCATGTCCCTTGTTTATTTCCCCTTTTCTTATTTATGGGTTGGGCTAATTTACTAGCCCAACATTTTATGTGTTTCATGCGTACGTTCCACGGGGGTAGCGATGGGAAAATATGAAAATTCATGGCATAGATTTGTTCATTAAATGGTATATTTGATATACTATTTATGGTGAGCATAATCAAAAGGGTAATTATGGCATGATTAAATTAAATCAAATTTACATGAAGAAATTAGACATATATATAGAAAATATGTAAATTTAGAAAATACGAAAATGCCTAACCCGGGGTTAGACTGAGCTGTGGTGTAAATATGCCCGGAACCGACCGACATATCCTGTAACCACAACAAGACCTGTCTAATGTGGGTGGTTAGTGCATCAAGTCCAAAAATAACCCGAGGTTAGACTGAGTTGTGGTGTAAATCTGGCCGGAACCGACCGGCATATCCAGTGACCACAACAAGACCTATCTAATGTGAGTGGTTGGTTCTTTAATGAATAAATTAAAGCTAAGTCAGGATTGGTAAGGTTAAGTAAGTTAGGGAAACACTTAACCGATTCAACATGTTAACTAAACAGATGGGGGGGGGGTGAGGTAAACTTGGACACTTAACAAAATAAACATGTTGATTAGAAAACCTTAATAACAGGGACCTATTTCTGCAGTAACCCACATAGATGTATCATGGTACCCTGAAACTAGGCAGGATGGGGCACGATTACTGGATTGATTATAAGAGGTCAAAACGTCGGAGGTTGGTGCGTCAGTGTAGGTTCCGACGGAGTATAGGCGTGCACGAAATCCGGAGTGGAAAAAGCAGACACTGGGCATCAGTAGTATACACTGTGCATCTTGAATCGTGTCTGGTTGCCACCAGAGGGACTGATACACCCCATGGTGGGACCAGCACAGGTGGCTACAGTCAAGTAGGGACGAATGACATAGGATTTGAATGCATGCGAGTAGGAGCCGATCATTAAGGGGATCGTTTGTTATGAAAACGTAGGGCTGGTTGAACCAATGGTTAAGTAGGTGCAGAGACTATAGTAATGGGTGCGATCACATGTTCCTCTTATCTTATATTAGGGTATTATCCTATGTTCTGTTATTACTGTCATGATCCTTTTTCTTGTTTAAATGCTAGTAATCACCGAACTTACCAGACTTATTGTCTGACCCGTTTTCTTTCGCCCTCTTTTCTTCCGTTCCCCCAGGTCCACAGGGAGGGAATACTGCAGCTTAGTCAGACTCTTTTCAAGCTTCAAGAAAGTAGATGTATGATTTGGACTCTCTCTCACCTTGGCTATGGCTCTTGGACATTATCCTTGCGAATTTTTGCAGTTTTATTTTTTGGTTTATGATTTTTTATTAAATAATCAAGACAGAAATCATGTTGTAATGTTTTGGAAGTTTTTTTGAGACAATTTGATGTAACGCTTTTGTATTGAACCACGTATGCAATAAATATTTAAATTTCTCTGCTTATGTTTATCTATCTTGTAAAGTTTTCTGTGTCTCGTACCTATAACCCTCCACCAAAGTTAAGGCATTCCCTTTGTGAGTGACCTTAACAGAGGTGGGGTGTTTTAGTAGCTATGTTGTAAAGACCCGTCTCTTTGCCCGATTTTTGCCGGTAATTAAACCAACTTAAACCGTTCATAAAGACGAATTGTTATGGGTATATACATATGTTGAACAAAATAATAGAACTTTTCATTGCGTAATACAACATTACATATGAGTTACATGAATACCAGAGTTACAACATAAACATATACAACAGAAGGAAGAAAATATACTCTCAGCGGAAGATCAAAATGATATAGCGGAAGCTTCAAACCCTAGCGTGGACTCCAACTCAGAAAGCGCTCCGAACTTCGCTCCAATGAATCATAACTTCAAAACTAAACTACTAGCTGCCTATGTGAAAAATTAATGGCTCCCCAGAGTTTAGGAAGGAACAATAAACTCCAGGTCATTATGGGACTGGTGTGAGAACATAAAACTGTTGTTTTTAGGATTCATTTTAAAGTTGGGAAATTCACCGGACCACGTCGTTAACGCGAAAAGGGTTTACTCTATGTGAATGCCCGTGCATATACATACGCAATAACTTTTGAAAATGAAATTATCATAAGCTCGTCTCACATCACATAATGTAAGCGCACACTAGATGGGCAAGTTTTATCTTTTGATAACCAAAAATGCCTTCATACGTGAAAATCCTCTTCTAATATTATCATTAGTATAGTGTGTGAAGAAAAACCATTTCGTAAATAAATATAGAATCATAGCCCCCATAAACTCGATTGGTTACATTGACATATAGGTATACAATCAAAAATCCGTATGTCTCGTATTGGAGATTTGGGTTTCCAACTTGCTGATTCCTGGCACAAAAGATCAATCAGGGATACGAAGCAAAGTTTAACACGGCTTTTTCGTCCATCTCGGACACCAACAACAAGTCGCAGGGCAGATCAATGGTTTTCGACCAGACATGGCCCCCCGAACATACCCAACTTCCCCAACTTCATAAGTGGTTTCCCACTGCTACAACTTCATCGTCAATCCATATATAAGTATACAACCTAACCGCTAGTTTCTCATCAATCCGGGGTGTGAGGTTTGTCGATGTCACGTCATACACAAAGCATGCCTAGATAAGCAATGCCTTAATCATACGAGCTCATTTCATATCTTAAGTATGTCACATTGTTTACTCACAACATGATCACTGATTTCCATCCATACATAACCACTTCGGGCATATACGTCACGAACCCGATACATATCAACAGAAATAAGTGTTATGCCGTCAATGACAATGTCAGACACACAATCCATACGAGTCCATTCTAGGCCCGAACGGAACAAAAATCCGAAGATCTCCTAATATACTCAGACCTCATGCCACTTATAACCTCGCATCGGGTGTACATCCCGACTTGAGACATCGACAATCAATCCGAATAAACCTAAAGATTCCCGGTCTCCATTCATCGATTTCAAGTCGTGAATTTGCTTCATGCGTCGTATTATTACTTGGGATTGTTTCAGACTCAAATCCGATCCCGGTCTTTCCAAGTAATAAGCGTATTCATAAACAATGGTTATGGACCACACAAAATTTCAATTCAACTTTCCTTCCAATCATTATCCATTCATTTCTAAGTCAAGGTTGGATTGATCATAAATTTTGTTTTCATCTTATTTGAAATCAGATATTCGATTTTACAAATCTTATATTTCAAACATACCCTTCAATCCTTATACTCAAAACATAATCCTTCAATTCCTTAAGTCTTTAAGTTTATCGAATCTTTATTTGGATAAGAATTCCATTAACGCTAATCCAAAAATTTATTTCAAACATAAGTTTGATAGAGTTAATTTGACTTATATTCGATATAAATTCACAACTCAACAAGCACTATTAGAACCTTGGTGTAAATATTTTCTAGTGCTTCTGACAGTATTTGTTCAACCTTGGAATCCCATATCGAATATCCATCACAAACTCCGTCCAACTAATTTCCTTTTTAAATTCTAACTTTAGAATTAACAGATAATTCCATATTTAATTTACTTAAAAATCCTTCGGAACCATTTTAAAATCCTTTTTAACCATTTAAAACAATGATTCACGATTATAAAATTTCAAAACCCATTTATCTTTGCAAATGAGATAATAATGTTTGAACGTTACAAAAAGTGCTGCAATAGTCGTTTAATTCAAATAGATTCCAATTCAAAAATTCAAATAATTCACTTCTAGTTACTTTAAGTTGATAAAGTAAGATTTTTCATAAATTCTCTCAAACTTTAAAACTGGTTGTATTTGAATTTTCGTTATGGTAGCTGAACTACGCGTACAACGACTTTGAACATAACTTGATAATCGTACGCTGAAATTTAAAATTTCTTTTCTATTCAAAAATTGTTAATATTTGAAAATCAACGTTTCTTATTTCAATTCAAACCGAATTTAAATGATCAAGTTATATCCATTTGAAAATTTAAATCGATATTTACGAACTGTCGCGCCATAGCGCGTTATAATTCGATTTAAATATAATTCCTTCGAATATTTTCGAATTGAATTTAAAATTTCAAAACAACTTAATTTTAAAACCAATTATTAAGTTTAATCCAAAATCATTTCACCATTCCAAATCTTTATTTAAATTTAAATAAGTGGTAGACCATAGGAATTCAAAAACCCTTTATTTAAATTTAAATTTAAACTTCATAAATGGTTATTATGCAACATATATTATTTTAAGTCCAATCAATTTTTTTCTTCTAAGTATTAAAAAGCTTCAAATTCAAATTATATTTGAATTAACTGTTCCATCCATCGGACCAGTTAGGGATAGCCAGGGAGAGCAGGAAACTGGATTTCCAAACCCAAGCCTAGACACCATCCTCTCTGTCATCCTAGAACGGTCTGATATATAATATTATAAAATATTATACTAAATTTCCAAATCTCTTTCGAATTAACCGGGCTTAAAAATAATATTTTAATATTTGGAAATCAAATTTCCCTTATATGGAATGAACATTAAATCGATCATCTGTATAATTCCACAACCATGGTATTGTGTGTGCATCATACAAACAAAACAAATCAACCATGATGATCATGAATTATAATCATCACCAATAAACAAACAATTCAGCTGTGCACAAGCGTTACAATCAATATCGCTTTTCAGTGTTCCGTGTTTTGTCTAACTACATGCACATCCATTCACATAATAACATCCATATTCAAACAATTATCATTAATCATCACATCACATTTTAATCACTACTAATTTATAATAAATGATTAAATTAATTGTTCTCACCGAAAAAGCTCCATAAATCTTCACTAACATGACATACAAACCAACGAACATCGACCCCGCTACTCGTATTGTTTTTTTTTCTTTTCAATCCCATTCATTTACGGCTACAGATGTCTCTGCTAATTATATATATATCGGAATGGAATGACACAAGGTTTTGATATATATATATATATATATATATATATATATATATATATATATATATATATAGCCATATACATGCGGACCTTTCGTTCTATTTTATCCAAATTTATTCTTAACTAATGTTGCCAAATTATATATATATATATATATATATATATATATATACGGATTCTATTTTTTGATACGAATCTAATGGATCTAAGAGTGTGTAAATCCAATTCAAAACGAGCGAGATATTAGCTAGTCATGTTTAACTAAATTTAAACTCAAATAAATAAAAGAAATTATACCCCAAAGAAGACCGACCTAAATTTCACCATCCAAGCCCGCATATCACTTCCAGACCCGTGCTCCTTGCGTTCAAGACCCGACTTCCACTACTTCTTCCTCTCCTCTTCTCTTCTATTTACTGTAACCCACCAATACCGTGCATGGTCATGCACTTGTCCCATCCCACCACTTCATCATATGCTTTGCCGAATCCATCTACGAGATTCACCTCCTCTACTCTACCTTTTGCACCCAATCGTAGTCAACCCAGCACCCTTCGTTGGAAACCGAAGCCGAGACTTGCTTCGATAAAACCGTGGAACCCAACGAAGACAATGACACATTATTATTCCGAAATCCACCGAATTATACCGAATCGAAGCTCTCTCCGTCCTAAGCACAACGCCACTCTCCAACTCGAACATCGTCGCTCCCTTCTCCGTGTGAATCACTTTTGCTAGAAATGAGTGGATTGGAAGTTATGATTTTTTTTTGAGTGAAGATGGGAATGGGTTTCTCTTTTACTGTAATGTGAAAAATGAAATAACAGAGGAAGGAGAAGGTCGTGGAATTCATCTGCAGCTTTGACCAGGGAAGAAAATGTGTTTTGTATGAGATTTAGACGGGTAATTTAGTTATTTAATAAATGGACACTTGGCTTCTCTCAAAAATCCCTTTTCATGCATGTAAACCATAAAAGGACACATAATCCCTATTATAAAAATCCTCCAATGCATGTTAACATAATTCATTTATTTATTTATTTGTTATGTTTTATTTTTAGCTACACCATAGTGATGTTTATAAATGTAGTAAATTCCCAATGCATATATGCGTAACAAAACATTACTTAAGATTTTAAACATAAAATACTTAACACTTCGAACACACTTATTCATATTAATATGTCAAATATAAATTATAAAAATGAGGTTTTAGAACTCAACCAATATTTATGGAAATCAATATTAATTTGTAAAACTACATAATATTATCACTTATTAATATTAAACATACTTATTTAAATAAAAATCTTAAATAAAATCTTAAAATAGGTTATTCATATCCAAATAAATCAAAACAAAATATTTATTCAAACTCATATATAGTATTTTTAAAACAATATTTGTATTTAAATCTTATTAAATTTATTAGATATTCAGAAAATTGAATACTTATTATATATTTAATCATTGAAAATTCTAGTTCGTTACAATCTCCCCCACTTAAGACTTTTCGTCCTCGAAAAGGAGAGTTCGTAAAATTATACATAAGTAAAATAAATTTTACCTATAAATTTGTTGAAATAAAATTATTAACCTTGAAATTTATCAAAATAGCTTATAGGAACAAAATCTCAATATGATTAATTTAGTGAAACACTTATATCAAATATTTATTTGTACAAAACAAAGATCATGATATTCTAAAGATATAATTTGTTGGAAAGACTAATTTAAGTAAGTTTGAACTTTTATTAACATGTGTAAGCATTTAAAACCTCAGGATAATTTCTCCGACTTAGAATCCCATTTCCTATTTCAAACCATTGAGATACTACATATTCTTTTCATATAGAATAGATACTTCACTTTGGGATTTCCAAAACCAATTTGCATTCACAATTTCAAATATACAATGATGAAATCTACATGTTATTAGTTCGAGAAGCTCATCCTCATGACAGGGCAACTGAGTATCACCCATCGCACAAAATCCAATAATCCAGTTTTAGTCATGGTCACTCGAACAACCAAAACATTTCATATCCCGATGTATATAAATTCTTTTGAAATCTTATAAATACTTTTTGCTTTCTAACATTTCGAAATATCGGGATTCTAATCGTCGAAATTTCTTTTATTTTTAAGTCAAATTTTAATTGTCATATTTACATAATCGAATAAACCTTTTCCTATTTAATCGACTTGAAATCCAAAAAAAAAAATTTGATTTTTCTCTCGTTCTCAAATATTGAAGCTTATTAGTGAAAATTTTCTTTACTCAACTAGTCGGAAACTCATTTTCATTTAAAATAACATCACACTTCCGCTACGCTACTCTGATTCAGTATATTTCAAACTAGTATTGTTTCAACCATTTATCCAAGCATTTAAGGTAGATTTTTTTTTTCAAAATCAACTAATATTTATAAATCCCAGTCCTTACATAAGTTAGACCTTCTTATTTTAGATTCTTTCAATTACTACACCATGTTTATTCATTGAGATAATTTTTTGGATAGATTACCATTTCTAGTTAAATTTTTAAAACTAGATTTTGTTGACGAATCAAATTGCATAAGTTCTGATCAAGTTATAGATAAAGTTCAATATTAGAATGAGGGTTGAATCAAATTACTTGATCAAGTTCACAAGACAAAAAGGGTATGTATGATGCTTCTCAAGAACAAATGGTTCAAAATGGAACAAGCGTAGGTCAAGATAGGAAAATCGAGTGCATCTAACGATGAAATTATGGACCACCCAATTAAGATGAACCTTTCTTTAATATTTTCTTTTGCGTCTTAAGCAATTGCTGTTAAGTAATTTCCAGTTGACTTACTTGTACCATCTCAATAGGGAAGAGTATTTTCTCCCCCACTTAAAAGTTAGTTATAATTTAAATCATCTTTTTAAACAAAATCTTACTTAAGTCAAATTTACCTTTATATTTCTTGAGGGGTTTTGCTTTTCAAAAATTATACTTCTAACCAGAATAATTTTACTTGCATATTATCATTTATAGTTCACTCTAGTTATCGATTCAGATCTGTTGCTTAAATTATCTTATTTAATATTCATTGAGAAGTATTATATCTTCTTTGATTACCATTTATTAGATCCAAAATTCGTATTCAAATGTTAGTTACAATCTGATCAACTATTCTTGTAATTTTGAGATATGGGCAAATTATCTTCTTACGTGCATTTTTAACAATACATTTCCATTTCTTAAGTGAGATTTACCCCTAAAATATATCTTTTAATTATTCAAGTACTTTTTTTTATCACCTTCAAGGTCTAAGGGCTCAAACTCATGAAGTATTAAAGCTAATCCCAATTTTTTTTCCAAACTTCTAGTTTTGTTTCTAATTAAATTCCTATATTAATTTATCAACCATATTATTATGATTTATTCATTAAAACATCTAGTTAGATGATTTTAATTATTCCTCGATGCTTAAATCGGAACTATATAGTCATTCCACCTTCGAAACTTGAAAATAAATATTAGCAATGTCGCGCTCATCCCAGAATTTATTTCCAAGCGACTAGGGTGTGATTCTACATCTATCTAGTATATATCGGACTTCGTATATACGTTGACCAGACGTATATTCAAAATCCTTACATACTCGATAGTCCAATCTTGACGTCGAATACAATACTCAAAACCCTTATCTTCAATTATATTTCAAAGTAATTGTCAATTTCAAAATGATTTACCTAGTTTCAAAATAATTTATATAGATTTTGAAATTCGCTCTCTCAACGAGATATTCCAAAATCTCATTCTAGGGCATTCTCTACCCTATCTCTAATGAGATATTATAACTCTGATGAGTTCTATCTTTTCGTTAAAAATATGTCATACCCTGTAGCTTTGTATAACCAAAGCTCTGATACCAACTGTAACGACCCGTCTTTTTGCCCGATTTTCGTCGGTAATTAAACCAACTTAAACCGTTCATAAAGACGGATTGTTATGGGTACACACATATGTTGAACAAAATAACAGAACTTTTCATTGCGTAATACAACATTACATCAGAGTTACATGAATATCAGAGTTACAACATAAACATTGTAACAACCCGGAAAATATTGGTTAGTTTAAAATTTTTATTTTGGAAATTTCAGCAAATTTTGATTATTTAAAATGAATTATTTTAAATAATATCGACGAGAAATTTATTTTGAATAGAATGGAACATATATATTTATATAGATCGTCGTTAGAATATAAATAATTATTTTAAATTATAAAAGGAATTGAAAATTGCGCGGTAGTTCGATAATTCGATTTCAAATTTCAAATGAATGTACAGGATTCAAAATAAACCGAATTTTAGTGAAACCAAAAATATTTGAATGTAATTGAGAACATATTTCCAACGAATCTGAAGAATCGAAATTTCATAGTGGGAATCAAAAGATATGTCCAGTTGAAAATTCAGAATAGTCGCCATGGAATTTCGGCCCTTAAAAATGGAAATTTTACAAACGACCTCGGATTTCGACGAAACCACTTTTGTTGGATCCGCAATGTCAAATTATTGCTAGGTTTCAAATTTCATAACTTTTTGAATCAATATGTGTGCGTGGCTAAGGAAAACGCGTTTGACCAGTTTTGATTTTAATCGACTGGAAAATGGCCATTTTTCAAACGGTCTCAGAATTTGACGAAATTAGTTTTGTTAGGACCGTATCGTCAATATGAAGCTAGAAAATATTTTTCGGGAATTTTTTGAATTAGTATGTGGCCCCGGTAAATTGAAATGTGCGTTCAAATTCAATATATAGAGTTATATGTTGGCTTTGTCGAAAACTAATCGAAACAGTCGAATCAGCCTGCGATACATATCCCATTGTGTTCGGAATGGGGGTAATTAAATATGGACGACAGGCAGTGGGTCTCGTTTTGAGGTCGAAATAAAAAGTTGCTTTTTGAAAAGAAATAAATTAAATATAAAATTATCTAAACCCCACTATATTCTCTTTCCTTCCCTCTTCTCTCTCCTCTGACTTCATTTGATTCAGAAAAAAAGAGAAAAAAATAATAATAACCGCTCGAAGCCCTAGCCCAGTCGCCACCGTTGGTCGTCGCCCCGCCTCCCCCCTCCCCTCCGCCTCGCGCCGCCGCCGGAGCTCTGTCCAGGCCGCCACCAGCTCCCCCGACCCTCTCCCTCTCTTCTATAACTCGACCCCGAACCCCGACGGCATCGAAGCCGCCACCACCTCCCCGACAGGCGGACGCCCCCCAACCGCACCCCCTTCACCTCTGACGCGATGCAAGAAGTCCATCCCCCTCCTTGAACGTGAGAAGCGAACCCACGTAGTGAGTTTTTATTCCTCTTTTGATTTTGATTTTTTTTTTGTTATAAAGTAAGGATCTTTAAAACTGAAATGGCATTATTTTTAAAAACGATAAAAATAATATTTTTGAATAGGAAAAGATCATATTTATAAAAGCAAAGGATGAGATTTTTGAATTGGAGAAGACGAGGTCTTCATGAGAATAAAAATACAATCTTTATGAAAGTTAAAAATATAATTTTTATAATATAGAGAAGTTAAATATATAATTTTTACACTAGTGTCATATTAAAAATATGATTTTTATATAGGTATGATAGTAAAAATATGATTTTTCTTCATGTAGGGTAATAAAAATATAATCTTTGTTAGAAGAAAAGTAATATAAGAAAATAATTTTCATAAAAAAAGTGGAGAATAAAAATATGGTTTTTATACAAGGTAAAATAAAAATATGAATTTTATTGTTATCATGAAACAACGAGGATAAAAATTCGATTTTTATATATTGAATAGCGAAGTAAAAATTTGATTTTTATATATTGAATAGTGAAGTAAAAATACGATTTTTATATATTGAATAGCGAAGTAAAAAATTCGATTTTTATATATTGAATAGCGAAGTAAAAATTCGATTTTTATATATTCAATAGCGAAGTAAAAATTCGATTTTTATATATTGAATAGCGAAGTAAAAATTCAATTTTTATATATTGAATAGTGAAGTAAAATTCGATTTTTATATATTGAATAGCGAAGTAAAAATTCGATTTTTATATATTGAATAGTGAAATAAAAATATGACTTTTATATATTGAATAGCGAAGTAAAAATTCGATTTTTATATATTGAATAGCGAAGTAAAAATACGATTTTTATATATTAAATAGCGAAGTAAAAATTCGATTTTTATATATTGAATAGCGAAGTAAAAATTCGATTTTTATGGAATAGCGAAGTAAAAATTCAATTTTTATATATTGAATAGTGAAGTAAAAATGTGATTTTTATATATGTAGTGAATACGGGGGATGAAAGTGACAAAGGGCGGGCATGTTGAAGATTTTCTACAATAGAAGAGTGGCGGTGTTTGGTTTAGCTTGGGTGAGAACTTCTCACTTTAAATCTTGTTTTTCTAGTTAAAATATATACTAGGATGCAGACGGTGTTTAGTAGCACCCGACACCCGTCGTCCACAGACCATGGACGGCTTGTATGCTTGTTTGTTTGATTTTGATGCGTAGTTGATTGTGTGATGTGAAATGAAATAAAATATTTATGTAGTAAAAAATATTTTATAGTTGAAAATATAATTTTTAACATGAATGTGAATAAATATTTATAAACAAATCGGAGACTTGTTTATATACACTGATTTGATTGATATTGATTGGGACGATAAATTTTACACATCACCCAACTACACAAATAAAATCTGTGTTTGATTGTTTGAAACCCCACACGGGTATTGGGATGATATATGACATACATTAATCCCAACAATTAGTTGTCTGTCGATCGATTGATTGACAGACTGTTATAAGCATTAAATATTTATATTTGATGCTTATACAGTGTAGAATGCACTTTGGATGATGGTTGATTACTTGTCATTGTTGATATATACATGTGTTGTATGGAAATCCATATAATTAACGTTATATGGTAATTGATTGGGCCTCATTCCAGTTTTGAAAAAGAAATATTTAAAAAAGAAACATTTGAAATAGAATATTTGAAAATAGAAATATATGAAGCCATGTTGATTAGATTGACGCCATTTTGACGTGAACGATATTTATATCGATTTTATTCATTTTATAATGAATATCGAAAGTGATTTCAAAATCTAATATTTTGAAAAGAAGTGAATTCGAATTAAACCGAATAAAAATGAATTCGAATTGAAATTGAATTGAATTGAATTGAAAACGAATTGAAATTGAATATAAATGAATTCGAATTGAAATTGAATATAAATGAATTCGAATTGAAATTGAATTGAATTTAAAACGAACTGAAATTGAATTAGAAATCAATTTGAAATGAATTTGAAAGGAATTTATAAGGAAAAATTCAATTTTGATTTAAAATTGAATATGAAGTTGAAACTGTTTTGAAAATGAATTCAAAATGATTTATAAAATTGGTTTTAATAGGAAATTGACGAAGCATATATTATATATATTATATATATAATATAATGGCCTGAATAGAATGCGCCGTGCTGCGGCAGTTCATGAATTTCGACCATTGACTTCGAATGGACATTGCGGGAGATCCGACCGTCTGATTCTCCTAAAACCGGAACCGTTGGGTTCGTATCGAAAAGAGCTTTCTAATGAATATTAGAAATCTATCGGTTGGATTTTGAATTATGTCCAAATCAAATTTGGAAAAGGTCGCCGTAAGTGCAGTTCGATGGCCGTTGATGGAAATCGACTATACGGGCCTTGATAAAATTATTAAAAATATCAATAATTTGTGTAAAATCATAAGAAATGATTTGTGAAGAATTGGGATGAAAAACTCCATATTTGAAAAGATAAAAATAGATTTTTATCGAAATGAACTAGTTTTGAAATAGAATAGTAATTTATTTATTTTTAAAATAAATAAATTAGATTTGAAATGGTTTTGAAAATAACCAGAAATTCCAATAGTTGCTTTAGAATGGATTTGAATTTAAATTGTCTTCGGAATATTTCAATGTTGGATTTTGCGATTATACAGATGTTGTTAGGGAAATTTGAAAGATATATTTATATCGTTATTTCCAATACGATATTTGTTGGTCGTAGAATTTGATATTGAATATAAGACGATATATTTTCTATTCAGAGCCTTGTATTTAATATCAAATGGGATTTGGGTTTGTCGTGAATGGTGTCTTCATTAACACTGTTCTTAAGCCCAGTTGAGAAAAAGATTAAATCTTTTTGTTTAGATTAAATGAAGTGTACCAATTAAATAATATTTAATTGGACTTGAATTGGTATTGATTTTTGGGTTTATCGTGAACAGTGTTTTAAATAACACTTGTTCTTTAACCCGATAATTAATGGAATGTGATTTTGGGTTGTCGTGAATGGTATCTTCAATAATACTGTTCTTAGACCCAAAGGAGTTAAGAAATCAGAAACTAACTGGAGATTAGTTAAGTTGAATGGTTTCGGGGGTATTGATCTGATGTTGGTTTCGGCCTTCGGGGTTAATACTTAGGGAATTGCTCACTTGCTAATTTACGGTTAGGGACTGATTGAACTGTGATATGATTTTGGGGTTTATCGTGAACCGTGTTTTAAATGACACTGATTCTTTAACCCAGTCAAAGATTAAAACTAAGTGGAGTTTTAATGAATCTTTAATTAGATTGAAAAGATCGAGAATGGAGTATCACCAGTTATGCTCCAGGTGATAGTTAAATCTTTAATTAGATTTGAACGTGAAATGGTAATTGAACTTACCGATAACACCGTGGTGTTAGATATGAAGTATTACCAGTTTTACTTCATGGGATGAATAGGTTGGGGTTGGGAAATTAAAACAAATGATTACTTCGGTAATGTTCGTTAATCCCGACTAGTTTGAAGTGATATTCAAAGGAAGATTAAAGAATAAATTTAAAAAAATTATCTTCGATAAAATTAATGGGAACCTTTCCCTAAGAATGTGAAATTTACAAACTAAATATAGGTTGGCTAAGCATAGTGATTTCCTGGGTATTGATCTGATGTTGGTTTCGGCCTTCGGGGTTAATATTTGGGGAATTATTCTCTTGATTAATTTATGGTTAGTGACTGATGAATTGGAATGAGGCGTATGTTGTGTTTATGTAACACTTATTTATTATATACGCGAGTTATTCGGAAAGACCGGGTTTATCCCATTCTGAATAACTGATTCGACGATTAATCGAAGATGAAGACGATGGTTGAAGACCGGAGATCTTCACGTCGTTTGGATAAAAACTGATGATCTTGATTGGGCTTTACACCCAAGAAGATGGAAACAGTTGGTGATCGTCTAGGCGTACTTGGAGATCGATGGATATGCGGGGTACTAGGTGCCTCCGGTTTCGTTCAGACCCAGAACGAACTTGTAAATGGACTGTGTGTCTGACATTGGATTTCATTATGTGTGACTGATATCGGTTGCATAGAGTGGTTTGCCTGTGTGGCATGCTAGGATGCAAATGATCAAGACTTCTGTTGAAAAGCAGAGTCTTGTGGTTGATGATCAAAGCACGACCTTTGTGGCGTAGCTTTGTGTAGTGTAAATTCGCGAGCCCCACACCCCGGTATGAACCAGAAACGGGAGAGGACCTCAGGGGGGACGTGCGTTTTTTATCTAGCTAGAAGTGGCGTCAGTGTTTTACACGCCCTGACGAGTTTGACTTATGTAGTTGTTGCTGTTGCGAGGCGCCTCGGTTATATCGGTCGATCCGGGACCGATGGAGTCATTCGTTGGCTCATTTACGCCCCAAAGGGCAGAGAAACGCATTGTTCAGGCCTTATAATCCACTCCGTGTGGACCGGCCCTAACGATCCAAGGTACGGTTGCGGCTGTGCCTAAGACTCGGGCTAGACAGTCTCGAATTCAGTAAGGACTATCTTTTGCCTTGGTTCATGACGGAAATCCAATTTCCAAATACGTGGCATTTGCGGTTTTGATTGTAGAGCCTAGCATGGCGACTTGATATATGGTACCCTTGCCGTCTATGATTGATACTTATGATTTGAAGTTGTTTTATACACTATGCACTTATAGTAGTATCAAATGATTTGTTTTAAACGTACTAAGCATGTTTGGCTATTAGAAGGGAAAACCCTATCCCCCGGCTTGTGTTGCATTGTGTGATAGGACCTGGGTCTAATAATAGCTTCATTTTTCCAAAAAGCATTGCGGTGTTTTGTTATATGCACTGGTATTCTTGGGAGGAAGCCCGTTCCGTGTTATTCGGCGTGGTCCCTTGATATATCTTATTTAAAATAAAGATTAATAACTGTTTTAGTTCTCACGCCAGTCACATGACTGACCTGGAGTTTATTGTTTTAACCAAAACTCTGGGTGCCCTTATTTTGACACAGGCAGCTAGTAGTTTTGGTTTTGCAGATTTATATCCACAAGATCCTGGTTTACAGCTGGAATGATATCCGGAAAGCTTTGTATCCGTATATCTCCTTCTAGTTGTGTTTTGTATTATTTTCCGCTGCGATGTATTTAAATGTAATTTAAATCTATGATATTTCTATGTAATATTTATTCATACTCTGTATATTCTTGTATTCTGATGGAATTGTTGTATTAACAATGAAATGTTTTTTCGTCTGCGTTCTGATTTGTCGTGTTCTCAAAGCGATCAGGCGTTTCGAACGGTCTTGATCTGTTTAGCGACTGATTCAGATCGAGCGAAATTCCTTTTCGTTACAGTTGGTATCAGAGCTTTGGTTTACAAAGCTCAGAGAACAAGACACATTAGAACCATACGAAAGAATTCATCAGATACTGGATTAGTAATATCCAATGGGAATGACTCGTTAGAGATGGGATCAGTAGTATCCTAGAACGAGTGTGAAGAGTATATTTTTGAAATGAAAACAAGTTCAGTTTTGAAAATTTAATTCAATTATACGTATTTGGTTATTTATATTGATGTGGTTTGTTCTCGACTCAATCCGGGCTTTCCTCACCAGGGAAGTTCGGGTCGTTTCAAACATATACATCGGAAGGAAGAAAATATACTATCAGCGGAAGATCAAAATGATACAGCGGAAGCTTCAAACTCTAGCGTGGACTCCAACTAAGAAAGCGCTCCAAACTTTGCTCTAACGAATCATAACTGCAAAACTAAACTACTAGATGCCCGTGTGAAAAATTAATGGACACACAGAGTTTAGGAAGGAGCAATAAACTCTAGGTCAGTCATGGGATTGGTGTGAGAACATAAAACTGTTGTTTTTAGGATTCATTTTAAAGCTTGGAAATTCAACGGACCACGCGGCTAACGTGGAACGGGTTTACTCCATGTGAATGCCCATGCATATAAATACGTAATGACTTTTGAAAATGAAATTATCATAAGCTCGTCCTACATCACACAATGCAAGCGCACACTAGATGGGCGAGTTTTATCTTATGATAACCAAAAATGCCTTCATACGTGAAAATCCTCTTCTAATATTATCATTAGTACAGTGTGTGAATAAAAATCATTTCGTAAATAAATATAGAATCATAGTCCCCATAACCTCGATTGGTTATATTGACATATAGGTATACAATCAAAAATCCGTATGGCTCGTATCGGAGATTTGAGTTTCCAACTTGATGATTCCTGGCACGAAAGAACAATCAGGGATACGAAGCGAAGTTTAACACGGCTTTTTCGTCCATCTCGGACACCAACAACAAATCGCAGGGCAGATCAATGTTTTTTGTAACGACCAGATTTTCTAGTCGATTTATTTTGAATATTTAATATTATTTTAAATATTGAGCTGGTAGTATAAATCAATTTTTATATTGAATTATCGATATAATTATTGTAATACGATGATCTTAAATAATTCAATTTGAATTTAAAATGGAGTCAAAATGATTCAAATGATTAATATGGATTTTATTTGAATTTAAAACAAAATTTAATCCAGAATTTTAAACTGAATCAAAACAATCTAGATGACCAGTATAAATTCAATTTCAATATATATTCTATTTGAATATAGATATAGACGATAATAATAATTTATTTTCAAGGAATTAAATTGTTTTGAATTTAATTTATATCAGTTTAAATTAATATCTCCCCCATATGGTCGAATTGAGTTTCGATACCAGTCCCAGTGTGTTCAGAATATCGGTTTTACCCTAGGAAGGTCAGTCATTGTGTTCAAAAAGATTTTCGCGATCACGGGATATTTTAACATTGAATAAACACCGTACCAGTTAATACATGCCCGTAATAAACTCTATACCTATCAAGACCTACCTCAGATAAATCCTACTGGTAAAACACCTACATGAAGTTCCTTAACACTAAAGTTTCTCCCTCTATAAAATCACGATAACCCATTTGATTTCCATTTGTTGTTTCAATAAAGAAAATTCGTTTATCCCCCTTTCAATGTTAAGAACAAAATTTCCAGATCCTCATGTAGTTTATAAATTTAAATCCTCTATAAAAATCGAAGTCCTGTATCGTTCCTCAACTCAGATTCAAATGCACGATACCCTCATTTCTTTCTAATTCCATTCATTCCTTTCCTCCAAAAGAAATCAAAATCCAACGGAGGGGGTTCGCATTATCACGTTTGGTCCTAGCGGCAAGGGGGGACGATCGTGATTTGAAAATGGGTTTGGACAGTCTGTAAGGTCGATTCGAGATTCGTGATGATGGTGGAGGCATCGTCGATCAGTGGTGAAGATAGCGGTATAGGAAGTGGCACTTTCGATTTCGATTTGTGGGTGCTGTGCTGTTAGTTTCGATCTAAAATGGAAAACCATGTCGAGGATCTGAGACCGTGAATAGAAATACAACAAAGGTGTTAACTCGTGATTTTTAGGGCTTGCGATCAGAGGATTGAATTCGACTTGAAGAGCATGGATCTGGGGAATTAAAGTTGCGTACTGGGCAGAAGAAGGTATTGGAATTTTTTTGTAATTAAGGGAGATTAGGTATTAATTTTACTAATTTATTTATTTATAAATTAGTAGATTATTAAGAGGAAAGAAATTTACATTAACTATTATTTGAAATTTGGAATATGGAAGGGGAGATTTATTTGGTAAATAATTATATAAATAGTGAGTTAGATAAGGGAAAATTAAACTTGAAATCATTAACTTATCAAAAACCCTGAAGTTTAGAAAAATAAATTTTAGTATATATTTTTTAAAAATAAAACATTTGTTAATGAAATTTATTAGCTTATTTACAAATTTGGATTTTTTTTCCTTATGCTAGGATAAATCGAATGGAATCATTCGTATGGGTTTCGGAGTCTCAGATATTGTCGAAAAGAAATTGAAATTGGTACTAGTGCAAAAAAAATCCCGGTTAGTAAATCTCACCCAAATTTTATTTAGAATTATTTTTATCAGTTAAAAATAATTGTTTGTTGATTGTTTGGATGCTTTAAATATTATTTGTTGCTGTTAAAATATATTAGTTATTTAGGCTTGATGGTCGCTATTATATATATTGGTGGTTGGATTTCCCGCAGTATCATTAGCAGATGCTCGCGGTACCATTAGCGGATGATTACCCTATGCGCCCCACGCTATGATAGTGGATGACCTTCATACCGCTATATCCTTCCTCAAAGCAGGATATGTATTATTTATGTTGGCTAACGTCTGTGGATGTAGGAAAACAGGTTGATTGAATTGGTTGTTCTCATATATATATTATCACATATGACTTGTTGATTGAATTGGTTGGTTAATTGTTTAAATATCATTGAGGGCCAAAATGTTGATTTATAAAAATATCGTGAAAATGATATTTGAGTTTTAAAAAGGAAAATTCTATTTTTCAAAAACAGAATTTGAGTTAGAATGGGCTAAAGATATTAACTTGTTTTGGAAATAAATAAAACAAGTATTGAATTTATAAACGATGTTTATAAATTAAAAAATACAAGAAATTGAAGTGAATTTATAAATGGTGGTTATAAATAAAATAGAATGATTTTCATTGGATAATCATGGAATTGAAATATAAACAATGTTTATAGATAAAGTGGACAAATTATCATTGGATAATTTGAATATTTAAATTCAAATATGAATTTAAAAATAGAAATGGGGAAATCATTTTAAAGAAATAAACGATGAAATTTATTCTGATGTTCAGAATTAAAATTGAACTAAAATAAATCCGTAAGGATTGAGGGTTTAAATACGATTAAATCGAAATTATTTAAATGGAAGTTAAATTGAATATGAAAATAAATTGGGTGTTTTATATATAAATTATTATAAATAGAAATTTCCAAAAATAGATTTTTGTTTTAAGTAGATTTCGAAATGGACTTGTTTAAATATAAAATAAGTAAATTTATAAATAATGTTTATAAATATGGTGAATAAATTATCAAGAGATAATTGGTAACTTTAAATTCAAGTATGAATTTAACATAGAAAGTGGAAATCATTTTAAAAAAGGAAACAGGGATTTTTATTCTGGAATTCAGAATACAAAAGGAGTTGGATTTCAAAACGGATTTGAAATGGAAAACTTGTTTCAATATATAAAACATGAAAGATGGATTTACAAACGATGTTATAAATCTACTAAAATAAATTATCATTGGATAATTTAGAAGTTTAAATTCAAGGAAGAATTTAAAAAGTGAAATTGAAAAAACGTGTTGAAAATAGAATAATTGATTATATTATGGGATTTAGAATATAAATTGAATTGAGAAAATCCAAAGGAGTTATAATTGGAATTCGATTATATCGAATTTTATAATTTATTTATAAAAGGAATTGGGATTTTGAAATAACAAATCGAGTATAAATAAATGTATAACCGAGTAAGGAAAAATCAGCGATTATAGATAATCAGAATTATTGAGTTGAATTGGGAAAATTGGTTTGAAATATATTAAAAATATATTAGAATGGAGTAGAATTTATATATAAACGAAGTTTAAAAGTTTATATATATAAATATAATTATAACGAACTCGCCGCAGCGCGGTAGTTCGTAAATTGGCGATTCGAACTTCAATTGAGTATATAGTACTCAATTTAAGTTGTAATTTTTTGAAACTAGAAATGTCAGGACCGATTTGATATTAGTTTTCTAATAGAGGAGAAAAATCTGGATTTCGTTGAATAGATTTTGAGTTGTGTAAAAATCAATTTTTCAGAAAAACAGCGCCATAACCATTATAAAACCATAACGGTTTATTTAAATAAATAAAAGGATTTTAAGTAAATAAAATCCGAAAGTCCATTAGAAAAATAAAGACTTGAGATATAAAATAAATATGAACTCAAGTGGAATAAACAGATTTGTTTTTGAAACAAAGATTAGATATTTATTATTTAATAGAATTAACTAATTTCAATAATAATTAGATAATGAGATTTTGAACTGAAATGGGCTTTGAATAAGTGAATTCGATTTAGAAATTTATATTCGAATTCGAATATGAAACCCGAGTTGAAAAATGGAATTTGCTTGGTTTATAAGATAAAAAAAAGATATATATTTATTAACGAGATATATTCAAATAAAAATGAAATAGGCTAAAGAGCTAATTAATGGATAAATTAGCAAAGTAAGTTAAAAACAATTGGAATTGAGTTAGAATAAATTGGGAACAGACGTATGTGTGATAAACAGGTATGGAATGAAGAGGATGGAGATTTTAATTTATGTGCCCGACAAAAAGGTACACGTTTAAATTCCATATGAGGTTTTATGCGCCGAATCGGCAAGCCACTTGGCTTTTTGATTTTCTTTTCGAATGGAAAGGGTCTAGAGAGGTGAGTCGAGGTTTGAACTATTTGCCGGTACAAAGGAGGTTATGGCATTTTTTCCGAAAATTTAAGGAGTTAGAATATTTTTAAGAAAATTTGATAGTTAGAAATCAATGTATCGATATATATAGAATCCGGTAAGGAAACGAACTTAAAAATAGAATATTATAAACAAAAAGGAAATCGAAAATCTGGAATTGAAAGAGAAATATATATATACATTTTAATAATGAATAATTGGTTTTTTGTGGTGCTGGTAATTTGACATAAGTTGCCTTGTCTGTTTTGAAGTTAAAGATGTTATTCAGTCAAGGTCTGTGAGGTAATTATACCCCAACTTGATTGATTTCATTTTTAACTGATAAATAGCAAGATTCAGTCTTGAAGATAAATGTTTGAATAAGATTAGTTGGATGCGGTATTTTGGGTTTTTGTAACGATGTTTTACACAACATTCGTTTTTACCCAAGTAAGTGGAAATTTTGGAAATATAATAAATAAATATTTCCTGAGTGTAGAAATGAACGGTCGTGAAAGAGATAAGCAATTGGAATGTTTTCCAATTGTAAATAAAAGATATTTTCTAAACATAGAAAATAAAAGAAGCTGATATTTGGAAATGTTCCCCAAGTAGTGTAAGAGGCCGAGATGATTATTGAAAATATTTGGTTAACAAATATTGACAAGGAAATGGAGAAGTGATTTAATTAATAAAATATTAGTTAAGGGGCCCAGTGATTGTTTGATGTTTGAATAGATGTTTGTTTTTCTTCGATAGTTAAATAACCGACTATCGAAGTATTTGCCAATATCGTTGTTAATATGGAGAGACCAGTTGGATTATTATCCGTGAACCACTCTGTATTGACAGTAGCGTTGCGAATCAGATTATATGAAGATAATCGAAGACGGAGTAAAGTGCAAGGACTTTTCTATTAATAGAAATTGTGCCTTCGGTTTCGTTCAATCCCAGAACGAACGTATATGGATGAATGTCTGACAGAGTATTTCCAATGATCGCATATGTTGGTCTGTATAGATATATATGGTGGCAGAGTATTTATTCTCTTAGCATAATATCTAGATTTTTTTTATGCAAATCAATTAATGATTAACGGATCTGACAATGTGGCATTCAAAGTGATTGTGCTATCAAGAAATGATAAGAAATCGTAGCCTCAGGCCTCAACAACCGGGAAATGACAAAAATCGGGCAGGCAGCATGGCTATGTGGGTCGCTCCCATTAGGTTGCATAATCACCTATCTAGAGAAATTCCTTTTACTTCTTTCAACTATCGATGCTGTCCCTTTTCGCGAAACGGTTGCTGATCCCAACCGTTGGTGATATACATTCGATACACTCAAGCGAAATGAGTGGTCGGTCATGTGTGGGCCGGGTTGCAAAACGTTCTTGTTGAACCCGGTGTATTCCTCTCTAGAGATGCACTATCGAAAGGTGGTTCAATACCTTGTCATGTTGAAAATCCAATCTTCGATAAGCGCCCTACGTTTTTTTTTGATTTTATATTATATATGGAGCGTGGGATGCAAGTGTTCCGTTGTTATTTATTTGATTTAGACACTATTATAATATCACTGGATTTTCATATCAAAGTGTTTTGGGTTATAGTAAGGTAAAAACCGTCCATGTTTATGTGTGTGCTGGTCTTACTATTATCCTTCCTTTCGAAAGGATTTTGAAAGTTAAACGAATGGTTGGAGTTTACTCACACTGGTCCCATGACTGACCTAGAGTTTATTTTGTTTGTTTTCCCTAAACTGTTGGGTGCCCAAATTTGTACGGGCAGTCAAGTAGTCGTGATTTTATAGATTCACTTGGAGGAGTTTGAAGTAGGAGGCTTCACCAGTTACACTACAACAAAAATAATCTATTACAATGTCATTTTTACAACGGGCATCGGCTGCCCGTTGTAATAGAGGGCTATTACAACTGTCAATTAAGAACCATTGTAATAGATGCCCTATACAACGCCTTTTTTACAACAGGCACTTGAAGCCCGTTGTAATAGGTCTCTACTACAACGATTCTTTTTGGCCCGTTGTAATAGATATCAATTTTACAACGTTCCCAAAATGTCCGTTGTAATAGATGTCAATTTTACAACGGGCAAAAAGTGACCGTTGCAATAGGTGCCAATTTTACAACGGTCAAAAATGCCGATTGTAATCGTTATAATAAATGTCTACTGTGAGTTTTCAATAATAAACAATTAATAATCACAATGCTTTTTAAATTTTAATATTTATTATTTATTAATATTTAATAATTTATCATTACTAATATTATATATATTAGTCATATGTTACTAATTGGTAACTATAATATTGCATTACTAATAATATTTATCATATTAATCATATGCTACTAATATTTATTAATCATTAATAATATTATATTAATCATATGTCACTAACATTTACAACATTTATTTTAAAAGCATTGTAAATACAAACTTTGTTGCGACACTATTTGGACAAATGTTAGGTTTGATTTGTTCATAAAATATTTGTCAAAAATGTGGTCAATAATCAGGTTTAAGAACACATTTATAAAATTTGTTATATATATATATATATATAATTTCATTTATGTCAATTATTACAATGTCTTTGATGCATTTGATATCAACAAAAATTTAAATTTGAAGACATGGTAAAATCATTATATTTGACAACTTGTACTAAATGGTATAAGCCATAATTAAAAAAAGGAATACCAAAAAAGATATAAGTTACTTGTAAGTGTTACAAACTAAAAACTCAAAAAAATTCCAAAGGTTTCAAAAGTTAGAAATGATATAAGAATATTAAAAAAGTTGCGGAAAACCTAAAAAATTAAAATTTCATTTGATTGTCACAAACTAAAAAAATATGTAGAAATAAAATTAAATAATCACTTTTACCATTTAAAAAAAAAGAAAAACTTGATTTGAAAAGGCCAGAATCAATTTGAAGTTCAAAACTTAAAAAAAATCAAATATTCAAAATTTCATTGATATTCAAATTGTTTAAAAAAAATGAGTGTTTTAAAATATTTTTTATGTAGGTATATTTGGTTACAATTTATTCATTTGAGCGATATTCAAATTTCTTTGATTTACATTGAAAAGATTAAGTAGCAAAACCATTAATTTGATTATACATACGTGTGCTTTTAATCTGAATCGTTGGATTTTACATAATCCTGTTACCGACTTATTTCGTCCTCTATCAGATCTACACAAATGCAGTTCTCGTTCTTCTGGGAAGCGAACCCTAGGTTCCAAATTGCCAACCCAATCCAAATCGTTACCTGTAAATCATCAACTTCCCGACGAGATTCTCCATCGCACCATGTCTCTTCTTCTTCATATCTTAAGCATGCGCTATACTGTTCCTGTCGATTATACCTGTATGCGGATTATAGTCTGTACTCAATTGCTTGCTCGCATACTTTTTCTTCGTGAATTCATCTCCTTTGTCCCTGCTTTGGAGAGAAGTAGGTAATTTATTTTCATCTTTATAGAATTGGCAACACTATTTTATCATACTTGTTTTTGACTTCATACTTATGTCGATTTAATCAAATTGCATTATAATTATTTTATTTATGTATCTATTTTGACAATATTACATCTACTTAGTTGTGTATCGAGGGTGGGTGGAAGTGATTTAGTATGTCATATTATATTCAAGTACAATGACTGACAACGATGCTTCAACCGTGTCTGGCAAAAGGATGCACTGTCCATGTCGCATTTCGAAATTTTCATGTCGCGTTTTGACATTTTCCTCTTAGATTTATCAGAGCGACTATTTGGATTGCTTCTCAGGTACTTGCTCTTATCTAACAGAAATTTGCAGCTACTGTTTATTGCTGATACATTTATCATTTATATGTTGTGCTGTGTGTAGTATGTAATGAACCATTTTTTTTATGTTTAGAATTATGAAATTAATTTGAATTTATAATTTAAGAAATTGATATTTGTTTATAATTTTAGATTTGGTCTATTTTAACTTGATTTAGAATTAATTCATTTTAGAAGTGTGAATTTAAAATTTTATATCTTTGAATCTAAATAGTCGGCTAGATTAGATGATGTTAATATTTTAAAACTAGTTGCATATGTAGTTTGAGAGATTATAAAAATCGATTTAAAATTTAACTTGAGATTTATTTATGATTTATTTTGAGATTTGAATTTAAAGTAAACACATATTAAGAAACCATTTATAATTTTAGATCTACTTTATTTTAGACTTGCGAATTTAAGCTATTTAGTTGAATTGGGTTTTATTAAATCATGGTGTATTTAATATTGTGTAAGTAAGCTAGTATTGTTCTATGTACATTGTATAATAAGTTGTATATACTCTTTAAAATATTGTGTATAAGTTTGCTCCTTTATTTAGAAAAAAAAAGTGTACGCTTGTCTTCGTTAAAAAGAGATTCACACCATGTTTCAAAAACATCGGAAGTATTACACCACGCGTCCTTTCCCTTGTTCAAGCGATGCCCATCCTTATTTGTCTTTATGTTTTTATTTCCATAATCAGCCGTGAATTCATTTGTTCCCAAATCATTTTTTTTTTCAATCCCAAAATAAAAAAAATGGCGAACCAAATTTCCCTAGATCGAAATCGATGGTCCCAACGTTGGCTGAAGCCTGTCGCCGACAGCGGAGTCTGGTTCGCTTCCTCCTCTCTTGGTCCTACCGATCGAATTTCCGGTCCAGCCTTCCTTTGTCTTCCTCTTGCCTTCGAAGTAAGCTGTCGCCTACTCGTACACTGATAGAGACCCAACACCACTCCCCACTCGAGGACCGCCTGTGCACCTGGCCTCACCACCGCTCCTCCGTTACTGTCGCTCCACCACAAATCCGCCAATTCCAACTCAGATCGAAACCCATCTCCGAAGATCTGACCGAAGACCTCCAGCTCCGACCACGTCTGGACCTAGAACCCGCCTGCGACCTTTCTTTGGTATATAATGTAAGTTTCAACTTACGATTAATTTGTTAAGGTATTTTAAATTCAATAGGAAAAGAAATAAAATAGTTAGTTTGGGATTATTTCTTCACTGCCTTGCGTGTGTGTTCACTTCCCTGTAACATGTTGTGTACTCAGCCCTGTCTCTTACTTGGAATTTGGTACCCTCCCATACGTTGGCCTGTTGCACCTGTACTGTGTTTAATAGATATGGGAACCTAGTATACTTGTTTTATTGTGTGTAGCATGCATTCTTGTACAGCCTGCATGTTGTTGGCTATGAAATTCTATTTTAGAAGTAGTACAAAAACCTTAGCTGTTGGAGGAGCAGGCATTTTCCAGGCAAGCAGCCATCATTGACACTATTTTATATTTCTAACCTCACCAAAATCTACTGAAAAGAATCCATCATTGACCTTGCTGTTTTTCCCGAGCAAGAAACCACCCACTACATGCAACTGCTAGTGTCCATTCAATAGATAATCAACTTAAGAAGAAAAATAAAGAGAAAAAATAAGGTCACTTGCCTGTTTAGTAATAGAATCCATGATTTTCTTTTGATGTGCGCATGCTTCCTTTCTTTCGAACAACATATGTCACAGGAATGCCCTGATTCTTCATCTTCACAACTATGAAAAGGGATCAATAAACAGTACTCAGTACATGAATTTGAATTTTAGTAAATTTATATGCATATATATATATATACGTAAATATGATATATGAATACATTAACACTTATGTTGTCACTCAAATACCAATAATCCAAAGGTGAATAATCCAGACAGCTTCTAATTAGGCTACGGAAATCTTAAAAAATACATCACTTTCTAATATGAATATACTTGGAAGAATACTCATGGAAACATGAAGGTAAAAGATAACACTCAACTATAACTCAGATCATAATTCTCTTATATGATTCATATTAGAAGTCTGATTCTAGTTTATATCTGAAAACCATTGTATGTGAAGGTATCTTTCAAACGATCCAAGATGCACATGTAACTATCTTGATCAAAATATTGCAATATCTTCATTTTTCAACAAACCATCTTCATCGCAGATCAATAAAGTAGCTTGATCGTTGCTCAAATATCCTATAAATATTGATAATTAGCCAACACTTCTAAGCAAAACAACAAACACTATTTGTTTAAAAATAGTTTAACTTTAAACAAGAATACACATAAATTCCAAATGCATAGTGCTTTGATCAGGCTTAAACAAGTGATTACATTTGATTGTAGATTTGAAAGTAATGTAGAAGAAACTCTGATGATGAAATATTTTCTCATAGAAAAGAGTCATTGGCCAATAAATATCCTAACCTGACAACCCAACGGAAATAAAGTCCACTCATTTCTGTTTTGTTTAATCATTTTACATTTTAAACATGTCAAATAATAAGAAGAAGATTTTCCTACATTGCAGTGTTTCCACCAATATGTAAAATCAGATGTATTGTTTACAAAATTTATATCATGAGTTTTGATGACCTAATATCACATGACAAACAAATAACACATGTATCCATTTCATCATAACTTATTTTTTGTGAATCGTAAATTCTCCATCAATATAATTTTGGTTGTCAAAGCAGTGATAAATACCAGTATAAAAACTTGCCACTGATTTTGGCTCTATTAAACTTTAATTTCTACTTTCTTATTTTCCTCTATTAAACATTATAAAATAAAACAGTTTCATTATTAAATTATATTAATTGTTCCTTAAAGAAAATAAATATGACTAGCAGTAATACGATTCATTTTCTTCATTACGACTATGTTTTGCATAATTGGCTAGTGGCATTTCAATCACTAAGCATTAAATATTCTAGCTTTTAAGTGAAGGGTGGATGTTAAGTGTAACTGAGAATCATAGTTTATGGTGGGAAAGTTATATGACTTATATATATATATACACACACACACACATGCACACACATCCCAATTAATGAGTCAAATAAAATGTTAATTAGAAAACAAACAAAATGCAATTTCATTGCAGCTATAAGTTTATACAATGGTGTAGAATTTAGCTATATTTCAAAAGGTAGCATATAATCAGCAAAATAATGTACATCATGCATTTGGAAGGGCTAAAGTGTTATGCAATTTAAAATGACTTTGGTTGCAGTTTGATATTGTCTATTTTCTAAGTTCACCAATCGATAACATGATGAATTGTCTATTTTCAAAAATTCTTGATTAAACCATCTCTGTTGTTAAGTTTATTCCTTTAGTTTAATTTCATAATTTGAGAAAAATGATTTTTGAAACAAAATAATTAAAGATGGTTTCTTAAAACTATTAAAAAAGGACAGACTCTATATCGAGAAAACAAGAAAAATAAAATAAAAACAAATCATATGAAGTAAGCATGGTTATAGTTTTATGGCATGAAATTTTTATTGGAGCCATTTTGTGGATTAGTTTTCTCTTTGTTTTAGCTCTTAAATAGTTTCTACGTAGCATTTTTTTTCTTTTTCTCCGTGTTGCATGTCCAAAAAGCAAAACAAAATTCAGACTGTAACCTAAGCCAACGGAGGTTAAGTTAAACTCAGTCTGTCCATAGAAAAAAAATGATCAATTTTGCCAATGGCACAGTTTTTCCTTCACAATAAGAGTTGTATAACAAAACAATCTATATTACAAGCATAATAGTCAACTTAAATAGAAAACCATTAACATATGCATATATACATACATACATACGTATGTGTGTGTGTGTGTATATATATATATATATATATATATATATAAAGAGAGAGAGTGGCTTTAGACAGTTTCATTCAGTTCCATTACAATATAAACTAAAGAAGCGCAAAACATATATCCTGTCATTAAGCTATTTTCCAAACTGATAATATACAAAAAGGTTGTAGGTACTTATTTTCAACATGTAAGCATTTATAAAGTAAACATATATTATAATCTTTAAAACACCATATAGCTTCAAAACAACCATCAAACTATTCCAAATTTGAAATCACGAACTAAATAACGCATAATATTAAAAATTTGATTTTTTTTCCTTTGGAATAACACATAGTATAGCTAAAATCAAACAACAGGGATGCACAACTTTTAAGGAGGGATGTATAAAACAACCGAAATTGATGTTGGAAACTGCCAAGCTAAAATGGAATCTAAGGCGAACGGAGATGTACAGGAAATGCATAAAGCTGAGGCAGACTTTTTTATTTTTACAGGGCGTGATATTTATTGCAGAAATATTCCCTTGAAATGAAGTTGAAATTTGTGACATGAACATTGCACATAAAGCAATTAATCATATTTCTACCACCAAAATGGTATATTAAAATGGTCAAGTGGCACCAGTCAGAAAAAAAAGACTAAGTAGTTAGATAAAGTTTTTTGAGATTCAAATGAGAATTTGCAGTTAGCAAATCAACTCAATGGAATGTGATATGCATATATTACCATGTGTTTATGCGTACATATGGTCATACTTTTAAAGTAAATACACTCTTTGCCACAGTCATTTAACTTGATTTCTGGTTCTTAAATCAACTTGCTGTTGCTAAAGGAAATTATATATTGTTAGTCATCTATTGTAGTTAAAGAGACCAAGCATATTTACAACATTCCGGAAATTTTTATGTCCAGGCCCACTGTAGTTTATGCGCATCCTTGTTATCTTATTGTTTCATGTTTTGTTCATCAACACATATGTCTGCATGAATGTATGTGGTCCGAATTCGATTAGTTTTCTTCTGTGTTACATGCATGCCTACTACTTGGGCGTTTATCCATGTTTGCCTAATGGTGGATGCTGACCATTTAAAATTAAGTGATATTATCCATATATAAGTTTCCATATATAGTTTGGCATGTAGCCTTAAGTTGGAACTCTCCTTTACAAATGCATGCTGTCACCATTATAAATTATATAACTATATTACTCCCTGCTTCACCATTTTGCTGAGTACATACATGTTTTATGTTTTACATGTTAAGTTACAGCCGTATCTATATTTATGCACACCTGCCTTGTTCATGAGATTATAATCTATGCTTAATATATATTTGTCATGATCATGTATCTATGTTGACAATAATTATGCAACAAAACATCCTAAACATAATAAGTTTGGATCAACTATTTTATTTTGTTCTTATTTAAGTTAATTTACTTGAATAAATGATTAATCCTGACTCGAGTGTTTTATGTTTTTGCATGGAAGGCTCGGGTCAGATACAAGTGTTGCAGATTTTAAAGTTTTAGCTCGCAAACTGGAGAGGCATGAAAATACGCAAGACGCATATGCACGCGCGCTAGGCTCGACCGAAAGTGTAGACCTTTTTATTTAAAAATTTATGTACACATTTTATAAGTCTTCCGCTGTATGTCAAATATTTTCGTAACTCTGATTTTATGTAATAAAACTCCGTTGTTTTACTCCGTGCCTGTGATTCTGTGTGTATTTTTCATTTAAATCTGATAAGTAAATAACAATCTGTCGTTTTGAACGATCCGAGTTGGTTTAATTACCGACTTGGAGCGGTAAAAATGGCAGTTTGTTACATAGTATAGTAGTATATTACAAGAGACTTTTTCCCATTGTAATAGCTAATAAATTACAAGCGGCTTTTGCTCGTTGTAATACAGTATATCACAAGGGTCAACGACTGTTGTAATATACTGTATTACAACGGGCAAAAGCCACTTGTAATTTATTAGATATTACAACGGGTTTATAACCATTGCCATACAGTCATTGCACGTGATAGAGCAACTTATTACAACGGTCCTTTACAACAGTCATTGCCCGTTGTCAAATAGTTAGGAGCTATTACGACGACGCATATTAAGACGGGCATACGCCCGTTGTGAAATGCATATTACAACAGGTTTTGCCCGTTGTAAAAGGGTTGTTTTGTTGTAGTGAGTTAGCTATAGACTATCATATATTCTGCTGTGTACCATGTTTGTATCTGGAAACAGGTGTTTATAACTGTTACAGAAATAGCTGTTGTACTCTGATATTGGTATGTGTATTCAAAACATATTTGTATTTCAAAAGTTATGTTATTTAATATATTTTTTTCGTTCCGTTGTGAGTTTGTGATCTTCATTTTCTTCTATTCTAATATTTCTTTCTTTCTATTTCTCATCCTTTAACTTCTTTCTAATAATGATTCGTACTTCTATGCAATTTAGGTTGGACGTGTGATATATGTAGTCAACTCAGATAGTACAGATTTGTCGGCCGCTACAGTTTTCGACCAGATACGGCCCCCCTAACATACCCAACTTCCCCAAGTTCATAAGTGATTTCCCACTGCTGCAGCTTCATCATCAATTCATATATAAGTATACAACCTAACCGTCAGTTTCTCATCAATCCGGGGTGTGAGGTTTGTCGATGTCACGTCATACACAAAGCATGCCTAGATAAACAATGCCTTGATCATACGAGCTCATTTCATTTCTTAAGTATGTCATATTGTTTATTCACAACATGATCACTGATATCCATCCATACATAACCACTTCGAGCTCATACGTCACAAACCAGATACATATCAGCAGAAATTAGTGTTATGCTGTCAATGAAAATGTCAGACACACAATCCATACAAGTCCATTCTGGGTCTGCACAGAACAAAAATCCAAAGTTCTCCGAATATACTTAGACCTCATGCCACTTATAACCTCGCATCGGGTGTACATCCGGACTTGAGACATCGGCAATCAATCCGAATAAACCTAAAGATTCCCGGTCTTCATTCATCGATTTCAAGTCTTCAATATGCTTCATGCTTCAAGTCTTGAATATGCACAGAACTAATAGTTGGGATTGTTTCGGACTCAAATCCGATCCCGGTCTTTTCAAGTAATAAGTGTATTCATAAACAATGATTATGGACCACAAAGAATTTCAATTCAACTTTCCTTCCAATCATTATCCATTCATTTCTAAGTCAAGGTTGGATTGATCATAAATTCCGTTATTATCTTATTTGAAATCAGATATTCGATTTTACAAATCTTATATTTCGAACATACCCTTCAATCCTTATACTCAAAACATAATCCTTCAATTCCTTAAGGCTTTAAGTTTATCGAATCTTTATTTGGATTAGAATTCCATTAAAGCTAATCCAAAAATTTATATTCAAACATAAGTTTGATAGAGTTAATTTGACTTATATTCGATATAAATTCACAACTCAACAAGCACTATCAGAACCTTGGTGTAGATATTTTCTAGTGCTTCTGATAGTATTTGTTCAACCTTGGAATCCCATATCGAATATCCGTCACAAACTCTATCTAACTCATTTCCTTTTTAAATTCTAACTTTAGAATTAACAGATAATTCCATATTTAAATTACTTAAAAACCCTTCCGAACCATTTTACAATCCTTTTTAACCATTTAAAATAATGATTCACGATTATAAAATTTTAAAACCCATTTATCTTTGGAAATGAGATAATAACATTTGAACATTACTAAAAGTGCTGCAATAGTCGTTTAATTCAAATAGATTCCACAAAAATTCAAATAATTCAATTCTAGTTGTTTTAAATTAATAAAGTAAGATTTTTCATGAATTCTCTCAAACTTTAAAACTGGTTTTATTTGAATTTTCGTTATGGTCGCCAAACTACATGTACAGCGACCTTTCCAAATTCACTTTGAACATAACATGAAAATCGTATGCTGAAATTTAAAAATTTCTTTTCTATTCGAAAATTGTTAATATTTGAAAATCAACGTTTCTTATTTCAAGTCAAACCGATTTTAAACGATTAAGTTATATCCATTTGAAAATTTAAATCGATATTTATGAACTGTCACGCCATAGCGCGTTATAATTCGATTTCAATATAATTCCTTCGAATATTTTTGAATTGAATTTAAAATTTCAAAACAACTTAATTTCAAAACCAACTATTAAGTTTAATCCAAAATCATTTCACCATTCCAAATCTTAATTTATATTTAAATATTGTGGTAGACCATAGGAATTCAAAAACCCTTTATTTAAATTTAAATTTAAACTTCATAAATGGTCCTTACGCGACATGTATTATTTTAATTCCAATCGGTTTTTTTCTTCTAAGTATTAAAACACTTCAAATTCAAATTCAAATTATATTTGAATTAACCGTTCCGTCCGTCGGGCCAGTTAGGGAGAGCAGGAAACTGGATTTCCAAACCCAAGCCTAGACACCATCCTCTATGTCATCCTAGAACGGTCTGGTTTATAATATTATAAAATATTATACTAAATTTCCAAATCTCTTTCGAATTAACTGGGCTTAAAAATAATATTTTAATATTTGGAAATCAAATTTCCTTTATATGGAAGGAACATTAAATCGATCATCTGTATAATTCCACAACCATGGTATTGTGTGTGCATCATACAAACAAAATAAATCAACCATATAAGTCAGATGATCATGAATTATAATCATCACCAATAAACAAATAATTCAGCTGTGCACAAGCGTTACAGTCAATAACGCTTTTCAGTGTTCCGTGTTTTGTCTAACTACATGCACATCCATACACACAATAACACCCATATTCAAACTATTATCATTAATCATCACATCACATTTTAATCATTGCTAATTTAAAATAAATGATTATATTAATTTTTATCACCGAAAATGCTCCATAAATCTTCACTACCATGATGCACAAGCCAACGAACACCAACCCCGCTACTCGTATTGTTTTTTCCTTCTTTTCAATCCCATCAATTAGCAGCTACTGATGTCTCTGCTAATTATATATATATCGGAATGGAATTAACACATGGTTTTGATATATATATATATATTGTCATATACAGGCGGACCTTTCATTCTATTTTATCCAAATTTATTCTTAACTAATATTACCAAACTATATGGATTCTATTTTCTGATACAAATCTAATGGATCTAAGAGTGTGTAAATCCGATTCAAAACGAGTGAGATATTAGCTAATCAAGTTTAACTAAATTTAAACTCAAATAAATAAAAGAAATTATACCCCAAAGAAGCCCGACCCAAATTTCACCATCCAAGCCCGCATATCACTTCCAGACCCATGCTCCTTGTGTTCAAGACCCGACTTCCACTTCTTCTTCCTCTCCTCTTCTATTTACTGTAACCCACCAATACCATGCATGGTCGTGCACTTGCCCCATCCCACCACTTCACCATATGCTTTGCCGAATCCATTGTTTCTCCTCCTCTAATATATCTTTTGCACCCAATCGTAGTCAACCCAGCACCCTTCGTCGGAAACCGAAGCCGAGACCTGCTTCGAGAAAACCGCTTGACACATTATTGCTCCGAAATCCACCAAATTACACCGAATTGAAGCTCTCTCCGTCCTGAGCACAACGTCACTCTCTGATTCGTTTATCGTCGCCCCCTTCTCTGATTATCTCCAAACCAAATTTCCGACTTTCAAAATCATCATCACAGAATCGAATGAAACTCACACCAAAAATACTACCCGCTTCGCTGATCTCAATGGTGTTGACGGTGCGATTCAATTCCTTCTGGATTGGGAGAACCGATTTTTCGAAGTTTCTTTCGCAAAATTTCATTTTACTGTAAATCGGGGATTTCTCTTTTGACAGTTGATGAAATCAAGATCCGTTAACTTCTAAAAAACAGAAAAGAAAAATCCAAACAACATTCGTGTGAATCACTTTTGCTAGAAATGAGTGGATTGGAAGTTATGAATTTATTTTTGAGCGAAGAAGGGAATGGGTTTCTCTTTTACTGTAATGTGAAAAATGAAATAACAAAGGAAGGAGAAGGTCGTGGAATTCATCTGCAGCTTTGACCAGGGAAGAAAATGTGTTTTGTATGAGATTTAGACGGGTAATTTAGTTATTTAATAAATGGACACTTGGCTTCTCTCAAAAATTCCCTTTTCATGCATGTTAATCACAAAAGGACACATAAACCCTGTTATAAAAATCCTCCAATGCATGTTAACATAATTCATTCATTTATTTATTTGTTATGTTTTATTTTTAGCTACATCTTAGTGATGTTTATAAATGTAATAAATTCCCAATGCATATATGCGTAACAAAACCTTACTTAGGATTTTAAAAATAAAACACTTAACACTTCAAACATACTTATTCATATTAATATGTCAAATATAAATTATAAAAATGAGATTTTAGAACTCCACCAATCTTTATGGAAATCAATCTTATTTTATAAAACTACCTAATATTAACACTTATTAATATTAAACATACTTACTTAGATAAGAATCTTAAAATAGATTATTCATATCCAAATAAATCAAAACAAAATATTTTTTCAAACTCATATATAATATTTTCAAAATAATATTTGTATTTATATCTTATTAAATTTATTAGATATTCAGAAAATTGAATTTTTATTATATATTTAATCATTGAAAATTCTGGTTCGCTACATATGTCGTCTGTGATTAATACATTATGATTAAAATGTTTTTGAAACATATATACACTAATAATAATATCAAATCCGTTTTATCGTATCAAGCATTTTTGACCATTATAAGGTAAAACTCTATCCTCCGGTTTGCGTTGCATTATGTGATGGGACTTGAGTCTTATAACAATTTCATTTTTCTAAAAAGCATTGCGTTATTTAACGATTTATTTTATTTCATGCACTGGCAGTCCAATGGAATAAACCTGTTCCGCGTTAGCGGCGTGGTCCTGTGATTAGCCTTATTATTAAATAGGTTAAATGAGATTTCTCATACCAGTCCCATGACTGACTCGTAGTTTATTTCACTTTGCAAACTCGGGTGCCCACGGGCAGCCTCGTATTTAGGTTTTAGCAGACTCATTCTGGATAGCTATGGAGGTGAAGATGGATCCTATCGTTTCTATTATGTTGTTCAAACTTCATTTAGTATATTATGTTTGATTCCGCTACAGACATTTTATATTAAGTTGAAAACTGTATTATGTACTAAGTATGATCCTGTTATACTATGTAACTCTGGTGATATATTATTTCTAGTGTAATCTGATGTACATTATCTGTTGTAATTCTATATTCTGTTCTGCTGTAATTGTTTATGTGTTATATTCCAATGGTTATCCTTGCTTTCATACTATAGGTGTTTGGGATCATCACATTAAACCTCTAGGTGTCCCTAGTAGGACGAGTGGTGTCTCGTGAGTGTTTTCAGTGGATACTACCCACAAAATCCAAATGCAGTATGTCATGACTCTAGTGTAACTACATGAATGCAGAGGACTTATGAAATTGAAATTTTTTTGAAAACATGACTTATTTCAGGAAAGTGGTACAACAAATTAAGTTAACAAATTTTAGTCAATTGATTTAATTTTAGATTTCTCAACTTGTCATGAATTTTCAACATAAATCAAGTTTTCAACGTTAAATTCTAGTTTGACCAGTTGGTTAGGTTGATAACATAGTGCATCCATGAAATAAATTCTTAGTTTGCTTGTCATAGTTCACAAAGTGGTATTCTAAATTCCTCGTGTATGGCTAGTCAAATCAATAAGGTCAAGAAATGTTTGGGCATCATCGCTTATTCTCTATCTCTATAAAAATTGAAATTTATGATTAATTGCATACACCTAACTTTAAAGACCAAGGTATACCAACCATGCACTGCCTTGCGGACTGACGGAGAGCTAGGACCAAGCATGGTGGATTGTGCGGACCAACGCAGACTTTGTCAACATGTCGGTAATCCTTAGGTGTCCAATCTCATAAAATGAGACCAAGATATACTGAAGCTGACTTTGTCAACAACATGTCAGATAGAGCTTGGCGGGTTTGCACATCATTGCTAGATTTACAAGCAATGTTGGATACCCTTGGATTCTATTATTATTATTATTTAAAGTATAAGAACAAGAGAGATTACGTGAATTCAGCTTAACACAAATTTGTTTTAAAGATTCGAAAAGCCAATATAAGTATTTTATATCCTCCACTCATTAAACAAAGACTACAATTTAGAATAGACTTCATGGCCATCACCTAAGAATCTCTCTATGTACCAATTACACTATTAACCCTCAAAATTCAACTTTTCATTATATTTCTTATTCGATCTTAGTTGAGAGAAAAAATACTATCAACTGATTAACAATCGTTAACTTATTTTGTTGTATCAATCTAAATTGAGTCGTATTTTCCAAAAAAAAAAGGAAAAATTATGGTATGTTACTACGATCTAAAATGCATGATGGTCCTATCTAAATGCATGGAAATGAAAAAAATAGATAAAAATAAAAAGTATGCAATGCAGATTCACCCCTACACTTAGACAAAACAGTGTCCACACTGTAAACACATTTCCTAAATTTGAAAGATATTACCCGAAGGTGGATTAAATGGAGAATGATTTGTAAAATGAAATGCAATTTAGCAACTATATGCAAATGAAAATGGTATGTAGAATGAAATCTACGATGATGTTGCGTGTCATGTGAGAAATGAGATTTCCTTTTCTCCCCACACTTGCCTCTATCGAAAATGATGTATGATGATTTTGTATCTGAATTCTGAGTTATAAGAGGCATGTCAATTTCATTTGATGAAATGGGCTTAAGGTTATCTTTGAGACGTTCCATATATTCATTCTCCTTATTTAAAAGTTTGAGTTCGTCTTCAAAAAGCTCTTCAAAAGATATAGTAGACATGTCTACTGAAGTGTCAAAAACTTTCTGAATTGGTAAATCTATAGTGTCATCAACAACAGCTTCTATCATGTCGACTTGTTGTGTTTTAGAATCTTGGTCATTCGAAGTTGTTGACACGGGAAGTGAAGGAGGTAAAGGTATAGAATATTGGTTGTTGGGATTGCCAACATTCAAAGAAGAGATAGTGTAGGGGTTGCCGACATCAGAAGAAGAGATGTTCGGATTGCCAACATTCGAAGAAGATGGAGATTTGGAAGGTTCATACGAATTCGCCTTGGCTGCCACAGGAAGAGCATCAAAATTTTGATTTGAGGTTAGAATTGAAGGATTATCGGGATTGCTGACATTATTTTCAATCGTTTTTTCGGGACTAAGATAGGTGACCGGGTTGACTGAATTATAGCTTTCATCCTTATTTGGCAACTCATCCTCGCACAATCCAAAAAATTCATGTTCATTAAAATCCTTCTCCAATTTTGAATTTTTTAAAAATTCAACATTTGTATTCTATTCAATTTCTAAAATTTCAAGTTTCTCACAGCCTGAAAGAGAAAGATCAAAATATGAACTTAAATCTTTTTCCTCAAAAGGGTTGAAATCCAAATCACTTATTGAATTTTGAACAACTTCATTTAGATCATTATTCTCAATTTCTAAAGTTGTTATTTGAAAATTTTCACTGTTAGCAAAAATTGGATTATTTCTTGTTCATCACATGTATGAATCTGATTTTGTTTCTCGCGTTGTTCTACAAAAGATGTCATTAAACAAAAAAGTTCTTCCATATTTTTATCTAGCCATTCTTCCCTCTCTCTAAGAATGTTAAGATGATATTCCTCAAAATCGTTTATTTGAGCGATCTCGTTTTGGATGTTTTCATTCTCAAAATTATAGTCCACATCAATTTCACAATCAGCATTATTTCCAATGTGATCGTTGTTTGAATTTTCAGAAAAATTACAATGATATTGAAATCATTTTTATCATAAAAATTTTGTTTGTAACCAAAACTGTTAAAATTTGAGTGATTTTAGTTATTTTCAAGATGTTGATATGGGCTATAATTTTGAAAATTTGGTTTACAACCCCATATTGATGTGGATCAAAGCTATATTGGGATTCAAAGCTATTTTGATGTGGATGTGGATGTGGCCCATAATCGAAATTATTGAAATTTGAATTGAAATCGCATTTTCGATCATTTCTATAATTTTGAAAATGTTGGTCAGTTGGAAAATTTTGAAAATTGTTGGCATTGGACTCATGAAATTTCGGAAAATTTTGCCTTATGAGTTGTACTTCATACTCATACTCTTCTAGGGAACGTCTTCTCAGGTTATTATCACACAATTCTCTAAGAGATTTTTTTGAATCAGACATTTTAATAGAGCCAAGACAAGGCAGAAAATATTATCACTTCAAAATATTATAAAATACTAAGTTGTGCTCTATTAGCTAACTGACTCAATTAGAAGAGGGAAGAGGGTCTTACAACCGTTCACGTATAGTATAAATACTAAGGGATACGACCAATGTTTTACGGGTAGTATGCAACCTCTTTTGCTAGAAGTTCAATAAATTAAACTAATATATATACACCAAACTGTGAGCTGTTCATTATATACACATGTACATATATGCAATTCAAATAAATTTTCAATTCAGTTCAATATTTGATTCGGTTTGGCTTAATTAACTTTCATTCACATATTGGTTTTATTATTCCAATATTTTTAATTAGTTGAACTAATTATCATACATCACAACCAGCAACCAATTAGTTGGTTAGCTTTTCAAATATATAACTTTTATATAATCAAAAATCATATTTTCAATGCCAAAACATAATCAATAAATTCTATCTAAGTTTTGGTTTTCACACCAGTCAATTGGAAATATATAGATATCCCACTTTCGAAACTGGAACACGAATACCGATGATGGTATATTAATCATCAGAATTATCCCCGGGCGACTAGAATGTGATTCTATATCTATCCAGCATTTTGAGACTTCAAATACAGATGGATCAGACGTATATTAAAATCTCTATAAACCCGATAGTCCAAAATCAATTTAAAATAAAATACTCAAATACCTATAATAAGGTTTAAATTTTTAAAACAAAATTTGTTTTCATATTTTATTTTTAGAAAACAACACTCTTTGAAACTCATTCTACGATACTACTGATCCCATCTCTAACAAGACATTCTTATTGAATATTTCTAATCCAATCTTTGATGAATTCTTCCGTTTGGTTCTAATGTGTCTTGTTCTCGTTCTTTGTAAACCAAAGCTCCGATACTAATTAATACGTCTGGATAGCTACCACTGTAGCCCCTTCAAGGTAGCTACTCCAATCATGGGCATCAGTAGCAACCCATCCATCCGATGGGAAGATCGTCGGTTTTGCACCGCCTTCAATCTCTTCGACTGTTAGTCGTCGTATCATTTATTCAGAATGGGTTAAACCTGGTCTTTCCGAATAACTCGCATATCTTATAATCAAGTGCTATAACAACACATCATACGCCTCATTCCAATCCAGAATATTCTTATCATTCGTATTTCATTATTCTGGAAAGATTCTCATTAATCTTAGCAAAGATTATCACTATTAAACACACTGTTTAATCCATTTCTTTGGAAATCATCTTCGTAATATTCAACTGTAGCATCCAAATGAAATCCGGTAGGCTTTGCAACCATCCCTTCATCCCCCAAAGCAGTAGGTAAAATCCACCGTGGCATACAATTGGTCCCCCAGTCACCTTATTTTATGGCCAGCCTCTCGACTGATCAACCAACCCTCAAAAGGGACATGTAGGGGGTAAGAGCCCACTGTTTGCCTCCAAACCACATGGCGAGAACCCCCTATCATGCGTACCCAGCCCCTCAGAGCCAGCGACAAGGACTGGCGTGAGAACTAAAACAGTTTTTAACCCACAGGTCCCGGGATCGAAACCTGGCTCTGATACCAAAAATGTGACAATCCAAACCCCCGTGCCACGGAAGCAAGGATAATCAGTGGAATATAACACATGAACAATAATAGCAGAAGAGAAAAATATAATTACCCCAGACAATGTATATCAAATTACACTGGAAATAATATCAACATCATAGTTACACAACATAACAGGATCATGCTTAGTAGAGAATATGGTTTCAGCATAAAATAAAATGTCTGCAGTGGAATCAAACATAATATAAATAATATTGTCTGAAACAGTACAATAGAAATGATAAAGGACCATCATCCGCTTCAACAACTTCCATCCGTAGCCAAAATGAACCGAGCCAATACTTGAATACATGGCTGCCCGTGTAGAAAATATGGTCACCCGAGTTTGCAAGTGAAACAAACTACGAGTCAGTCATGGGACAGTTATGAGAAATCTTACCTAACTTATTTAATAATAAGGTCAATCTCAGGACCACGCCGCTAACGCAGAACGGGTTTACTCCGTTGGATTGCCAGTGCATGAAATAAAACAAATCATTTAAACAACGCAATGCTTTTTAGAAAAATGAAGCCATTATAAGACTCAGGTTCCATCATACAATGCAACGCGAGCCCGAGGATAGATCTTTACCTTATAATGGCCAAAATATGCTTGATACGTATAAAACAAAATCATTTGATATTATCATTAGTGCATATGTTGTAAAACAATTTTCAACATAAATGTAGCAATCATAGACGCCATGAGCGTCCCATGCCACTATGCCGCCATATAGGTTTACAATCAAAACCGCACGATGTCGTATTGGAAGTTGGATTTCCATCATGAACCAAGGCAAGGAATCGTCCTTAATGAATTCGAGACTCTCTAGCCCGAGCCCTAGGATACAGCCGCAACTGCACCTAGGAAAATGTAGGGTCGGTCCTTTCTTACTTTTGAGGATTGTCACTTCCTGAACAATACGTTTCCCCGTCCAATGGGGCGTAAATCAAGAGCCGCTAAGGACTCAAATCCAAGGTACCTCGCTTTCCAACATCCACATAAGTAAAAATGTCTAGGCTCCATACCATGACACCACTCCTAGTTAAAAAGAAACGCATGTCCTCCCTGCAGTCCTACATCCCGTTTCTGGTTTATACTGGGGTGTGAAGCTCGCGAATTGACGCTATGCACAAAGATATGCTATTTAAAGTTGTGCTTTGATCATCAACCACAAGGCTCTGCTTTCCAACGAAAGCCTTGATCACTGCATCTTTGTATGCCACATTGACATTCCATGCCATGCAATTGATGTCTATCGATATATAACCTCTAAGCTCGTACGTCCTAGAGAAGGGTGTTAAGCAAGAGAATAAATTCTCTGCCATCAAACAGATATATATTTAATAGAGATCAATCAACACAGAACGAAATCCAATGTCAGACACACATCCATTTACTAGTTCGTTCTGGGTCTAAACGAAACTGGAAGCACCTTATTCCTCGTCCTATATGTCCAATACAGGAGAAAGGCACTCGCACATTCGAACAATCAACAAATACGTCCAGACAACTACCGCTGTAACCCTTTCAAGCCAGCAACTCCAATCAAAGGCATTATTTGTAATCCATTCGATGTGAAGATTATCGGTCTTGCATCATCTTCAATATCTTCGACTTCTATTCGTCGTTTGATTATTTGAAATGAGAATTAACTCGGCCTTTTCAAACAATTCACGTATATACAGAATTTAAACCAATTCTTTTCTTGGTTAGATTGTTTGACATTCACATTTCAATTCGTTATTATAATTTCATGTCAAATACATCTAACCATCAATATATACAATAAACCAAGTAAGTTGGTTTTTTCCATTCCTCATCATTTATAATATTTTATAACTATTTATCGCTATTTTTATTTATATAAAATTAACCCCATTTTAATTAAACGATGCTTCAGGTCATTATGCGGCCCTAGCACTATTTTTATTTAGATTTGAATTACACATTTCTCAAAATCTGACCGTTGGATCTTAACAAATTTAATATCGTTGGAAAGAACTTTCCAAAGCGAACCCAACGGTTCTAGTTTCGGGGAAATCCGACGGTCGGATCTCTCGGTATAATCGTTTGAAGTTACAATTCCAAAACGCGAACTGCAACGTCATTATTCGTTTAATTTAATTTATATTTATATATAAATACAATTCATTCGACGATTTCCAAACTGTTTACACTTCAAAAATTTCACTAACGCCTTTAAATTTAGAAAAATTTCGCCATAACCTCCTTTGTACGGGGATGGGTTTGGAAATTTGTTGGGCCGTATCAAGCAACCAATATATCGAGAAACAACATACACAATTTTTAGTGACCTATTCTATGCCCAAGGGAGTATGTAAAGATTATAACTCCAGAGATAAATCACGTCACCTTGTCCAGTGTTGGAAAATAAATAATCCATGTGCCGTATCTAAAAACAGGAGAGACGTGAATTATTGTCAACTCTAGACCCGTGTAGGTTTTTTTTACTTAATCTGGTAATTTACCGTTATATTTTATTTAGTCCGTATCAGTCTTCGGTTCAACCTGTAATTCAGTCATCGCCATACAAGCCTCTCGCTTGTATGGTAATTCCAACCTCGTCACATAAGCTCCAAATGCTTATGTGGTATATGATAGAGTATGCTATCTTCACGTAGTATGTCATGCAGTGTAGTTCAAAATTAATTGTTTCTATCCTATGGCGACATTTATAATCTCACATAGAACAACCATCACACCACATCCAATGTCATTCACAGGATTTTATGTAATAAATAAAATCATGCATCCAACTCATTAAGGTTTACCTATTTGTCGGGCACGTAATATATTTCTCTACTCAACAGTTTATCCATAACCTGTTCAACAATGTGTATATAGATGCATATCTAAGATAAAAATAATATTTTTAGCGAACAAGCATTTATTTCCACACATGGTTATTTTTAACACTTCTCATACATGTTAAAAATAATATTTTTACCAAACAGATATTTATTTCAACACATGAATATTTTTAGTGGTTCATACATACAATATAAATGTTAATTTTATTGTTCAAACAATTTATTCAACACATGAATATTTTTAGCGGTTCATAAATACAATAAAAATGTGATTTTTATTGTTCAAAGAATTTATTCAACACATGAATAGTTTTAGTGGTTCATACATACAATAAAAATGTGGTTTTTATTGTTCAAATAATTTATTCAACACGCGGATATTTTTAGTGGTTTATACATACAATAAAAATGTGATTTTTATTGTTCAAATAATTTATTTAACACATGAATATTTATACAGTTTATTTCAGAAAATTTCGGCATTACAATGTTGCACCGGCACCGTGTCTGAGCACAACTCCTCTGCTAACCTAGGCCTTGTAGCATTACAATAATTTCATTTCCATAATTTCCACGTCACAACACAATGAATTTACCACAAACACAATCAATTTTGTTGCAACCACAATCAATCATTTACAATCACAATCAATTTCACACCACAATCATCACCCAATCATTCATGGTTTAACAGAAAGTAGTGTCAGGAGCTACTAAGCCCCATCTGCAACGTATTATATTTTCTCCATTTTATTTGAATTTAAAAATCTCACATTGGGTTCCACTCCTTCTAATTTGATGGCTAGCTCTAAAATTTCTCCGGTCACTTCTAGAATGTAGTGTACGATATCACGGTCTCATGCTTCCTGTTTCATCGAATTTCGACATCGTATAAAAAAGATATGATTTTTATAAATAAATTAAATTAGCAACGCTTTTAAATGTTGTAATTAATTAAAATAATCACCTTTTATTATCAGGCCGACGGTTCCAGTTTTGGTTCGAAACTAGGGTTTTAAACCACGCCCAATCCGTTCCACTTTGCGACGATCAGAAGCTACCACGCGAAAGAGCTCCGAGAGGCGCGCCAAGGGTGACCAACCACATCGAATTCGGTTGGGAATTCAGGCCAGAAATTGCTTTGAAACGGCGGGGTTTTCGGTGAATGATTCGAGACAAATACAAAACGATGGTTTCCAAACTGGTATGGATTTGAAGAGCACAAAATTATATATAATATTGCCTAAAGAATCGATCAATTTCATTGAGTGGTTTGCAAGAAAACAGAGAGAGAAATTATGAATGTTTTCGCCGTCGCTTCTGAAGGCCACGGTTTTGAATTAGGGTTAAACGGTGAATTCTGATTGTCTATATATATATATTATTTTTAATTCATTTAATTCCAAAAATAGTGTTTTCTTATTCGAACTCCAAATGATTCCCAACGAGTGTCGTCACTAGCTGAATACCCCCATTCCGGACACAATGGAATATGTTTTGTAAGCTCATTCGTCTGTTTCAATTAGATTTTCTTTAAATTAAAATATTTAACATTCAATATTGAGTTTGAACGTATATTTCAATTTACCGGGGCCACATACTATTCCAAAAATTCCCGAAAAATAAGTCTTGCTATGTTTTGACGATATGGTCCTAACAAAACTAACTTTGTTGAATTTGGAGACCATTTGAAAAATGGTCATTTTCTGGTTGGTCAAATTTGCACTGTATTTGCAAAACACGTTTTCTTTTGTTATGCTCACATATTAAGTCTAAAAATTATAGAATTTTAAACCTAGCAATAATTTGAAATTCCGGATCCAAAAAAAGTGATTTTGTCGAAAAAGGAGATCGTTTGCAAAATGGCTATTTTCAAGGGCTGTGTTGTTATTTAAAAATCCAATTTTTAAATTCTGACTTATTTTCTGCCAAAATTACTTGAAATAAATTTTTTAAATTGGTTCTGATTTTCCGGGTTGTTACCACGATCAAACCCTTGGGGTAATCAATTTCATAAAATACACTCTTGTAATTAAATATTTTGAAACGTCTAATCAAGTTTTATTATTGAATAGGATGAAAATGATGACTTGAGTTATGGAAATTTCAGTCAACCTCAACAATTAGTCAATAGTAACTGCAGAAATTAAAGATTGTACAAGTAAGACGCTGCCCCTGCAGAAATTTTTTACAAGCAATTTCTATGTATTTTCCTTTGCAACAGAGCACCTGTAGAGTTAAGAAATTTTATAGTGGGTTATGACAGTCCATCTAGAGTGGTTGAATAGCACAAACAATTCAGACTCCACCAATTTGGAATTGCTTGACCTCTGATTTTCTGTGGTCTTCGATTGATTGACTTTTTTTTAAAAGAAGAAAACAAACAAACAAGCAAGGAACTAAAAAAACAAAAGACTAAAAGAACTAAGGTTAACAAGAAAAAAAACAAAATGAATAAACAAAAAAAAAACTAGGCTCAGCAAAATAAAAACTAAACTAGACTCAAGCAACAAGTTCTCAAAAAAAAAAAAAAAAAAAAAACGCGACGAGATGTCCTAATTGTGCGGCTCAAACCATAAAATCACTTTCCTTTTTTTTAATATATTCTTTTTTTTTTCAAAACAGAAGAACCACGTCAGGGAAAAAAAAGGGAACAAATTGATTGTCAAGCGAATTTAAACAACACCCATATACTTCACCGTTTAAAATAAAGGAGTGCACCCAAAACAAAATCACAGGAAAAATAAATAAGGCCGCCCCCCCTTTATTTTGCGAAACAAAGGAAACCGCAAAACCAAATTAGGTTTATTTCTAATCAGATTTGGTTCCCTTTTTTTAATCTTTCCTTTTGTCTATAAAACACCATAATTAACTCCTTAAACAAACTGATTTCTCAAAAAAAAATCGAACGCTAATATGAAGGTTTTCGGGAATAGGGTTAGGGATTTCAAATCGGTGCGAGGCGTGATGGAAAGGCTGATCGTGTGGATGGAGAGTAGATGGGCTATCGAAATTTTCGCGATTGTGTAAACGACTGTTGCTAGTGGGAAGTTGATGATGGCTGGTTGTGATTCTGCGAGGGATTATGGTGATGGGTTTTGTGAAGGCTGATGGTATCGAGTTGTTGCTGCTTCAGATTTTTGTTGTTGCTGCCGGCAATGTACGACTTTTGATGGTTGGATGTGGACCTATGGTTGTGGTTGTATAGTATGGTGAAGGACTAGAACGTTGAATTGGTTGAAGGTACTAGGTTGCACGTGTGTGAATCTAATAGCCTTGAACATGGATGTTGAGGATGGTGAAGTGGGGAAGGTGATTGTAGCGATTCGAAAGGGAATAGGTCGGAAGGAGAAGTCTGTATGGAAGGTTAGCGATGTTGTTGGAAAGAAATATGGTTTCAAGAGGGTAAGGATGAATTACAATGGAATTTTGAAGAAGTTTGGGTTGATCTGTTGATGTTGATGGAGTGAATTCAGGTAGCTTGGGTGGAGAGTTTGTACGAGGTTGTGAACGGTGGATGAAGTTGTATGGAAGTTTGATCAGCGATGGTGTGGATTTATTGATGTATGTGACCCGGTGATGAAGATAAAAGCAAACAATTCGTTTCCTCTCTTTTTTTTGTGTAAAAGAAGAGAAAGGAAAGTAGTAAACGAAAAAAAATAGAAAGAGTGATTGCAGAAACTGAAAAAGAGCTGTAATTGAAAAGTAAAAAAAAAAATGCAAGCATTTATTTTTTTAGAAAATTTGTACAAGAAGAAAGAAAAGTAATGTATTGATAATTGGAAGGCCACAGAGAAAGGAATTGGAAAACAAAAAGGCAAGTTTTTTTCTCTTAATTAGAAGATTGTAGCATCAATGTTTTAATACCCAATCAACCAATCAAGATTTTTTCTATATATACAAGAATACAAAAGGAAAAATAAAATAAAAACTAACATGAACTGGAAATTAAATAAATAATAAAATTTAATTGTTACCTCCCCGACAACGGCGCCAAAAACTTGATCGATGCTTTCTAAGAACTAGAAAAGCGCGAATTTTGTAATAATAAAAGCAAGCGCATAGATTGTGTAATATGCAGGTCGAACACAAGGGGGAATTTTAAATTTTATTATTTATATATTTTTTGGGTGAGTTAGACAAAACCTAGAGTTAGGCTGAATAAAAATAAAAATTGAAACTGTAATTTGATTCAGACAAGTCTAATTGAACCGATGATCAAATCACAATTTACAATTAAAAAGATAATAAAACTATGGATCAGATCTGAATCTAATAAAATCCAATTTGATCGAGGAAGGAAAATAAAAAGCAGAAATTAAAATTGTAGAAATTAAATAACAAACAGAGAATAAAATTAGGATTACCGCTGAATCTAATCAGACAATTAATCTCTAATGAAAATAAATGAAAAGACAAATAGTGCTCTACCAATTCTAATTGTGTAGACAACACTAATTGCTAACAAAACGTAAATGCAACAAAGAGAAAAGAAGGCTTTCAATTCATGGATAATCTTTACAACGAGATTACAAGGGTATTTATAGGATAAATAACCAACCTAAACCCAAATACAGCCATAAATGGGCCTTAATTCAATTAAAATTGGGCCTTCCTTCTTTTCCTCTTGCTTCCTTGATTAATCTTCATTGATTTGTAATATACATAGCCTTTCTACTAGTTATTTTCTTGTCCAAAAAGCATTTGATGTAAGATCATCATCTGCAAGTCTTCAAATATATATATATATATATATATATATATATATATATACAAACACAGCAATTTGACCTCTGTTCTCCATTTTTCTGACTGTAAGTGGCCTAATTGGTATATCTGTAAAAGGTGACAAAACAACACCTAAGTAATATTTATTTATATACAAAAGACAAGATATAAGAGCATAACATAGACACATTTCTATGCTAACCATGCTCCTTTTCGAATCCTTCCTGCTCAACTTCGGGACCAAGGGTGCTTTCCACTGATTTTTCTCCCGATGGACTGTTATCTCCTGTTAAATTACCATCTGCTACAGTTCCATCTTCACCTATGTTCCTACTAACTATCTTCTTACTCTTTCTGATTTAGGATGTTATAGCACGCCTTGAATTTTGGATCCACAGATTCAATAACAATGTTTTTGCATCTGGTCTTTGCATGACATCCTTTCTGAAACATTGAGTGAGGAAATCAGTAATATCAGCAGATGGCCCATCAAGTATAGGTGGACGCACATCCTGAACAATTGAAGAAGTGCAGGCATGGGCTGAAGATCGTAACAGGGAGGAGCACACTAAGTAGTTCAATAATTGTGCAACCAAAACTCCAAATATCTGATGCAGCACAAACACATGACATTTTAATGACCTCGTGGGCCATCCAATATAGAGTACCAACTATTAGGATGCGGAAAGGATCATTAAGGCAAAACAAAATCTAAAACTTATGTAAACTATGAGATGAATCAAACACTACAAACACAATCATAGACACAGATTTAAACACAAATACAAAATAAATAGAAATAAATATGTAGAAAAGGAAAGAATACACCGGATTTTATATTGGTTCAGATTGCTCCTACATCCAGTGCCGCACAACGCTGGATTGCGTAGAGTTTTATTACTATTTCCGATAGTCAAGTACAACCTCCTTGATTTCATGGCTACAAGGGATACCACCGATTACTACTTCCTTGTTTTCTCGACTATAAGAAAACACTGATTCCTACTTCCTTGATTTCATGGCTACAAGGAACACACTAATTCATACTTGATTCAACCCGAACAACGTTTACTAAACCCAAACAATAACAAACAGATCTAAAACTCTTCAATAGCACTTGATTCAGATAGAGATGAGAAAAGAGTGTAGAGAGAAGATATTTGACCAAAACGGAATTGAATCCAGCAGAGTATAAGTGTAGAAATCATAAAAATGATTAAGAATAATTATATAATGAAAGAGGATGAAAGTGGATATAACAACCCAGATTTTCAAAACCAACTTTTTTTTGCTATTTTAATGGATCTTGATTATTTAAAATGATTTATTTTAAATAATAATGAATTAAAATTTATTTTAATCAAAGTTAGAACGAATAAATTTATTTTAATTATAAAACGAGTCTGAAATGGCGCGGTAGTTTAAAATTCGATTTTTAATTTCAATTGAGTACACAAAATTCATTTTAAATCAGAATTGGACGAAACTAGAAAGTTTGAATCTGTTTAATGATATCATTCTAACGAATGTAAGTGATCGACGCTAGTCTATGAATTAGAAAAGCGCGACATTTGTAATAAATTCTGCAAGCATACAGGTGTGTAGCATACAGGTCGAACACAGGGAGGAAAGTTAAATTTTATTATTTATATGTTTCGTGGGCGTGTTAGACGAACTTTGGAAGTTGATTTTGCAAAACAAAACAAAATTAAAACTGTAATTTGATTCAGAACAGATCTAACTGAACCGACGATCAAATCACAATTTCAATGGAAAGCAAATGAAACTATGAATTAGATTTGAATCTAATCAAACCCAATTTGACCTAAGAAAATAAAAAAAAGCAGAAATTGAAATTGCAGAAATTGAAATAACAAACAAGAATTAAAATTAGGATTTCCGCTAAATCTAATCAGACGGTAAATCACTAATGCAAATAAGTGCAAAATACAAATAGTGTTCTACCGAATCTAATCGTATAGACAACACTAGTTGCTAAGAAAACAAAAAAAATGCAGAAAATAAAAGAGAAAGAAGAACTTTTATTAGAACAATGGAATAAGAGATGAGATAGGATGGTCGCTACAAGGTTATTACAGGGGTATATATAGGGTAGATAGCCAAACCCTAACCCTAACCCTAATGGTAAATGGGCCTGGTCATTACACCACTAATTAGTTTACAACGAAAAATATAAATGGGCCTTTGATAATTAAAGCAATTTTGGGTCTTTCCTCTTTTTCCTCTTGCTTCCTTAACATTCCTTTATTGATTTGTGATGTTCAAAGCCTTTTTATCAATCCTTTTCTTGTCCAACAGCAACTAGATGTGATATCTTCATCTACAATTCTTCAAACTGCAAATACACAGCAAACTGATCTCTATTTCTCTACATTTCTGGTTGCATGCGGGCTGGGTTGGAATATCTGTAAAAGTAACAAAACAATACCCAAGTAATATTCATTTATATACAAAAGATAAGAAATAAGAGCATAAAATAAACACATTTCTATGTCAATCAAATACCCCCACACTTATCTTTTACTCGTCCTCGAGTAAAACAAGAAATGAAAAACTAACTAGATAGGTCACACTTTCGTAGGAAACACGATTGCATTGAGCGCATGCAACAAGCCGTTAAACCTCTAGGTGTCCCTAGTAGGACGAGTGGTGTCTCGTGAGGGTTTTCAGCGGATACTACCCACAAAATCCAAATGCATTATGCTATGATTCTAATGAAACTACATGAATGCAATGGACATATGCAAATAAAAATGAAAAATGAAAACACGACTTGTTTCAAGAAAGTGGTACAACAAATTAAGTTAACAATTTCTAATCAGTTGATTTTATTTTAGATACCTCAACTTGTCACAAATTTTCAATATACATCAAGTTTTCAAATGTTAAGTTCCAGTTTGGCCAGTTAGTTCGGTCGATAACATAGTGCAGCCATGAAATAAATTCTTAGTTTGCTTGGCACAGTTTGCAAAGTGGTATTCTAATTTTCTCATGTATGGCTAGTCAAATCAATAAGGTCAAGAAGTGTTTGGGTATCATCGCTTATTCTTTATTCTATAAAATTTTAAGATTTATGATTAAGTACATACACCTAAAAAGACCAAGGTTTACCACACATGCACTGCCTCGCGGACTAACGGAGAGTGGGTAAAGAGCTTTGGCGGATTGTGCAGGCCGACTTTGACTTTGTCAACAACGTGTCGGTAATCCTTAGGTGTCCAATCTCATAAAATGAGACCAAGATATTCCAACTTTGACTTTGTCAACAACGTGTCGGATAGAGCTTGGCGGGTTTGCACGCCAACGCTCGATATACAAGCAATGTTGGATACCCTTGGAATACTATTATTATTATTATCGAAAATTTAAGCACAAAAGAGAGTTACGCGAATTCAACTTAACACAACTTAGTTTTAAAGATTTGAAAAGCCAATATAAGTATTTTAAGTCCTCCACTTATTTAAACAAAGTCTACAATATAGAATAGATTTCATGGCCATCACCTAAGAATCTCCATATGTACTGGTTACACTATTATCCCTCAAAATTAAACTTTTCATTACATTTCCTATTCGCTCTAAGTTGAGAGAGAAAAATACTATCAACTGGCTAAAAATTGTAAACTTATTTTGTTGTATCAATTGAAAATGAGTCGTATTTCAAAGAAAAAAAAATTTATGGTATGTCACTACAATCTAAAATGGCTGAAAATAAAAAGAAATAAAAAACAAAGAAAAATGAAAATGGATGAAATGCAGACTCCCCCCACACTTGAACTAAACAGTGTCCACACTGTAATTTTTTTCTGTATTTGAAAGATAGTACCCAAAGGTGTATCAAATGCAAAATAATTTGAAGAATGAAATGTAGTTTAGCTATATGTAGGGATGGATCATATGTACAATGATATATGTGTTTGCGGTGCACGCGATGCAAAGAGTTCCACCAACTTTTCCCCCCACACTTGTTTCTAGCCCTATGAGTCCCATTCCCACTATGTCTAGACATGTTTTCTAACAAGCAAAAGTTTTTGAAAACCATCTCATCTTTATACCTCGACTTGTAGTCCAGGAGATAAATATCCAGGGTCGTCCTCACATGAAGTTTTTCAACCAAGTCAGCATTCCAAAAGTAATTCATGTGTTCAACAAATTTATCAGTGTAATTTTTCAAAAATTTGTGATCGTATATAAATTCAGTGAAATTTGAAATCTGAGTGTTGTTCAAGACTATGTGATCGCATTTCTCATCATTAACTGTCAACGTATTTTCAACACTGACAATCTCAAGTTCATTTGAAATTTCCTCAAAGTTAAAATTTTCGAACTCGTGACATGAGTCCACTTCTTCCTTATTTGGCAATTCATCCTCGTACAAATCAAGAAATTCATGTTCATTAAAATCCATTTCCACTTCTGAGTTTTTGAAAAATTCAACATTTTCATTTGGTTCAATTTCAAAAATTTCAAGTTTCTCACAGCCTGAAAGAGGAAGATCAAAATTTAAGCTTAAATCTTCTTCCTGAAAAGAGTTGAAGTTCAAATCATTGGTTGAATTTTGAAAAACTTCATCAAGATGATTATTCTCAATTTCAAAAGTCGTTATTTAGAAATTTTCAATGTCAGTAGAAATTGGATTATTTTCTGATTCAACGCCCATTTGATTTTGTTGCTCTTGTTGCTCTTTCAAAGATGTCAGTAAACAATGAAGTTCGTCTGCCCTCTCTCTAAGAATTTTAAGATGATATTCTTCAGAATCGTCGAATTGAGAGCTATCGTTTTGGATTCCTTGATTCTCAAAACTATTTGAATTTTCAGAAAGATGATAATGATGTTGGAAATCATTTTGATTTTGAAAATTAGGTTCGTAACCAAAGCTGTCGAAATTCGAGGGAAAATTGCGATTTTGGTCATATTCAAGATGTGGATATGGGTTGTAATTTTGAAAATTCTGATCGAATTGAAAATCATTTTCAAAATTATTTTCGAATTGGTTTCCAACCCCATATTGTTGTGGATCAAAGCTATATTGGGATTCAAAATCGTTTTGATGTGGGTGTGGTCCATAATCGAAATTATTGAAATTTGAATTGACGGCAAGACAAAAATTATCCTCAATTCAAAATAATATAAAATAATGAGTTGTGCTCTATTAGTTAACTGACTCAATTGGAAGGGGGAAGAGGGTCTTATGGCCGTTCACGTATAGTATAAAACTAAGGGATACGACCAATGTTTTACGGGTAGTATGCAACCTCTTTTGCTAATAATTCAATAAATTGAACTACTATATATCCGCGATCCAATTTATACAAGACAGTCAACTTCACAAAGTACCACTTTTCAATTATATTATTTTGAAAATCAAAATCACGTGTTAAAATCGAAAATCGACGAGAGTGGCTAGTTATGGAAAATCATTCCTCACCACCAATTCAGAAATATCAACAACACAACAGTCACAGAATAATCACAGAACAGAACCGTCACAGAACAGAACGGTCAAAGAACAGAAAATTAAAATATTTTACAAGCAAGCCGCTGCCCCTGCAGAAGATTTTTACAAGCAATTTCCTTTTTTTTTTCAAAACAGCTTCAGCACCTGTAGAGTTCAGAAAAATATTACCGTAGGGTATGGCAGTCCTCCAGTGAATTTGGGAAGCGCTAGCGCATTCACACCCCACTCGATGTGCAACCGCTCCAACCCGTCTGAATCGTCCGCTGCTTTCTGTTGTTGTTCCCTTCTATTAGTTACTTGATTGCGCTGCGGCACGGGTTCGGGCTAGGAGCCTGAATTTTTTTTTAAGACCCTTGTTTTTAAAATTTCAGCTGTACCTGTTTTTTGAAATTTTTTTTAACTTTTTTAGTCTCTAACCCCAGTTTAACAATAGGAACCCCAGTTTAACTAAATGATTAACCAGGCCTTAAAACAACATAAACTCCCTTAGTCTCTAACCCCAGTTTAACAATAGGAACCCAAGGTCCAAAACCGAACAAAAGGAATCAAGACCAAAGAAAGAATGATGCATTTTTTTTCGCATTCCAAAGTGGAGCCATGCATTCACCAAACTCAGTCAAAAGAAATCTCGCACCCCTTTCTCTGAGTAAACAAATCAGGCCAAAAAAAAAACAAATTCCTAAATCAGTACTAGGACCTATTCGAAAATTATTTGTTTTAAGGCAAAACCCAACAAAATAAGAAAAGAAAAATCACACCCCAAATATAGGATGGCACCCAGTAAAGTAAAAAAAATACTTTCCCTCTTTAGCTTGCGTCTGGAATTTTCGTTGAACCCCGAATCTCGTGCCCCTTTTTTTTGTGCAAACTAAAAACGAGATCTCAGGCCCTCACTTCTTTCTATCTTTCTTTAAAGGAAACCGAACTAGGTCTGGGATTTTGTAACTGGGTTTCGATGGTGAGGGCGTTTGAGACAGTGGGTCACGGAAGTGCTGTCTTGGTGATTGGGTGCGGACGGTTTTGGGTATGAAGGCGATGTGTATTGGGTGGAGGAGGATCTGGACGCTGTTGCAGTGGGTGATTTTGGTGTTCGAACGTGAGGCTGCAGGAGCAGGCGTGGCGGCCGATGTATGCTAGAACGTGGGGTATGTTTGTGGTATGGTCGGTATTGTAGAGATGGTGCTGGGTTGTAGCGTGGAGATGAGATGGGATGCTGAGAGGTGAATTTGTGGTGTTGTAGTTGATGAACGGTTTGAAGTTTTGGATGTAGGAAGTGGTGAAGATGACGTTCAGGTAGGGGCTGTGGTGAAAATTGTTTGCAGAAGGTGAAGTGGTGATATAGAGATTTGGTGTGGAATCCGATTTGTTGCTGTTTCGAGTATGGTGAAGCTGTTGTAGACAGTATGGCGATGGTTTGGCACAGATTTGTATGGATGGACGGTATTGGTTTGATGGAGGAGTAGCTGTGAAGAGGAACGACAGAAAAATATGAAGGAAGAAGACAGAAAAGTAAAAAGGAAAGAAATTTGTTCTTGTTTTTTTTGTTTTTGTTTTTTGTTTTTTTTTTGTCAGAAAATGGAAAGAAATTGAGAAATTGCGGAAAGGGCAGAATTTGTAAAGAATGAAATGAGGAAATAAATAAAAAGAAAAGTGACAAGTTTTTTTTTCTTTTTTTTTAGATGATTCTAGCACCAATGTTTGATACAAAATCAACTAATGAAGATTTTTTTTTTTAGCAAATAAAAATAAAAACTAACACGAATCAGAAATTAAATAAATAATAAAATTTAATCGTTACCTCCCCGGCAACGGCGCCAAAAACTTGATCGACGCTAGTCTATGAATTAGAAAAGCGCGACATTTGTAATAAATTCTGCAAGCATACAGGTGTGTAGCATACAGGTCGAACACAGGGAGGAAAGTTAAATTTTATTATTTATATGTTTCGTGGGCGTGTTAGACGAACTTTAGAAGTTGATTTTGCAAAACAAAACAAAATTAAAACTGTAATTTGATTCAGAACAGATCTAACTGAACCGACGATCAAATCACAATTTCAATGGAAAGCAAATGAAACTATGAATTAGATTTGAATCTAATCAAACCCAATTTGACCTAAGAAAATAAAAAAAAGCAGAAATTGAAATTGCAGAAATTGAAATAACAAACAAGAATTAAAATTAGGATTTCCGCTAAATCTAATCAGACGGTAAATCACTAATGCAAATAAGTGCAAAATACAAATAGTGTTCTACCGAATCTAATCGTATAGACAACACTAGTTGCTAAGAAAACAAAAAAAATGCAGAAAATAAAAGAGAAAGAAGAACTTTTATTAGAACAATGGAATAAGAGATGAGATAGGATGGTCGCTACAAGGTTATTACAGGGGTATATATAGGGTAGATAGCCAAACCCTAACCCTAACCCTAATGGTAAATGGGCCTGGTCATTACACCACTAATTAGTTTACAATGAAAAATATAAATGGGCCTTTGATAATTAAAGCAATTTTGGGTCTTTCCTCTTTTTCCTCTTGCTTCCTTAACATTCCTTTATTGATTTGTGATGTTCAAAGCCTTTTTATCAATCCTTTTCTTGTCCAACAGCAACTAGATGTGATATCTTCATCTACAATTCTTCAAACTGCAAATACACAGCAAACTGATCTCTATTTCTCTACATTTCTGGTTGCATGCGGGCTGGGTTGGAATATCTGTAAAAGTAACAAAACAATACCCAAGTAATATTCATTTATATACAAAAGATAAGAAATAAGAGCATAAAATAAACACATTTCTATGTCAATCAGTAAGAAACTGAGATTTCCCTTTAAAAATTTAAAAGTTATGTCCAGTTTAAAATTTAAACTAGTCGCTATGGAATTTATATATATTTTACATAATATATAGCCCTTAAAAATAGTCATTTTGCAAACGACCTCCGTTTTTGACGAAACCACTTTTGTTGGATCAGAAATGTCAAACTATTGTTTAGTTTCAAATTTCATAATTTTTGGAATTATATTTGTGCGTTGTGAATTTAAACGCGTTTGATACTTTCTATTTGAATTTAATCGACTGGAAAATGACTATTTTTCCAACGTTCTCCAAATTCGAAGAAATTAGTTTTGTTAGGACTGTATCATCAAAACATAGCTAGAATTATTTTTCTGAAATTTTTGGAGTTAGTATGTGGCCCTGGAAAATAAAAATGTACGTTGAAATCAATTTTGAACGTTATATTAATTTATATTTTAATTTTGACGAAAACTGATCGAAACAGTCGAATTGGCTGGCGGGACATATGCCATTGTGTCCAGAATAGAGGTATTTGGATAAGGACGACAGCCGTTGGGTTTGATTTGGAGTTCATATCAATAAACAGTCGTTGTTTAACATCTGTGGATGCCGGGAAACAGGTTGGAGGGATCCAACTCGATTCCTCAACATTTATATTACTGTTTTTCATGTATTGTGATATATGATGTGATATACAATCCGTTAATGATTATGTGTGTTTGGATAATATTGATCCATGTTATTTGGTATTTTAAATACCATATATAATACTGAAATTAAAAAGGGAATTTTCAAAGTGTATGTTGAAAATACTATATTTATAAAATCAAAGGATTTTATAAAAGGAAATATTTATAAAATCAAAGGATTTTACAAAAGAAAATATTTATAAAATCAAAGAATTTTACAAAAGGAATATTTATTTAGAAAATAAATAGAATTATAAAAGGAATATTTATTTAGAAAACAAATAGAATTATAAAAGGGATTATTTGTAAAACAAATAGAATTATAAAAGGGATTATTCGTAAAACAAATAGAATTATAAAAGGGATTATTTGTAAAACAAATAGAATTATAAAAGCAATTATTTGGAAAATAAATAGAATTAATTTGGAAATGAATAGGATTTTATAAAAAAAATATTTATAAAATGAATAGAATTTTATAAAAGGGAATATTTGGAAAATGAATAGAATTTTACAAAAAGAGAATATTTGGAAAATAAATATTAAATAGAAATCTGTTTTAACAAATAAATGGAAAAGATTAATTTAAAGTAGAATTAAATAAAAATCTGTTTTAACAGATAAATTGGGAAGATTAATGTAAAGTAGAATTAAATAGAAATCTGTTTTAACAGATAAATTAGGAAGATTAATTTATAAATAATGTTTTATAAATTAAGTAAAATATTTATCATTGGATAAATTTGATATATAATTCTGAATTTATATAGAGAAGTGGAAATCAGTTTCAACACCGATATTTGAAATAGAATGTGAAGGTAGCAGTTATAAAAGGATTTTTCAATGAGATTATACGTGTTGAAAATAAAATGAGATCTTGTACGAATAATTCTATAAATAGAGGTATAAATAGAATTTGGAAATGGGATGTTATTTTTAAATGAAAAATCAAACTGATTGATTATATAAAAGAAATATTATTCACATTCGATGTGAAAAATGGATTAAAAAAATATTTTATAAGTTAAAACATTTATAAGGAAAATTGGGTTTTGAAATAGGAATTTCAAATGGGAATTTGAAAGAGATTTGAATAGAGTTAATCAATTTTTAGTTATTCGAAGAGAGTTAATTGAATATTAGTTATTCGAAGAGAGTTAGTCGAATATTAGTTATTCCAATAGAGATAATCGAATAATAGTTATTCGAATAGAGTTAATCGAATATTAGTTATTCAAATAGAGTTAGTCGAATATTAGTTATTCGAATAGAGTTAATCGAACATAAGTTATTCGAATAGAGTAACTCGAATATAAGTTTTTCGAAGAGAGATTATCGAATATAGTTTATTCAAAAGAGAGATTATCGAATATAGTTTATTCGGAAAAGATTTATCAAATATAGTTTATTCAAAAGAGAGTTATCAAATAGAGGTTATTCGAGAGAGAATTATACATTGGGATTTGACTATATCGAATGTAGGAAAGTACTATTTACTTTCTAGTTTTTAAATCAAGATTTATTTATTAAATAAATCATGTATTTATTTATTTATTTAAATTAAGGTATAAAAGTTTTATTTAAAGTTAGATATTTCAGAAGTAGGGATTATAAAGCTATCGTTATAACCAAAGTTTTTCATAAAAGAATTAGATTCGTAAACTGAATCCTAGAGTTGCGTAAGCAATGATTTGATAAGAAGATAAGAAATGGAGTTAAGGAAATTAGAAACTGACTGGAGATTAGTTATGTTGAACAGCTTTCTGGGTATCGATCTGATGTTGGTTTCAGACTTCGGGGTTAATATTCAGGGAATTGTTCTCTTACTGGTTTACAGTTAGAGACTGATCGATATGGGAGGATATTGATGTGTGAATAAGAAATGGAAATGTTTTCCAATGATTAATAACGTATATTTTCTAAATTTAGAAAACAAGAATTTACGAATATATGGAAACCAGAGTAGGGAAATGGATAATTGAATGACAAATTAAATTAAAGGGGATCGGTGTTGATTGATGATTTGCTCGGTAAGATTTCCACTTGGAAATACGACCGTTGTTAGTACACATATTTTCGTATAATAGTTAAATAACCGACTATCAAAGTATTTGACCATTTCCGTTGTCAATATGGAGAGACCTGGATCAGATTTATTATCTGAAAACCACTCAGTATAGGCATTACGTTGCGAATCAAGTATGATGAAGATAATTGAAGACGGAGTTTGTGCAAGAGCTTTTCTGGCAAATCCTAGGTAGAAATTGCCTAAGATTGATTTACAGAATAGTGCCTTCGGTTTGTCCAATCCCAGGACAACCTGTCTGGAAGAATGTATGACATAGTATATTTAATATATCACGTAAGTTGATCTCTTCAAACATATTTACGTTTGATGGCGGAGGAATTCGTTTCTCTTAGCTTACACCCTTGGTATTTTTAGGGAAATCAATTTGTGATTTGACGGGTATGACGATGTGGCATTCAAAGTAAATAAAGGAGTGATTTGTCGAGATACGTTATGACGTCAAGCCTCACCAACCGAGAAATGACAGAAATCGGGCAGGCAGCATGGCTAAGTAGGTCGCACCCAATTAGGATATATTGTCACCATCTACAGAATATTCATATATGTTACTTCTTTCAATTCTGTATCTCTTGGGAACATTTATGTTGGTATACCAACCGTAAGGTGACAATATATTCGGAACATTCAAGCGAAATGAATGGTCGGTTATGTGTGGCTGAGTTACAAGATGTTCTTGTTGAACTCCAGTGTATAACTTCTAGAGTACACTGATCAGAAGGTGGTTCAATACCTTGTCATAGTAGAGCGTGAGATGAAAGCATTCTACTAGATTGCTATTTATTTGATTTAGATATTATTATAATATCAGAAGAGTATGGATTATAAAAGAATGTTTTAGGTTAGCGTAAGGTAAAAACCATCCGTGTCTATGTGCGGGTCGGTCTTACGATTATTCTTTCTTTTAAAAGAATTTTAAAAGTTAAACAAATGGTTGGAGTTTACTCACACCAGTCACATGACTGACCCAGAGTTTATTTTTTTTTTTGTTTTCGCTAAACTCTTGGGTGCCCAATTTTGTACGAGCAGTGCAGTAGTCGGGATTTTTACAGATATACTTGGAGAGATGGAGCAGGAGGCTTTAGGATTATATAGCTATTGTTTATTTCTATTGTAACGTATGTGTTGTACTCCAATATTCAAATACAAATATGTGTTTCAATGTTATGTTTTATACTATCTTTTATTCGTTCCGCTGTGAGATTCGTGTTACTCTGGTTCTGTTGTTATGTTCTTCTTATATTCTAATTTTCTATCTTATCTTTTCTCACCCTCTAACTTCTTTCTGTTAACTATCCGGTATTTCTGATGCTTGAATAGTCGACATTGAGTTTATGTCGATTACAAAAGATCGCAAATTCCCCGGGTTGTTGCAATTGTATCAGAGTTGAAGGTTAAGTGATTACCTTGGCTCTGTGGCATAACTCAATAGAGACGGGGTTATTAATACCCTAGATTGAGTTTGAGTGTGTATATATGAGCGCGTATTTGTTATTTGATATAAAAATGGTTTTATATTATGGAAATTTATTGGTTGAGTTGTTTATGAGTTCTGGTCGATCAGTTTGATCCACTGTAACACCCCGTAATTCTATGACATTAAGATTCACAAATTAAAGTACAATTAATTTTTAAAAGAAAAAAAAAGATCCATGCAGTTGTTTAATTTAAGTATCGTAACTAACATGAAAAAGAGAAGTAAGGAGAGAATAATAATTATTATTGTTCTAAGACTTATTAACAAAAGTCTCTGTAGCTCAGTTGGTTAAGGCATTGGATTTGTAGCATGGAGGTCGGGGGTTCGAACCCCGGCGGCGGGATAATTTTTTATCTTTGTTTTAGAGAGGGCCAACTGAACATGCAAATATATGTACTTATACAAATTCAAAATTTGAAAGGATAAGAATGTACATATAAGGAAATAAAGAAAATATATATATATATATACATATGAGAATATAAATATATATATGTATATGCAAAAATATATGTATACGAAAGATAAAATTCAAGATAAGGCTACAGTCAATGAAATATGGCAACATCATTTGAATTTTGAAAATAAAATGAAAGTTGTGCGTATATATATACGCGTAAAATGGTCGTTAGAGGAATTGTATACATATAAGAATATTTCATGTGAATAAAACAGTTAAATAAATTCCAGAAATTCAAAAGTTCGAAAATCAAATTTCTACGCCAAATACAATTCATTCGAATTTCAAATTTCTACGCCAAAATAGTGGGACCCAATGCTGACTCAGCACTGCGTGTATGATAAGGTTTGGCTAGATTCATCTACGTACCTGGACTATTTTCTTAACTAGGTTCAATGCTGACTCAGCGCTACGTGTACGATAAGGTCTTGAGCAGCTATATAAACAACCCTAGTCTTCGTTCTCTTTGCACCAATTCTCTTCTATCCCTATGCTGCTAAGATTCATGGCTTCTTCCCCTCCTCTAAATTTTCTTAAATAATTAAAATAAAATATAAATTCAAGACATGGAGATGCTGCTCAAATCTGTTCAAGAGAAGATTCAAATCAAAGTGAAGAATTCAAAGGCTAAATCAACAAACCTCGAGCAACGACATACGAATCTTAGCATCGCCATTCTTCTATTCTAGATCTAATTTCTGTAAGTCAGTTGTTTCTAGATTTGAACGTTTTTGCTTTATTTTGTGACATGAAATTAAAGGAATAAAAGAATATGCCAAATCTCTCTCTCTCTCTATTCGAATATGTGTTTATACTCTTGGACTAAATTAAGAACTGTATGATTCAAGGACAAATAAGACTTTGCCTAAGACCGTTGCCTATGACTATGGATTCTGAGATCATGTGCCTTTGAACTATGAACATAAGCCTTTGATTTTGGGACATAAAACATTGCCTATGACGGTGACTTATGACTGTGGGAATTATTTTCCCTTTTGACTATGAATATTGCCTATGACTATGGACATTTGCCTATGATTATGAACACAAGCCTTTGATTTGGACATAAAGTAATACCTATGACATAACAACGGTGACTTAAACACCTATGATTCATGACTAGGAAAATTGTTGCTTAGGTTTTGTGACTATGAAATTGGGTCTAAAACCCGATTTATCTATTCTGTCTATTCTTGATTTTCTTTGGTTTTAGACCGTGGGAATTTACCTATTAAGTTAGGTCTACCCATGTTCTCGTACCTATTCTATCTATTCTTGGTTTTAGACCGTGGGAATTTACCTATTAAGTTAGGTCTACCCATATTCTTGAACCTGCGTCGTTATTCAAAATCTTTTTATGCCAATTATTATGTCCACCCTTTTTCATATCATCTTTGGTTCATTCCCTATTTTCTACGAATCTAGATTTATTTACAATCTAGGTTGAATCATGATTATACGAACGGTGGGAATGCGATTTGGAAAAAACACAAAAATAAACATAAATATAGTTGTAAGCTTGAAATTGGCATAGTTTGGAAGCGAACATGATTCTGATTTATACAATTTTAGAACATGTGTTAAGACATGTGAATTGGGTAGATTTGACATGGATTATAGGTTATGAAATTTAGATCTAGTATTGCCTGTAAACTGAAAAACTAGAATAATAAATCTAGTTTGTATGTATACTGTAAACTAGAAGAATCAATCTAGTTTTTGGGCATAAACGGTGAACTAGAATAGAAAATCTAGTTTGGCATATAAAATCTAGTTTATCATAAACTGAAAATAAAGATGATAGATCTAAATTGCTATGAACTGTAGGTTAAGCAAATCAAGATTTGAGCCTAGAATATAAGTCTGTTAACGACAAATGAATATAGGCCAAATTTGTTTAAAAAGGGGGAAATGGGCTGTAAGATAAATTGTTAACAATTTATAAACAAAAGAAAGATATTTTGATAACACCCCTTTTTATAACTCGTACCAGAAAGTTCTAGGGTGACAGAGAGGATAGTGTCTAGGCTTGGGTTTGGAAAATATAAGTTTCTTGCCCTCCCTGGCTATCCCTAACTGATCCGACGAACGGGATTGTTGCTTTCAAAACCCGATTTGGAAATTAATCAGAAAACCCTTTGAACTTAGAAAACATGAATATGCCTAACCCGACGTTAGACTGAGTTGCGGTGTAAACCTGCCTGGAACCGACCGGCACATCCAGTAACCGCAGCAATATCTGTCTAATGTGAGAGGTTGCGGCTTTAATTTATTAATTAAAGCTAGAACAAGAAGGGGAGGGTTAAGTCCATAGGAACACTTAACCAACACAGTTAAAGCTAGAATGGGAAGGTTAAGTCCATAGGAGCACTTAACCAACTTAACACTGTTAAGCTAGAATGGTAGGATTAAGTCCATAGAAACACTTAACCAACTTAACACAGTTAAAGCTAGAATGGGAGGGTTAAGTCCATGGGAATACTTAGCCAAATTAACATGTTGACTAGACTAAAAGGTGGGGTTAAGTAAAGTTAATACACTTAGCCAATTTAACATGTTAATTAGACTACAGGTTGGGGTTAAGTAATACACTTAGCCAATTTAATATGTTAGCTGGGTTGGACTGTAGGGTTAAGTAAACTTGAACACTTAACCATCAGAATATGATAAATGAATAGGGTTAAGTTTAAGACACGAAGAGATGATACTTAACCATTAATAACAGGTTTAGTTAAAACCGGTGGGAAAGGTTAAGTTAAAAAGGGAACACTTAACCAATACAGGATGAATGGGTAGGGTTAAGAAATACTTAACCAATATGACTTGGTTTGTGGTGGGGTTAAGTCAACATGAATACTGACAACACTTAACCAGTTTAACAGGATAAGGGAAGAGGGTTAAGTTAGCTTGAATCGACTAAAGACACTTAACCAATCCAACTTAACGGGAAAGAGAACTAAATAGTAAAACTTAGATAAGAAGACAATGATCCTGGAAACTAAGTGGTAAAACTTAGTTAGTAGAACTAAGTAGTAATTCTTAGTATAACACGAAGGAGAGGACGTCCATCTAATTTTAAAGAAGACTCCAACGAATTTGGATACGAAGCCCGAGGCTTCGAGGGGACGTGAGGGTACTCTTGGTATCCCTCTGTGAGGCTGCAGATGATCCGCCTGGGCGTACAGAGGTTAAGGTCTGCGGTAGAAGAGCCAAGGGTATGCCTTGGTTGCAATATATGGCAACCAAAAGACTAGGATGGACCAGCGTGATTCGGCGAGAAGACGGAAGCCCTGTGATAGCAACTCGTCGTCTACCTACCATCTTCAGTCAAGCGAGACACGTGAATCGGGAAGGCTGGAGGACTCATACGGATCACATACTTGCTATCTAGTTGTGGTTGCAGGGTGTTGTTGGCCATAGAATTAGCGGGGCAGATAGGGGCCTTCGTACAGTTCTCATTTTACAAGGGTGGCCTTCCATTAGTTGAGGGAGGAGTCGAGTAGGACCATAGCCACTGGAAAAACAGACCTTAATATCTTCATCGACAGATATTGAAAGCTCCCGACCGAGTTCCGTATTTCTAGAGTAGCCCTGACACGGGACTCGGGTAGCACATTACAGGACATGTGCATCTAGACAAGCGATAACGATTCGCGATACATGCGTGGGGAAAGTCTAGGAACATATACCACTCTAGGTAGTGTATCCTAGACTAAAGGGCATCGTTCGACAGGTAGCATAATCCCTTGTTTGGAACTAGGTGGCATAAATCCTGAATACAAGAAGCGTTCAACAGATAGCGTAAACTCTAATTGAATCTAGAAAGCACTTGATATAAAACCTAGACTAGATCTAGGTAATAAATAATCAAGGTATGCCTGAAGGCGATGGAAACTACAGGGATTGGGATCACGTTATCGTTACTAGTTGGAACACTAGTTAGGTGGTGCAGAGATATAGAAACGAATATATCGCGGTAAAAGCGAAGCGGAGAAAGTGTTGTAGTATATCCAGTTTATCTTGTCTTAGCATGTCTTGTGTGAATCTTATCTTGTTAGCCTTATCATCATGGTATTATCTTGTATTCAGTTAATTCATGTCGTTCTGTTTCCCCTGTTCACATGCTAGAAGTTACTGACTTACTCAGGCTTTATGTCTGACTTTGTTTTTCTTTCGCTTCTTTTCTTCCGTACCCCCCCCCCCCAAGTAGTTGAGAAGGGAATAGTTTAACTCAGGATTAAATTGGACCGTTGCTCTTTCCCAGCTTGTAGATTTGACGAAGTTGTCCTTGGATTCTCTTTCAGGTGCTATGGATGGCTTATGCTACATCGGGGAATATAAATGTATTTTTATGCTTCTTTATCTAGTAAAGACAGATGATACTCTGATATTGTAAAGCAACCTTGTACAATCTATTTTATCAATAAAGCAAAGTTTTATTTTCCGTTGTTAATTGTTTGTCTGTCTTGTAATTTATCTGCATCTTTTACCCATAATGCTCCACAGAACTTAGTGCATTCCCTTTGCGAGTGACACTAATGGACGTGGGGTGTTACATCCACTATATCGGTAGGAGTTTCTAAACACTTGAATACGTTGAACCAACACATTATGTTTTGAAAAGAGGGTAAACGAAATAATTTTACCCAAAATATATTCTGATATAAAATAAGTAGAGATATTTTAAATATTATAGTTTATTGGACGTATTGTTTGTTATTATAATTGAATAAGATTATGATTAAGTTGGTTACACGTATATAACCAAATAAAATTCGTATAAGTGTTACGAAATGAATTAAATCTAAATTTAAATCAGAATTTGAATTAAAAATTCTAGAAATTTGGATAAGTGTTTGTAAATGGATTTGGATTAAATATACGAGAATTTTAAAATCCTCGGAGATTTTAAATTGTTTTACAAGCATTGTGAATGGTATTTTGAAATGTATTTCAAAATAGAAGTGTTTAGAAATGGTTTTGGAAGAGATATAGTACTAAACTCACTTCGATCGTTGGAAAAGAATTCTGATGACGATCCGGACATCATCGATGTACATTTTCGAGTTTTTAAGTGACGGATTACCCCCAAATGTATTCAATTTGAATTGTTTTGAGAAAAGCAAGTTGTTTTGTTTTCTTAAAAGGAATATTTGATTTTTGAAAAGCTAAGCTGTTTAAATACTCCTAGAAGTGGATTGTTTGATAAAAAACATTTTAAATTGGAATTTGCAAAAGAAAATTGAAATTGAATTGGATTCTTGAATATAAATTGGACTCATGTGAATTGGAATGGGTTGATTTTTGAAATAAAAATCCGATTTGTGTTATCAGACAAGGATCTTTGATTAGAGAAATTAACCAGTTAATGAAATATGGGATGGAACTTAACTTGGTTAAGTATATTGATTACTGAGTTAAGAAATTGAAAACCAAGAATGCTACTTGAGATTGAGAATGGAATTTGGCTTGGATAAGCGAATGGTTGTGTTGGAGATAAAAGTGATTTGAGTTTGATTGGGATGACCTTGGTATATATCGAATTAGCAGTAGATGGAAAGGATATAATGATATGCCCGACAAAAAGGTACAAGTTTTTTTTATCTGAATATGAGATTTATAAGCCTATTTGGCAAGCCGCTTGGCTGTTTGATTTTCTTTTGGATTGGAGAAGGCCTAGAGAGGCGAGTTGTAGTTGTACAGATTGACCAATACAAAGGAGGTGCTATCGATTTTTTTCGGAAATTTAAGGTGTTAGAAAATTTTCAGGATTTCTGGAAATTTTAGTTGGTAGGAATAAATTAACAATTTAATTGAAATCAATTGGTTCAGTTGAACCTGAAGTTAATAAGCAAGCAAAATAATTTTTAACCCAGTAAATAGGGTTTGTTTTTACCTTTAGCAATTTCGAGGATGAAATTATTTTTAAGGGGGAAGAATGTAACGACCCATATTTTCAATGGATAATAAATAATTTATTTAATTATTTAAATAATTGTTTAGTAATTTAAAATGACCAAAATTAAACAATATTGAATATTTAATTAATATAAATAGCAGATAATATATTTAATTTCCGAAATAGTCGGAAATAGTGGAATTCGCAATATTGTGTGAATTGGATTATTTATAAGATATAATCCAGTTTAGAATTGAATTTTAATAACGAATATATTTAATAAATGATGGTTGAACAAATTAATTATAATATAATTATAATCGAGCCCGTAATGGCATGGCAATTCGTAATTTGGCAATTCGAACTGTAAACGAATATACAGAATCCGTTTTAAGTCGGATTTCTGTGAAACAAGAAACGTTCGAATCAGTTAAACAATATTTTTCTAATGAAAGAGAAAAATCAAGATTTCCTCATATAGATTGTGAGTTATGTCCAAATCAAATTTCCAAAAAGTCGTTATGGAATTCATCTACAATTTACAACGCTTTATAAAAGGGATTTACATATAAATCTAATATCGATATAACTGGGAATTTTGGAATATCAAGTTATAAATACCGATATATTTGTTTTGGAGCTATATAATATTCTATTGGAATATATATACGATAATATTAATTTATTAATATTAAAATTAATTATTTATAAATATATTAATATTTAAAAGGGTTTATTTAGAGCTTTAAAATAACCATTTTTACAAACGAGCTCCGTTTTTGATGAAACTAATTTTGCTGGATTCGAAATATTAAATTATTGTTAGATTTCAATTTTCATATTTTTGGAGTCGGTATGTGGTCATATGGGATTTTAATGTGAAAAACAGCCAATAATTTGACTTTAAAAATACGCTGTGTGAGCAAACGGACTCAGAATTTGACGAAACAAGTTTCGTTTGATCTGTAATGTCGAACTCTAGTTGTATGTCTATTTTTGTCGAATTTGGATATGTTATGTGACTGTATGGATTTTTAAATGATGAATACAAATAGCGGTTGATTAAAATTGAATAAAATAATCAATAAAAAATTGTTAAAACCTTTCTATAAATACCCTACAATTTTTCTAAACCTTAAGGAAAATTTTCTTTGGTCAAAACTTTTGTGCGATCATCAGTTTTTCCATCATTGTGGAAAAAGATCCCGCTTCAAAAATTCTATAAAATCAAATATAAATCTATAAATTCCAAAATTTATATGGTTGTAATCCTCAAGCTTTGATCTTCAACCCCATATCCATTTTGAGGGGATTCGAATATTTTTGTTGTTGGAATTAGGGCATCGCGCTCTTAGTAAGCTAGGGTTCATCATTTTGTGATATATAAGGCTTCGATCCGAGTTTAAGTGTTGTATTGGGGTTTTTGAAAGGATTTAGCATCCGTTTGCGAGTTTCCAGAGGAATCGGTGACAATCAATGTCGACGGATATACCGGGCATCGCGTGAAGGAGCCATCGACGCGATTCTTGTTTCACAGTTAAGTTCGATGACATGAACATGTGTTGAAGGAGATTTCGAAGAGGAGTTAAATGGTAGCAGTTTCGGTTGGTTTCGTGGGGGATTTAGCAAGAATGTGGGTCGCGAGAGTAGGGAAATGGTTGCGTTGAGTTTTTGAAGTTGGAATACGCTGGAGGAAGAGGAAGAAATACCCTGTTTTGGCGGGTTTGGACTTTTACAGGGAGATGGGCCAGTTTATATGGGTGAGGCCCAATATAAATATTGAAATTTAGTTTGTTTTTAATTTAAATAGTATTTAAACTTGTATAACGTATAACTCTATCATACCATATCAGAATCTAACGAAACAAGATCCGTTAAGATCGTATAGACAAGGGCTTCACCATGGAACTGGCGGAGAGTGAATTGGAGCTCGTTACAATTTATAGCGAAATAAATTGTATGTTTTGAATCAATGACCGTAAATCGTTATTTAGCGATTTCCGACAAATGTGATTAAATCTAACTAACTCTGCCCAGTTATATTTTTATAACGTATTTTTAGAATTGATAAATGTTGGTCGATTTTTGTGTGTTGTTTATTTGGATTAATTGCAAATTAATTGGTTGAATATATATATATATATATATATATATATCGTTAATCAAATATTGATTCTGTTGATCAGAATATTTCATGTTGAAATGAAATTGATGTTAATTATATTGTTTAACATCTGTGGATGCAGGGAAACAGGTTGGAGGGATCCAACTGGATTGCTCAACATTTATATTACTGTTTTTCATATATTGTGATATATGATGTGATATATAATCTGTTAATGATTATGTGTGTTTGTATAATATTGATCCTTTTATTTGGTATTTTAAGTACCATATATAATACTAGAATCAAAAAGGGGATTTTCAAAGTGTGTGTTGAAAATAATATATTCATAAAATCAAAGGATTTTATAAAAGGAAATATTTATAAAATCAAAGGATTTTATAAAAGGAAATATTTATAAAATCAAAGAATTTTATAAGAGGACTATTTATATAGAAAATAAATAGAACTATCAAAGGAATATTTATTTAGAAAACAATAGAATTATAAAAGAGATTATTTGTAAAACAAATAGAATTATAAAAGGGATTATTTGTAAACAAATAGAATTATAAAATGGGTTATTTGTAAAACAAATAGAATTATAAAAGGGGTTATTTGTAAAACAAATAGATTATAAAAGGGAGTATTTGTAAAACAAATAGAATTATAAAAGGAATTATTTGGAAAATAAATAGAATGAATTGGGAAATGAATAGGATTTTATAAAAAGAAATATTTACAAAATGAATATAATTTTATAAAAGGGAAATTTGGAAAATGAATAGAATTTTACAAAAAGAGAATATTTGGAAAATAAATATTAAATAGAAATCTATTTTAACAGATAAATGGAAAAGATTAATTTAAAGTAGAATTAAATAGAAATCTATTTTAACAGTTAAACTGGGAAGATTAATTTATAAATAATGTTTTATAAATTAAGTAAAATATATATCAGTGGATAAATTTTGTGATGACCCCAAAACCCCGTTCCACGATGACAATGGTAATCTTTGGAATATAACACTTAAACAAATAATAGCAGAACAGAAATATATAAATACACCAGATAATGTACAATAGAATACACCGGATAAACAATAATCATCAGAGTTACACAGTATACAGGATCACACTTAGTACAACATACAGTTTCAGCTTTATATAAAATGTCTACAGCGGAATCAAACATAATATACATAACAGGAGCTGAACAACATAAAAAGAAGTGATAGAATCCATCTTCAGCTCCATAGCTATCCAGAAAGAGCCTGCTAAAACCTGAATACAAGGCTGCTCGTGTAGAAAATAGGGCACCCGAGTTTGCAAGTGAAACAAACTACGAGTCAGTCATGGGACTGGTAAGAGAAATCTACTTAACTTATCTTACAATAGGGCCAATCACAGGACCACACCGCTAATGCGGAACGGGTTTACTCCATTGGATTGCCAGTGCTCAAAATAAGTAAATCATTTAAACATCGCAATGCTTTTTATAAAAATGAAGCTATTATAAGACTCTGGTCCCATCACACAATGCAACGCAAGCCGAAGGATAGAGTTTTACCTTATAATGGCCAAAATATGCCTGATACTTATAAAACAAAAGCATTTGATATTATTACTAGTGTTTATATGTTTCAAAAACAATTTCAATCATAAGTATCAATCATAGATGGCATAAGTGCCCCATACCACTATGTCGCCATATATAGGTTTACAATCAAAACCGCATGATGTCGTATTTGGAAATTGGATTTCTGTCATGAACCAAGGCAAGGGATCGTCCTTACCGCCTCAACACTGTCTAGCCCGAGCCTCATAACCCAGACTCGGGTGGGCCCTTGGATCGTCAGGGCTGGTCCACACGGAGTGGATTAAAATGCCTAAACACTGCGTTTCCCACCCTATGGGGTGTAAACTGGTCATATCCTGACCAAACAATCGGCACCGCAGAGACCGAAATAACTGAGGCACCTTGCTATCCATCATCCACATAAGTAAAACGTCGGGGTTGCAAAACGTTGATACCACTCCTAGCTAGAAGGAAACGCATGTCCTCCTTGAAGTTCTCTCCTGTTTATGGTTCATACCGGGGTGTGAGGCCCGCGAATCAACGCTATACACAACAAAGCTATGCTATTTAAAGCCGTGCTTTGATCATAAACCAAAAGGCTCTACTTTTCGACAAAAGCCTTGATCACTGCATCTCAGCATGCCACGTTATCAATCTACAACGTCAGACACATCCATTTACAAGTCCGTTCTGGGTCTGAACAAAACCAGAGGCACCTTATTCCTCATCCCATATGTCCAATACAAGAGAGAGGCCCTCACACATCCGAACAACCACCACTGTAACCCCTTCAGGGCAGCAACTCCCATCAAAGGCATTAGTAGCCATCCATTCGATGTGAAGATCATCGGTCTTGCACCGTCTTCATATATTCGAATTCAAGTCATCAATCAATTATTTGAAATGAGATTTAACTCAGCCATTTCAAATAATTCTCGAATATTTAGAATTCAAATCAATTCATTTCCTGTTTAAATTATTTGACATCCATAATTCAGTTCATTAATATAATGTTCATGTCAAACACATTCAACCATCAAATATCCAATAAACCGAGTAAATTTGTTTTATTTCCATTCCATATTGTTTATAATATTTTATAATGATTTATTGCTATTTTTATTTATTTAAAAATAACCCATTTATTTGAAATGACGCTTCAGGCCATAACACGGCCATGGCGTTGTTTTTCTTCAGATTTTATTTACATATATCTGAAAATCTAACCGTTGGATCTTTACAAATTTTATATCATTGGAACGATCTTTTCAAAACGAACCCAATGGTTCTAGTTTTGGGAAAATCCAACGGTCAGATCTCCCGGTACAATCGTTTTAAATTACGATTTCAAAATACGAACTACAGCGTCGTTATTCGATTTATTTTAATTATATTTATATATATTTAAATATAATTCATTCTCGCGCTGTTTTCATTCAGATTTGAATTAAACATTTCACACAATTTAACCGTTGGATCTTTACAAATTTGGTATCATTGGAAAGATATTTTCAAAGCGGACCCAACGGTTCCAGTTTTGGGAAAATCTGACGGTCGGATCTCCCGGTACAATCGTTTAAAATCATGATTTCAAAACGTGAACTGCAGCGTCGTTATTCCTTTTATTTTAATTATATATATAAATATAATCCGTTCTTCGATTTGCAAACCATTATCATATCATATATATGGTAAAAATAATATTTTTATCCAATAAATATTTATTTCAACACATGACTATTTTTAACACTTCGTATATATAATAAAAATGAGATTTTTATTGTTAAAACAATTTATTTCAAACATGAATATTTTTAGCGATTCATATGTATAGTAAAAATGTGATTTTTATCGTTAAAACAATTTATTTCAAATATGAATATTTTTAGCGATTCATATATATAGTAAAAATGTGATTTTTTATCGTTAAAACAATTTATTTCAAATATGAATATTTTTAACACTTCATATATGTAATAAAAATGTGATTTCTATTGTTAAAACAATTTATTTCAAACATGAATATTTTATATACTTCATATACATGATAAAAATGTGTTTTTTATTGTTCAAACAATTCATTCGTCATATGAATATTTTTCTAACACATGAATATATTTCAACAAATGAATATAAATCAAACACATGAATATTTCAGAAAATTTCGGCAGCATAACGGCAGGGGGTTTAAAACCGGCACCGTCCCGAGTACGGCTCCTCGCACTACCTTACGCCTAACGGCATTCCCTAAGGGGCTTATCCTTATAATCTAAATATTTCGATCATTTTCATATTAAAATGAATTTTCTACAAACAATTCCAATTTTGTTTCAACCACAACAACCATTATCAACCATTCGCATTTATCGACCAAATTTCACGTCAACCAAAAACCAAACAATCACAACCAACATATATCGTCTATGGTCTGTGGACAAGGGGAGCGTGTGTGTGTGTATATATATATATATATTTATATTTATATGTATGTATATTAATATATTTCAATTTCATTTCAATTTTCATTTCAACTCCATTCAACGCACATATGATTTTTACGACGTATATATAACTTATACATCGATTATATAATTTATACATCGCCATTCCATTCAAATTTGAATTTAAAAATCTCACATTTCTTTTCACTTTGCCAAAAATTGTAGCAAGCTCTAAAAATTCCCCGGTCTCTTTTAGAATGTAGAAGACGTCCTCACGGCCCCGGTGTCTCTTGTTTCACTAGATTTTGACCACATAGCAAAAAGATATGATTTTTATAAGTTTGCAACGCTTTTATGTGTTATATTCAGTCTAAATAATATATGCCGATACCATTCATCAATGGTTCAAACCTAGGACATCGATTATCGCACAAACCGTGAAGCGGTTGGACGATTGGAGGGTACAACATTGTAGAGGGAGGAGCAGGCTTCCCACGCTACCTGGTGGGACCCAGATCGATGCAGCAGGCAGGGCACGGCGGCGTTGTAAAGTCACTGACTTTGGGGACTTCGATCTCGATGCTGGTGCAACAATACTGGGTGCACCTTATATGGATGTGAAGAGGATGAAGAGCTCTTCAAAATTCCCAACTGGAGCTAGGCTTTTTATCGCCTGGATCGACCGGATTTGAAGAGAGAAGGTAGAAGAAGCTTTCCACCTTTCGAACTGGGTAGCGGGTTTTTTTATCGGATCCGAGAAAAGTGAAGAAGGAAAATAATTGGCCAAGGATTTTTATATTTATTTTTAATTTAATTAAATCAAAAAATGCCCTCTTCTCCATATGTACTCCAATTCAAACCCAACGACTGTCGTCCCTAGCTAAATACCCCCATTCTAGACACATTGGAATATGTTTCGTTGGCCCATTCGACAATTTCAGTCGGTTATTCTTCAAATTAAAATATAAAACATTCAAATTTGGATTTGAACGTACATTTTAATTTGCCGGGGCCACATACGAATTTTAAAAATTCTTGAAAAATTATATTTAGCTTCGTATTGATGATACGATCCTAACAAAACTAATTTCATCGAATTTGGAGACCGTTTGAAAAATGGTCATTTTCTGGTCGACCCAAATTGACTGAAATTTACCAAACACATTTTCCTTTGCCAAGCTCACATATTAACTCCAAAAAATATGGAATTTGGAATCTAGCAATAATTTGATATTCCAGATCCAACAAAAGTGGTTTCGTCTAAAACGGAGGTCGTTTGCAAAATGTCTATTTTTACAGGCTATATTTATTCCATAGCAACCTTTCTGAAAATTCATTTGGCCATAACTTTTGATTTCCGATATGAAATTTCGATTTTTCAGACTTTTTAGAAAGATATTCTTAAACTGATTTAAATATTTTTGGTTTTACTAAAATCCGGTTTATTTTGCATCTTATATAGTCAGCCAAATTTTGAATTCAAATTTTCAAACTGCCGCGCCATTTCTAACTCCTTTTTAAAATTAAAATAAATATTTATTTTCCAACATCGATTCAAATAAATATATATGTTCTAATTTTATTCAAAATAAATATCTTATCGTTATTATTTAAAATATTTCATTTTAAGTATTCAAAATTCCTTAAAATTGCCAAAAAAATAAATTAATTGGTTATGATTTTCCGGGTTGTTACAATCTCCCCCACTTAAAATCTTTTTGTCCCCAAAAAGGAACGAAGCCTAAAGTTGTTTAACTAACCCACTCAACTTTCATTTTGGCTTTCATTCTTCAACTTTCCAGCTTTAAGAATTTACTAATTCTTCAAAAATTTGGCTAACACCCTAAATTTTCGAAAAATTTCGCCATAATTTCCTTTGTACGGAGAGGGTTTGGAAATTTATTAGGCCGTATTAAGTACCCAATAAATCCTAAAAAGCATACACATATTTATAGTGATATATTCCGATGTCCACAGGGGAGCGTGTATGGATCATAACTCCAGAAAATAAATTCTCGTCACCCTATAAATGGTTTTTTTCCCCTTAATGACTAGAGAGACGTGTTATTGTCATCTCCAGACCCGTGTGGTTTTTTTTTATTAATCTGGCAATTTACCATTACATTTTATATAGTCCAAGTCAGTCTTCGGTTCAACTTGTAATATATTCATCTCCATACAAACCTCTCGCTTGTATGGTAAATCTTCAACCTCATCACACAAGCTCCAAATGCTAATGTGCTAAATGATAGAGTATGTTATCTTCAAGAAGTATGCCATGTAGTGTATTTCAAAATTAATTGTTACTATCCTATGGCGACTTTTATTATTTCACATAGAACAACCAGCGCTTCGCATCCAATGACATTCACAGGAGTTGATATAATAATAAAATTGCGCATCCAACTCATTAAGGTTTACCTATTTGTCGGGCACACAAATAAATTCTTTACTCAATAGCAAATCCATTTACCTGTTCAAACATATATAATGCACATGCGTGTATTTCCATCAATTTTCAAATCAGTTCAATATTTGATTCATTTCCATAAATTTACCATTCATTCTCTTATTGATTAGATTAACTATTATTCCAGTATTTTGATTAATCAAATTCTTAATCACACAACACAAACACCAATCAATTTGTTGATTAACCTTTTCAAATATATACTAATTTATTCATATAATCTTTTAAAATCATATTTGCTAAGACCAGACTATAAAATTAAAAACTTTACATCCATGAAAAGGAAACAATAGCAAAGTAGAGAACAAAACGGAAATGCAAAATATGGTAAATGTACCTTGCACCAGAGTTAATCAGAGATGTCCACCTGCAATTGGGATAAGCTTGCTTAATTCTCCCCTCAGTTTCCCAAGTACAGTATCACAGATCTCTACACCATTGCACTTTGACCAAGTGAACCTTCTTGTTCCTCAGCTCTTTAGTTTCTTCGCCAATAATCTTTATCGGCTTTCTCCTTACAGCTAATTCTGGAGTAATTTCCAAATCTTGTTGCGCGGATTCTTCCACGACCAGGTCTGGATCCTGCACATGCTTTCGAAGTTGAGATACGTGAAATACATCCTGTATTCTAGGCAACCAATTAGGCAATTGAACTTTATAAGCGAGATTTCCAATCCGTTCAAGTATAGGAAATGGTCAAATAAATCTAGGCGCCAACTTCCCTGTTTTACCGAATCGGACTACTCCTCTCATCGGAGATACCCTTAGATACACATAGTCACTAACAACAAATGCTAAATCTCTTCTTCTCGAGTCTGCATAGCTCTTCTGTCGGCTTTGAGCTGCTAGCAGTCGCTTCTTAATGAAATAGACTTTGTTTGAAGCTTTACGGATCATATCAGGCCCCAATACGAGTTTATTGCCAGGTTCTACCTAATATGCGGGAGATCTGCACGGTCTACCATACAAGGCTTCGAATGGCGACATTTTCAAGCTTGCTTGGAAGCTGTTTTTGTATGAGAACTCATCCAAATGCAAGTGGTCTTCCCATGATCCGCCAAAATCAATAACACAAGCCCGTAGTAAATCTTCAAGAATACGGTTCACCCTCTCAGTTTGACCATCTGTTTGAGGATGATAAGCGGTTCTCAAGTTCTTTGTTCCCAATTCTGCTTGGAATGCTTTCCAGAATTTACTAGCAAAAGTCGGGTCACGATCACTAACGATGCTCATGAGAACACCATGAAGTTTAACAATTTCTTTAAAATAAGTCTGCGCCAGACTCTGCGCGGTTCTATTCGATCCGACAGGTATAAAATGGGCGATCTTCGTGAAACGATCAAGGATCACCCAAATACTGTCATTTCCTCTTCGGGTTCTGGGAAAACCATCTATGAAATCCATAGAAATTTGTTCCCACTTCCAACCTGGAATTTCCAACGGTTGCAACAATCCGGCGAGTTTCTGCTGATCGCTTTTGACTTGTTGACAAGTAGAACACCTGCTAACATATATAAAGACGTCTTTTTTCATCGCCTTCCACCAGAATGTTCGCTTGAGGTCATTATACATTTTACTAACCCCTGGGTGGATACTCAGTTTTGAATTGTGACACTCATCTAATACTTCTCTTTTGAGCTCAAGGATGTCGGGAACACAAATTCTTCCTTTCAATCTCAGAACTCCCGTGCTATCCACTAGGAAACTGAAGACTTCGCCCCTTTGAATTCTTTTGATCATCTCTTTAACAAAATTATCATCTTTCTGAAGAATAGATATTTTATCAATCAACGATGGTGTAATGATAAGATTGGCGATGATCACATTCTTTCTGCTGAGCGCATCAGCCACAACATTGGCTTTCCCCGGAGTACACAAAATATCAAGTTCATATGCCGCGAGAAATTTTAGCCAACGCTGCTGCCTCATCTTCAGATCTTTCTGGGTGAATAAATACTTTAATGATTGATGATCGGTATATAATTCGAACTTCTCACCCAATAGATAATGTCTCCCGATTTTCATAGCAAACCTGATGGCTAACAATTCAAGGTCGCAAGTTGCATAATTCTTCTCATGTGGCTTCAACTGACGACTAGCATAAACGACTACTTGGCCTCTTTGCATTAATACTACCCCAAGACCTTCTTTAGAAGTATCTGTCCAGACTTTCAAGTCTTGATTTCCATCGATAATTGTTAAAACTGGAGCAAGTGCCAGTCTTAACTTCAGCTCTTGGAAAGCTGTCTCACATTCTGGAGTCCAATTGAACCTTGAATGTTTCTTAGTAAGCTTTATTAAGGAACTAGACATCTTCGAAAACTCTTTAGCGAACTTCCGATGATAACTAGCCAATCCAAGAAAACTTCGGACTTCTGTGGGTGTAGTTGGCTGCTTCCAATTTTGAATAGCTTTGATCTTACTGGGATCCACAGAAATTCCTTCTTTTGATACAACGTAGCCAAGAAACATGACTTCTTCTTGCTAGAATATACATTTGGAAAATTTGGCTTTTAAAACATTCTTTCTCAGAATCTATAACACTTGTTCCAAATATTTTGCATGATACAACGTGGCCAAGAAACTTGACTTCTTCTTGCCATAATATACATTTGGAAAATTTGGCTTTTAAAACATTCTTTCTCAGAATCTCTAACACTTGTTCCAAATATTTTCCATGCTCTCTCTCTGACTTAGAGAAGATCAATATGTCATCAATGAAAACCAGTACGAATTTATTCAATACTTCTTTGAATACCTTGTTCATTAGATCGACAAAATAAGCTAGAGCGTTACATAAGCCGAAAGGCATTACTAACCACTCATAGAATAAGTCTGGACCTCTGAGTGCTGTCAAAGAACACACTCTTCGGCACTACGAACCTGATGGAAACCTGTAGCTAGGTCCATTCGTGAAAAAACTTGCGCGCCATTCAATCGATCCAACAAATCATCTATCCGCGGCAATGGATATTTATTCTTTAATGTCTGCTTATTCAAGTCACGATAATCCACACATAGTCTTAGAGTACTGTCTGACTTTGGGACAAATACCACTGCTACTCCCCAATCAGAGAAACTAGGCCTGATCAGACCCTTCCATACAAGTTTTCGAGTTTGATTGTCTAACTCTTCTTTTTCTTTCAAGGTCATTCTTCGAAAAGCGTGAACTACTGGCCTTGCATTCGGTATTAAAGCGATCTTGAAATCAATTTTTCTACGTGGAGGTAAGCAAACGACTTCTTCAAACACATCCGCATAGTTCTTGACGATAGGGATATTTTCTATGTCAACCAGAATATTCTCTATGACGACAGGAATAGGTTCTAATTGGGCAGGAGAAACATCCAGAGCTGACCAAAAGTCTTTTCTATCAGAACTTGGACCTTCACATGGAATGGTTATATACTCCTCGAACTGTGTTTTTTCCTTAACAACTCTTTCGGTGCATTTAACCTCAGCTTCATATTTGGTTAACCAATCCAATCCTAAAATAAGATCGAATTTGGTAAAATTCATGACGATCGAAATGGTAGGGAACCGATAACGGGAAAAAGAGAGAGGCACCCCACAAATCCAACTAATATTGAGGGAACCCCCAATGGGATTATGGACAGTCATAGGTTCTTTGCACCTTTTCAATTTCAAATTCAACTTCTTAACCGCATTGCTTGCAATAAAGATTCGCGAGGCGATTGTATCAAACAGTACTTTAACTGGAATGTCTTTAACAGTAAGCGTGCCTTCTAAAACATTTGGCCTTCCCTGACTAGCTGAGGGTGCAGGAACCTCTGCCACTTCATTTACATGCACTACTTCAGATTTCTGTGATAACTGGCAGTTCTTTGCAATATGACCAGCCTGGTGGCACTTATAGCATCCCCTATTCTCTTGAAACTTCTTCTTGGATTTAGATCCATTCTTTCTTCGCACTTTCAAAGATTTACATTTTCTGGACAAATGGCCTTTCTGATTACAATTAAGGCATATGGCAGTCGTTACTGGTTCTTTCTTAGACTTAACCTTTTTCCTATTGACTCTAGGCTTCTTTCTGACCCCAGAAGTCGTATTTGTCTCAGGCTACGTACTTGTCTCTGGGCTATTAGTTTTGAGTTTCCTTTTGTTGCTAGAACTGACTTGCTCTTCATCGCCCAAAAGATCTTGCTTATCAAGATCTTCATAGTGATAAGCCGTGTATATCATTTCAGAAAAGGAAGTTTCACATGGGCAGTTACCCAATTTTGGTACTTTCTTTGAAGCCCATTAATAAACCTCAAATTCTTCCTATTAGGATTTTGAATTAGCTCGGGTGCAAAATGAGAAAGTCTACTGAATTTATCCTGATACTCCTGAATGGTCATATCTCCTTGCATCAGATAGTAGAATTCATCATGTAGCCGGTTGGTTGCTTTTGGAGGAATAATTTTTTCACTAAAAATTTCTTTAAATCTATCCCAGGTAATATTACCTTCTAGATTATCCTTAATAACAGTTTTCCACCAGATTAAAGCTTCGTCTTTGAGTACTCAGAATGCCAGTAATCTTTTCTGATCATCTCCAGCTTCGAACCTTCAAAAAATTTCTCAGCAGAGCGCTTCCATGCTTGTGTTTGAATAATGGATTCATTGCCTGAGAACGGTACTCCACCCATATTTCGATACTTCTTTAATAGAGCATCAATATCCGGTTCTGACCTACCTCTTCTACTTCTGCCACTCATTTTTCTATGTCTGCAAATAGCAGACAAAGTGTCAAGCCAATAGAAAATGTATTTTAAAGCATAGAGACATATACTTGAATGTAAATGTGTCTATTTGGGTGTATTTTATTCTGCTACACTCTTTCTAGGATATTACTGATCCTATCTGAAATGAGTTATTCGTCATAGAATACTTCTGATTTTATGTCTGACGAGTTCGTTAATATGTTATATTCCAGAACTAAGCTTAACCAAAGCTTTGATACCACGTGTGACGACCCCAAACCCCCATTCCACAATGGCAAGGGTAATCTTTGGAATATAACACATAAACAAATAACAGCAGAACCGAAATAAATACACCAGATAATGTACAACAGAATACACCGGATAAACAATAATCATCAAAGTTACACAGTATACAGGATCACACTTAGTACAACACAAAGTTTCAGCTTTATATAAAATATCTACAGCGGAATCAAACATAATATACATAACAGGAGCTGAACGGCATAAAAAGAAGTGATAGAATCCATCATCAGCTCCATAGCTATCCAGAAAGAGCCTGCTAAAATCTGAATACAAGGATGCCCGTGTAGAAAATAGAGCAGTCGAGTTTGCAAGTGAAACAAACTACGTAAAACACCCCTCCTCCGTTAGGGTCACTGTCAACGGGAATGCCCTAATTTTGGTGGAGGTTTATAAGTATAATTCACAGATACACAAGATAGATATAAGAACACATATTTTTGAACAGCGGAAAACAACGACAATTTTTATTTCAACAAAATACGTGTTACATAAACCATGTCATAATTTGTCTTACAATACTTCCAAAAACATAACACCTTCATAACTGTCTTGATTACATTATTTAAAGAAGCATGAAAACATAAGTAAACTGCATAAGTCCCATAATTGTTGTCCAAAGCCATAGTCCAAAACGAAAAAGATCCAAGCAATACATTCCTTCTGTTCAAGCTGGATGTGAAAACTAGTCAAGCTGCGGTATTCCCTCCCTGTGGACCGAGGAGGGGGTGGGGACGAAAGAAAAGAAGACGAAAGAAAAGTAGAATCAGACATAAAGCCTGAGTAAGTCTAGGACTATTCAGTCTATGAATAAAGAACTGGGCATGATAAGTACAAACTGGAAATGGGAAAGCACCATAAACTAAGTTAAGTTGTCTAGAGACGAATATACTTATCGTACCCCATATTAATCTCTACATAAACTAAGTTAAGTTCCCAACAGGCACCCCATAATCAGGGTGAAGTGATTCGTTTCTAATGATCGGCTCCTACTCGCATAGTTACATGTGTCTTACGGCCCCCGATGATGTAGTTACCTATGCTGGTCCCACCATGGGGTGTATCAAGTCCCATAGTGGCGGCCCGACACAATCCAAGAATGCACAGGAATGCTACTAGTGCCCAGTGCCTTATTTTTCTGCGCCGGAGTGTGTGCACGCCCGCACCCCGTTAGAACCTACACCGCTGCACCACCGCCGTCGATTTGACCTCTTATAGTCAGCCCAGTAATCGTGCCCCACCCTGCCTAGTTCAGTGTATCTTGATACACCTTGTAGGGTTACTGCTGAAAAGGGTCCCCCGTTACTAGGTTTTCTATTTCTAGCCAACATGCTAAGTTGGTTAAGTGTTTTGTAAACCTAACCCCCAATCAATCTATATAGTTTAGCATGTTCCATTTTGATTAAGTATTAATTCAATTTACTTAATCCTATCAATCCTGACTCAGCCTTAATTGTCTTATTAAAGCCTCGACCTCTCACATTAGACAGATATTGTTGTGGCTGCCTGTTGACGGTTAGGTCCGGGCAGTCTTACGCCACAACTCAGTCTAACCTCGGGTCCTTATTGGGCTCCGTGTTTAACCACCCACATTGGATAAGTGTTGTTGTGACTACTGGACAGCCGGGCGGTTCCGGGTAGGTTTACATCACAACTCAATCCAACCTCGGGTTAAACACATCGTATTTTCTACATTTACATATTTTGTCTCTTTTCTTTTTATATGTAAATATTTGCGGCCCATTATTCAAATTCATCTTTATTGGGTAAAATTAATTTATACCACTTAATTGTTTTTCAAGGTTGTTGGCATGCGTCAAACATGCCAACACATATGTTCTATATTTTATCCTAATCGTCATTACCCCGTTTTATACGTTCACTAAAATATAACATACGTTGGGTTTAACATTTAAACCCAACTTAGCCACATGAAAAAGGGGAGGCTTAGAACATGGTGTTTATATATTCTAAGTAACATAAAAAAGGGGAGTGTGAATGCATGAACTTGCAACATAACGATCTAATTAACATGAATTAGGCACATGTGAACTTGAGTTGTAATAGCATATGATCATGGCATAAACATACTTAAACATTAATCATTCTATTCATATAATCATGGCATAAACATACCTAAACATGAATCATGGTTTTTAATCTATTCACGTAAACTTACAATTGGAATGTAAATCTAATTTAATTATGTGTCACATATATCACCATATGATTTTGATAACAACATAGGCCTAAAACATGTTCTCAACTAGGCATAACACCAAACATAGTTTAGTCATGTTCATAAAGATGCTTACTTTTGTCTCTAATACAAAAGTATGATTTTATACTTGAATCACGATGCCAATTCCAACATAGATTCATATAAACCATAGTACTTAGTTGAATCCAATTACACTAAAAGTGATCATAAAAGTATGTTCATTATATTGGCATAATAGTGAATCATATACTTGCATGAATCCCAAATAAAATACCACAACATATGGTTGTTAACTTCCAACATAAATCACATACTTGCAAATATCAAATCGTATACCACAACATTTCCAAATCGTTTAGAATCAAAGCAACATACAAATATAGATTATTATCGCCACAATTCCATTTCTCATTTTACACAAATCAAAACAAAATTATTTATTCACATCGGAATAGCACTCTACTTACAACGTATGACGAATCTTCAATTCAGGAATCTGAATTTTGAATTTGGAGATGCTATCCTTTGTTGTAGGCATTGTTTTGATTTAATTAACGTTGCTTTAAGCTTTCGAATTGTCTTCCAATTGTCTCTCAATTTCTGATGGCTATTCCTAGTCCTTCCTCAGCAGCATGACGGTCTCATCTCCATTTTTGTTTGTATGAATTAGGGCGAGTCTTAGGTCCTTTTTATAGAGTTTGTGAGTTGATTAGGACCGTCGATGGAGCTTGGTTTAATAATAGCCGTTCGTTTGAAGGAGAGACCAATCAGGAGCTGACACCTAGCCCTAGTGACAAGGCAAGGCTCAGAAAATCAACCAAGCACAGACCAGCCCAGCCAGGGGGGCTGGGTTCGACCTGGCTCAAGGGCCTCGTCGACCCACTAGTCGACCCCCAGGTCGACTATGTAGTCGACCTGGGTAGCCCAGGTCGACTACCCAATCGACCTGGGTGTCTTGGGCGGGAAAATTCCCGCCCTGGCCTGTCTGACCCGATTTTTGAAATTTAAATTTGTTTTCTAAGCTATTTTGGTCTGTTTGAATTTTGAACTGAATTCTGAAACTTCCGAAGGCCATATCTCCCTCATACGGAGTCCGTTTTACGCAAACTCGGACTCTATTTCAAGCAGAATTCCGAGACGAACGCAATGGTGTATCCCGTTTTCCATAATTCTTTGATTTGAAGTTTATTATACTTTAATTTGTGAATTTCACTGTTATAGAATACACGGGGTGTTACATTCTCCCCCACTTAAAAGGATTTCGTCGCTGAAATCTCCAAGTTCAGGAAGAATGTATGTCCTAACATCCAAACATCCATCTACTCATTCATCAAACACGAGCATCCATTATCCTTAAAAGACTTCTAATGCTTCATGATCATATGCGAAGTGTGTGTACTTGTACTTATCTAATGCAAAATCAGTCGGTCTACAGATTCAGTTGACCTCCTTAATGTGAATTATGTAAGTGCCATGAATCCATTATGTATGCAAATTCTCCTATTCATGATTCTACATGAGTGCACAATCATTCATATAAATGCAACATCCATATGAAAACACATTAAACTTCAACCATATACGAATAAATACATATATGCATATGCAATATGAAGTGACTGAGCCGATCTAAAATCTAGATTGTGTGTGTATATGCAACCACGAGCAACCACTAGTAATCACTTGAAACCACTTGCAACCATCATCCATAACATGTTTCAATTACATGTCTTCATCCAAAGAGATAGGGTCGAGGAGATATACCTAAAAAGATAGATAAAAGCGCAACTTAAGGGAAAAGAAAGATCAAAGATGTACCCTCGAAAAGAAAAGGGTAGGCTGCGCGTATTCTAGCTTAAGTTTCCCAAGTTGCGTCTCCCTCGGCGTCGCTCCACTGAACTTTGACGAGCTTGACTTCGCGGTTGCGTAGCTTCTTCACTTCCGTTCCTAATATGCGGGTTGGAACTTTCCTCACGGTTGCTTCGCGTTCCACTTCAGCTTCTTCTAGGATATTTGGCTCTACCACTTCAGCAGATTCATGTAGGCATTTTCGGAGGTGCGAAACATGGAAAACGTTGTGAACTTCGGCCAGCTTTTCGGGTAGCTCTAATCTATAGGCCATTTTCCCAATTTTCTCAATAATAGGAAACGGTCCTACGAACCTTGTTGCTAGCTTTCCTATGGTTCCAAAACGAACAACGTTCCTTAGCGGAGATATCTTAAGAAAAACTTTGTCCCCAACCTCAAATTCAAGGTCGGTCCTCCTCTTGTCGGCGTATGATTTTTGTCTGTCTTGGGCTGTCTTCATTCTTCTCCGTATTAAGTCTACTTTTTCTTAAGTCTCTCGGATCATATCCGGTCCAAGTATGAGCTTGTCAGTAGACTCCCACCAACAAGTGGGCGATCGGCACGGTCTTCCATATAAAGCTTCGATGGGCGCCATTCCGATGGTTGCTTGGTAGCTGTTGTTGTAGGCAAACTCCACCAAAGGAAGATGGTCTTCGCCCGTCCCTCCGAAGTCAAGGACGCACAGTCTTAAAAGGTCCTCCAAAACTCTGTTCACTCTTTCAGTCTGGCCATCGGTTTGGGGATGATAGGCTGTGCTCAAGCATAACTGTGTGCCTACCGCTTCTTACAGACTCCGCCAAAACTCACTTGTGAAGATAGGGTCTCGGTCACTAACAATGCTGGATTGTATTCCATGGAGTCGAACAATTTCCTTGAGGTAAAGAGATGCTAGGGATGAGGCAGTTCTTTTACTTTTGACAGGTAAAATTTGGGCGCTTTTAGTAAGCCTATCCACTATTACCCAAATGCTAGTGTTGCCTCTTCTAGACCTAGGCAGCCCATCAATGAAGTCCATTGAGATGCTATCCCATTTCCACTGTGGGACCTCTAGAGGATGGAGCAGATCGCCAGGCTTTTTCTGTTCCGCCTTAACCTGTTGGCACATCATACACTTAGAAACGAAATCTGCCACGTCCTTCTTCATGCCGTTCCAAAAGAAAGTTCTTTTTATGTCCTTGTACATTTTATCCCCGCCTGGGTGTATCATCATCTTGGAGTGATGTGCTTCCTCGAGAACTTTCTTTACTAAATCCCTTGTCTGTGGGACGCATAGTCTTCCGTCTCGCCTTAGCCAACCCTTATCGTCGATGGAGTATCTGTTGAGGTGACTTGAAGTCTCACCCCTAATAAGCCTATCAATCGTCTCCACAAGCTGAGGGTCTTCGCGTTGTGCTGTCCCTATTGCGTCCACTAAAGTTGGGCGTACTTCGAGAGATGCTAGCAAGCCCGGTACAAAATCGGAGGAGGGCCTAAAGTCAAAGCTGGCTATAAACTCTAGGCTTTGTCTTTCAACAAAAAGCGGGCTTAGGGTCAGTTTCTTTCGGCTCAACGCGTCTGCCACTAAGTTGCCTTTGCCCGGAGTGTAGGAGATCTCGAAATCGTATGAGGCAAGAAACTCCATCCATCTCTGTTGCCTCAAGTTAAGATCTTTCTACGAGAAAAGATATTTCAACGATTTATGGTCGGTGTAAAGTTCGAACTTCTTACCTAGGAGATAGTGTCGCCAAGACATGAGTGTAAAGACGATGGCAGCTAACTCAAGATCGTGGGTCGGGTAGTTCTTTTCATGAACTTTCAATTGCCTTCCACCATAAGCTACTACCCTCCCTTCTGGCATCAAGACAGCGCCTAGCCCTGTCCACATGCATCTGTATAAACTGTGAACATCTTGCTTCCATCTGGCAACGTCAAAACTGGGGCTATTGTAAGAGCCCTTTTTAGTCGTTGGAAAGCAAACTCGCAATCCAAGTCCCAATTGAACACTAAATTCTTCTTTGTCAGCTTTGTGAGCGGAGCTGCTATCTTTGCAAAGTCTCTGATGAATTTCCGATAGAAGCCTGCTAGCCCGAGAAAGCTTCGGACTTCTGTTGCGTTCTTTGGTGTCTTCCAATCCTGTACCGCTACTACTTTAGCAGGGTCCACAGCTAACCCTTCTTTGGATACTATGTGCCCAAGGAACCTCACTTCTTCTCTCCTAAAGTGGCATTTGGAGAATTTGGCTTTTAGCTGATGGACTCGCAGAGTTTCCATGATTTCCCTTAGGTGTTGAGCGTGCTCTTCTTCACTCTTTGAGAAGATCAAGATATCGTCTACGAAGACCACTATGAACTTATTGAGGAAATCTCTGAACACCCTACTCATTAGGTCCACGAAGTAAGCGGGTGCGTTTGTCAAGCCGAAAGGCATGACAAGCCATTCAAAGAAGCCGTCTGGGGTTCTGAATGCCGTTTTATCGATGCTATCTTCAGCCACCCTTAGCTGATGGAAACCGGTTGCTAAATCGAATTGGGAGAAAACAGACGCTCCTACAAGCTGATCAAACGGATCGTCAATTCTGGGGAGAGGGTGCGTATTCTTTTTCGTTAGCTTGTTGAGCTCCCTATAGTCAACACATAGACGGATTGAACCATCCGTCTTTGTAGCGAATACCACTGGAGCGCCCCATTCTGAAATGCTCCTTCTAATGAACCCCTTTTCTAGCAGTTCTTTAATCTGTTTACTGAGCTCCTTTCTTTCCCGTGGAGCCATGTGTCTAGCGGGCAATGCAACGGGCTTTGCATTATCTACAAGATATATGTGGAAGTCTATCTCCCGCTTCGGAGGCAAGCCCTTCACCTCTTCGAAGACATCCGGATATTCCCGAACCACTCTAACCGATTGCAAACTTTCAACAGAGGCATGTAGCGATTCAAGATAACTAAGCATAACTGCATACGAGGGATTACAAGAAATTTCCAGAGTGTTACCGAGTTGGGTCAGAAGCCTAACCACCCTTTTCTCACAATCCAGGATGGCACCATTACTGGATAGCCAATCCATACCCAAAATCAAACCATATCCCGAAAAGCCCAAAACAAAGACACTACATTTAAATTCTACGCTTAGAATAGAAATTTTCAATCCCACACAGATCATAGATAAATAAGCTGGGCCCCCAATTGGATTTGAAACAATTAAGGGGTCCTCTACCATTCTAGTTTCTAGGTGCAGAGATTCTACTAAAGCAGATGAGATAAAGGAGTGTGATGCGCCAGAATCGAATAAAGTGCAAACTGGGTGATCATAAAGATAAACTACACTTTCTACAGAAGTATTTATACCTCGCTACTGCATAGGTGGCGCTTCTAGCGCATGAAATTGTGCCTCTGAGGTGGATCCATCCCTCTGCCCCTGCCCTCGCTTCTTCGGGCAATCCTTAGCCAGGTGGCCTGTCTCACTACAAGAAAAGCACCCTCCATTCATCTTGGCCTTCTTTTTCTGGCAATCTTTCACTAAGTGCCCCACTTTGCCACAGAAATTACACTTCCTCTTCTCTTTGTTGTCTTTCCCGCCCGTCCTAAAGTCTGTCTTCTTAGGCTGCAAACCCTCTTTCTTCCCTTGAGAGCTTTCTGCCTTTGCCTCCTTCTTGCCCTTATCCTCTTCGTTCAGCAATGCCATCTGCACCAACCTTTCATACGTAGCTCCCATGGGTATAAGGGTCATGGCCAAACTGTGTAATGTCTCATTCAACCCCTTGACAAAGCGGAGAGCCTTCTTGTGCGGGGTGTTGACTAGGTCCAGTCCGAACCAAGCCAACTGATCGAACTGGTTAACATACTCTTTGACTGTCATATTCCCTTGCTTAAGAAATAAGAATTTTTTGAACTGAAGACTCCTTTCAGCTTCTGAGAGAAATTTAGCCTCAAACCTTGCCCTAAAGTCCTCCCATGTTTCCACTGGTCTTTCTGCATTAGTGACTTCCCACCAGTAGGAAGCCTCGCTTTTAAGTAGCCATACTGCCAGTTGTACCTTCTGCCTATCTTCTACCTCAAAGATGACGAATAGGTCCTCGGTTTCCTTCAGCCAATTCCTGGTTACCACGAATGACTCGGTTCCATGAAAGTCCTTTCCTCCCATAGCTTTAAAATCTTTACATATCTTAGAAAAAGTATTTCCCCGCGGAGGAGGTGGAGGAAGAGGTGCTGCTACAACTGGATGATTTCCTGCAGCTGGAGGAGGAGGAATGGTAGGACCTGGCTGAGTGGCCCTTGCTTCTAAGAATCGTCTAAACCAACCAGGTATGGTTATACCCTCTGGCAAGTTAAGTTCTTCGGACATGTTGAAACAAAAGGATAGATTCAAAACGAAGGATAAAAGATAGTACCTATGGCTTTTGGGGGACTTTGCCTTTTTAAAATAAAATAATATTTTATCTTTAAAAATGCTTCTTTAAATTTTCTTTTGAAAATAAATTTTCAAAACTTTTTATCTTATCTGGTAAACCTATGCTCTGATACCAAGTGAAACACCCCACCTCCGTTAGGGTCACTCTCAACGGGAATGCCCTAATTTTGGTGGAGGTTTATAAGTATAAGTCACAGATACAAAAGACAGATATAAGAACACATATTTTTTAATAACGGAAAACAACAACAATTTTTATTTCAACAAAATACGCGTTACACAAACCATGTCATAATTTGTCTTACAATACTTCCAAAAACATAACACCTTCATAACTGTCTTGATTACATTATTTAAAGAAGCATTAAAACATAAGTAAACTGCATAAGTCCCACAATTGCTGTCCAAAGCCATAGTCCAAAACGAAAAAGATCCAAGCAATACATTCTTTCTCTTCAAGTTGGATGTGAAAACTGGTCAAGCTGCGGTATTCCCTCCCTGTGGACCTGGGGGGGGGGGAACGAAAGAAAAGAAGACGAAAGAAAAGTAGAGTCAGACATAAAGCCTGAGTAAGTCTAGGACTATTCAGTATATGAATAAAGAACTTGGCATGATAAGTATAAATTGGAAATGGGAAAGCACCATAAACTAAGTTAAGTTTTCTAGAGACGAATATACTTATCGTACCCCATATTAATATCTACATCCATGTAAACTAGTTCCCAACAGGCACCCCATAATCAAGGTGAAGTGATTCGTTTCTAATGATCGGCTCCTACTGGCATAGTTACATGTGTCTAACGGCCCCCGATGTTGTAGTTACCTATGCTGGTCCCACCATGGGGTGTATCAAGTCCCATAAGGCGGCCCGACACAATCCTAGAATGCATAGGTATGCTACTGGTGCCCAGTGCCTTATTTTTCTGCGCCGGAGTGTGTTCACGCCCGCACCCCGTTAGAACCGACACCGCTGCACCACCACCATCGATTTGACCTCTTATAGTCAGCCCAGTAATCGTGCCCCACCCTGCCTAGTTCAGGGTATCCTGGTACACCTTGTAGGGTTACTGCTGAAAAGGGTCCCCCGTTACTAGGTTTTCTATTTCTAGCCAACATGCTAAGTTGGTTAAGTGTCTTGTAAACCTACCCCCCAATCAGTCTATACAGTTTAGCATGTTCCATTTTAATTAAGTATTAATTCAATTTACTTAATCCTATCAATCCTGACTCAGCCTTAATTGTCTTATTAAAGCCTCGACCTCTCACATTAGACAGGTATTTTTGTGGCTGCCTGTTGCCGGTTGGGTCCGGGCAGTCTTACGCCACAACTCAGTCTAACCTCAGGTCCTTATTGGGCTCCATGTTTAACCACCCAAATTGGATAGGTGTTGTTGTGACTACTGGACAGCCGAGCGGTTCCGGGCAGGTTTACATCACAACTCAATCCAACCTCGGGTTAAACACTTCGTATTTTCTACATTTACATATTTTTTCCCTTTTCTTTTTATATGTAAATATTTGCATCCCATTATTCAAATTCATCTTTATTGGGTAAAATTAATTTATGCCACTTAATTGTTTTTCATGGTTGTTGGCATGCGTCAAACATGCCAACACATATGATCTATATTTTAACCCAATCGTCATTACCTCGTTTTATACGTTCACTAAAATATAACATATGTTGGGTTTAACATTTAAACCCAACTTAGCCACATGAAAAAGGGGAGGCTTAGAACATGGTGTTTATATATTCTAAGTAACATAAAAAGGGGAGTGTGAACGCATGAACTTGCAACATAACGACCTAATTAACATGAATTAGGCACATGTGAACTTGAGTTGTAATAGCATATGATCATGGCATAAACATACTTAAACATGAATCATTCTATTCATATAATTATGGCATAAACATACCAAAACATGAATCATGGTTTTTAATCTATTCATGTAAACTTGCAATTGGAATGTAAATCTAACTTAATTATGTGTCACATTTATCACCATATGATTTTGATAACAACATAGGCCTAAAACATGTTTTCAACTAGGCATAACACCAAACATAGTTTAGTCATGTTCATAAAGATGTTTACTTTTATCTCTAATACAAAAGTATGATTTTATACTTGAATCACGATGCCAATTCCAACATAGATTCATATAAACCATAGTACTTAGTTGAATCCAATTACACTAAAAGTGATCATAAAAGTATGTGCATTATATTGGCATAATAGTGAATCATATACTTGCATGAATCCCAAATAAAATACCACAACATATGGTTGTTAACTTCCAACATAAATCATATACTTGCAAATATCCATTCGTATACCACAACATTTCCAAATCGTTTAGAATCAAAGCAACATACAAATATAGATTATTATCGCCACAATTCCATTTCTCATTTTACACAAATCAAAACACAATTATTTATTCACATCGGAATAGCACTCTACTTACAACGTATGACGAATCTTCAATTCAGAAATCTGAATTCTGAATTTGGAGATGCTATCCTTTGTTGTAGGCATTGTTTTGATTTAATTGACGTTGCTTTAAGCTTTCGAATTGTCTCCTAATTGTCTCTCAATTTCTGACGGCTATTCCTAGTCCTTCCTCAGCAGCATGACGGTCTCATCTCCATTTTTGTTTGTATGAATTAGGGTGAGTCTTAGGTCCTTTTTATAGAGTTTGTGAGTTGATTAGGACTGTCGATGGAGCTTGGTTTAATAATAGTCGTTCGTTTGAAGGAGAGACCAATCAGGAGCTGACACCTAGCCCTAGTGACAAGGCAAGGCTCATAAAATCGACCAAGCACAGACCAGGCCAGCCAGGGGGGCTAGGTTCGACCTGGTTCAGGGGCCAGGTTGACCCCCTAGTCGACCCCCAGGTCAACTATGTAGTCGACCTGGGTGCCCCAGGTCGACTACCCAGTCGACCTGGGTGTCTTGGGCGGAAAATTCCCGCCCTGGCCAATCCGGCCTGATTTTTGAAATTTAAATTTGTTTTCTAAGCTGTTTTGGTCTGTTTAAATTTTAAACTGAATTCTGAAACTTCCGGAGGCCATATCTCCCTCATACGGAGTCTGTTTTACGCAAACTCGGACTCTATCTTAAGAAGAATTCTGAGACGAACGCAATGGCGTATCCCGTTTCCTTTAGTTCTTTGTTTTGAAATTTATTATACTTTAATTTTTGAATTTCACTGTTATAGAATACACGGGGTGTTACACTACGAGTCAATCATGGGACTGGTATGAAAAATCTACTTAACTTATCTTACAATAGGGCCAATCACAAAATCATACCGCTAACGCGGAACTGGTTTACTCCATTGGAATGCCAGTTCTCAAAACAAGTAAATCATTTAAACATCGCAATGCTTTTTATAAAAAATGAAGTCATTATAAGACTCAGGTCCCATCACACAATGCAACGCATGCCAGAGGATAGAGTTTTACCTTATAATGGCCAAAATATGCTTGATACGAATAAAACAAAAGCATTTGATATTATTACTAGTGTTTATATGTTTCAAAAACAATTTCAATCATAAGTATCAATCATAGACGGCATAAGTGCCCCATACCGCTATGTCGGCTTATATAGGTTTACAATCAAAACTACACGATGTCGTATTTGGAAATTGGATTTCCGTCATAAACCAAGGCAAGGGATCGTCCTTACCGCTTCGAGACTGTCTAGCCCGAGCCTCAGGACCCAGACTCAGGTGGGCCCTTGGATCGTCAGGGCCGGTCCACACAGAGTGGATTAAAATGCCTGAACATTGCATTTTCCCGCCCTATGGGGTGTAAACTGGTCATATCCTGACCAAACTATCGGTTCCGCAGAGACCGAAATAACCGAGGCGACTCGCTATCCATCATCCACATAAGTAAAACGTCAGGGCTTGCAAAACCCTGACACCACTCCTAGCTAGAAGGAAACGCATGTCCTTCCTGAAGTCCTCTCCCGTTTCTAATTTATACCGGGATGTGAGGCCCGCGAATCAACGCTATACACAAAGCTATGCTATTTAAAGCCGTGCTTTGTTCATCAACCACAAGACTCTTCTTTTCAACAAAAGCCTTGATCACTGCATCTCAGCATGCCACGTTGTCAATTTACAACGTTAGACATACACATCCATTTACAAGTCCGTTCTGGGTCTGCACGAAACTGAAGGCACCTTATTCCTCATCCCATATGTCCAATACAGGAGAGAGGCTCTCGCACATCCGAACGATCAACAAGTACGCCCAGACAACTACCAGTGTAACCCCTTCAGAGCAGCAACTCCCATCAAAGGCATTAGTAGCCATCCATTCGATGTGAAGATCATCGGTCTTGCACCGTCTTCATATCTTCGACTTCTAATCGTCGATCAAATATTTGAAATGAGATTTAACTCGGCCTTTTCAATTAATTCTCATATATTTATAATTCAAATTAATTCATTTCTTGATTAAATTATTTGACATCCATAATTCAATTCATTAATATAATTTTCATGTCAAACACATTCAACCATCAAATATCCAATAAACCGAGTGAATTTGGTTTATTTCCATCCCATATCGTTTATAATATTTTATAACGATTTATCGCTATTTTTATTTATTTAAAAATAGCCCATTTATTTGAAACGACGCTTCAGGCCATAACGCGGCCATGGCGCTGTTTTTCTTTAGATTTGATTTACACATATCTGAAAATCTAACTGTTGGATCTTTACAAATTTTATATCATTGGAAAGATCTTTTCAAAATGGACCTAATGGTTCCGGTTTTGGTAAAATCCGACAGTTGGATCTCCCAGTACAATCGTTTGAAGTTACGATTTCAAAATACGAACTACAGCGTCGTTATTCGATTTATTTTAATTATATTTATATATATTTAAATATAATTCATTCTGGAGCTGTTTTCATTTAGATTTGAATTAAACATTTCACATAATCTAACCGTTGGATCTTTACAAATTTGGTACCGGTGGAAAGATATTTTCAAAGCGGACCCAACGGTTTTAATTTTGGGAAAATCCGACGGTCGGATCTTCCGCTACAATCGTTTAAAATCACGATTTCAAAACGCGAATTGCAGCGTCGTTATTCATTTTATTTTAATTATATATATATATATATAAATATAATCCGTTCTTCGATTTCCAAACCATTTTCATTTCATATATGTGGTAAAAATAATATTTTTACCCAACAAATATTTATTTCAACACATGGTTATTTTTAACACTTCATATATATAATAAAAATGTGATTTTTATTGTTAAAACAATTTATTTCAAACATGAATATTTTTAGCAATTCATATATATAGTAAAAATGTGATTTTTATCGTTAAAACAGTTTATTTCAAACATGAATATTTTTAGCGATTCATATATATATATATATATATATATATATATATTGTAAAAATGTGATTTTTATCGTTAAAACAATTTATTTCAAACATGAATATTTTTTACACTTCATATATATAATAAAAATGTGATTTCTATTGTTAAAACAATTTATTTCAAACATGAATATTTTATATACTTCATATACATGATAAAAATGTGATTCATATCGTTCAAACAATTCATTCGTCATATGAATATTTTTCCAACACATGAATATATTTCAACACATGAATATAAATCAAACACATGAATATTTCAGAAAATTTCGGCAGCATAACGGCAGGTGGTTTAAAACCGGCACCGTCCCGAGTACGGCTCCTCGCACTACCTTATGCCTCGCGGCATTCCCTAAGGGGCTTATCCTTATAATCTAAATATTTTGATCATTTTCATATCACAATGAATTTTTCCACAAACAATTCCAATTTTGTTTCAACCACAACAACCATTATCAACCATTCACATTTATCAACCAAATTTCACGTCAACCAAAAACAAAACAATCACAACCAACATATATCGTCCATGGTTTGTGGACGAGGGGAATATATATATATATATTTCAATTTCATTTCAATTTTTATTTCAACTCCATTCAATGCACATATGATTTTTACAACGTATATATAACTTATACAATGCACATATAATTTATACAATGCCTATACATGAGGTGTACAACGCTTATATAACTTATACATCGATTATATAATTTATACTTCGCCATTCCATTCAAATTTGAATTTAAAAATCTCACATTGCTTTTCGCTTTGCCAAAAATTGTAGCAAGCTCTAAAAATTCCCCGGTCCCTTCTAGAATATAGAAGACGTCCACACGGCCCCGATGTCTCTTGTTTCACTGGATTTCGACCACATAGCAAAAAGATATGATTTTTATAAGTTTGCAACGCTTATACATGTTATATTCAGTTTAAATAATATAAACTGATACCTTTCAGCAATGGTTCAAACCTAGGTCATCGATTATCGCACAAACCATAAAGCGATTGGACGATCGGAGGGTACAACATTGTAGAGGGCAGAGCAGGCTTCCCACGCCACCTGGTGGGACCCAGATCGATGCAGCAGGCGGGGCACAATGACATTCAAAAGTTCTTGACTTTGGGGACTTCGATCTCGATGATGGTGCAACAATACTGGATGCACCTTATATGGATGTGAAGAGGATGAAGAGCTCTTCAAAATTCCCAACCAGAGCTAGGGTTTTTATCGCCTGGATCAACCGGATTTGAAGAGAGAAGGTGGAAGAAGCTTTCCTTCGTTCAAACTGGGTAGTAGGTTTTTTTATCAGATCCAAGAAAAGTGTAGAAGGAAAATGATTGGCCAAGGATTTTTATATTTATTTTTAATTTAATTAAATCCAAAAATACCCTCTTCTCCATACGTACTCCAATTCAAACCCAACGACTATCATCGCTAACTAAATACCCCCATTCCGGACACAATGGAATATGTTTCGCAGGCCCATTCGACTGTTTCAGTTAGTTATTCTTCAAATTAAAATATAAAACATTCAAATCTGGATTTGAACATACATTTTAATTAGGCGGGGCCACATACTGATTCTAAAAATTCCAGAAAAATTATATCGAGCTTCGTATTGACGATACGGTCCTAAAAAAACTAATTTCATCGAATTTGGTGACCGTTTGAAAAATGGCCATTTTCTGGTCGATCCAAATTGACTGAAATTTACCCAACACATTTCCCTTTTCCACACTCACATATTAACTCCAAAAATTATGGAATTTGGAATCTAGCAATAATTTGATATTCCGGATCCAACAAAAGTGGTTTCATCGAAAACGGAGGTCGTTTGCAGAATGTCTATTTTTACGGGCTTTATTTATTCCATAGCGACCTTTTTGAAAATTCATTTGCCATAACTTTTGATTCCCACTATGAAATTTTGATTTTTCAGGTTCATTAGAAAGATATTCTTAAACAGATTTAAATATTTTTGATTCCACTAAAATCCAGTTTATTTTGCATCATATACAGTCAGTCAAATTTTGAATTCAAATTTTCAAACTGCCGCACCATTTCCAACTCCTTTTTAAAATTAAGATAAATATTTATTTTCCAACATCGATTCAAATAAATATATATGTTCTAATTTTGTTCAAAATAAATTCTTATCGTTATTGTTTAAAATATTTCATTCTGAATATTCAAAATTCCTTAAAATTGCTAAAAACAATGGTTCTGATTTTCCGGGTTGTCACAAATATGATATATTATTCTGAATTTATATAGAGATGTGGAAACCGGTTTCAAAACCGATATTTGAAATAGAATGTGAAGGTAGCAGTTATAAAGGGATTTTTCAACGAGATTATAAGTGTTGAAAATAAAATGAGATCTTGTATGAATAGTTCTGTAAATAGAAGTATAAATAGAAGTTGGTAATGGGATGCCATTTTTAAATTAAAAATCAAACTGATTGATTATGTAAAATAAACATTATTCACATTCGATGTGAAAAATGGATTAAAACAAATATTTTATAAATTAAAACATTTATAAGGAAAATTGGGTTTTGAAATAGGAATTTCAAATGGGAATTTGAAAGAGATTTGAATAGAGTTAATCGAATATTAGTTATTCGAAGAGAGTTAATCGAATATTAATTATTCGATGAGTGTTAGTTGAATATTAGTTATTTGAATATAGTTAATCGAATAATAGTTATTCGAATAGAGTTAATCGAATATTAGTTATTCGGATAAAGTTAGTCGAGTATTAGTTGTTCGAATTAGTGTTAATCGAACATAAGTTATTCGAATAGAGTTACTCGAATATAAGTTATTCGAAGAGAGATTATCGAATATAGTTTATTCGAAAGAGATAATATCGAATATAGTTTATTTGGAAAAGAGTTATCGAATATAGTTTATTCGAAAGAGAGTTATCAAATAGAGGTTATTCGAGAGAGAATTATACATTGGGATCTGACTATATCGAATATAGGAAATTACTATTTACTTTTTGGTTTTTAAATCAAGATTTATTTATTTGATAAATCATTTATTTATTTATTGAAATTAAGGTATAAATTTTTTATTTAAAGTTAGATATTTCAGAAGTAGGGATTATAAAGCTATCGTTATAACCAAAGATTTTCATAAAAGAATTAGATTCGTAAACTGAATCCAAGAGTTGCGTAAGCAATGATTTGATAAGAAGATAAGAAATGGAGTTAAGGAAATTAGAAACTGACTGGAGATTAGTTCTGTTGAACAGCTTTCTGGTTATCGATCTGATGTTGGTTTCGGCCTTCGGGGTTGATATTCAGGGAATTGTTCTTTTACTGGTTTACAGTTAGAGACTGACAGATATGGCAAGATAGTGATGCGTGAATAAGAAATGGAAATGTTTTCCATTGATTAATAACATATATTTTCTGAATTTAGAAAATAAGAATTTACGAATATATGGAATCAGGAATAAGGAATTGGATAATTGAATGACAAATTAAATTAAAGGGGATCAGGCTTGATTGATGATTTGCTTGGTAAGATTTCCATTTGGAAATACGACCGTTCTTTGTACACATATTTTCCTTTGATAGTTAAATAACTGACTATCAAAGTTTTTGACCATTTCCGTTGTCAATACGGAGAGACCGAGATCAGATTTATTACCTGAAAACCACTCTGTATGGGCATTAGTGTTGCGAATCAAATATGATGAAGATAATTGAAGACAGAGTTTGTGCAAGGGCTGTTCTGGCAAATCCTAGGTAGAAATTGCCTAAGATGGATTTATAGAATAGTGCCTTCCGTTTGTCCAGTCCCAGGACAACTTGTATGGAAGAATGTCTGACATGGTATATTTAATATATCGCGTAAGTTGATCTCTTCAAACGTATTTAAGTTTGGTGGGGGATGAATTCGTTTCTCTTAGCTTTTACCCATGGTATTTTTAGGGAAATCAATTTGTGATTTGACGGGTATGACGATGTGGCATTCAAAGTAAATAAAGGAGTGATCTATCGAGATACGTTGACACGACCCGAACTTCCCCGTGAAGGAAAGCGCGGATAGCGTTGAGTACAAGACAAAATAGAACGCAGACGGAAGAACATTTCATTGTTATTACAACAATTCCATCAGAATACAAGAATATACAGAGTATAATTGAATAAATTACATTCGATAAATATCAGAGATTACATTAAATTACATAGCAGTGGAAAAATAATACGAAGCACAACTGAAGGTGATATACGGATACAGAGCTTTCCGGATATCATTCCAGCTGTAGACCAGGATCCAGTGAATAGAAATCTGCAAAACCAAAACTACTAGCTGCCCGTGTCGAAAATAGGGGCACCCAGAGTTTAGGTTAAAACAATAAACTTCAGGTCAGTCATGTGACTGGTGTGAGAACTAAAACAGTTATTAATATTGGTTTTAAAGTTCGGTAAATCAAGGGAGCACGCTGTATAACACGGAACGAGTTTCCTCCCAAGAATACCAGTGCATGTCAATAAACAACGCAATGCTTTTTCGAAAAATGAAGCTATTATAAGACCCAGGTCCCATCACACAATGCAACGCAAGCCGGAGGATAGGGTTTTACCTTATAACAACCAAACATGCTTGGTACGTTTAAAACAAATCATTTGATACTATAATAAGTGTATAGTGTCAAAACAATTTCAATCATAAATATAAATCATAGACGGCATAAGTGTCCCATACCACTATGTCGCCATACTAGGCTCTGCAAATAAAGCCGAAATACACGTATTGGAAATTGGATTTCCGTCATGAGTCGAGGCAAGGGGCAAGCTCCTCTCCGCTTCGTGACACTCTAGCAAATGCCTCAGGACTACACACTCTGGGTAACCCTGGGATCCTCCAAGACCGGTCCTCTCTTACGTTTGAGGATTAGTTATTCATGAACACACGTTTCCCAGCCCTATAGGACCTATAATCGAGGTGCCTCGCATCCAAACCACAAAGGTGAAAAGTATAGAAATGTCAGGGCTGGTAGGTCACTGACACCACCCATAGCTAGAAAGAAACGTCGTGCACTCCTTGGGTCCTCATCCCGTTTTTGACTCATACCGAGGTGTGAGGCTCGCGAATCCACGCTATACACAAAGCTGCCACGTTGGCCGTGCTTTGATCATCAACCACAAGACTTTGCTTTTCAACAGAAGCCTTGATCCATGCAACTCAGCGTGCCACACAGGCAATTCATGCCATGCGATTGATATCCATCGATATATAACCTCTAAGCTCGTACGTCTCAGAGAAGGGCGTTAAGCAAGAGAATAAATTCTCCGCTGCCAAACAGATATATATTTAACAGAAGTCAATCAACACAGAATAAAATCCAATGTCAGACACACAATCCATTTACAAGTTCGTTATGGGTCTGAACGAAACCGGAGGCACTTTCCTCGCATATCCATCGATCTCCAAGTACGTCTGGACGACCACCAACTATTTCCATCCTCTTGGGTGTACAGCCCAATCAGGATCATCAGTAATTATCCAAACGATGTGAAGACTTCCAGTCTTCGACCACCGTCTTCATCTTCGACATGTCGTCGAATCGGTTATTCAGAATGGGTATAAACCCGGCCTTTCCGAACAACCCGCGCATATTAAAAACAAAGATTACACAAACACAACATACGCCTCATTCCAATACATTAGTCACTAACCGCAAATTAGCAAGAGAACAATTTCCCAAATATTAACCCCGAAGGCCGAAACCAACATCAGATCAATATCCAGGAAACCATTCTTCTTAACTAACCTACAGCTAGTTTCTAAATTCCACATTCTTAGGGAAGGGTTCCCATTAATTTTATCCAAGATAAATTCTTTAAAATTTATCCTTTAATCTTCCTTTGGATGTCATTTCAAACCAGATTATGGTTTTCCAAACTAGTCGAGATTAGCGAACCACACCGAAGTAATTATTTGTTTTATTTCCCAATCCCAACCTATTCATCCCATGAAGCAAAACTGGTAATACTCCATATCTAATATCACAGTGTTATCGGTAAAATTAATTACCATTTCACGTTCAAATCCGATTAAAGATTTAACTATCGCTTTGGAGCAAACTGGTGATACTCCATCCTCGCTCATTTTCTAAATTTGATAATTTAAATTATCAACTCATATTTCAATTTAATTGCAGATTCATTAAAACTTCTTTTACTGGGTTAAAGAACTAGTGTCATTTAAAACACAGTTCACGACAAACCCAAATCACATTTTATTTATTATCAGGTTAAAGAACAAGTGTTATTTAAAAACACCGTTCATGATAAACCCACAAATCAATTCTATTTAAAACCCGTTTCAAATCCAATTTATTTATTTAAAAATAAATAAATTTTAATCTCAGTTCAAAATTAGTTCATTTCGATAAAAATCTATTTTTATCTTTTCAAATATGGAGTTTTTCATCCCAATTTTTCCCAAATCATTTCTTATGATTGTACACAAATTATTACTATTTTTAATAATTTTATCAAGGCCCGTACAGTCGATTTCCATCAACGGCCATCGAACTGCACTTACAACGACCTTTTCCAAATTTGATTTGGTCGTATCTCCAAAACCAACCGCTAGATTTTGAATTTCTAATATTCGTTAGAAAGCTCTTTTCGATATGAACCCAACGGTTCCGGTTTTAGGAGAATCCGACGGTCGGATCTCCCGTATTGTCCGTTCGAAGTTAATGGTCGAAATTCGCGAACTGCCGCGGCGCGGCGCGTTCTATTCAGGCCATTATATATATATAATATATTTATATATTATATATATTTCGTCGATTACTATTTAAAACCAATTTTATAAATAGTTTTAAATTCGTTTCAAAAACAATTTCAACATTCATTTCAATTCAAATCAAAATTGAATTTTCCCTTATAAATTCGTTTTAAAATTCATTTCTATTCAATTCAAATTTCAATTCATTTCAATTCGTTTTCAATTCATTTCGAATTCGTTTTATATTCAATTCAATTCAAATTGGTTTTCTATTTGATTCAATTCAAATTGGTTTTCTATTCGATTCAATTCAAATTGGTTTTCTATTCGATTCAATTCAAATTGGTTTTCTATTCGATTCAATTCAAATTGGTTTTCTATTCGATTCAATCCAAATTGGTTTTCTATTCGATTCAATGCAAATTGGTTTTCTATTCGATTCAATTCAAATTGGTTTTCTATTCGATTCAATTCAAATTGGTTTTCTATTCGATTCAATCCAAATTGGTTTTCTATTCGATTCAATTCAAATTGGTTTTCTATTCGATTCAATTCAAATTGGTTTTCTATTCGATTCAATTCAAATTGGTTTTCTATTCGATTCAATTCAAATTGGTTTTCTATTCGATTCAATTAAAATTGGTTTTCTATTCGATTCAATTCAAATTGGTTTTCTATTCGATTCAATTCAAATTGGTTTTCTATTCAATTCAATTCAAATTGGTTTTCTATTCAATTCAATTTAAAAACGAATATAATCGATATAAATATCATTCGCGTCAAAATAGCGCATCTCGAATCAACACGGCTTTGTATATTTCAATAATTCCGTTATTCTATTCAACAAATGAATATTTATCCTATTCAATACATGAATCTGTATTTTATAATGATAAAGATGTAAATTTTATGGTTAAAATATTTCGTTCAACATATGACTAATCTCAACGGATGAGTACGGTCAACACATGAACCTTTACTTTATAATATTCTTTATTTTCCCGATTGGAATGAGGCCCAATCAACTATCATATAATGTTAATTATATGGATTCCATACAACACATGTATATAATAGCAACGATAAATAATTAACCATCATCCAAAGTGCACTACTCTGTATAAGCATCAAATATAGATATCTAACGCTTATAACAGCATGTCAATCAATCGATCGACATTCAACTAATCATTGGGATTGGTGTATGCCGTAGTTTATCCCAATACCCATGTGGGGTTTTAAACAATCAAACACAGATTTTATTTGTGCAGTTGGACGATGTGTAAAATTTATCGTCCCAATCAATGTCCTTCAAATAGGTGTACATAAACAAACCTTCCGGTTTGTAAATGAATATTTTTTTTCATTCACGTTAAAAATTATATTTTTAACACATGAATTTCTACTCCGTTCATTTACAAAATAAAAATGATATTTTTATTATTCTAACTTATTTTAGAAAATTTCGATGGTATAACGGCACGATACTAGAAAAGGGACAAGGCCTAGCCTTATCCCCGGTCTAGTGAAGGCCCACGCCATTCACAAATCAATCAAATCCATTCCATTTCACCAAACAATTCAATTCAAACCAAATAATCTAACCAACTACACAACTAAACAAACAAGACCATGGTCTGTGGACGATGGTGTCGGGTGCTACTAAACACCAGCTGCATCCTAGTATATATATATATATATATATATATATATATATATATATATAACTAGAAAAAGAAATTAAAGAGTGAAAAATTCTCACCGAAAGCTATCCCAACTCCACTACACTTCATTTATAGAAATCTCCATCGTTCTCGCCTTTTTGTCATCTTCGTTGCCCGTAGCCACTACATAAAAATCGAATTTTTACTTCGCTATTAAATATATAAAAATCGAATTTTACTTCGCTATTAAATGTATAAAAATCGAATTTTTACTTTGTTATTCAATATATAAAAATCGCCTTTTCAAATTTCAAAAATCTAATCTTTTCTATTTTAAAAATCTAATCTTTTCTATTTTAAAAATCTAATTTTTTCTATTTTAAAAATCTAATCTTTTATATTTTAAAAATCTAATCTTTGTTATTTTAAAAATCTAATCTTTGCTATTTTAAAAATCTAATATTTTCTATTTTAAAAATCTAATCTTTGCTATTTTAAAAATCTAATCTTTTCTTCGCTACTTATATAAAGATCATATTTTTATATCCTCTATTATATAAAAATCATGTTTTTAATCTTTCTTTACTATAAAAATTATATTTTTAATCTTCTCCTAATATAAAAATCATGTTTTTCTATGGTATACGAATACATATAAATCATATTTTTCTATGCTATATGAATATATAAAAATCATATTTTTCTATGCTTTAAAAATCCTAACTTCATACTTTTCTCTAAATACTTTCTATGCTTTTATAACTAGGTAAAATCAGTTTTTATCACTAAAAATAATATTTTTATTTATCATTATCTAAATTAACAACTGAAAATGAAAATCGAATTAGGATTTACTTACATCGATTTGATGAAACGGGGTTTTCAGGCTTTGAATGAAGAAAAAGAGGAGATAGAAGCGGCACCGGGGCCAGAGGCAGTCGGGTCGTCATGTTGAAGAGAAAAAGGGGGGGTTGGTGGTGGTCGGCGCCACCAAGGCGCGGCTGGGGGTTGCGGGGTTGGTCAGGGAGGCGGAGGAGTCGGCGCAGGTGGAGTAAAGGGGGGCGGCGGTCCTGGGTTGCTGGGTGCGTGGGCGGAGGCGCCTGGAGGCGGGGAAGAAGGAGAAGGCGCGAGAGAGGAGAGAGAAGAAGGAGGTAGAGGAGGAGCAGAGGAAGGAGAGGGGGTGGAAGCGGCGAACGGCGGTGGCTGTAGGGGGAGGAGCGGCGATTTGGTTTTTTTCTTTCTCTTTTACGATTTTGAAAGGAGGGCGGGCCTGAGAGGAGATAAGGGGAGGGAGGGATTTATTTTTTTATTTTTTTATTAAATTTAATTTTAAAAAGTCGACTTTTACATACGACCTCTAAACGAGGCCCACCGCCTGTCGTCCATAGCGTTTTACCCCTATTCCGAACACAATGGGATATGTATCGTAGGATGATTCGATCATTTTGATCAGTTTCCGTTAAAATCAACATATAACTCTACATATTGATTTTGAACACGCATTTCAATTTACCGGGGTCACATACTGACTTTATAAATCCTAGAAAAATATTTTCTAGCTTCGTATTGACGATACGGTCCTAACAAAACTAGTTTCGTCGAATTCTGAGACCGTTGGAAAAATGGCCATTTCCCAGTCGATTAAAATCAACTGAACTGGTCAAACGCGTTTTCCTTTGCCACGCCCACATACTGATTCGAAAAATTATGAAATTTGTAATCTAGCAATAATTTGACATAACGGACCCAACAAAAGTGGTTTCGTCGAAATCCGAGGTCGTTTGCCAAAATCCCATTTTTAAGGGCCTGAATTCCATAGCGACTATTCAGAATTTTCAACTGGACATATCTTTTGATCCCCGCTATGAAATCTTGATTTTTTGGAATCGTTGGAAAGATAGTCACAACTAGATTCCATTATTTTTGGTTTCACTAAAATCCGGTTTGTTTTGCACCCGGTACATTCAATTGAAGTTTGAAATTGAATTATCGAACTACCGCGCCATTTTCTATTCTATTTATAATTATATATATAATTATTATATTCTAAGAACGACGTATATAAATATATACGTTCGAATCTATTCAAAATAAATTTATCGTCGATATTACTTAAAATAATCTATTTTAATTGTTTAAAATTCGTTAAAATTGCCAAAATAAAAATTTTAAACTGGCCCGGATTTTCCGGGTTATTACATACGTTATGACCTCAAGCCTCATCAACTGAGAAATGACAGAAATGGGGCAGGCAACATGGCTAAGTGGGTCGCACCCAATTAGGGTATATTGTCACCGTCTAGAGAATATTCATATTTGTTACTTCTTTCAATTTTGTATCTCCCGGGAACAGATATGTTGGTATACTAACCGTAAGGGGACAATATATTCGGAACATTCAAGAGAAATGAATGGCCGGTATGTGTGGCTGAGTTATAAGATGTTCTTGTTGAACTCGAGTGTATCGCTTCTAGAGTACACTGATTGGAAGGTGGTTCCATACCTTGTCATAGTCGGAAATTAATTATCCAACGAGAGCCCACAACTTTTGATTGTATATTATATATGTAGAGCGTGAGATGAAAGCGTTCTACTAGATTGCTATTTATTTGATTTAGACATTATTATAATATCATAAGAGTATGGATTATAAAAGAATGTTTCAGGTTATCGTAAGGTAAAAACCATCCATGTTTATGTGTGGGTCGGTCTTATGATTATTCTTTCTTTTAAAAGGATTTTAAAAGTTAAACAAATGGTTGGAGTTTACTCGCACCAGTCACATGACTGACCCAGAGTTTATTTTGTTTTGTTTTCCCTAATCTCTTGGGTGCCCAATTTTGTACGGGCAGTGCAGCAGTCGAGATTTTTACAGATATACTTAGAGAGATGGAGCATGAAGCTTTAGGATTATATAGCTACTGTTTATTTCCATTGTGGTGTATGTGTTGTACTCTAATATTCAAATACAGATTTGTGTTTCAAAGTTATGTTGTATACCATGTTTTACTCGTTCCGCTGTGAGATTCGTGTTACTATGATTCTAATGTAATGTTCTTCTTCAATTCTAATTTTCTATCTTATCTATTCTTACCCTCTAACTTCTTTCTATTAACTAACTGGTATTTCCGATTTTTGAATAGTCGACATTGAGATTATTTCAATTACCAAAGATCGCAAATCCTCCGGGTCGTTACAGTGGTATTAAAGCTGAAGGTTAAGTGATTACCTTGGCTCTGTGGCATAACTCGATAGAGATGGGGTTAGTAATACCCTAGATTGAGTTTGAGTGTTTATATTTGAGCGCGTATTTGTTATTTGATATAAAAATGGTTTTATATTGTGGAGATTTATTGGTTGAGTTGTTTATGAGTTCAGGTCGATCAGTTTGATCCACTGTATCGGTAGGAGTTTCTAAACACTTGAATACGATGAACCGACATAGTACGTTTCGAAAAGAGGGTAAACGAAATAATTTTACCCAAAATATATTCTGATATAAAATAAGTAGAGATATTTGAAATATTATGGTATATTGGAGTATTGTTTGTTATTATAATTTAATAAGATTATGATTAAGTTGGTTATACATATATAACCAAATAAAATTCGTATAAGTGTTACGAAATGAATTAATCGTAATTTGAATTAAAAACTCTAGAGATTGGAATAAGTGTTTGTAAATGGGTTCGAATTAAATATACGAGAATTTTAAAATCCTGGGAGATTTTAAATTGTTTTACAAGCATTGTGAATGGTATTTTGAAATGTACTTCAAAATAGAAGTGTTTAGAAATGGTTTCGTAAGTGATATAGTATTGAACTCGCTTCGATCATTGGAAAATAATTCCGAAGATGATCTGAACATCATCGATGTTCATTTTCGAGTTTCTAAGTGACGGATTACTACCAAAGGTATTCAATTTGAATAGTTTTTAGAAAAGCAAGTTGTTTTGAATTCTAAAAAGGAATATTTGATTTTTGAAAAGCTAAGCGGTTTAAAAACTCCCAGAAGTAGATTGTTTGATTAAAAACAATTTAAATAGGAATTTTGAAAAGCAAATTCAAATTGAATTGGATTCTTGAATATAAATTGGACTCATGTAAATTGGAATGGGAAAATAATTTTATAGTACTGGAATTAAAAAGGGAATTTTCAAAGTGCATGTTGAAAATAATATATTTATAAAATTAAAGGATTTTATAAAAGGAAATATTTATAATATCAAAGGATTTTATAAAAGGAAATATTTATAAAATCAAAGAATTTTATAAAAGGAATATTTATTTGGAAAATAAATAGAATTATAAAAGGAATATTTATTTAGAAAACAAATAGAATTATAAAAGGGATTATTTGTAAAACAAATAGAATTATAAAAGGGATTATTTGTTAAAACAAATAGAATTATAATAGGGGTTATTTGTAAAACAAATAGAATTATAAAAGGGATTATTTGTAAAACAAATAGAATTATAGAAGCAATTATTTGGAAAATAAATAGAATTAATTGGGAAATGAATAGGATTTTATAAAAAGAAATATTTATAAAATGAATAGAATTTTATAAAAGGGAATATTTGGAAAATGAATAGAATTTTACAAAAAGATAATATGTGGAAAATAAATATTAAATAGAAATCTGTTTTAACAGATAAATGAAAAAGATTAATTTAAAGTAGAATTAAATAGAAATCTGTTTTAACATATAAATTGGGAAGATTAATTTATAAATAATGTTTTATAAATTAAGTAAAATATTTATAATTGGATAAATTTGATATATAATTCTGAATTTATATAGAGAAGTGGAAATTGGTTTCAACACCGATATTTGAAATAGATTGTGAAGGTAGCAGTTATAAAGGGATTTTCAATGAGATTATAAGTGTTGAAAATAAAATGAGATCTTGTACGAATAATTCTGTAAATAGAAGTATAAATAGAATTTGGAAATGGGATGTTATTTTTAAATGAAAAATCAAAATGATTGATTATATAAAAGAAACATTATTCACATTCGATGTGAAAAATGGATTATAATAAATATTTTATAAATTATAACATTTATAAGGAAAATTGGGTTTTGAAATAGGAATTTCAAATGGGAATTTGAAAGAGATTTGAATAGAGTTAATCGAATATTAGTTATTCGAAGAGAGTTAATCGAATATTAGTTATTTGAAGAGAGTTAGCCGAATATTAGTTATTCGAATAAAGTTAGTCGAATATTAGTTATTCGAATAGAGTTAATCGAATATTAGTTATTCGAATGGAGTTAGTCGAATATTAGTTATTCGAATAGAGTTAATCGAACACAAGTTATTTGAATATAAGTTATTCGAAGAGAGATTATCGAATATAGTTTATTCGAAAGAGAGATTATCGAATATATTTTATTAGGAAAAGATCTATTGAATATATTTTATTCGAAAGAGAGTTATCGAATAGAGGTTATATGAGAGAGAATTATACATTGGTATTTGACTATATCGAATGTAGGAAAGTATTATTTACCTTCTGGTTTTTAAATCAAGATTTATTTATTTAATAAATCGTTTACTTATTTATTTAAATTAAGGTATAAAAGTTTTATTTAAAGTTTGATATTTCAGAAGTAGGGATTAAAAAGCTATCGTTATAACCAAATTTTTTCATAAAAGAATTAGATTTGTAAACTGAATTCGAGAGGTGCGTAAGCAATGATTTGACAAGAAGATAAGAAATGGAGTTAAGGAAATTAGATACTGACTGGAGATTAGTTATGTTGAACAGCTTTCTGAGTATCGATCTGATGTTGGTTTCGGTCTTCGGGGTTGATATTCAGGGAATTGATCTCTTACTGGTTTACAGTTAGAGACTGATAGATATGGGAAGATAGTGATGCGTGAATAAGAAATGTAAATGTTTTCCAATGATTAATAACGTATATTTTCTAAATTTAGAAAATAAGAATTTACGAATATATGGAAACAGAAATAGGGAAATGGATAATTGAATGACAAATTAAATTAAAGGGGATCAGTGTTGATTGATGATTTGCTCGGTAAGATTTCCATTTGGAAATACGACCGTTGTTTGTACACATATTTTTTTTTGATAGTTAAATAACCGACTATCAAAGTTTTTGACCATTTCCGTTGTCAAAACGGAGAGACCGGGATCATATTTATTATCTATAAACCACTCCGTATGGCCATTAGCGTTGCGAATCAAATATGATGAAGATAATTGAAGTTGGAGTTTGTGCAAGGGCTGTTTTGGCAAATCCTAGGTGGAAATTGACTAAGATGGATTTACAGAATAGTGCCTTCGGTTTTTCCACTCCCAGGACAACCTGTATGGAAGAATGTCTGACAGAATATATTTAATATATCGCATAAGTTGATCTCTTCAAAGGTACTTGCGTTTGGTGGCGGAGGAATTCGTTTCTCTTAGTTTATACCCATGGTATTTTTAGGGAAATCAGTTTGTGATTTGACGGCTATGACGATGTGGCATTCAAAGTAAATGAAGGATTGATCTGTTGAGATACGTTATGACCTCAAGCCTCACCAACTGAAAAATGACAGAAATTGTAATAACCCGGAAAATCTGAGCCATTTTAATATTTTTATTTTGGCAATTTTGACGAATTTTTATTATTTAAAATGAATTATTTTAAATAAAAACGACGAGATATTTAATTTGAATAAAATTCGAACATATATATTTATATAGATCGTCATTAGAACATAACTATTTATCTTAAATTATAAAAGGAATTGAAAATGGCGCGGTAGTTTGAAATTTCGATTTCAAAGTTCAAATGAACGCATAGGATTCAAAATAAACCGGATTTTAGTGAAACAAAAAATATTAGAATCTAATTGAGAATATCTTTCCAACGAATCCGAAAAATTGAAATTTCATAGCGGGAACCAAGAGTTATGTCCAATTGAAAATTCAGAATAGTCGCTATGGAATTCTGGCCCATAAAAATGGGAATTTTGCAAACGACCTCGGTTTTCGACGAAACCACTTTTATTGGATCTGTGATGTCTAGTTATTGCTAGATTTCAAAATTCATAATTTTTCAAATCAATATGTGATCGTGGCGAAGGAAAACGTGTTTGACCAGTTTCAGTTGATTTTAATCGACTGGAAAACGGCCATTTTTGAAACGGTCTCAGAATTTGACGAAACTAGTTTTGTTAGGACCGTATCGTCGATACGAAGTTAGAAAATATTTTTCAGGAATTTTTAAAGTCCGTATGTGGCCCCGGCAAATTGAAATGCGCGTTCAAATTCAATATATAGAGTAATATTTGGATTTTGACGAAAACTGGTCGAAACGGTCGAATCAGCTTACGATACATATCCCATTGCATTCGGAATGGGGTAATTAGCTGTGGACGACAGGCGGTGGGTACGATTTCGAGGTCGGAATTAAAGTTGCTTTTTGAAATTAAATAATTAAATAAAAATATAAACCCGTTGACCCTCCCTTTTCTCTTCAGTTCAGATCGAAAGTAAATAAAAAAAAGGGAGGAAGACGATCGCGCCCCTCCCATCCACCGCCACCAGGCGCGACCGTCCCGCCCCTCCCCTTGTTCCCCTCCAGCGCCTCTTCTCTCTCCCCTCCTCTATCAAAAACCCCACCCAAGCCCCCCTCAACGCAGTTAAACCACGAAACCAACCCACCCCCCCCCCCCCCCGGTCTGAGACCGCCGCCACCACAGATCCGACCCCGCGCCACCCCACTGCTCCAGCAAGGCCCCCTCTCCAATTCGATTTTCCTCCCCGGCTGTTGTAAGTTTTATTTTAATTTGTTTTTATTTTCACTTTGTTTTTATTTATTTAAAATAATTAAAAATTGAATTTTTATGAAGGTAAAAATATATTTTTTGAGTATATAAATATGGGTTTTTATGAATGGAAAAATAGGATTTTTGAGTAAGTAAAAAAAATACGATTTTTATTGGTTTGAAAATGCGATTTTTAACTTTAGAAAGATTAGATTTTTAAACGTGAAAAGATACGACCTTTAGAGAGGAAAAGATACGACTTTCAATCACATAAAGATAAGTTTTTTTAACGTTGTAAAGATATGATTTTTAGCAGTATGATGGATTGATTCTAGAGAATAAAAATATAATTTTTATATGATGAAGAGAATAAAAATATAATTTTTATATATGTACAGATATAAAAATATAATTTTTATATGTGTAGCAAAGTAAAAATATAATCTTTATTAGAAGAAGAGCGATATAAAAATATAATTTTTATATAGAGAATAGCGTGATAAAAATATAATCTTTATTACATGAACACCGGTGTAAAAATAGAATTTTTATCTATACAGTATCGGTATAAAAATAGAATTTTTTTCTATACAGTAGCGGTATAAAAATGTGATTTTTATATACATGACAACAATATAAAAATGTGATTTTTATATATGTATTGGCTACGGGCAACGAAAGTGATAAAAGTCGAGAACGGCGAAGACTTCTACATATGAAGAGTCATGGCGTTTGGTTTAGCTTGTTGGTGAGTACTTCTCACTTTTAATTTAATTTTCTAGTTAAAATATATACTTGGATGCCGAAGGTGTTTAGTAGCACCCGACACCCGTCGTCCAAAGGCCATGAACGGCTTGTTTGTTTGTTTGTTTGATTTTGATGTGCAGTTGATTATGTGATGTGGAATGAAATAAAAATATATTTTTTATAGTTAAAAATAGAATTTTTAACGTGTATATGAAATGTAATAAACTAATATAAACAAATCGAACGATTTGTTTACATCCACACATTTGACTAATATTGATTGGGACGATAAATTTTACACATCGCCCAACTGCACAAATAAAATCTGTGTTTGATTGTTTGAAACTCCACACAGGTATTGGGATGATATATGACATACACTAATCCCAATAATTAGTTGTATGTCGATCGATTGATTGACAGACTGTTATAAGCGTTAAATATTTAAATTTGATGCTTATACAATGTAGAATGCACTTTGGATGATGGTTGATTATTTGTCATTGTTGATATATACATGCGTTGTATGAAAATCCACAGTAATAAAATCTATGGTAATTGATTGGGCCTCATTCCAGTTTTGAAATAGAAGATTTAAAGAGAAATATTTGAATAGAATATTTGAGAAGAAATATTTGAAACGAAATATTTGAATAAAATATTTGAAATAGAAATATATAAAGCCATGTTGATTGGATATGTGCTATTTTGACGCGAACGATATTTATATCGATTATATTCGTTTTTATCATGAATATTGAAAAGTGATTTCAAAATCGAATATTTTGAAATGAAATTCAAATTAAATTGAAACGAATTAGAATTCAAATTGAATTGAAAATAAAATGAATTCGAATCGAATTGAAATTGAATGGAAATCAATTTGAAATGAATTCGAATTGAATTGAAATTGAATAGAAATCGATTTGAAATAAATTCAAAATCGAATGGAAATTGAACTGAAATTGAAAATGTACTAGAATTGAATTGAAATCTATTTGAATTGAAATCACATTGAAATGAATTTAAAATGAATTTATAAGGAATTTTTTTTAATTTTGATTAGTAATTGAATGTGAAGTTGAAATCGTTTCGAAAACGAATTTAAAACGATTTATAAAATACGTTTTGAAAGGAAAATGACAAAATATATATATATATATATTATATATATAATGGCCTGAATAGAATGCGCCGCGCCGCGGTAGTTTGCGAATTTCGACCATTGACTTCGAATGAATATTACGGGAGATCCGACCGTCGGATTCTCCTAAAACCAGAACCGTTGGGTTCGTATCGAAAAGAGATTTCTAACGAATATTAGAAATTAGAAATCTAACGGTTGGATTTGGTATTATGTCTAAATCAAATTTGAAAAAGGTCGTTGTAAGTGCAGTTCGATGGCCGTTGATGGAAATCGACTGTACGGGCCTTGATAAAATTATTAAAAATAGTAATAATTTGTGTCAAATCATAAGAAATGATTTGTGAAGAACTGGGATGAAAATTTCCATATTTGAAAAGATAAAAATAGATTTTGATCGAAATGAACTAGTTTTAAACTAGAATTATAATTCCATTTGTTTTTAAAATAAATAAATTGGATTTGAAAGGGTTTTGAAAGTAACCAGGATTTCCGATAATTGAATTGGAATGGATTTGAATCGAAATTGTCTTTGGAATATTTCGATGTTGGATTTCGTGATGAAATAGATATTGTTATGGGAATTTGAAAGATATATTAATATCGTTATTTCCAATACGATATTTGTTGGTCGTTGAATTTGATATTGAATATAAGCCGATATATTTTCTATTCAGAGCCTTGTATTTAATATAAAATGTGACCTGGGTTTGTCGTGAATGGTGTCTTCATCAACACTGTTCTTAAACCCAGTTGAGAAAAACATTAAATCTTTTTATTTAGATTTAATGAAGTACACCAATTAAATAATATTTAATTGGAATTGAATTGGAATTGATTTTTGGGTTTATCGTGAACGGTGTTTTGAATAACACTTGTTCTTTATCCCGATAATTAATGGAATGTGATTTTGGGTTGTCGTGAATGGTATCTTCAATAATACTATTATTTGACCTAACTGAGTTAAGAAAATCAGAAACTATCTGGAGATTAGTTAAGTTGAATGGTTTCTTAGGTATTGATCTGATGTTGGTTTCAGCCTTCGGGGTTAATACTTAGGGAATTGCTCACTTGCTATTTTACGGTTAAAAGCTGATAGAATGGAATGTTATTTTGGGTTTATCGTGAACCGTGTTTTAAATGACATCGATTCTTTAACCCAGTTAAAGATTAAAACTAAGTGGATTTTTAATGAATCTTTAATTGGATTGAAAAGATCGAGAGTGCAGTATCACCAGTTTTTCTCCAGGCGATAGTTAAATCTTTGATTAGATTTGAACGTGAAATGGTAATTGAATTTACCGATAACACTGTGGTGTTAGATATGAAGTATTACTAGTTTTAGTTCATGGGATGAATAGGTTGGGATTGGAAAATTAAAACAAATGATTACTACGGTAAGGTTCGTTAATTCCGGCTAGTTTGGATAAACCATAATTTGGTTTGAATTGATATTCAAAAGAAGATTAAAGAATAAATTTAAAGAATTTATCTTTGATAAAATTAATGGGAACCTTTCCCTAAGAATGTGAAATTTAGAATCTAACTGTAGGTTAGCTAAGAAGAATGGTCTCCTGGGTATTGATATGATGTTGGTTTCGGCCTTCAGGGTTAATGTTTGGGGAATTATTCTCTTGCTAATTTACGGTTGGTGACTGATGAATTGGAATGAGGCATATGTTGTGTTTGTGTAACACTTGTTTACTATATACGCGAGTTATTCAGAAAGACCGGGTTTATACCATTCTGAATAACTGATTCGACGATGAGTCGAAGATGAAGACGGTGGTCGAAGACCGGAGGTCTTCACGTCGTTTGGGTGGTTACTAATGATCTTGATTGGGCCGTACACCCAAGAGGAGGGAATCAGTTAGTGGTCTTCCAGACGTACTTGGAGATCGATGGATATGCAGGGTACTAGGTGCCTCCGGTTTCGTTCAAACCCAGAACGAACTTGTAAATCGACTGTGTGTCTGACATTTGATTTTATTCTGTGTGATTGATTTCTATTAAATATATATCTGGTTGGCGGCGGAGAATTTATTCTCTTGCTTAATGCCCTTCTCTGAGACGTACGAGCTCAGGGGTTATATATTGATGGATATCAAATGCATGGAATGAATTGCCTGTGTGGCATGCCTAAGTGGCAAATGATCAAGGCTTCTGTTGAAAAGCAAAGTCTTGTGGTTGATGATCAAAGCACGTCCTGTGTGGCATAGCTTTGTGTAACGTTTATTCGCGAGCCTCACACCCCGGTTGTGAACCAGAAACGGGAGAGGACATCAGGGAGGGCATGCGTTTCTTTCTAGCTAAAAGTGGAGTCAGTGGTTTTACACGCCCTGATGAGTTTGACTTATGTGGTTGTTGCTGTTGCGAGGCGCCTCAGATATATCGGTGACTATATGAAGTCGATGGAGTCATTCGTTGGCACATTTACGCCCCAAAGGGCAGGGAAACGTAGTGTTCAGGCATAATAATCCACATCGGTGGACCGGCCCTGATGATCCATGGAGCAGTTGCGGCTGTTCCTAAGACTCAGGCTAGACAGTCTCGAATTCGGTAGAGGACTATTTTTGCCTCGGTTCACAGATGGAAATCCAACTTCCAAATACGTGATTTTTCAGGTTTGATTGTAGAACCTAGTATGGCGACATAGTAGCATGGGATACTATGCCGTCTATGATTGATATTTATGATTGAAGTTGTTTTGACACTTTATACTATAATAGTACCAAAATGATTTGTTTTAAATGTACCAAGCATGTTTGGCTATTATAAGGAAATACCCTATCCCCCAGCTTGCGTTGCATTGTGTGATAGGACCTGGGTCTTATAATAGCTTCATTTTTCTTTATTTAGCATTGCGCTGTTTGTTTTATGCACTGGTATTCTTGGGAGGAAACCCGTTTCGTGTTATACGGCGTGATCCCTTGATTTACCTAACTTTAAAATAAAGATTAACAACTGTTTTAGTTCTCACACCAGTCACATGACTGACCTAGAGTTTATTGTTTTAACCTAAACTCTGGGTGCCCTTATTTTGACACGGGCAGCTAGTAGTTTTGGTTTTGCAGATTTATATTCACAGGATCCTGATTTACAGCTGGAACGATACTCGGAAATCTCTGTATCCGTGTATTACTTCTAGTTGTGTTTTGTATTATTTTCCGCTGCGATGTATTTAAATGTAGTTTAAATCTCTGATATTTCTGAGTAATATTTGTTCATACTCTGTATATTCTTGTAATCTGATGGAATTGTTGTAAATAACAATGAAATGTTCTTCTGTTTGCGTTCCGATGTGTGTTGTCCTCAACTCAATCCGTGATTTCCCGTAAGGGGGAATTTCGGGTCATTACATCATGGTATCAGAGCTTTGGTTTAAAAAGCTCGAGAATGAGACACATTAGAACCAAACGAAAGAATTCATCAGATATTGGATTAGTAATATCCAATGAGAATGACTCGTTAGAGATGGGATCAGTAGTATCCTAGAACGAGTGTGAAGAGTGTTGTTTTTCAATATAAAAAGAAAAACAAGTTTGGTTTTGAAATTTAAATCGTTGTATACGTATTTAAGTATTTTAAATTAATTTGGACAATCCAGTATATATAGATTTTGCATATACGCCTTACAAACGTGTATTCGAAGTTTTAATATACTAGATAGATATAGAATCACACTGTAGTCGCCCAGAGATGATTCTGATGGTTGATCGATCATCATCAGAATTTATGCTCGAGTGACGAAAGTGGGATTTCTATATATTTCCTATTGACTGGTGTGAGAACGAAAATTAGATAGGGCCTATTATTGTGACTTGGCATCAAAAATCTGATTTTTTTGACCATATATCAAAATTATGAATTTGAAAAACTAATTCACTAATTGATTGATGATTGTGTTGTATGATTATTCCTTTAAAACATTATGTGAATGAACGGTAAATTTAGGCCAAATTGAACCGAATATTGAACTGTATTGAAAATTGTTTGAAAATGCATGCATATACATGTACTTACATTGAACAGGTCATAGCAAGGAGGCTAGAGCAGAAGAATAAAATTGTTTGCCCAACAAATAGGTACATGTTTATTGTATTTCTTTGGGTTTGGATGATTTTATGAGCCGATTGGCTAGCCGCTTGGCTGTTTATTTTTCTTTTTGGATTGAAGAAGGCCATGGGAGGCTATATGAAATATCCCGAAGTCCCCGGTGCAGGGGAGGTTATGGCGAAATTTTTCGAAAATTTACGGTGTTAGCCAAATTTTTGAAAAAATTGAAAAATTCTTAGAAACTGAAAAGTTGAAGAACTTAAGCCATAAAGAAAATACTGGAAGTTGAGTTGATTAGTTGAACAAGTTTCGGCTTCGTTCCTTTTCGGGGACGAAAAGTTTTAAGTAGGGGAGATTGTAATAACCCGGAAAATCTGAGCCAATTTAAAATTTTTATTTTGGCAATTTTAAGAATTTTGATTATTTATAATGAATTATTTTAAATTAAAACGACGAGAAATTTAATTTGAATAAAATTTGAATATATATTTATATAGATCGTCGTTAGAATATAAATATTTATTTTAAATTATAAAAGGAATTGAAAATCGCGCGGTAGTTTGAAATTTCGATTTCAATGTTCAAATGAACGCACATGATTCAAAATAAACCGGATTTTATTGAAACCAAAAATATTAGAATCTAATTGAGAATATCTTTCCAACGAATCCGAAAAATTGAAATTTCATAGCGGGAACCAAGAGTTATGTCCAATTGAAAATTCATAATAGTCGCTATGGAATTCTGGCCCTTAAAAATGGGAATTTTGCGAACGACCCTCGGTTTTCTACGAAACCACTTTTGTTGGATCCGTGATGTCTAGTTATTGCTAGGTTTCAAAATTCATAATTTTTCAAATCAATATGTGAGCGTGGCGAAGGAAAATGCGTTTGACCAGTTTCAGTTGATTTTAATCGACTGGAAAATGGACATTTTTGAAACGGTCTCAGAATTTGATGAAACTAGTTTTGTTAGGACCGTATTATCAATACGAAGTTAGAAAATATTTTTTGGGAATTTTTAAAGTCCGTATGTTCCCCCGGCAATTGAAATGCGCATTCAAATTCAATATATAGAGTTATATTTGGATTTTGACGAAAATTGATCAAAACGGTCGAATCAGCTTACGACACATTTCCCATTATGTTCAAAATAGGGGTAATTAGCTATGGACGACAGGCGTTGGGTTCGATTTCGAGGTCAAAATTAAAATTGCTTTTTGAAATTAAATAATTAAATAAAAATATAAACCCGTTGACCCCTCCTTTTCTCTTCAGTTCAGATCGAAAGTAAATAAAAAGAAGTGAGGAAGACGATCACACCCCTCGCATCCACCGCCGCCAGGCGCGACCACCCTGCCCCGCCCCTTCTTCCCCTCCAGCGCCTCTTCTCTCTCCCCTCCTCTATCAAAAATTGCACCCAAGCCCCCCTCGACGCAGTCAAACCACGAAACACCCCCTCCCCCCCCCCCTCGTTTGAGACCGCCGCCACGACAAATCCGACCCCGCGCCACCCCACTGCTCCGGCAAGGCCCCCTCTCCAATTCGATTTTCCTCCCCCGGCTGCTGTAAGTTTTATTTTAATTTGTTTTTATTTTTATTTATTTAAAATAATTAAAAATTGAATTTTTATGAAGGTAAAAATATAATTTTTGAGTATATAAATATGGGTTTTTATGAATGGAAAAATAGGATTTTTGATTAAGTAAAAAATACGATTTTTATTGGTTTGAAAATGCGATTTTTAACTTTAGAAAGATTAGATTTTTAAACGTGAAAAGATACGACCTTTAGAAAGGAAAAGATATGATTTTCAATCATATAAAGATAAGATTTTTAACGTTGTAAAGATATGATTTTTAGTGGTATGATGGATTGATTTTAGAGAATAAAAATATAATTTTTATATGATGAAGAGAATAATAATATAATTTTTATATGATGAAGAGAATAAAAATATAATTTTTATATATGTAGAGATATAAAAATATAATTTTTATATGTGTAGCAAAGTAAAAATATAATCTTTATTAGAAGAAGAGCGATATAAAAATATAATTTTTGTATAGAGAATAACGTGATAAAAATATAATCTTTATTATATGAACACTGGTGTAAAAATAGAATTTTTATCTATATAGTATCGGTAAAAAAATAGAATTTTTATCTATAAAATAGCAGTATAAAAATTTGATTTTTATATACATGACAACAATATAAAAACGTGATTTTTATATATGTAATGGCTACGGGCAATGAAAGTGACAAAAGTCGAAAATGGCAAAGACTTCTACATATGAAGAATAGTGGCTTTTGGTTTAGCTTGTTGGTGAGAACTTCTCACTTTTAATTTAATTTTCTAGTTAAAATATATACTAGGATGCAGACGGTGTTTAGTAGCACCCGACAACCGTCGTCCACAGACCAGGAACGGCTTGTTTGTTTGTTTGATTTTGATGTGTAGTTGATTATGTGATGTGGAATGAAATAAAAATATTTTTTTATAGTTAAAAATAGAATTTTTAACGTGAATATGAAATGAAACAAAGTAATATAAACAAATCGAACGATTTGTTTATATCCATACATTTGACTGATATTGATTGGGATGATAAATTTTACACATCGCCCAACTGCACAAATAAAAACTGTGTTTGATTGTTTGAAACCCCATATGGGTATTGGGATGATATATGACATACACTAATCCTAATAATTAGTTGTATGTCGATCGATTGATTAACAGACTGTTATAAGCATTAAATATTTATATTTGATGCTTATACAGTGTAGAATGCACTTTGGATAATGGTTGATTATTTGTCATTGTTGATATTTACATGCGTTGTATGGAAATCCATAGAAATAAAATCTATGGTAATTGATTGGGCCTCATTCTAGTTTTGAAATAGAATATTTGAAGAGAAATATTTGAATAGAATATTTGAGAAGAAATATTTGAAATGACATATTTGAATAGAATATTTAAAATAGAAATATATAAAGCCGTGTTGATTGGATATGCGCTATTTTGACGCAAACGATATTTATATCGATTATATTCGTTTTTATAATGAATATTGAAAAGTGATTTCAAAATCGAATATTTTGAAATGAAATTCGAATTAAATTGAATTGAAACGAATTAGAATTTGAATTGATTTGAAAATAAAATGAATTCGAATCGAATTGAAATTTAATGGAAATCAATTTGAAATGAATTCGAATTGAATTGAAATGGAACAGAAATCGATTTGAAATAAATTCAAAATCGAATGGAAATTGACCTGAAATTGAAAAAGAACTGGAATTGAATTGAAATCGATTTGAATTGAAATCAAATTGAAATGAATTTAAAACGAATTTGTAAGGAAAAATTTAATTTTGATTAGAAATTGAATGTGAAGTTGAAATCTTTTCGAAAACGAATTTAAAACGTTTTATGTGACGATCCCAAAACCCCGTGACACGGTGTTAAGGATAATCATTGGAATATAACACATTAATCATCATTAGCAGATCACAGATAATAGCATAAACAGAAAATAGAATAATTCACGCACATATGACAGCGGAATCATATAGATATCATCACATCAGAGAAGCACAGTACAGGATACAACTTAGTGCATAATGACACATAATCAGTCACCATCGCTAGAGGCGGAATCATACATAAAGAGTACACAAAAGAAATATCAGTCTACATCGCCAATGGCGGAATCATAATATAGATACAATAATGGCGGAGAAAATCTAAATCAGCACGGTGTAGTCAAGCCTCACCATGAGCCAAAAGGTGCGTCAGAAACATGTAACTAGGCTGCCCGTGTGAAAATGAGGGCACCCGAGTTTGCAAGGTGAAACAACCTACGAGTCAGTCATGGGACTGGTATGAGAAATCTACTCAATTTATTAACAACAATAATAAGGCAAATCAAAGGACCACGCCACTTTCACGGAACGGGTTTACTCCAATGAGTGCTGGTGCATGATATAAAGTAAACGATTAAATCATCGCAATGCTTTTTTTATAAAATGAAGCCATTATAAGACTCAGGTCCCATCACACAATGCAACGCAAGCCGGAGGATAGAGTTTCCCTTATAATGGCCAAAAATGCTTCATACGTATAAAACAAAAGTGTTTGATATTATTACTAATGCATATATGTTTCAAAAGCAAATTCAATCATAAATATTAAACCTAGACGGCATGGGTACCATATATCATGTCGCCATACTAGTAATACAATCACATTCGCATATTTCGTATTCGAAATTGGATTCCTTCATGAGTCTAGGCAAGGGGCAAGCTCCTCTCCGATTCGAGACACTCTAGCAAATGCCTCGGGACAGCACACAGCAATCCCCTGGATCCTCCAAGGCCGGTCCTCTCTTACTTTTGAGGATTGGCAATTCCTGAACACACGTTTCCCGGTCCTTACAGACCTATAATCGAGGCGCCTCGTATTCCAATAACCACACAGGTGAAAAGTAGATATAAATGTCAGGGCTGGGAGTTCACTGACACCACCATAGCTAGAAAGAAACGTCGTGCACTCCTTGGGTCCTTCTCCCGTTTTTGACTCATACCGGGGTGTGAGGCTCGCGAATTCACGTTATGCACAAAGCTACGTCACACAGACCATGCTTTGATCATCAACCACAAGACTTTGCTTTGCAACAGAAGCCTTGATCATATGCCACTTAGGCGTGCCACATAGGCAATCCACCCCATGCGACTGATTTCTGTCAATACATAACCTCTGAGCTTGTACGTCTCAGAGAAGGGCGTTAAGCAAGAGAATAAATTCTCCGCCGCCAAACAGATATATATTTAACAGAGATCAATCAACACAGAACAAAATCCAATGTCAGACACACAGTCCATTTACAAGTCCATTCTGGGTATGACTGAAACCGGAGGCACCAATTCCTCGCATATCCGTACAATCAACAGTATGTTTGGACGGCTACTACTTCAATTCCTTCATGGTAGCTACTCCAATCACGAGCATCAGTAGCGCCCATCCATCCAATGTGGAGATCGACAGTCTTCAGCCGTCTTCGACTCTTCGACTTCTCAACGTCGATCGATTATTTGAAATGAGTTGAACTCGGCCTTTTCAAATAACTCACGTATATTTAGATTTTCAAATCAGTTAATCACATGGTTGGACTATTCAACATTCACATTTCAGTTATTTAGTTATAATTTTCATGTCAAATACATTCAACCATCACATATCAAGCAAACACAGCAAAATTGGTTTATCTCCACTCTATATCATCTATAGTATTTTATAACGATATATCGCCATTTTTATTTAATTTAAAACGGCCATATTTAATTAAACGACGTTCTGGGTCGTGTCGATGAACTGGCGCTGCTTTTCACTAGTTTTGTTTTACACATATCTGAAAATCTAACCGTTGGATCTTCACAAATTTTACATCATTGGGAAGGTCATTTTAAAACGAATCCAACGGTTTCAGTTTTGGGAAAATCCGACAGTCGGATCTTCCACACTAGCCATTTGAAGTTACGATTTCAATTTACGAACTGCAGCGTTGTTATTCGATTTAATTTAATTATATTTATATATATATATATATATATAAATATAATCGTTTCTGCCGCTGTTTTTCTTCAGTTTTGAATTAAACATTCCAGACAATCCAACCGTCGGATCTTCACAAAGTTGGTGCCGTTGGAAAGATATTTCCAAGGTGAACCCAACGGTTGCAGTTTCGTGAAAATCCAATGGTCGGATTTCCCGCACTAGTCATTTGAAATCACGGTTTCAAAACACGAACTGCACGGCCACGTTTCGTTTTAATTCTACTTCTATTTATATATTTATATAAAGATAGTTCATTCAAAAATTCCTATATCGTTTCCACTTCAATTATTTCACTAACGCCTTTAAATTTCGGAAAATTTCTCCATAACCTCCTTTGTACGGGAGGGTCTGGGAAAATTCCCAATAGCCACACCTGCGTCTTATATCAAAAAGAAAAAGGAAAAGCCAAGCGGCTAGCCAACAGGCTCATAAATTCATCACCCAAACAAAGCAGTAAATGTGTACCTATTTGTCGGGCACAAAATTTTATTTCTCTTCTCTAGCCCCTTTTCTTTAACCTGTTCAATAGATATGCATGTACATATATACAATTTCTAACACTTATCATTTTCCATTCAATTTCATATTTGATTTTCTTTGGTTTAAAAACACCATTCATTCTAATGTTGCATGCATTGGCTAAAATCATATCATCAGCTAATTAATGTATATTTCAACTCATGCACGTTTATTTGAACAAGTGGCTATTTTTAACACTTCACATTTCAAAGATGATAATTTTGGCGAACTAAAATATATTTCAACATATGACTATTTTATTTAGTTCCTATGCATGTTAAAAATAATATTTCTTTCACAAATATTTATTTCAACGTCCGCATATCTTTAGCATATCACACATATGATAAAAATGATATTTTTATCCTTTAAAATATTTATTCGACAAATAGATGTTTCAACACTTCATAGTTTCAATAAAAATGTAATTTTTATTGTTCGATCTTTTTATTCAACACATGAACTTTTCCACTACACACACTTCTCAACAAATGAGCATTTCCACACATGGAAATTTTATTTATGTTGTTCATATTAGAAAGATGGGATTTTTATTGTTGAAACTATTTATATAAGGCGAATATTTTTCCTACTTCATATACATATAAAAATGTGATTTTTATTGTTTAAACACTTCATTCATTCACAAATGAATTTAATTTTCACACAACACTTTTCAACACATGAATATTTTCCACACATGGATATAGTTTCAACATATGGCTTTAATTTCTACGCATGAAAATTATTTCAATATATGAAAATAATTCTAACACACAAAGATTATTCAAAATTTCGGCAGCATAACGGCAGGGTAGTTAAAACCGGCACCGTCCCTAGTACGGCTCCTCGCTCTACCTTAAAACCTCGCGGTTTTTGACAATGGGGATTCATGCATCTGATTCGCACGCAGGCGGCATGTTTATTTTTATTTCCACAAATATTTCCAATTCATTTCAATCACCAATGGGTATTTTTCAACCACAACCAAACAATATCAACCACAACCAATTATTCAACCATTCGTATTTTTCATCCAATATTTCACACCAATTCACCACAATAAATATCGTCCATGGTTTGTGGACGAGGGGAGTATTTATATATATATAATTGCTATATTTCACTTGCATTTCAACACATATATCAATTATTCTATGCATGTAAAATTCATACTTCGCTTATATAGCTTACACTACGTATGTACATGAGGTATACAACACGTATGTAATTTACATTTCGCTAATATAAATTATACACGACATTTTCCATTCAATTTCACGTTAATTTACATTTCTCACATTGGTTTTCGGAGCGCTAAAAATCGATACGATGTCAGAAAAATCCGCGGCTTCTTCAATTGGGTAGAGAGCTTCGTTACGGTCCCGATGTTTCCTGTTTCATTGAATTTCGTCAACACACCAAAAAGATATGATTTTTCAAAGTGTAAAGATCAAAGAAAAACTCACTTTCACGAAGCTTCAAAACTAGGTTTACAGTTTTCGCGAGAATCGAGGCACGAGGGGATGATCGGCGGGTTGGACGTGGAAGAGGGAAGAGAGGGCTTCTGTCGGTGGTGGTTTGGTGGCGTTCGGTGGTCCAGATCGGCGGCGGCGGCGGTGGAAAGGTCGGGACTTTGGGGCTTCGATTCGGGCGGCACAGGCGACGAGGGGTGGCGATGGTCAGTCGGATTTGAAGAGGGGACGGAGGCGCATCGAGGGGTGGCGGTGGCGAAGGCTGTAGGTGGCGGTAGCGGCGGCGATCGGGGCTGGAAGGTTGGGAGATCGGGTCGCCGTTCGTTCGAGGGGATTTTCTTTTTTTTTTATTTTTAAAACTTATGAATGGAAAATTCTGATTGGCCGAGGACTATATTAAATTTTTAAATAGTGTTTTCTCAAACGAACTCCTTTTTAAACCCAATGACTGTCGCCTCTAGCTAAATACCCCCATTTCGGACACAATGGGATATGTTTCGTAGGCCAATTCGACTGTTACAGTCAGTTATTTTTCAAATTAAAGTATAAAACATTTAATTTTTAACTTTCAACGTACATTTCAATTTGCCGGGGCCACAAACTGATTCGAAAAATTCCAGAAAAATAAATCTAGCTATGTTTTGACGCTACGGTCCCAACAAAACTAGTTTCGTCGAATTCTGAGGTCGTTTGAAAAATGGCCATTTTCTGGTCGATCCAATTTAACAGAAATTGACCAATCACATTTTCTTTTGCCATGCTCGCATATTAGCTTCAAAAATTATGAAATTTGAAACCTAGCAATAGTTTGACATCCCGGACCCAACAAAAGTGGTTTCGTCGAATTCCGAGGTCGTATGCAAAATATCAATTTTCCAGGGCTTTATATTCTGTATACCGACCCTTCTGAAAATTCATTCGGCCATAACTTTTGATTCCCGTTATGAAACTTCGGTTTTTCAGATTCGTTAGAAAGGTATTGACTAACAGATTTAAATATTTTTGGTTTCGCTAAAATCCGTTATATTTTCCACCCTACACAGTCAGTTAAAGTTTGAATTCAAATTTTCAAACTGACTCACTATTTCTAATCCCTTATTTTATTGAAATATTCTATTTCAATGGTTCAAATTCCTTTGAAATCATCAATTTAAAAATTTTAAATTGGCTCGTATTTTCCGGGTTATTACAATCTCCCCCACTTAAAACTTTTCGTCCTCGAAAAGGAAACAACAGTAAAGTAGGAAATAAAATGTAAATGCAAAGTATTGTAAAGGTACCTTGCATCGGAGTTAGTCAGAGATATCCACTCTGCATTTGGGGTAAGCTTGCTTAATGCTTTCCTCAGTTTCCCAAGTACAGTCTCTAGGATCACTGCTCCACTGCACTTTAACTAAATGAACCTTTTTGCTTCTTAGTTCTCTAGTTTCTTTGCCAACAATCTTTAATGGCTCTGTTCTGAGTGCTAATTCTGGAGTTATCTCCACATCCCGTTGAGCTGCTTCTTCTACAACAAGATCCGGATCATGCACATGTCTTCTAAGTTGAGATACGTGAAATACATTGTGCACTCCAGGCAACCAATCTGGCAATTGAACCTTATAAGCAAGAGTTCCTATTCGTTCGAGTATAGGAAAAGGACCAATAAATCTCGGTGCCAACTTCCCAGTCTTGCCAAATCTGATTACTCCTCTCATCGGAGAAACCTTCAAATAAACATGATCACCAACAGCAAATGTCAAATCTCTCCTTCTAGAGTTTGCATAACTTTTCTGTCGGCTTTGGGCGGTTTTCAATCGCTTCTTGATGAAGTCGACTTTATCAGATGCTTCTCTAATGATATCGGGTCCTAATACAAGTCTGTTTCTAGGTTCCACCCAACATGCTGGAGATCTGCAGGGTCTGCCATATAATGCTTCAAATGGCGACATTCTCAAACTTGCTTGATAGCTATTATTATATGAGAATTCTACCAAATGCAAATGATCTTCCCATGACCCACCAAAATCAATTATACAAGCCCGCAATAAATCTTCTAGAATTCTATTCACCCACTCAGTTTGGCCATCTGTTTATGGGTGATAAGCGGTGCTCATATTCAGTTTCGTTCCCAATTCTGTCTGGAAAGCCTCCCAGAACTTGCTAGTAAATAGAGGATCTCTATCACTGACTATGCTGATGGGAATTCCATGCAGCTTGACAATTTCTCTGAAATATATCTGCGCTAGACTTTGAGCAGTTCTATTGGACCTGACAGGTATAAAATGGGCAGTCTTCGTGAAGCGATCTACGATTACCCAAATGCTGTCATTACCTTTCTTGGTTCGCGGCAAACCATCTATGAAATCCATGGAAATCTGTTCCCATTTCCAGCCTGGGACTTCCAACGGTTGTAACAGTCCAGCTAGCTTCTGCTGGTCACTCTTGACCAATTGACAAGTAGGGCATCTGCTAACATACAAGGAAATATCTCTTTTCATTGCCTTCCACCAGAAAGTGCGTTTGATATCGTTGTACATTTTACTAACACCTGGATGGATGCAAAATTTGGATTTATGGCATTCGTCCAGCACTTCTCTTTTGAGCTCAGGAAGGTTGGGAACACAAATTCTCCCATTCAGCCTCAGAACTCCTTCTTTATTTACTTGAAAGCTTGAGGGTTCTCCTTTCTGGATTCTTTCTTTGATCTTTTGAGTGAAATAATCATTCTTCTGGAGAGCATATATCTTATCGATCAAGCTAGGTGTAATTATAAGATGGGCAATAATTGCGGGTTTTGTACTAAGTGCATCCGCTACAACGTTAGCCTTCCCCAGCGTATACAAGATATCCAGATCATACGCTGCAAGAAATTCTAGCCAACGCTGCTGTCTCAGATTCAGATCTTTCTAGGTATATAAATACTTCAATGATTGATGATCTGTGTATAGTATAGATTTCTCGCCCAATAAATAATGCCTCCAGATTTTCAAGGCAAAAACGATGGCTATCAACTCAAGATCATGAGTCACATAATTCTTCTCATGCGGTTTCAGTTGGCGGCTTGCATAAGCGACTACTTGGCCTCTCTGCATTAACACTGCACCAAGACCTCTAATAGAAGCATCTGTCCAAACCGTTAAATCCTGATTGCCATCAATAATAGTTAACACTGGAGCGGTGGTCAGCTTCAATTTCAATTCCTGGAAAGCTTCTTCACAGTCGGAAGTCCACTTAAACTTCTCATGTTTCTTTGTGAGCTTCGTTAACGGACCGGATATCTTCGAAAAATCCTTAACAAACTTTCGATAATAACTAGCCAACCCCATAAAACTTCTAACTTCTGTGGGGGTCGTGGGTTGTTTCCAGTCTTGAATCGCTGTTATTTTGCTTGGGTCCACAGAAATTCCTTTCTCTGACACAACATGGCCGAGAAATTTGACTTCTTCTTGCCAAAAGACACATTTAGAGAATTTGGCTTTGAAGACGTTCTTCCTTAGAATCTCCAATACTTGTTCTAAGTGTTTTTCATGCTCGGGTTTTGATTTGGAGTAGATTAAAATATCATCGATGAATACGAGGACAAATTTATTCGGAACTCCCCTGAACACTCTATTCATTAGATCGACAAAGTATGCTGGAGCGTTGCATAGGCCAAACGGCATTACTAACCATTCATAAAATATGTCTGGACCTCTAAAAGCGGTCAAAGGAACACAATCTTCTGCTATTCTCAATTGATGAAAACCTGTAGCTAGGTCCATTCGGGAAAATACTTTCGCCCCATTCAATTGGTCTAGCAAGTCATCGATGCGGGGTAATGGATATTTGTTTTTAAGCGTCTGTTTGTTGAGGTCTCGGTAATCAACGCATAATCGAAGAGTATCGTCTGACTTTGGGACAAACACAACAGCTGCACCCCAATTAGAAAAACTTGGTCTGATTAGACCCTTCCACAACAGTTGACGAGTTTAATCGCCTAATTCTTCTTTTTCTTTCGGAGTCGTTCTGCGAATTGGATGTACCACTGGTCTGGCATTGGGAATTAAACCGATTCGGAATTCTATTTCTCTTTGCGAGGTAAGTTTTCAACTTCTTCAAACACATCCGCATAGTTTCTGACAATCGGAATCTTTTCCATGGAAGTGGGGATAAGTTCTAATGCTGACTAAAATTCTTTTCTATTTGGATTCGAACCATGACAGGGAACCGTAATATATCCAAGCTTCGTACGAATTTTAACAATTCTTTCCGCACATTTCACTTCAGCTTCATACTTCGTTAACCAATCCAGCCCGAGAATAATATCGTATTCGGGAAAATCCATAATTATTAAATCAAAAGGAAACTTGTAGAAAGAATAAGAGACTGGCACTCTACAATATGAACCGAGAGTAATAGGGCCCCCTATCGGGTTATGAACTTCAACTGATTCTTTGAGCTTTCGCTGTTTTAACTTTAATTTGTGTACTGTGTTTCTAGCAATAAAACTACGTGATGCACCTGTGTCAAATAATACAGAAACAGGAATATTATTAATGGTAAGGGTACCTCCCAAAACATCAGGTTTACCTGCTCCGTCGGAAGCAGCTGGCGGGCTCGACCCGTCATAGACGTGAGCTACTGTAGCTTTCTTCAGCAAAGGACAGTCTTTGACCAGATGATCGGTCTTGCGGCAGTTGAAGCACGAGCAAGGATTCTGAGAGCCTTGGCTCGAGCCTTGAGAATTCATCTTTTGACTCTTTGGAGCTGTGCAGACGTTTGAGTAGTGCCCCGGCTTACAACAGTTAAAACAATTGCCTCTTGGCGGCTTGCCAGTCTGAGGTTTTGAAGATGCTGCTTGGCTTGACTCGCCTTGATTTACAGCAGGCTTGCGCTTGTTTCCGGCTTGGCTTCTAGCGCGATCCTGATCCAGATGCCTTTGATCAAGGTCTTCATAGTTGCATGTCATTTCCACCAGCTCGTTGAATTCCAGCTTGACATGGGCCATGGCTCTATCATGATATTGTCGTCTTACCCCAAGGATAAACCTCTTATTTTTGGATTTCTCGGTAGCAACGAGCTCCGGAGCATAGGGCGACAACAGTGTAAATTGATTCAGATAATCTTGCACGGAAAGATCCCCCTGCTGGAGATTGGCGAAGTCATCGTGCATTCTTTCTAGAGCCTGTTCAGGGACATATTTCTCTTTGAAGAGTTCTTTAAATCCATCCCATGTTCTTCCAGCTTCTCTATTCCCCGCGGTAAGGGATTCCCACCATAATTCAGCTTGTTCCTGCATAAGCCAGGCGCCCATAATAGCTTTGTCTTCGTCTCCAAGCCTTAGGCCTTCAAGAATTTTCTCGCATGTTTTGAGCCATGCAAGGGCCTCTATTACGGTGCCAGTTCCCGAGAAGGTCTTGCCTCCTAAGTTCTTATATCTCTTAGCTACACGGTCAAGCTCGAAGTATTGAGCTTCCGGAAGTTGTATCAAAGGTCCATCTTGAGCTGGGACTTCTCCCCTTCCTCGGCCTCGGCCGGCACGGCCTCCTCTAGCGGCGGCTGCTCTGGTAGCCATTTTTCAAATTCTGTATAAGCAACGAAAAAGTCAGCTAATAGAAATGATAGTCTATTGCATAATTAAGTAGGAAATTTACGGAAAGGTAACGATGGATTGATCAAATTGTTTTTGCTATTCTGCTCGGCTCATTCTAGGACTTTACTAGTCCTATCTCTAATGAGCGACTCGCCTTAGAATACTACTGATTCTATTTTGACGAAGTGTTTAATGTGTTAGACTCCAGAACTAAGGTTAACCAAAGCTCTGATACCAGCTGTGACGATCCCAAAACCCCGTGACACGGTGTTAAGGATAATCATTGGAATATAACACATTAATCATCATTAGCAGATCACAGATAATAGCATAAACAGAAAATAGAATAATTCACACACATATGACAGCAGAATCAAATAGATATCATCACATCAGAGAAGCACAGTACAAGATACAACTTAGTGCATAATGATACATAATCAGTCACCATCGCCAGAGGCGGAATCATACATAAAGAGTACACAAAAGAAATATCAGTCTACATCGCCAATGGCGGAATCATAATATAGATACAATAATGGCGGAGAAAATCTAAGTCAACACGGTGTAGTCAACCCTCGCCATGAGCCAAAAGGAGCGTCAGAAACCTGTAACTAGGCTGCCCGTGTGAAAATGAGGGCACCCGGGTTTGCAAGGTGAAACAAACTACGAGTCAGTCATGGGACTGGTATGAGAAATCTACTCAACTTATTAACAACAATAATAAGGCAAATCAAAGGACCACACCACTTTCGCGGAACGGGTTTACTCCAATGAGTGCTGGTGCATGATATAAATTAAACGATTAAATCATCGCAATGCTTTTTTATAAAATGAAGCCATTATAAGACTCAGGTCCCATCACACAATGCAACGCAAGTCGGAGGATAGTGTTTTCCCTTATAATGGCCAAAAATGCTTCATACGTATAAAACAAAAGTGTTTGATATTATTACTAGTGCATATATGTTTCAAAAGCAAATTCAATCATAAATATCAATCCTAGACGGCATGGGTACCATATATCATGTCGCCATACTAGTAATACAATCACATTCGCATATTTCGTATTGGAAATTGGATTCCTTCATGAGTAGAGGCAAGGGGCAAGCTCCTCTCCGATTCGAGACACTCTAGCAAATGCCTCGGGACCGCACACAGCAATCCCCTGGATCCTCCAAGGTCGGTCCTCTCTTACTTTTGAGGATTGGCAATTCCTGAACACACGTTTCCCGGTCCTTACAGACCTATAATCGAGGCACCTCGTATTCCAACAACCACACAGGTGAAAAGTAGATATAAATGTCAGGGCTGGGAGGTCACTGACACCACCATAGCTAGAAAGAAAGGTCGTGCACTCCTTGGGTCGTTCTCCCGTTTTTGACTCATACCGGGGTGTGAGGCTCGCGAATTCACGTTATGCACAAAGCTACGTCACACAGACCATGCTTTGATCATCAACCATAAGACTTTGCTTTGCAACAGAAGCCTTGATCATATGCCACTTAGGCGTGCCACACATGCAATCCACCCCATGTGACTGATTTCTGTCAATACATAACCTCTGAGCTCGTACGTCTCAGAGAAGGGCGTTAAGCAAGAGAATAAATTCTCCGCCGCCAAACAGATATATATTTAATAGAGATCAATCAACACAGAACAAAATCCAATGTCAGACACACAGTCCATTTACAAGTCCGTTCTGGGTCTGACTGAAACCGGAGGCACCAATTCCTCGCATATCCGTACAATCAATAGTATGTTTGGACGGCTACTACTTCAATTCCTTCATGGTAGCTACTCCAATCACGAGCATCAGTAGCGCCCATCCATCCAATGTGGAGATCGTCGGTCTTCAGCCGCCTTCGACTCTTCGACTTCTCAACGTCGATCGATTATTTGAAATGAGTTAAACTCGGCCTTTTCAAATAACCCACGTATATTTAGATTTTCAAATCAGTTAATCACATGGTTGGACTATTCAACATTCACATTTCAGTTATTTAGTTATAATTTTCATGTCAAATACATTCAACCATCACATATCAAGCAAACACAACAAAATTGGTTTATCTCCACTCTATATCGTCTATAGTATTTTATAACGATATATCGCCATTTTTATTTAATTTAAAACGGCCATATTTAATTAAACGACGTTTCGGGTCGTGTCGATGCACTAGCGCTGCTTTTCACTAATTTTGTTTTACATATATCTGAAAATCTAACCGTTGGATCTTCACAAATTTTACATCATTGGGAAGGTCATTTCAAAACGAATCCAACGGTTTCAGTTTTGGGAAAATCCGACGGTCGGATCTTCCACAGTAGCCATTTGAAGTTACGATTTCAATTTACGTACTACAGCGTCGTTATTCGATTTAATTATATATATATATATATATATATAATCGTTTCTGCCGCTGTTTTTCTTCAGTTTTGAATTAAACATTCCAGACAACCCAACCGTCGGATCTTCACAAAGTTGGTGCCGTTGGAAAGATATTTCCAAGGCGAACCCAACGGTTGCGGTTTCGGGAAAATCCAATGGTCGGATTTCCCGCACTAGTCGTTTGAAATCACGGTTTCAAAACACGAACTGCACGGCCACGTTTCGTTTTAATTCTATTTATGTTTATATATTTATATAAATATAGTTCATTCAAAAATTCCTATATCGTTTCCACTTCAATTATTTCACTAACGCCTTTAAATTTCGAAAAATTTCGCCATAACCTCCTTTGTACGGGAGGGTCTGGGAAAATTCCTAATAGCCACACGGGCGTCTTATATCAAAAAGAAAAAGAACAAGCCAAGCTGGCTAGCCAACAGGCTCATAAAATCATCACCCAAACAATGCAGTAAATGTGTACCTATTTGTCGGGCACAAAATTTTATTTCTCTAGCCCCATTTCTTTAACATGTTCAATAGATATGCATGTACATATATACAATTTCTAACACTTATCATTTTCCATTCAATTTCATATTTGATTTGCTTTGGTTTAAAAACACCATTCATTCTAATGTTGCATGCATAGGCTAAAATCATATCATTAGCTAATTAATGTATATTTAAACTCATGCACGTTTATTTGAACAAGTGGCTATTTTTAACACTTCACATTTCAAAGATGATAATTTTGGCGAACTAAAATATATTTCAACACATGACTATTTTATTTGGTTCCTATGCATGTTAAAAATAATATTTCTTTCACAAATATTTATTTCAACGTCCGCATATCTTTAGCATATCACACATATGATAAAAATGATAATTTTATCCTTTAAAATATTTATTCGACAAATAGATGTTTCAACACTTCATAGTTTCAATAAAAATGTAATTTTTATTGTTCGATCTTTTTATTCAACACATGAACTTTTCCACTACACACACTTCTCAACAAATGAGCATTTCCACACATGGACATTTTATTTATGTTGTTCATATTAGAAAGATGGGATTTTTATTGTTGAAACTATTTATATAAGGAGAATATTTTTCCTACTTCATATACATATAAAAATGTGATTTTTATTGTTTAAACACTTCATTCATTCACAAATGAATTTAATTTTCACACAACACTTTTCAACACATGAATATTTTCCACACATGGATATAGTTTCAACATATGGCTTTAATTTCTACGCATGAAAATTATTTCAACATATGAAAATAATTCTAACACACAAAGATTATTCAAAATTTCGGCAGCATAACGGCAGGGTAGTTAAAACCGGCACCGTCCCTAGTACGGCTCCTCGCTCTACCTTAAAACCTCGCGGTTTTTGACAATGGGGATTCATGCATCTGATTCGCACGCAGGCGGCATGTTTATTTTTATTTCCACAAATATTTCCAATTCATTTCAATCATCAATGGGTATTTTTCAACCACAACCAAACAATATCAACCACAACCAATTATTCAACCATTCGTATTTTTCATCCAATATTTCACACCAATTCACCACAATAAATATCGTCCATGGTTTGTGGACGAGGGGAGTATATATATATATAATTTCTATATTTCACTTGCATTTCAACACATATATCAATTATTCTATGCATGTAAAATTCATACTTCGCTTATATAGCTTACACTACGTATGTACATGAGGTATACAACACGTATGTAATTTACATTTCACTAATATAAATTATACACGACATTTTCCATTCAATTTCACGTTAATTTACATTTCTCACATTGGTTTTCGGAGCGCTAAAAATCGATACGATGTCAGAAAAATCCGCGGCTTCTTCTATTGGGTAGAGAGCTTCCTTACGGTCCCGATGTTTCCTGTTTCATCGAATTTCGTCAACACACCAAAAAGATATGACTTTTCAAAGTGTAAAGATCAAAGAAAAACTCACTTTCACGAAGCTTCAAAACTAGGTTTACAGTTTTCGCGAGAATCGAGGCACGAGGGGATGATCGGCGGGTTGGACGTGGAAGAGGGAAGAGAGGACTTCTGTCGGTGGTGGTTTGGTGGCGTTCGGTGGTCCAGATCGGCAGCGGCGGCGGTGGAAAGGTCGGGACTTTGGGGCTTCGATTCGGGCGGCACAGGCGACGAGGGGTGGCGATAGTCAGTCGGATTTGAAGAGGGGACGGAGGCGCGTCGAGGGGTGGCGGTGGCGAAGGCTGTAGGTGGCGGTAGCGGCGGCGATCGGGGCTGGAAGGTTGGGAGCTCGGGTCGCCATTCGTTCGAGGGGATTTTCTTTTTTTTTTTTAAAAAAAATTTATGAATGGAAAATTCTGATTGGCCGAGGACTATATTAAATTTTTAAATAGTGTTTTCTCAAACGAACTCCTTTTTAAACCCAACGACTGTCACCCCCAGCTAAATACCCCCATTCCGGACACAATGGGATATGTTTCGTAGGCCAATTCGACTGTTACAGTCAGTTATTTTTCAAATTAAAGTATAAAACATTTAATTTTTAACTTTCAACGTACATTTCAATTTGCAAGGGCCACAAACTAATTCGAAAAATTCCAGAAAAATAAATCTAGCTATGTTTTGACGCTACGGTCCCAACAAAACTAGTTTCGTCGAATTCTGAGGTCGTTTGAAAAATGGCCATTTTCTGGCCGATCCAATTTAACAGAAATTGACCAATCACATTTTCTTTTGCCACGCTCACATACTAGCTTCAAAAATTATGAAATTTGAAACCTAGCAATAGTTTGACATCCCGGACCCAACAAAAGTGGTTTCGTCGAATTCCGAGGTCGTATGCAAAATATCAATTTTCCAGGGCTATATATTCTGTATACCGACCCTTCTGAAAATTCATTCGGCCATAACTTTTGATTCCCGTTATGAAACTTCGATTTTTCAGATTCGTTAGAAAGGTATTGATTAACAGATTTAAATATTTTTGGTTTCGCTAAAATCCGTTATATTTTCCACCCTGCACAGTCAGTCAAAGTTTGAATTCAAATTTTCAAACTGACTCACTATTTCTAATCCCTTAGTTTATTGAAATATTCTATTTCAATGGTTCAAATTCCTTTGAAATCATCAATTTAAAATTTTTAAATTGGCTCGTATTTTCCGGGTTATTACAATTTATAAAATACGTTTTGAAAGGAAATCGATGAAATATATATATATATATATATATATATATATATATATATATATTATATAATGGCCTGAATAGAACGCGCCGCGCCGCGGTAGTTCGCGAATTTTGACCATTGACTTCGAATGAATATTTCGAGAGATCTGACTGTCGGATTCTCTTAAAACCGCAACAGTTGGGTTCATATCGAAAAGAGATTTCTAACGAATATTAGAAATTAGAAATCTAATGTTTGGATTTGGAATTATGTCCAAATCATATTTGGAAAAGGTCGGTGTAAGTGCAGTTCGATGGCCGTTGATGGAAATCGACTGTACGGGCCTTGATAAAATTATTAAAAATAGTAATAATTTATGTAAAATCATAAGAAATGATTTGTGAAGAATTAGGATGAAAATTTCCATATTTGAAAAGATAAAAATAGATTTTGATCGAAATGAACTAGTTTTAAACCAGAATTATAATTCCATTTGTTTTTAAAATAAATAAATTGGATTTGAAAGGGTTTTGAAAGTAACCATGATTTCCAATAATTGAATTGGAATGGATTTGAATCGAAATTGTCTTTGGAATATTTCGATGTTGGATTTCGTGATGAAACAGATATTGTTATGGGACTTTGAAAGATATATTAATATCGTTATTTCCAATACGATATTTGTTGGTAATAGAATTTGATATTGAATATAAGCTGATATATTTTATATTCAGAGCCTTATATTTAATATCAAATGTGATTTGGGTTTTTCGTGAATGGTGTCTTCATTAACACTGCTCTTAAACCCAGTTGAGAAAACATTAACTCTTTTTATTTAAATTTAATGAAGTGTACCAATTAAATAATATTTAATTGGAATTGAATTGTAATTGATTTTTGGGTTTATTGTGAACGGTGTTTTGAATAACACTTTTTCTTTAACCCGATAATTAGTGGAATGTGATTTTGGGTTTTCGTGAATGGTATCTTCAATAATAATATTCTTAGACCCACCTGAGTTAAGAAAATCAGAAACTAACTGGAGATTAGTTAAGTTGATTGGTTTCTTGGGTATTGATCTGATGTTGGTTTCGGCCTTCGGCGTTAATACTTAGGGAATCGCTCACTTGCTACTTTGCGGTTAAAAGCTGATAGAATGGAATGTGATTTTGGGTTTATCGTGAACAGTGTTTTAAATGACATTGATTCTTTAACCCAATTAAAGATTAAAACGAAGTGGAGTTTTAATGAATCTTTAATTAGATTGAAAAGATCGAGAGTGGAGTATCACCAGTTTTGCTCCAGGCGATAGTTAAATCTTTAATTAGATTTGAACGTGAAATGGTAATTGAATTTACCAATAACACCGTGGTGTTAGATATGAAGTATTACCAGTTTTACTTCATGGGATGAATAGGTTAGGATTGGAAAATTAAAACAAATGATTACTGCGGTAAGGTTCGTTAATCCTGGCTAGTTTGGATAAACCATAATTTGGTTTGAATTGATATTCGAAAGAAGATTAAAGAATAAATTTAAAGAATTTATCTTTGATAAAATTACTGGTAACCTTTCCCTAAGAACGTGAAATTTAGAAACTAACTGTAGGTTAGCTAAGAAGAATGGTTTCCTATGTATTGATCTGAAGTTGGTTTCAGCCTTCGGGGTTAATGTTTGGGGAATTATTCTCTTGCTAATTTACGGTTAGTGACTGATGAATTGGAATTAGGCGTATGTTGTGTTTGTCTAACACTTGTTTATTATATACGCGAGTTATTCAGAAAGACCGGGTTTATCCCATTCTGAATAAATGATTCGACGATGAGTCAAAGATGAAGACGGTGGTCGAAGACTGGAGGTCTTCACGTCATTTGGGTGGTTACTGATGATCTTGATTGGACCGTACACCCAAGAGAAGAGAATCAGTTAGTGGTCATCCAGACGTACTTGGAGATTAATGGATATGCGGGGTACTAGGTGCCTCCGGTTTCGTTCAGACCTAGAACGAACGTTTAAATGGACTGTGTGTCTAACATTGGATTTTATTCTGTGTGATTGATTTCTATTAAATATATATCTGGTTGGCGACGGAGAATTTATTCTCTTGATTAACGCCCTTCTCTGAGACGTACGAGCTCAGGGGTTATATATTGATGGATATCAAACGCGTGGAATGAATTGCCTGTGTGGCATGCCTAAGTGGCAAATGATCAAGGCTTCTGTTGAAAAGCAAAGTCTTGTGGTTGATGATCAAAGCACGGCCTGTGTGGCATATATTTGTGTAACGTTGATTCGCGAGCCTAACACTCCGGTTGTGAACCAAAAACGGGAGAGGACATCAGGGAGGGCATGCGTTTCCTTCTAGCTAAAAGTGACGTCAGTGGTTTTACACGCCCTGACGAGTTTGACTTATGTAGTTGTTGCTGTTGCGAGGCGCCTCCGATATATCGGTGATTATGTGAAGCCGATGAGTCATTCGTTGGCTCATTTACGCCCCAAAGGGCGGGGAAACGTAGTGTTCAGGCATAATAATCCACATCGGTGGACCGACCCTGACGATCCATAAGGCAGTTGCGGCTGCTCCTAAGACTCGGGCCAGACAGTCTCGAATTCGGTAGAGGACTATTTTTTGCCTCGGTTCACAGATGGAAATCCAACTTCCAGATACATGACTTTGCGGTTTTGATATTAGAACCTAGTATGGCGACATAGTAGCATGGGATACTATGCCGTCTATGATTGATATTTATGATTGAAGTTGTTTTAACACTTTATACTATAATAGTATCAAAATGATTTGTTTTAAACGTACCAAGCATGTTTGGCTATTATAAGGAAAAACCTATCCCCCGGCTTGCGTTGCATTGTGTGATAGGACCTGGGTCTGATAATAGCTTCATTTTTATTTATTTAGCATTGCGCTGTTTGTTTTATGCACTGGTATTCTTGGGAGGAAACCAGTTCCATGTTATACGACGTGGTCCCTTGATTTACCTAACTTTAAAATAAAGATTAATAACTATTTTAGTTCTCACACCAGTCACATGACTGACCTAGAGTTTATTGTTTTAATCTAAACTCTGGGTGCCCTTATTTTGAAACGGGCAGCTATTAGTTTTGGTTTTGCAGATTTATATTCACAGGATCCTGATTTATTGCTAGAACGATACTCGGAAAGCTCTGTATTCATGTATTACTTCTAGTTGTGTTTTGTATTATTTTCCGCTGCGATGTATTTAAATGTAGTTTAAATCTCTGATATTTCTGTGTAATATTTGTTCATACTCTATATATTCTTGTAATCTGATGGAGTTGTTGTAAATAATAATGAAATGTTCTTCTGTTTGCGTTCCGATGTGTGTTGTCATCAACTCAATCCGTGATTTCCCGTAATGGGGAATTTCGAGTCATTACATAAATCGGGTAGGCAGCATGGCTAAGCAGGTCGCACCCAATTAGGGTATATTGTCACCATCTAGAAAATATTCATATTTGTTACTTCTTTCAATTCTGTATCTCCTGGGAATAGTTATGTTGGTATACCAACCATAAGGTGACAATATATTTGGAACATTCAAGCGAAATGAATGGCCGGTTATGTATGGCTGAGTTACAAGATGTTCTTGTTGAACTCCAGTGTATCGCTTCTAGCGTACACTGATCGGAAGGTGGTTCCATACCTTGTCATAGTTGGGAATTTATTATCCAATAAGAGCCCGCGATTTTTGATTGTATATTACATACATAGAGCGTGAGAAGAAAGCGTTCTATTAGATTGCTATTTATTTTATTTAGACATTATTATAATATCATAAGAGTATGGATTATAAAAGAATGTTTTAGGTAATCGTAAGGTAAAAACCATCCGTGTTTATGTGTGGGTCGGTCTTACGATCATTCTTTATTTTAAAAGGATTTTGAAAGTTAAACAAATGGTTGGAGTTTTCTCACACCAGTCACATGACTAACCCAAAGTTTATTTTATTTTGTTTTCCCTAATCACTTGGGTGCCCAATTTTGTACGGGCAGTGCACTAGTCGGGATTTTTACAGATATACTTGGAGAGATGGAGTAGGAGGCTTTAGGATTATATAGCTATTGTTTATTTCTGTTGTGATGTATGTGTTGTACTCTAATATTCAAATATAGATTTGTGTTTCAAAATTATGTTGTATACTATGTTTTATTTGTTCCGCTGTGAGATTCGTGTTACTCTGAAACTATTGTTTGTTCTTCTTCTATTCTAATTTTCTAACGTATCTATTCTCACCCTCTAACTTCTTTCTATTAACTATCCGGTATTTCTGATGCTTGAATAGTAAACATTGAGTTTATGTTGATTACCAAAGATCATAAATCCCCCGGGCCCTTATAGTGGTATCAGAGCTGAAGGTTAAGTGATTACCTTGGCTCTATGGCATAACACGATAGAGATGGGGTTAGTAATACCCTAGATTGAGTTTGAGTGTGCATATATGAGCGTGTATTTGTTATTTGATATAAAAATGGTTTTATATTGTGGAGATTTATTGGTTGAGTTGTTTATGAGTTCTGGTCGATTAGTTTGATCCACTGTATCGGTAGAAGTTTCTAAACACTTGAATACGATGAACCGACAAAGTATGTTTTGATAAGAGGGTAAACGAAATAATTTTACCCAAAATATATTCTGATATAAAATAAGTAGAGATATTTGAAATATTATGGTATATTGTACGTATTATTTATTATTATAATTGAATAAGATTATGATTAAGTTGGTTATATATATATAACCAAATAAAATTCATATAAGTGTTGAGAAATGAATTAAATCCGAATTTAAATTAGAATTTGAATTAAAAAGTCTAGAAATTTGAATAAGTGTTTGTAAATGGATTTGGATTAAATATACGAGAATTTTAAAATCCTAGGAGATTTTAAATTGTTTTACAAGCATTGTGAATGGTATTTTGAAATGTACTTCAAAATAGAAGCGTTTAGAAATGGTTTCGGAAGTGATATAGTATTGAACTCATTTCAATCGTTGGAAAATAATTTCGATGATGATCCTAACATCATCGATGTTCATTTTCGAGGTTCTAAGTGGTGGATTACTACCAAAGGGATTCAATTTGAATTGTTTTGAGAAAAGCAAGTTGTTTTGAATTCTAAAAGGGAATATTTGATTTTTGAAAAGCTAAGCTGTTTAAAAACTCCCAGAAGTAGATTATTTGATTAAAAACAATTTAAATAGGAATTTGCAAAAGCAAATTGAAATTGAATTGGATTCTTGAATGTAAATTGGACTCATGTGAATTGGAATGGGAAAATAATTTTATAATACTAGAATTAAAAAGGGAATTTTCAAAGTGTATATTGAAAATAATATATTTATAAAACCAAAGGATTTTATAAAAGGAAATATTTACAAAATGAAAGGATTTTATAAAAGGAAATATTTATAAAATCAAAGAATTTTATAAAAGGAATATTTATTTAGAAAATAAATAGAATTATAAAAGGAATATTTATTTAGAAAACAAATAGAATTATAAAAAGGATTATTTGTAAAACAAATAGAATTATAAAAGGGATTATTTGTAAAACGAATAGAATTATAAAAGGGGTTATTTGTAAAACAAATAGAATTATAAAAGGGATTATTTGTAAAACAAATAGAATTATAAAAGCAATTATTTGGAAAATAAATAGAATTAATTGGGAAATGAATAGGATTTTATAAAAAGAAATATTTATAAAATGAATAGAAATTTATAAAAGGGAATATTTGGAAAATGAATAGAATTTTACAAAAAGAGAATATTTGGAAAATAAATATTAAATAAATATCTGTTTTAACAGACAAATGGAAAAGATTAATTTAAAGAATTAAATAGAAATTTGTTTTAACATATAAATTAGGAAGATTAATTTATAAATTAAGTAAAATATTGATCATTGGATAAATTTGATATATAATTCTGAATTTATATAGAGAAGTGGAAATTGGTTTCAACACTGATATTTGAAATAGAATGTGAAGGTAGCAGTTATAAAGAGATTTTTCAATGAGATTATAAGTGTTGAAAATAAAGTGAGATCTTATACGAATAATTTTGTAAATAGAAGTATAAGTAGAATTTGGAAATGGGATGTTATTTTTAAATGAAAAATCAAACTGATTGATTATATAAAAGAAACATTATTCACATTTGATGTGAAAAATGGATTATAATAAATATTTTATAAATTAAAACACTTATAAGAAAAATTGGGTTTTGAAATAGGAATTTCAAATGGGAATTTGAAAGAGATTTGATTCGAGTTAATCGAATATTATTTATCCGAAGAGAGTTAGTCGAATATTAGTTATTCGAATTGAGTTAGTCGAATATTAGTTATTCGAATAGAGTTAGTCGAACATTAGTTATTCGAATAGAGTTAGTCGAATATTAGTTATTCGAATAGAGTTAATCGAACATAAGTTATTTGAATATAAGTTATTCGAAGAGAGATTATCGAATATAGTTTACTCGAAAGAGAGATTATCGAATATAGTTTATTCCGAAAAGAGTTACTGAATATAGTTTATTCGAAAGAGAGTTATCGAATAGAGGTTATTCGAGAGAGAATTATATATTGGTATTTGACTATATCGAATGTAGGAAAGTATTATTTACTTTCTGGTTTTTAAATCAAGATTTATTAATTTAATAAATCGTTTATTTTTTAAATTAAGGTATAAAAGTTTTATTTAAAGTTAGATATTTCAGAAGTAGGGATTATAAAGCTATCGTTATAAGCAATGTTTTTCATAAAAGAATTAGATTTGTAAACAGAATCCGAGAGTTGCATAAGCAATGATTTGATAATAAGATAAGAAATGTAGTGAAGGAAATTAGAAACTGACTGGAGATTAGTTATATTGAACAGCTTTCTGAGTATCGATCTGATGTTGGTTTCGGTCTTCGGGGTTGATATTCAGGGAATTGTTCTCTTACTGGTTTACAGTTAGATACTAATAGATATGGGAAGATAGTGATGCGTGAATAAGAAATGGAAATGTTTTCCAATAATTAACAACGTATATTTTCTAAATTTAGGAAATAAGAATTTACGAATATATGGAAACAGGGATAGGGAAATGGATAATTGAATTACAAATTAAATTAAAGGGGATCAGTGTTGATTGATGATTTGCTCGGTAAGATTTCCATTTGGAAATACGACCGTTGCTTGTACACATATTTTCCTTTGATAGTTAAATAACCGACTATCAAATTTTTTGACCATTTCCGTTGTCAATACGGAGGGACCGGGATCAGATTTTTTATCTGAAAAAATGGGCATTAGCGTTGCGAATCAAATATGATGAAGATAATTGAAGACGGAGTTTGTGCAAGGGATGTTTTGGAAAATCCTAGGTAGAAATTGCCTAAGATGTATTTATATAATAGTGCCTTCGGTTTGACCAATCCCAGTACAACTTGTATAGAAGAATGTCTGACAGAGTATATTTAATATATCGCGTAAGTTGATCTCTTCAAACGTATTTACGTTTGGTGGCGGAGGAATTCGTTTCTCTTAGCTTATACCCGTGATATTTTTGGGGAAATCAATATGTGATTTGACGGCTATGACGATGTGGCATTCAAAGTAAATAAAGGAGTAATCTGTCGAGATACGTTATGACATCAGGCTTCATCAACCGAGAAATGACAAAAATCGGGCAAGCATCATGGCTAAGTGGGTCGCACCCAACTAGGGTATATTGTCACCATCTAGAGAATATTCATATTAGTTACTTCTTTTAATTCTGTATCTCCCGGGAATGGTTATGCTGGTATACCAACCATAAGGTGACAATATATTCGGAACATTCAAGCGAAATGAATGGCCCGTTATGTATGGCTGAGTTACAAGACGTTCTTGTTGAACTCCAGTGTATCGCTTCTAACGTACACCGATCGGAAGGTGGTTCCATACCTTGTCATAGTTGGGAATTCATTATCCAATAAGAGCCTGTGACTTTTGATTGTATATTATATATGTAGAGCGTGAGATGAAAGCATTCTACTAGATTGCTATTTATTTGATTTAGACATTATTATAATATTAGAAGTGTTTAGATTATAAAAGAATGTTTAGGGTTATCGTAAGGTAAAAACCATCTGTGTTTATGTGTGGGTCGGTCTTACGATTATTCTTTCTTTTAAAAGGATTTCAAAAGTTAATCAAATGGTTGGAGTTTTCCCTACACTCTTGGGTACCCAATTTTGTACGAGCGGTCCAGTAGTCAAGATTTTTACAGATATACTTGGAGAGATGGAGTAGGAGGCTTCAGGATTATATAGCTATTGTTCATTTCCGCTGTGATGCAAGTGTTGTACTCTAATATTCAATTATAGATTTGTGTTTCAAAGTTATGTTGTATACCATGTTTTATTCGTTCTGCTGTGAGATTCGTGTTACTCTGATTCTGTTGTTATGTTCTTAATTTATTATAATTTTCTATCTTATCTATTCTCAACCTCTAACTTCTTTCTATTAACTTTCCAATATTTCCGGTACTTGAACATAAGACATTGAGTTTATGTCGATTACCAAAGATCGCAAATCTCCCGGGTCGTTACATTGTCGAGCTCTTCAAATCAAGACCAGGGTGATCGATTATCGTTGAGTGAGCTATTCGAATTTGGCCCCTGAAGCATTGTCATTCTCACACTTTTCTAGGGGAGCAGGGGGTTCCGAGTTCAATGCCATTCAAGGCGGCTACAGGCAACGCCAGGGCGCTGCGCGTGGGGAGGTTCAATCTGACTCCGGCGCATTGATCAACGTGCAAATTGAAGCCTTAGATTTGAATGAACGATGGTTGGTGTTTTAATAGGAAGAATAAGATGTAACCGAGAGTATAAAGGGAAATTAATTATTTTAATTATTCAATAATGGAATTAATGTTTATAACATCATAACTTTTCCATACGAGGTCCAAACTGAACGATTTTAGTTGCGTTGGATTCACAGCGACGAACACTACATTTCAGAACTGACCAGAAATGGAACTAGTTGGGATTTTTGACTAAATTGAATGGACTGTTTAATTCAGTTAAAACAATTCAGAAATAAGAACTAACGGAGTGGAAACCCAAAGTGAGAACTTCACTAAAATTCTTGTACAGTTGTTTATTTTATAACTACATATATAGAATCGCCAGTATTGATTTTTATCAGTATTAATCGTTATAAATTGTATACGGTGCCTGTTAGCTCACTTCCCTCATCCACAGACCATGGACGATTTAATTGACTGTATTGTGTTATGATTGTGATGTGAAATTGAGTAAATGAAATATATATGCATTGTGTGAAATATATATGCGGTGTATACATCATATATATGCGTTGTATAAATTATATATATGCGATATGTACAAAATGGTCATCAAATGGAATAATTATTGGATTTTTAAGAATATTATTATTAATATATATATATGCACTGTATAGAATTGTCATGCAATGGAATATTCAATTTTGATTTAAAATTGAAATGGAAGTTGAAATCGTTTTAAAATGAATTTTATTAACGATTTATAAAATACGTTTTAGAAATCGACAATATATATTATATATATTTAAATGGCTTGAATAGAACGCGCCACGCAGCGACCGTTCACGAATTTCAACCATTAACTTCAAATTGACGGAACGGGAGATCCGACCGTCGGATTCTCCTAAAATCGGAAACGTTGGGTTCGTATCGAAAAGAGCTTTTGAATGATAATAAGAGATTTGAAATCCAACAGTAAGATTTTAAATTATGTTCAAATCAGTTTTGGAAAAGGTCGCTGTAAATGCAGTTCGATGACTGTACATGGAAATCTACTGAAATAGCGATATTAAAATCATTAAAATATGAATAAATTATGTAACATCATAATAAATGATTTGGAAAGATTTTGGATGAAAAATTCCATATTTGAGAGGATAAAATATTTTTTTATCGAAATGAACTAATTATCAGCTAAAATAATAATCCAATTATTTTTGGAAATAATAAATTGGATTGTAAAATGGTTTTAATATAACCAGAATTTTCCAATGAATGAATTGGAATGGAAATAATCTTCGGAATATTTCAGTATTGGATTTCGTGATTATACGAATATTGTTGAGGAATTTGGAAGATACATATATTGTTATTCCCAATACAACATCCGTTAGTTTCAGAATTTGATATTGAATATAAGCTGATATTATTTTCTATTCAGAGCCTTGTAATTAATATCAAATTGGATTTTGGGTTTGTCGTGAATGGTGTCTTCATTATCACTGTTCTTAAACTTAGATGAGAATAAAATAAATATTTTAATTAAGATTTGGAGAAGTTTACCAATTAATTAATATTTAATTGGAATTAAATTGAAATTGGATTTTTGGTTTATCGTGAACTGTGTTTTAAATAACATTAGTTTTTTAACCCAATTAACGGTGAAATTAAAATTTGGAATTTATATTCTTTTTAATAAGATTAATGGAAATTTTCCAAAGTGAAGTTTTCCCATTTAATAAAAGAAATTGGAATTGAATGGAATTCGATTTAATAATCGAGATGGAATTCTGTAAAGGAAGACCGTTACTATTATAGAATTTAAAAGGCCTTGTTGTTATTCCGTTTATAGTATTGGTTTGATACGAAAATCTATATCGATTATATACTATTATGATTTCTGTGAAGATTCCATTTTGATGGAAGATGATTTTGGGTTTATCGTGAACTTTGTTTTAAATGACATTTGTTCTTTAACTCGAGTAAAAGCAGGATTAATTTCCAGAAAGTTGAATAATCATTAAGTAATGGTTTGTGAAATGAAAACTAACAAGATTTTTAATAAATCTTTAATTAGATTTGAAAGAATGAATGGTAATTAAATTGACCAAAACATGAGATGTGATATAAACCAAATATTCCTGGTTATTGATATTGATTGTGATTGATTTATTGTTTGGATTGTGCTCGCCAGTTTATGAGCAAGATACGCTTTTAAATTTTGGGTTAGGTAGAAATATTTGTATGCTAACATCTTGTGAAACACTTCACGGTTTGACTAAGAGATGTTTAGCGATGTTATAGAGTTTATTTCGAATTTAATGAATGATTTTGAAATGATATTTTCTTAAGTGAAAAGAAATGTATTCCCGATTTTGGACAGGGAATGTTTTATAAAAATGTTTTATAAAATAGAAAGGATTTCGAGGACTAAACTCGATGATTTTGAAATGATTTCGAAAAATATTATGTGTTTGACATTGTGGTTCATGACGTAACTGATTAGTTTCTATTGATGATATATTTGTTTGGTGGTGGAGAATTTATTCTCCTGCTTAATGCCCTTCTTTGAGAGGTACAAGCTCAAAGATTATGTGATTAATAGTGACCAATCATATGTGTGAATTGCAAATGTAAAGTACTGTAGTTTGAAAGTACTTGCGATTATTATGTTGTGAAATGATTTTCCCTACTTTGGGATATAAAAATGATTTAGTATGTGGTTAAAGATCCTGGTAACCCGGACGACTAAAAGTATGTGTGAGATGGCGGTGTAGTCCCCGAGGGCATGGGATTCTGCATCGTCAGTGTAGCCTGCTCCATAGTGGGAGGTGCATATTTATATAAATCGAGTTGGTGAGGTGCGTACCCTTTTCCTTGTCTAAGGGGAGCCCAATATTTGGTTTCACACTTGTTTGTATGCATTGTGATGTTTTGGTTTGAGATCCTGAAGTGAAATCTACTTTGATATAAAAGCTAGATATGTATTTCAAATGATTTGAAATAAGAAATCAGGAAATAAAGTCCAAAGAATAATTTCTGTAAAGTGAATTAGATTTCAAAAAATATAAGTTTGGGGTTTAAGCCTAAATGGGTAGATTGGAAATTTGCATGCTGTATGATGCATTGTAGATCCATACGTCTATTATTGGTGTAATTTTTTTATGCACTGGTATTCATAGGGGTAAACCCGTTACGTGACAAGCGGCGTGGTCTTGTGATTTACCATATTTCAAAGTAAAATTTTAATAACTTTTTTTAGTTCTCACGCCAGTCCCATGACTGACTCGGAGTTTATTGTTTCTACCTAAACTCTGGGTGCCCATATTTTCCACATGGGTATCTTATAGTTTTGGTTTTGCAGATTATTTCATTTAGTAGGATTTTGGATCGAAGCTTAAAGCTGTGTCCAGAGAATTGATAGTCTTTCGCTGTATAGTTTATTTGTTTCTGCTGCATTGTATTACATTTATTGAAAAGTTATTTTCCGCTATATATTATTTTCGATACTCTGATATTCTGTACTCTGATGTAACACTATTATGATGTTTGTAGAAGTCTTCTATTGTTTATTCTGATGTGTTGTGTGCCCAAAGTTAGCACATCCGCTGTTTTCCGTCTCTTCGGTGATCGAGTGATTTCGGATCGTTACAGCGGAGAAGAAGATATGATTAAAAATTCGGTTTTAACCCATTTTTATAGAGTGTGAAAGGCTGCAACGGTTCAGAATCGTTTTAAATAGTAAAAAGACACTTCCTTTCAAAATTGAAAAAAGTGACAGTTATATGTCGGCATGGTGTTTTTGGTATGTCGACATATATTAGTGTAATTTTGTATTTTAAAGTATTTTCAAGTGTTTTGATATAAAAATAATTCTGGAAATTCTTGAGTAAAAATCTAGTGTTGTAAATTAATATTATATAGCAGAAAACACATGATAACATAAATTTAAACTATATAAATATATTTATAAAATTATAACAATATAAGATTTTAAGCTATATATATAAAAAGTATAAGAGTATAAATATAAAATTTAAGTTTTGAAGAACAAGGAAGAATAAGAAAGGAAAAAGAATAGAGAATAAAATAGAAAGGATTGAGGATAGAATTGAAAATCAGAATTTGAAAATTAGTATTTGAATTTGAACCTGGAGTGCTATTTAAAGTCTTACAGAATCTAGACTCTATAACTATATTTATCTTGAACTCTTGAACTCTTTAATACTCATGAGTCTTGAAATTTCTCTGATCTTTGACTCTTTATTATCTTTAAAACTGTACAGTCTTCAGTAATATTACCTTTATATAATTCCTGCTTATATATATATATACACACACACACAAAAAGTGTTAGTATGCATTTTATAATCAGTGATAATTGAAATAAGGTTGTTGTCATCAAAACTTCGTTCTCCAAAAATCTCCCCTTTTTTGATGATGACAACCTTAGTTTATAAAATATCATACCTGTATATACCTGTTGATGATGTTCTTCTAATACTCCCCCTGTCTGTAAAAATCCTATAAATTATGCCTATATTTTATAATTTCTCCTCCTTTGGAATTAGCAAAAAGAAATCTTAAAGGTACTTCCCCTAAATTGTATAACTTCCCGAATAGAATAGAAGTAACTATCCAAAAAAACACTCCCCCTTAAACTAATCATTCTTTATATTTTAAAGAGAGATAACTAAATACAAATGACAATTTTATTATTCACAAATTTGTAGAACTATATAGATTTATATACAAACGATACATCTTAGAAACGTAATACAACGAGAATCGAAGAAAACCTTAATCACAAATTATTTTTAACAATGGGAGATTTGTGAATTGGGCAGTTTGGATAATGACGAAAATTTTTCCACTCCTATCAATCACATTCCCATTTTCGTCAAATAGAATCTCTCCTACGCATTCAACGTTATCCTCTTCGTCCGTAATCATTGTTTGAGTCTCTTGTTGTTCTTCCTCCTCCATCATTTCTTCTTCCTCTTCTGGTTCTTCTTCAGGTTCTTCCTCCTCTTCCATGGCTTGATTTTCATCATCGATGATAATCAGATTAGTCTCGTTATCTATTATAAACTTTAAGAGACTTCTCATTACTTTCCCTTGTCTGTTTTGCTCCTGACTCATCCTAATCCGGAGTACTTGTATCTCAGCCACCATTTGCAGTAGATACTCCATTTTTCGTCAATTATGATCACCCTAGATAGCGTAGATTGTTGAAATGGACCCTCGGATGGTCCAGCGTATGAATAGGAGTTGATTTGAGTATTTGGATTGGTGGAGGCCATTGTATTTTTTAATTTAGAGTTTTTACAGAGAAGAAGTGTAATGACCCGGATATTTGATGGTGAAATAATTAACTTATTTAATTATTTAAATAACGAATATATTAATTAATCGACGATGTTAGAATGTATAATTATATTATAATTAAAATCGAGCTCGAAATGGCGCTGCAGTTCGCTATTTGGCGATTCAAACTTCAACTGAATATACAGAAGCCGTTTTAAATCGGATTCCTGTGAAACAAGAAAGTACGGAGCTGGTGGAGTATATCTTTCTAGTGGAAGAGAAAAATCAGGATTTCGTCGTGTAGATTTTGAGATATGTCCAAATCAAATTTTGAAATAGTCGCTACAGAATCGTTTATCGACCATATCGGTTTATTCGATATAACTAGAGATTGGGTTTGAATTTAGACAAGGTTCTTTTGGGAAGTAGTGTTAATTTAATTTTTAGAATTTTATGGTAATTTTTAATGAAATAAATAAGCAACTTTTATATTGGAGTGTTTTGCACCCTGTATCAATAATTTTGGGGTTACACACTATGAGTTAATCTACCGGTATTAATATATATTTGGGATCGGGACACATTGCTGATTTCAACGGTATTTTTAGCCTTGTCCGTAACAACTCATATGTGGCTGTTTCTAAGGAGACTTCACCATTAAGATAAATATAATAAAATAAAAATATAAGGGTCCAAATTCACGTCTATAAAAGAACTGCGTGGCCTAATTACTTCCTCAACACTATTTCCATGGTCCAGACGAATACAGCTTGCCCCGTTATCGGATTGAATGGCTTAAAACATCCAACTCTCCTTTATAAAAGGATATCATCTTAACCTAATTCGGCAGAAAATAAACTTCCGTGGTCAACACTAAAAGGAGCCACCGTATTCCTCCATCCTCAAAGGAAAAACCGACCGCTCAAAAATCCAAAAGAATTCGTAGAAAAATAAATAAATCAAAACTTATATATATACGAGATCCCCAAGTCGAGAGCTTCGTTCTGGTATTCATGTCAAGGGGTGCGACGGCAGTCTTAAGGTGTCAATGGTCTTATGTCCGATGCTGATAGTCTTTGCGCGAGCTAGGGTTGCGATTTGCTGATTTCTGAGCATCGATTAAACGTGGGGTTGTCTTAGATGTGGGGGAGCATCACTAATTTAATATTTGAGTTTAGTGCGTATAAGTTGAGTTACTGGATGATTTGTGTATGGGTTCAGCGTGACCAGGATGGGTGAGCGGTGAGCCTCAGATGCTCGTAGTGGACGGGTTACTGAAAACATCAAGCATGGATGGGAAGAAGGATCGATGTGGTCACTATGCAAAACTGGGCGAGCGCGAGTTCAGGTTGAGGGAGAAGATGTCGAGTTCTATCAGAAGGGTACGAGGCAGTAGAGAAGGATGTAAGGAGGATGGTGGTATTTTCATTTCGTTTTAAAATAAAGTATTGAGGTGGGTAAAAGCATCTGAATTAGTTGCAATGGCATTTGAAATGCTGGGGGGGTTTATTTCGTGAATGAAGTAGGAGTTTCTCGGATTTAAAAATGTAAAGCAGGGTGTGTAAATAATAAGGGAAGAGAAGTATCTGTAGAGAGAAAGGAAGAGAGATGGAGTATGGTTGTTCAAAGAGGAGTGAAGAAAACAGTAGCAGCATGGTGGAAATCATACGGGTTTGGAGTTTCAACAAATGGGTACGGGCCGTGGATGTTAAAATGGGCTTAATTTGGTTTTAGCGGTGAAGAAAGGTTCAGGAATTAGTGGCATGAATACTACAAGGGAAGTTTAATAATAAATGGCAGGTGCGTGGTGAGTCCTTGGTGATATGAAGAAATTGGGTTTTACGTGTTCGAATTTGCTGAAGCTCATGTTTGGCAATATTGAGAAGAAGCACAGTAGTGTGTTTTAAAAAGTGGGTGAATGGGCTGGAAATAAAGAAAGAAAAGAGAAAATCCGACCGAACAGGATCCAACAGGATCACACGGACGGGGGCTACAACATGAGATCAGTTAGAATGATTTGGAGATATACTGGAAAATATGACGGGAAAATATCGTCAGAACAGGACTGCTAAACGGTTATCGTTATTAACGATGATCGTCCAATGTGAGTAAAACTCACTAACTCTCCTCAATTTATATTTTAATATAAATTGTACTTTATTTATTGGCTACTGTATATTGATTGTTAAACAGGACTGCTAAATAGATTTGATTGAAAACGTAGTTATAGTTAATCTATGTACTATTAATCAAATATGGTTCTGTACAGCAGGATATTTCATTTCAAAATGAAATATGATATATATTATACTATGTAACATCTGTGGATGCAGGGAGACAGGTTGGAGGAATCCGACTGGATTCCTCAGCAATTATTTTACTATTTTCATATATTGTGTTATATGATGTGTTATATAATCTGTTCTGGATTATGTGTGTTAGAATGATATTAATCATTGTTATTCGATATTTTACATATCATAAGAAACCCTGAGTTGTGAAATGGAATATTTCAATGTATATTGAAATAAAGGAATTTTATAAAATCACAGGATTTTATAAAAGGAAATTATTTATAAAACGAACACGGTTTTATAAAAGGAAATTATTTATAAAATGAACACGGTTTTATAAAAAGAAATTAATTATAAAACAAATAGAGTTTTATAAAAGGGATATTTATTTAGAAAATAAATAGAATTGAAAAGGGAAATATTTATTTAGAAAATAAATAGAAAAAAGAAATATATTTTTTTGAAGATAATAAACCGTTGTAAATAAGGAATATTTGTAACGGTAAATAGAAGTTGTAAATAGGAAATATTTGTAACGGTAAATAGAAATTGTAAATAGGAAATATTTGTAACGGTAAGTAAATGTTAAAAAAAGAAATAGTTGTAACGGAAAATAAACGTTATAAAAATGAAATTGATGAGATATAAAAGAGATAATCGAAATAGAGTAATTGAATATTAGTCATTCAATTAGAAATAACCTGATTTGAGTTAGTCTAATATTAGTTAATCGAATAAGAATAGTCTAATATTAGCTAATCGAATTTAGTAACCGAATACAAGTTAATCAAAAGGAGTTTATCGAATTTAGTTATTCGATAGAGTTAATCAAAAGGAGTTTATCGAATTTAGTTATTCGATAGAGTTAATCAAAAGGAGTTTATCGAATTTAGTTATTCGATAGAGTTAAATCAATAGAGTTAATCGACTTATAGTATTCGAATAAGAGTAAATCAAATAAAGTTAAACAATATTAGAAATTGACTAGAGATTGGTAAGTTGAATATTTTTCTGAGTGTTGATTTGATGTTGGTTTCGGCCTTCGGGATTTATACTTAGAGAATTTTTCTCTTACTAGTTTACAGTTAGGGACTAATAGTTGTGGAATGATAGTGATGCGTAAATGAGGATTGGAAATGTTTTCCAATGTTGAAAATGTTTATTTTCTAGTTTTAGAAAATAAGGAAATATGAATATATATATATATATATATATATATATATATATATATGATTGATGATTGGATCGATAATTCCATTTGGAATTAAGATTGTTGTTTGTACACCGACATGTTTTCTTTGATAGTTACCTCACCGACTATCGAAGTTTTTACCATTTTAACGTTGTTAATATGGAGAGACCGGTTGGATTCTTATCCAAAGAACCACTCTGTATTGGCATAAGCGTTGCGAATATGCCAAAGAAAATTGAAGACGGAGTAAAGTACAAGGGCTGTTGTCTAAATCTTAGATAACAGTGGACTAAGATGGATGTACTGAATAGTGCCTTCGGTTTCGTTCAATCCCAGAATGAACGTAAATGGACGAATGTCTGACAGAATAGTTCCAATGATCGAAAGAGTTAGACTGTACAAATATATATGGTGGCCAACGGATTTATTCCCTTCGCATAATATCCAGAATCTATTTGTGCAGATCCAACTAATGATTAACGGATCTGATAATGTGGCATTCAAAGTGATCGTGTTATCAATGAATGGAAAGTAAGCGTAGCTTCTAGCCTCACATCCGGTAAATGACAAAAATCGGGCAGGCAGCATGGCTAAGTCTGTCGCACCACAGTAGGGTGTATAATCACCTATCTAGAGAATATTCATTTGCTTCTTTTAATCTATCAATGTTGTCCCATATATATACGGGAAACGGTTGCTGATCCCAACCGTTGGTGATGTACATTCGATACACTCAAGCGAAATGAGTGGTTGGTCATGTGTGGCTGAGTTGCAAGATGTTCTTGTTGAACTCCATTGTATCGTTCCTAGAGTACACTGATCGGAAGGTGGTTCCATACCTTGTCATAGTTGGAAATCCATTACCCAATACGTGCTTGCGGTTTTGATTATATACTATATTTGTAGAACGTGAGATGAAAGCGTTTCTGCTAGATTGATATCTAATTGTATTTAGACATTATTTTAATATCAGTGATACTGCTTTTCAAAGATGTTGGATTCTCATAAGGAAAAAACCCGTTTCGTATTCACGGCGTGGTCTTATGAGATATCATATACCTGTTAAAATGATTTGAGTTTACTCACACCAGTCCATGACTGACCCGGAGTTTATTTTTTTGTTTCCCTAAACTCTTGGGTGCCTAAATTTGTACGGGCCGTCAAGTAGTCGGGATTTACAGATATACTGGAAGAGCTTGGAGCAGGAGGCTTCAGAATCATATAGCTATAGTTATTTCCGCTACGTTGTAAGTGTTGTACTCTGCAATGTTATGTTATACATATACTGTTTGTATTTCAAAAGTTATGATATATTTAATCGTTCCGCTGTAAGATTCGTGTTACTCTGATGATGATGTTCTTCTTCTTCTTCTTCTTCTTCTTCTTCTATTCTACTAGTTCTATCTTATCTATCCTCACCCTCTATCTTCTTTCTATTAATTTCTTAAATTTTCAGTGCAATTCGGGGTTGGACTTGTGTTATTTAGTCAGCTCAAGTTGGACCGGATTTTCGGGTCATTACAGTTGGTATCAGAGCTTAAGTTAAGAATTACCTTGGCTCTGTGGCGTAACTCAGTAGAGATGGGGTTAGTAATATCCTAGACTGAGATTGAGTGTATATATACGAGTGAACGTATTTGATATTTAATATAAAAATTTGTTTTATATTGTGGATTTTTATTGGTTGAGTGGCTTATGAATTCTGGTCGATAGTGGGGCACCACAATATCGATAGGGGTTTCTAAACACTCGAATACGACGAACCGACATGGTATGTTTTGAAATTAACATAGTATAATTGGTTGTGTTGGTTGTTATTATAATCAAATGAGGTTATAAGATGTGAAATGGTTATGTAAATAACTGATCAGAATTCATATAAGTAAAGTATATGAAATGAAAAGAAGTAAATCTGAATTTAAATCAGATTGGAATTAAAATAAGGAAATTTTAAGTTCCTAGGAGATTTTGAAAACGTTTTTCAAACTGAAAGTGATATAATATTGAACTCACTTCAATAGCTGGAAAATAGATTCTGATGATCAATCGCGACATCATCAGTGTTCATTTCCAAGTTGTAAGTGGCGGATTACTACCAAAGGTTTTGTTTTCGAATTGTTTGTGAAAACAAGGTGTTTAAAAATTCAAAGGTTTTGAATTGGCAGTATGATTTCAAATTGATTTGAAATAAACCCAGGAATATAAATTCTGGAATTAAGATTTAACTTATGAAGTCAAATAGATTAAAATATTGAAAGTGAATAAATTAATTTGAATTAAACTTGGACAAGGTTATATATAATATGGAATTATATTGGGATGATATCGAGTAAGTTGATTGATTTTATAAGGATTTGGAATCAAGAATTGTACTTAAGTTTGAAATGGAATTTGACTTGAGTATAAGCAATTGCTTGAGTTTGAGGATAAAAACTGACAGGAGATGGATTGGAATGACATTGGTATATGTTAAGTTGATAACCAATGGGAATGGTATAATGATATGGTCAGCAAAAAGGTACAAGTTTATATATCATATGAGTTGGAATTTATGAGCCGATTTGGCAAGCCGCTTGGCGTTTTGATTTTCCTTTGGGTTGGGGAAGGCCTAGAGAGGCGAATTGTGGTTTTACCGATAGGGCTGTACAAAGGAAGTTATGGCGAAATTTTCCGAAAAATTTAAGCGTTAGAAAATTTTCAGAATTTTTGAAAATTTAGATTAGTCGGAAGGAATTAATATTTTAGTCAATATTAATTGGTTCAGTTGAAAGCAGAAATAAGGGGTAAACAAATCTTAGGAATTTCAAATAGATAGGGTCGTACTCTACATTAGCAATTTCGAGGACGAAATTATTTTAAGTGGGGAAGAATGTAATGACCCGGATATTTGACGATGAAATAATTAACTTATTTAATTAATTAAATAACGAATATATTAATTAATTGATGATGTTAGAACGTATAATTATATTATAATTAAAATCGAGCTCGAAATGGCGCTGCAGTTCGCTATTTGGCGATTCAAACTTCAACTGAATATACAGAAGCCGTTTTAAATCGGATTCCTATGAAACAAGAAACGTACGGAGCTGGTGGAGTATATCTTTCTTGTGGAAGAGAAAAATCAGGATTTCGTCGTGTAGATTTTGAGATATGTCCAAATCAAATTTTGAAATAGTCGTTATAGAATAGTTTATCGACCATATCGGTTTATTCGATATAACTAGAGATCGGGTTTGAATTTAGACAAGGTTCTTTTGGGAAGTAGTGACAATTTAATTTTTAGAATTTTATGGTAATTTTTAATGAATTAAATAAGCAACTTTGATATTGGGGTGTTTTGCACCTTGTATCAATAATTTTGGGGTTACACAATATGAGTTAATCTACCGGTATTAATATATATTTGGGATCGGGACACATTGCTGATTTCAACGGTATTTTTAGCCTTGTCCGTAACAACTCATATGTGGCTGTTTTTAAGGAGACTTCGCCATTAAGATAAATATAATAAAATAAAAATATAAGGGTCCAAATTCACGTCTATAAAAGAACTGCGTGGCCTAATTACTTCCTCAACACTATTTCCATGGTCCAGACGAATACAGCTCGCCCCGTTATCGGATTGAACGGCTTAAAACATCCAACTCTCCTTTATAAAAGGATATCATCTTAACCTAATTCGGCAGAAAATAAACTTCCGTGGTCCATCCTCAAAGGAAAAACCGACCGCTCAAAAATCCAAAAGAATTCGTAGAAAAATAAGTAAATCAAAATTTATATATATACGAGATCCCCAAGTCGAGAGCTTCGTTCTGGTGTTCATGTCAAGGGGTGTGACGGCGGTCTTAAGGTGTCAAAGGTCTTCTGTCCGATGTTGATAGTCTTTGCGCGAGCTAGGGTTGCGATTTCCTGATTTCTTGAGCATCGATAAAACGTGGGTTTGTCTGAGATGTGGGGGAGCATCACTAATTTAATATTTGAGTTTAGTGCGTATAAGTTGAGTTACTGGATGATTTGCGTATGGGTTCAGCATGACCAGGATGGGTGAGCGGTGAGCCTCGGATGCTCGTAGTGGACGGGTTACTGAAATCATCAAGCATGGATGGGAAGAAGGATCGATGTGGTCACTATGCAAAACTGGGCGAGCGCGAGTTCAGGTTGAGGGAGAAGATGTCGAGTTCTATCAGAAGGGTACGAGGCAGTAGAGAAGGATGTAAGGAGGACGATGGTATTTTCATTTCGTTTTAAAATAAAGTATTGAGGTGGGTAAAAGCATCTGAATTAGTTGCAATGGCATTTGAAATGCTGGGGGGGTTTATTTCATGAATGAAGTAGGAGTTTCTCGGATTTAAAAATGTAAAGCAGGGTGTGTAAATAATAAGGGAAGTGAAGTATCTGTGGAGAGAAAGGAAGAGAGATGGAGTATGGTTGTTCAAAGAGGAGTGAAGAAAACAGTAGCAGCATGGTGGAAATCATACGGGTTTGGAGTTTCAACTAATGGGGTACGGGCCGTGGATGTTAAAATGGGCTTAAGTTGGTTTTAGCGGTGAAGAAAGGTTCAGGAATTAGTGGCGTGAATACTACAAGGGAAGTTTAATAATAAATGGCAGGTGCGTGGTGAGTCCTTGGTGATATGAAGAAATTGGGTTGTTCGAATTTGTTGAAGCTCATGTTTGGCAATATTGAGGAAGAAGCACAGTAGTGTGTTTTAAAAAGTGGGTGAATGGGCCGGAAATAAAGAAAGAAAAGAGAAAATCCGACCGAACAGGATCCAACAGGATCACACGGACGGGGGCTACAACATGAGATCAGTTAGAATGATTTGGAGATTTACTGGAAAATATGATGGGAAAATATCGTCAGAACAGGACTGCTAAACGGTTATCGTTATTAACGATGATCGTCTAATGTGAGTAAAACTCACTAACTCTCCTCAATTTATATTTTAATATAAATTGTACTTTATTTATTGACTGCTGTATATTGATTGTTAAACTGGACTGTTAAATAGATTTGATTAAAAGTAGTTATAGTTAATCTATGTACTATTAATCAAATATGGTTCTGTACAGCAGGATATTTCATTTCAAAATGAAATATGATATATATTATACTGTGTAACATCTGTGGATGCAGGGAGACAGGTTGGAGGAATCCGACTGGATTCCTCAACAATTATTTTACTGTTTTCATATATTGTGTTATATGATGTGTTATATAATCTGTTCTGGATTATGTGTGTTAGAATGATATTAATCATTGTTATTCGATATTTTACATATCATAAGAAACCCTGAGTTGTGAAATCGAATATTTCAATGTATATTGAAATAAAGGAATTTTATAAAATCACAGGATTTTATAAAAGGAAATTATTTATAAAACGAACACGGTTTTATAAAAGGAAATTATTTATAAAACGAACACGGTTTTATAAAAAGAAATTCATTATAAAACAAATAGAGTTTTATAAAAGGGATATTTATTTAGAAAATAAATAGAACTGAAAAGGGAAATATTTATTTAGAAAATAAATAGAAATAAGAAATATTTTTTTTGAAGATAATAAACTGTTGTAAATAAGGAATATTTGTAACGGTAAATAGAAGTTGTAAATAGGAAATATTCGTAACGGTAAATAGAAGTTGTAAATAGGAAATATTTGTAACGATAAGTAAATGTTAAAAAAATAAATAGTTGTAACGGAAAATAAACGTTATAAAAAGGAAATTGATGAGATATAAAAGAGATAATCGAAATAGAGTAATTGAATATTAGTCATTCAATTAGAAATAACCTGATTTGAGTTAGTCTAATATTAGTTAATCGAATAAGAATAGTCTAATATTAGCTAATCGAATTTAGTAACCGAATACAAGTTAATCAAAAGGAGTTTATCGAATTTAGTTATTCGATAGAGTTAATCAAAAGGAGTTTATCGAATTTAGTTATTCGATAGAGTTAATCAAAAGGAGTTTATCGAATTTAGTTATTCGATAGAGTTAAATCAATAGAGTTAATCGACTTATAGTATTCGAATAAGAGTAAATCAAATAAAGTTAAACAATATTAAAAACTGACTAGAGATTGGTAAGTTGAATTTTATTCTGAGTGTTGATCTGATGTTGGTTTCGGCCTTCGGGATTTATACTTAGAGAATTGTTCTCTTACTAGTTTACAGTTAGGGACTAATAGTTGTGGAATGATAGTGATGCGTAAATGAGGATTGGAAATGTTTTCCAATGTTGAAAATGTATATTTTCTAGTTTTAGAAAATAAGGAAATATACATATATATATATATGATTGATGATTGGATCGATAATTCCATTTGGAATTAAGATTGTTGTTTGTACACCGACATGTTTTCTTTGATAGTTACCTCACTGACTATCGAAGTTTTTACCATTTTAACGTTGTTAATATGGAGAGACCGGTTGGATTCTTATCCAAAGAACCACTCTGTATTGGTATAAGCGTTGCGAATATGCCAAAGAAAATTGAAGACGGAGTAAAGTACAAGGGCTGTTGTATAAATCTTAGATAACAATGGACTAAAATGGATGTACTGAATAGTGCCTTCGGTTTCGTTCAATCCTAGAACGAACGTAAATGGACGAATGTCTGACATAATAGTTCCAATGATCGAAAGAGTTGGACTGTACAAATATATATGGTGGCCAACGGATTTATTCCCTTCGCATAATATCCAGAATCTATTTATGCAGATCCAACTAATGATTAACGGATCTGATAATGTGGCATTCAAAGTGATCGTGTTATCAATGAATGTAAAGTAAGCGTAGCTTCTAGCCTCACATCCGGTAAATGACAAAATTCGGGCAGGCAACATGGCTAAGTCGGTCGCACCGAAGTAGGGTGTATAATCACTTATCTAGAGAATATTCATTTGCTTCTTTTAATCTATCAATGTTGTCCCATATACATACGGGAAACGGTTGCTGATCCCAAACCGTTGGTGATGCACATTCGATACACTCAAGCGAAATGAGTGGTCGGTCATGCGTGGCTGAGTTGCAAGATGTTCTTGTTGAACTCCAGTGTATCGTTCCTAGAGTACACTGATCGGAAGGTGGTTCCACACCTTGCTATAGTTGGAAATCCATTACCCAATACGTGCTTGCGGTTTTGATTATATACTATATTTGTAGAACATGAGATGAAAGCGTTTCTGCTAGATTGATATCTAATTGTATTTAGACATTATTTTAATATCAGTGATACTGCTTTTCAAAGATGTTGGATTCTCATAAGGAAAAAACCCGTTCCGTATTCACAGCGTGGTCTTATGAGATATCATATACCTGTTAAAATGATTTGAGTTTACTCACACCAGTCCATGACTGACCCAGAGTTCATTTGTTTTGTTTCCCTAAACTCTTGGGTGCCTAAATTTGTACGTGCAGTCAAGTAGTCGGGATTTACAGATATACTGGAAGAGCTTGGAGCAGGAGGCTTCAGGATCATATAGCTATAGTTATTTCCGCTGCGTTGTAAGTGTTGTACTCTGCAATGTTATGTTATACATATATTGTTTGTATTTCAAAAGTTATGTTATATTTTATTCGTTTTGCTGTGAGATTCGTGTTACTCTGATGATGATGTTCTTCTTCTTCTTCTATTTTACTAGTTCTATCTTATCTATCCTCACCCTCTATCTTCTTTCTATTAATTTCTTGAATTTTCAGTGCAATTCGGGGTTGGACTTGTGTTATTTAGTCAGCTCAAATTGGACCGGATTTTCGGGTCATTACAAGAAGAATGATAATGAAGAAGTAAAGTCAAAATAAAAGGTTTAAATGGTTGAAATAACTAACTTTTGATGGGAATTAAGTTTCCAATTTTTGGCAGTTATGTCAACATACCAAAAACTCTATGTCGACATAGTTTAATTTCATTATTTTGATTTCTTATTTTATTTTTATATTTATTACTATATTTAATTATTTAACTCACTTAATGAACATATGCCTAATTCTCTCCTAAATTTAGCGAATTTTGCTTCATTTAATGGTTTAGTTAATATATCTGCAGTTTGTTTATCTGTTTCTATAAATTTAGTGAAATCTTTTCTTTACTTACGTTATCTCTTAGAAAATGATGTCGTACATCAATATGTTTAGTTATCGAATGATGAGTTGAATTCTTAGAAATATTTATAGCACTTGTATTATCACAGTATATAGGTGATTTATTTATACTTAAACCAAAATCGTTTAAAGTTTGTTGCATATATATTACTTGTGAACTGTAACAACCTAGCGGTTTTCGGGCCCGAAATTCGACATAAATACCTTTACTGTATATCATGCCAACCTTTCAAACACCAAGCACACCGGATTGTTAATGAAATAAATTAGAGGGTGAGATAAGAAAGGAAGAAATATAAGAATAGAAGAAGGAGAAGAACACAACACAAAGTCTCACATCGGAGCGGAACAAAATATAATATAGAAGTAAATCTTTATTAAAAGCTTTAAATAAACTTACATCATCAGAGTACATCAACATCACTGGACAGTTATAATAATCTGCCCATATATACAACACAGCGGAATAATGTCATACGTCTGAACTCTTCCAACCCGTCTCTTCTAGCTTTCGAACCTAAACCTGTACACTCCAGGCTAACCCGAGTATTACAAAACAGCGGGTCAGTCTGGTGAACCAGAGTGAGATAAACTCTCACAGTATTAAGGGTAAATCATCCAATCATGATTTTAAAGTCCGAAATCTTTTCAAAAGCAAAAGATAATCGTAAGACCGAATCCACACATAAACACGGACGATTTTTACCTTACGATAACCCAAAACAGTTTTGAAAACAATATCTTTTCTGATATTATAATAAAGTCTAAATACAAGTAAATAACAATCTAGTGGAACGCTTGCATCTCACGCTCCACATATATAGTATACAATCAAAACCGCAGGCGCTTATTGGAGATTGGATTCCAATTCTGACAAGGTATGGGACCACCTGCCGATCGTGTATCTCTAGAGACGAATACGCTGGGTTCAACAAGAACGTCTTGCAACCCGACCAACACATGACCGACCACTCATTTCGCTTGAGTGTATCGAATGTATATCACCGGCGGTTGGGATCAGCAACCGCCTCCCGAAAAGGGACAGCATCGAATATAGATTTAAGAAACAAATGGAATTCCTCTAGATAGGTGATCATACTCCTTAATGGGAGCGACCCACATAGCCATGTTGCCTGCCCGATTTTCGTCATTTCCCAGTTGATGAGGCTTGAGGTCAGAATTTCCTTTACAGCACTTGGCCACCATTCACTTTGAATGCCACATCGTCAGATCCGCCAAATATCACACTTATTGACACCCACAAAAATACTCTAGTTTATCTAGCTAGAGAATAACCATTTCTCCGCTATCAACTATGGTACGTTTGGAGAAATCAATGCATGTAATTCGTTTGGAAATACTCAGTCAAACACTCGTCCATACAAGTCATCCAGGAATAGGATGAACCGAAAGCATTCTCCTACTGCATCCTAGGAATCACCCTACATATCAGCAGCGAGAAGTCCTTGCAAATCCGTAGATTTCAATCACGACAGAATCACTGTTGAAATATCTCCAGCCGCTAAACCAGAGAAATCCAATCAGTAGTTCCTCCGCTCATGAAGATCAACGGTCTACAACTGCTCTATCTTCAATGATCTTCTTCCACGTATACGCTGGTCGGAATGGTTTTCGAATATAAATTCGATTCCAGTCTTTCCGTTCCAACGATCGTATGGTCAACTTTGATAGTCGGTGCTTTAACTATCAAATAAATAACTGTGTGAATAACATGAGTTTACCAGTGCAGTACTAACCCTACAGGGCCCTTTCAAACCGATTAACGATATTTAATCTCAAACTCTTATTCCATCATTTTAAATGTAACTCATTTGATATATACGATTTCAAACTTTCAAAGTTATTTCACTTTCATATCAAATCAAAATCCTTTATTTTCTTATCGTTTCAAAACCCTTTAACTATTTTATTCCTCATTTGTCATATTGGAAAATGACTCCTCTTTTTCAAGTGAACAACGTTATGAAATCTTCCTTATTTTATCACCTTGGTATAATAACCAACTATCTTAGTATAAACCATTTGCAAAACTTAGCGTTTAAAATTTCCTTTTATCTTGAAAATTCCATTTCATATATTCTCCTTTTATTTCCCTTAGGAAATACAATTTATATAGTAAGTCTCGGACATTTTCCCTCCTTCATTTCTTGGGTCATCCAATTATAAATTCTCAACCCATTTTCTTACATTCCGTTATCCTTTCTCGTACGGAACCAGATTATCTTCACCTTCTCATTTCGAACTAATATCACCCTCAGATAATCCCGAAGTCGTTTAAGTTGGGGTATTTAATTACCTCCCAGACCTTGATCAACTACGTTCCTACCTTTAGGTAGACATCAGTTGTAATTTCAAACTCGACATTTTTTTTTCTAATTTCAGACATGCCTCATTTAACCATAAATTTCACTTTATACACTTCTTTCCTTGGGAGTTCTTATTCTCAATAATATTTCTAAATCCCTTGATAATGAAATTAAATATTCCATCTCCCTTTTGTTCTTTAAATAATATATTTGTTGCTCGGATTTTTGTCAACCCAGTCATGACTATCATATTAACAAACTCCAAATAATTAATTAACGATTAACTTAAATAATCTCTTTAAATTATCTCCCAAATGACTATTCAAATTTATATCATCAAGTAAATTTCCACTTGCTCGCTTATAAATCTGATAGATCTCAGATTTTCCTTTAAAAAACCAATTTATAAGTTCAATCAATAAATAATAAATATTTTCCTTTTTACAAATTCTAATTCAAAATAATAGATTTAAAAATCCATTTTAGTTATAAATTTTTTTTACAACTTTAACTTGTCGATTTACCCGACGGTAGATCGATATAGGCCCTGTATTGTCAATTACTCCACCCACGGTGCCCATTTGTTTCAACCAAACAAATAGTGAATTTCAAATCAATATTCTACAATCCAAACAAATCAATTTAATTCAAATGGATAATGGCCTCATAACAATCCAGACTGATGATTCAATGTCAATCAAATTATCTCACACTACCACGGCATTTCACACAATCCATTCAATAGGGCTTACTTTATAACCTAGCCAATACTTTGGACCAGTGATCAAAATAACGGTTTGGTTTATTGAATTTAACCAACGTTTTATTTCAGGAATTAAATCCATTTATATATATGTATATATATATATATATGCATATATAAGCAAACAAACACAAACAACCATGAACAACCATAACACAAGATAAAACCAACTTATATAAAATATAAGTGGATAGATCTGAGTGAGTTTCATTCACCTGGATTGGTTCGTCGATAGATCAGCCCGTTTCAGTCGAATTAAACAGTGTTTAATTCATTTGAAAAATTCAGCTGCTGCCTACCCTGCTCAGTCCTTATCCATCGTGTCTTACTCGTCTTCAGGGTCACGGTGTTTTTCGTTTCGTCTGAATCTGATTTCGTGAGCGTTTTTAATTACTATTTGAAATTTTATAAATCATTAAACTAAGAAACTTTAAATTAAAAAAAACAATGGGCCTTACCCCTTAAACCCGTCCAGCCCAATACTCAAATAACCAGCCCGCTTCCCCTTATAACCCTAAATCCATCGCCCCTTCATTCTCAAACCCTCATCCATTCTTCAAATGCTCCGCCGTCACTCCAAAAAGGGAGAAAACAAAACCCTCCGCCCTTTTTCACTCTCGCCGGCGCCATCTGCCATCATCGGACCTCCATCTCCGGCTTCACCAGAGGCGCCGCTGCTGTCCAATCATCCCTCCAGACCCCTTTTTCCCATCAACCTGTAACCGCAGGCTCCCCCAACCCCAAAATCTTCGATCCCTCCTCCGCAAACCCAAAGCTAAGTAATTTTTACTCAAATTTTAAATTTCTGTTTTTGATTTCGTTCTTCTTTGAATTCGGTTTCTTTGTTTGCTGTGTTTATTGGTTTGTGGTGCGTGGTTATGTATTTATAGTAGAAATGGTTCAGTGGTTTACGAATTGTTAAATCCTAGCTTAGATTTAGTTGTACCTAAACCCTGGGTGCTTTTCAGTCCTGCTTTGATCTGTTCGTGATGGTTTGCGTGATGTCTTATAACAGGGATGGATTTTATGTATTGTCTCTGATCCGAAATATACCAATATCGAACTGCTCCTATGTTAATTTGGTGAACTGTATACTGTAAATTCGTATTGTCTATTCAGCTATTAAAATTTCAGATTTGCATTTGATTTTTTTCCATGTGCAAACCTGCTTAGCAAAACACACCGAATCCTACCTATATATGGTACAGCTATACGTTTTTATTTTCATACTTCAATTTCTGATTTGGATTGTGATGTGGTAAGTATTTCAAAACAATTGTGTAGGTATTAAATATATATAAATATATAGCTGTTTTAATTTCCTTTGTTCACATGGTGTTCAGATTTAGGTCTATATTAGTCCATCTAGCTGTTTAGCTGGTGCATTACTATTCCAATCCGATTCGAGATTTGAAACAAATAGGAATTGTTATGTCCACTAATTTGCATTGTACAACATGTATATGCTAGCTCTAGTCAAATTTTTCTAGCTGTTTTGATTTTGTTGAATCCATATCTTTCTCTTTTCCTGAATACATATATATATATATATATATATATATATATATGTATGTATATATATATGCAGATTTGATTTGGTTTCTGTTGGATTTCTTGATTATAGAAACACATGTATGAGATTTTTTTTCCTGTCCCATTATACTATACCCTTCACTGTTCTATTGTTGTTCCTATTACAGAATTGCATAGATCTTGGCTGTTGAATTCATATTTTTTTTCTTTTCAAATCTTTAAACTTCAAATATATTTATTTTTACTGGCTACTCATAGCTTTATTTTTTTTCTTTTCCCCAGGTTGATTCGGTGGACAATGGTGCATTGACGGCTGTGTTTTTAGGCAGTGGAGATTGTATGGGATTTTAAGTACCATCACGACCTGCTTGAAATAGATTTTGGTCAATCTGTGTATTGGTTTGGTTCAGAGTTGTATTCACTTCAAGATTTGAGTTGTATATATTTTCTTTTTTTTCTTTTCTTCATTCTAAAATGTATGAAAATAATGACAATACATGAGATTTTCCTGTATACATTGGATGGTGTAAATATATTTTGTTTACTGTTTCTTTAACTGTTCCTCATTGTATTCATCTTTTATTATATACATGTGTACGTCTCTTTAAAATTTTGGTCTAGATTATGACGGCTGAAAAGAATACATGCCGCATATGTTAAATAAACTACAAAATTTTGGGTTTGATGCATGAACACATGCATAGAGAAATGTGTGGATAAAAATGTCTTTTAATGGGTTTGGTTTGGCAAAAAAATGAGTTTTGATAACAAATGCCACTATCTTCTAAATCGAATGAGTTGGAGGGGAGTTTTACGCTTCTATTTTGGTTTTAGTGTTAAGAAAAATTGTTGTCGTACAAACAGAATATAAGGTAGCCATTAGCATAACAACTATATGTTAAGTGAATATTTAGCGGTGTTTGTCAATGTCAACATTATAATCTGAATTATATTTAGAAATATATATATAAATAAATTATAACGTTTGAGCTTCGTCTTATAAACGGAATATATAATTTAAATTCACAAATATTCTAGATAAATATTTAGAAATAAATTATTTGACTACAAAAACACGGGACAATACATTCTTGCCCCCTTAAAATAATTTCGTCCTCGAAATCGCTAAGGTAAGAAAAAGGTTGCAAATCCTATTAACTTTAAAAAAATATTAAAAAAAACACTTCATTTATCGAATAGTGTATCAAACTGGTGCTACCAATTCCTTTGCAAATGCAGAGCTGAACTGTTAGTTTCACTTATATGCAGTTACATTTCGACTACATTATACTGAAATTCATTTTCTGGGCTTTCAGTTTATTCAATTCTTTATTAATCCCTGGATGAAATATATTCAACCAATCTAACAAACAGAAATCAATCAACAACCAGGGCACAACCTCTTAATCAATTCAACTGAATCCACATTCAATACTACTATTTAATTCAACATATTTGAATATCAACCGATTTATTTTCAATTGATTTCTTCTTAATTATTATTAATACAATTTTCAAATTCCAAATCAACGTTATTTACTTTCAACATTATTCCTTAATTTATTTTCAATACCATTATTACTTATAAATTCAATTCCACTTAACCCAGTTAAGTTCAATTCAAATCAATCAATACTTCAATAATTTCATTTATTTACTTCTTTTCTATACAAAAATAAATTTCGGGTAAAATTATTTTGTTTACCCCCTCTTTCAAAACATACTGTGTCGGTTTATCGTACTTGAGTGTTTAAAAACCCCTATCGATACAGTGGATCAAACTGATCGACCAGAATTCATAAACAACTCAACCAATAAATCTCCACAATATAAAACAATTTTTATAAAATCTACAAATACGTTCACTTGTATATATACACTCAAACTCAATCTAGGGTATTGCTAACCCCATCTCTACTGAGTCACGCCACAGAGCCAAGGTAATTACTTAACCTTTAGCTCTGATACCACTGTAACGACCCAGCGGTTTTCGAGCCCGAAATTCGACATAAACACCTTTACTGTATCTCATGCTAACCTTTCAAACACCGAGAACACCAGATTGTTAATGAAAGAAATTAGAGGGTGACATAAGAAAGGAAGAAATATAAGAATAGAAGAAGGAGAAGAACACAACACAAAATCTCACATCGCAGCGGAACAAAATATAATATAGAAGTAAATCTTTATTGAAAGCTTTAAATAAACTTACATCATCAGAGTACATCAACATCACTGGACAGTTATAATAATCTGCCCATATATACAACACAGTGGAATAATGTCATACGTCTGAACTTTTCCAGCCCATCTCTTCACAGCTTTCGAACCTGAACCTATACACTCCGGGCCAACCCGAGTATTACAAAACACCGGGTCAGTCTGGTGAACCAAAGTGAGATAAACTCGCACAGTATTATGGGTAAATCATCCAATCATGATTTTAAAGTCTGAAATCTTTTCAAAAGCAAAAGATAATCGTAAGACCAAATCCACACATAAACATGGACAGTTTTTACCTTACGATAACCCAAAACAGTTTTGAAAACAATATCTTTTCTGATATTATAATAATGTTTAAATATAAGTAAATAACAATCTAGTTGAATGCTTGCATCTCACGCTCCACATATATAGCATACAATCAAAACCGCAGGCGCTTATTGGAGATTGGATTCCAATTCTGACAAGGTATGGGACCACCTGCCGATCGTGTATCTCTAGAGACGAATACACTGGGTTCAACAAGAACGTCTTGCAACCCGACCCACACATGACCGACCACTCATTTCGCTTGAGTGTGTCGAATGTATATCACCGACGGTTGGGATCAGCAACCGCCTCCCGAAAAGGGACAGCATCGAATATAGATTTAAGAAACAAATGGAATTCCTCTAGACAGGTGATCATACACCCTAATAGGAGCGACCCACACAGCCATGCTACTTGCCCGATTTTCGTCATTTCCCAGTTGATGAGGCTTGAGGTCAGAATTTCCTTTACAGCACTTGGCCACCATTCACTTTGAATGCCACATCGTCAGATCCGCCAGATATCACACTGATTGACGCCCACAAAAATACTCTAGTTTATCTAGCTAGAGAATAACCATTTCTCCGCCATCAACTATGGTACGTTTGGAGAAATCAATGCATGTAATTCCTTTGGAAATACTCTGTCAGACACTCGTCCATACAAGTCATCCAGGAACAGGATGAACCAAAGGCATTCTCCTACTGCATCCTAGGAATCCCCCTACAGATCAGTAGCGAGAAGTCCTTGCAAATCCGTAGATTTCAATCACGATAGAATCACTGTTGAAATATCTCCGGCCACTAAACCAGACAAATCCAATCAGTAGTTCCTACGCTCATGAAGATCAACGGTCTTCAACTGCTCTATCTTCAATGATCTTCTTCCACGTATACGCTGGTCGGAATGGTTTTCGAATATAAATTCGATTCCAGTCTTTTCGTACCAACGATCGTATGGTCAACTTTGATAGTCGGTGTTTTAACTATCAAATAAATAATTGTGTGAATAACATGAGTTTACCAGTGCAGTACTAACACTATAGGGCCCTTTCAAACCGATTAACGATATTTAATCTCAAACTCTTATTTCATCATTTTAAATGTAACTCATTTGATATATACGATTTCAGACTTTTAAAGTTATTTCACTTTCATATCAAATCAAAATCCTTTATTTTCTTATCGTTTCAAAACCCTTTTACTATTTTATTCCTCATTTATCATATTGGAAAATGACTCCTCTTTTTCAAGTGAACAACGTTATGAAATCTTCCTTATTTTATCACCTTGGTATAATAACCAACTATCTTAGTATAAACCATTTGCAAAACTTAGCGTTTCAAATTTCCTTTTATCTTGAAAATACCATTTCATATATTCTCTTTTTATTTCCCTTAGGAAATACAATTTATATAGTAAGTCTCGGACATTTTCCCTCCTCCATTTCTTCGGTCGTCCAATTATAAATTCTCGACCCTTTTTCTTACATTACGTTATCCTTTCTCGTACGGAACCAGATTATCTTCACCTTCTCATTTCGAACTAATATCACCCTCACATAATCCCGAAGTCTTTCAAGTTAGGGTATTTAATTACCTCCCAGACCTTGATCAACAACGTTCCTACCTTTAGGTAGACATCAGTTGTAATTTCAAACTCGACATTTTTTTTTCTATTTTCAGACATGCCTCATTTAACCATAAATTTCACTTTATACACTTCTTTCCTTGGGAGTTCTTATTCTCAATAATATTTCTAAATCCCTTGATAACAAAATTAAATATTCCGTCTCCCTTTTCTTCTTTAAATAATATATTTGTTGCTCGGAATTTTGTCAACCCAATCAGGACTATCATATTAACAAACTCCAAATAATTAATTAACGATTAACTTAAATAATCTCTTTAAATTATCTCGCAAACGACTATTCAAATTTATATCATCAAGTAAATTTCCACTTGCTCGCTTATAAATCCGATAGATCTCAGATTTTCCTTTATAAAACCTATTTATAAGTTCGATAAATAAATAATAAATATTTTCCTTTCTACAAATTCTAATTCAAAATAATAGATTTAAAAATCCATTTTAGTTGAATTTTTTTTATATAACTTTAACTTGTCGATTTACCCGATGGTAGATCGATATAGGCCCTGTATTGTCAATTACTCCACCCACGGTGCCCATTTGTTTCAACCAAACAAATAGTGAATTTCAAATCAATATTCTACCATCCAAACAAATAAATTTAATTCAAATGGATAATGGCCTCATAACAATCCAGACTGATGATTCAATATCAATCAAATTATCTCACACTACCACAGCAATTCACACAATCCATTCAATAGGGCTTACTTTATAACCTGGCCAATACTTTGGACCAGTGATCAAAATAACGGTTTGGTTTATTGAATTTAACCAACGTTTTATTTCAGGAATTAAATCCATTTATATATATGTGTGTGTGTGTATATATATACGCATATATAAGCAAACAAACACAAACAACCATGAACAACCATAACACAAGATAAAACCAACTTATATAAAATATAAGTGGATAGATCTGAGTGAGTTTAACTCACCTGGATTGGTTCGTCGATAGATCAGCCCGTTTCAGTCGAATTAAACAGCGTTTAATTCATTTGAAAAATTCAGTTGTTGCTTGCCCTGCTCAATCCTATTCATCGTGTCGTACTCGTCTTCAGGGTCATGGTGTTTTTCATTTCATCTGAATCTGATTTCGTGAGCGTTTTAGATTACTATTTGAAATTTTATAAATCATTAAACTAAGAAACTTTAAATTAAAAAAAAACAATGGGCCTTACCCCTTAAACCCGTCCAGCCCAATACTCAAATAACCAGCCCGCATCCCCTTATAACCCTAAATCCATTGCCCCTTCATTCTCAAACCCTCATCCATTCTTCAAATGCTCTGCCATCACTCCAAAAATGGAGAAAACAAAACCCTCCGCCCTTTTTCACTCTCGCCGGTGCCATCTGCCATCATCGGACCTCCATCTCCGGCTTCACCAGAGGCGCTGCTGTCCAATCATCCCTCCAGACCCCTTTTCCCCTCGACCCGTAACCGCAGGCTCCCCCAAGCCCAAACTCTTCGATCCCTCCTCCGCAAACCCAAATCTAAGTAATTTTTACCCAAATTTTAAATTTCTTTTTTTGATTTTGTTCTTCTTTGAATTCGGTTTCTTTCTTTGGTGTGTTGATTGGTTTGTGGTGCGCGGTTATGTATTTATTGTAGAAAGGGTTCAGTGATTTACGAATTGTTAAATCCTAGCTTAGATTTAGTTGTACCTAAACCCGTGGTGCTTTTCAGTCCTGCTTTGATCTGTTCGTGATGGTTTGCATGATGTCTTATAACAGGGATGGATTTTATGTATTGTCTCTGATCCGAAATATACCAATATCGAACTGCTCCTATGTTGATTTGGTGAACTGTATATTGTAAATTCGTATTGTCTATTCAGCTATTAAAATTTCAGATTTGCATTTGATTTTTTTCCATGTGCAAACCTGCTTAGAAAAACACACCGAATCCTACTTATATATGGTACAGTTATACGTTTTTATTTTAACACTTCAATTTCTGATTTGGATTGTGATGTGGTAAGTATTTCAGAACAATTTTACATGGATTAAATATATATAGATATATAGCTGTTTTAATTTCCTTTGTTCACATGGTGTTCATATTTAGGTCTGTATTAGTCCATCTAGCTGTTTAGCTGGTGCATTACAATTCCAATCCATTTCGAGATTTGAAACAAATAGGAATTGTCATGTCCACTAATTTTCATTGTACAACATGTGTATATGCTAGCTCTAGTCATATTTTTCTAGCTGTTTTGATTTTGTTGAATCCATATCTTCCTCTTTTCCTGAATACACATATATATGCAGATTTGATTTGGTTTCTATTGGATTTCTTGATTATAGAAACACATGTATGAGATTTTTTTTCCTGTCCCATTATACTATACCCGTCACTGTTCTATTGTTGTTCCTATTACTGATTTGCATAGATCTTAACTGTTGAATTCATATATTTTTTTCTTTTCAAATCTTTAAACTTCAAATATATTTATATTTACTAGCTACTCATAGATTTTTTTTTTCTTTTCCCCAGGTTGATTCGGTGGACAATGGAGCATTGACGGCTGCGTTTTTAGGCAGTGGAGATTGTATGGGATTTTAAGTACCATACACGACCTGCTTGAAATAGATTTTGGTCAATCTGTGTATTGGTTTGGTTCAGAGTTGTATTCACTTCAAGATTTGAGTTGTATATATTTTCTTTCTTTTCTTTTCTTCATTCTAAAATGTATGAAAATAATGACAATACATGAGATTTTCCTGTATACATTGGATGGTGTAAATATATTTTGTTTACTGTTTCTTTAACTGTTCCTCATTGTATTCATCTTTTATTATATACGTGTGTATGTCTCTTTAAAATTTTGGTTTAGATTATGATGTCTGAAAAGAATACATGCCGCATATGTTATTGGTTGAAAATAAACTACAAAATTTTGGGTTTGATGCATGAACACATGCACAGAGAAATGTGTGGATAAAATTGTCTTTTAATGGGTTTGGTTTGGCAAAAAAAATGAGTTTTGACAGCAAATGCCACTATCTTCAAAATCGAATGAGTTGGAGGGGAGTTTTACGCTTCTATTTTGGTTTTAGTGTTAAGAAAAATTGTTGTCGTACAAACAAAATATAAGGTAGCCATTAGCATAACAACTATATGTTAAGTGAATATTTAGCGGTGTTTGTCAATGTCAACAATATAATCTGAATTATATTTACAAATATATATATATATATATATATATATATATATAAATTATAACATTTGAGCTTCGTCTTATAAACGGAATATATAATTTAAATTCACAAATATTCTAGATAAATATTTAGAAATAAATTATTTGACTACAAAAACACAGGACATTACATGAACAATCCAAAGCAGCAAATATATATTCTGCTTCAGTTGTTGATAAAGATACAATGTTTTGCTTTTTACAGAACCATGATACAAGGGAATGTCCTAGGAAGTGACATGTTCCATTAGTACTTTTACGATTGGATTTGCATCCTGCATAATCTGCATCACAGTGTGAAACTAAATCGAATGAATCATTCTTAGGATAAAATAATCCAAAATCTAATGCATGCTTTACATATCTCAGAATACGTTTTACAACTGTTAAATGAGTTTGCTTAGGTTGTGACTGATATCTTGCACAGAGACATACACTATGCATTATATCTGGTCTACTAGCGGTTATATATAATAATGATCCTATAATTCCTCTATACAATTTTTGATCAACATCTTTTAATGTATCACCTTTACTTAAAGCAATATTAGCTGCCATAGGTGTTGGTCTACCATTTGTTGTTGTTAGATTGTATTTATTAATTAAATCTCTTGCATATTTTTCTTGATTAATAAATATTCCATTCTTTAATTTTCGAATTTTTAAACCTAAAAAGAATGATAATTCTCCCATATGGCTCATTTCAAATTCTTTGGTCATAATATTTGAAAATTCTTTGTTCATTTTTTCATTTGTTAACCCAAAGATTATATCATCAACATATATTTGTACTAGTTGTATATCTTTGTTATTCTTCTTGATAAACAAAGTATTATCTAATTTTCCAATTTAAAAGTTTGATTGTAATAAATAGTTTCGTAATCTATCGTACCAAGCCCTAGGAGCCTGTATTAATCCATATAATGCTTTCTACAAGTTATGTACGTGATTTGGTAATTTTTCATCTTCAAATAGGTGTGGTTGCTCTACATATAAGTCTTCCTTGACAAATCCATTTAGAAAAGAATCTTGACATCCATTTGATATAATTTGAAATTATAATAGTTTGCAAAAGCTAGTAAAATTCTAATAGTCTCTAGTCTTGCTACGGAGGCAAAAGTTTCGTCGTAATCTATTCCTTCTTCTTGTGTATAACCTTGTGCTACTAGTCGTGCCTTATTTCTTACTACCTCACTGTGTTCATTCTTTTTATTTTTATAGATCCATTTGGTTCCTATTATTGTTTTATCCTTTGGTCTAGGAACAAGTTCCCATATTTCATTCCTAGTAAACTGGTTCAGTTCTTCTTGCATAGAAAGTATCCATGAATCATCCGAAGAAGCTTTCATTGGAATTTTTTGGTTCAATAGTTGATATAAATGCCATATTACTTATGTTATTTAATTGATTACAAGTTCTAACAATGGATTCAATATCTCCTAAGATATTTACTACAGGATGGTCTCTAAGTAATCTAATTCTTTTATTTGGTTGATTATCTTCATAATTTATTTCATTAATTTCATTTTCACAATCGTCTTCGTTGTTTTGAATTATAGTTTTATAGTTTTCATCGAAAGATACGTTTAATGTTCCTTCTGTAGTGTTGGTTCGAGTATTGATTGCTTATTTCTGAATATCCAATAAAAATTCCTTTATCGGATTTTGAATCAAATTTATCTAAATTATATTTTGTGTTTAGTATAAAACATTTACTTCCAAATACTTTAAAATATTATACTTTTGGTTTCTTGTTATACAAAAGTTCATATGGTGTTTAATGAGTTAAAGTTCTAATTGAAATTCTATTAATAATATAGCAAGATGTTGCAACTGCGTCAGCCCAAAAATTCCTTGGTAAATCACTATCGGATAACATAGTTCTTGCACATTCTTGTATCATTCTATTTTTACATTCTACTACTCTGTTTTGTTGAAGAGTTCTTGGAATCGAAAATTTGTGGGTTATTACATTTTTATTACAATATTTTTCGAAATTCTCATTTTCGAAATCTCTACCATGATCACTACGTATTATTTTAATTTTTAGTGATAATAAATTTTGAATCCTTTTAGAAAATGTTTTAAATTGATCGAAAGCATCACATTTATTTTTAAGAAATGAATTCCAAGTGAATCTAGAAAAATCGTCAACAATTACATACACATATCTGTTATGATTTATTGATTGAACTTAGGATGGACCAAATAAATCCATGTGTATTAACTCTAATGGTTTTGAAGTGGTAATTTCTTCTTTTGATCTAAATGAACTCTTCTTTAATTTTCCGAATTGATAAACATCACATAAGTTATTAACTTTAAATTTCATTTTGGGTAATCCTCTAACTAAATCTAATTTAGAAATCCTAGAGATGTGTTTGAAATTCGTATAACTGAATCTCTTATGCCAGATCTAGGGATCACCTGCATTGTACATAAAACATAAATTATCATTGGATATTTTCATACTTAATATATAAATATTTTTCTTTCTATCTCCTTCGAATATAACTTTTGAATTCCTATCTTCTATGAAACATTTATTCTTTTCAAAATTTATTTTATATCCTTTATCGCAAAGTTGACTTATACTTAGCAAGTTGTGTTTTAAATTCATAACTAATAAAACATCAGAAATAGTAGGAGTTTCAGATTTACCGGCACTGCTAATTCCAATGATATATCCTTTAGAATTATCTCTGAAGTTTACCATTCAACCATCTTCATACTTCAGATTGTTGAATAGTTCTGGATTTCCAGTCTTATGCCTTGAACAACCACTATCCAATATCGATTTGTCCTTTTTAATTTCCACCAATTGCTTTCTAGAATTTGAATTTTCAACAGCCATATAACAGATCAATTCAGGATTTGAATTTCCACCAGCCACCTTCTTAGGCTTTGAATCGCCATAAACACTTTACCCATCTTTTCAACTTTTGAATTTTCAAACGCCATATAGCTCATCCTTTCCTGAATTAAACAATATTTCAATAGATCACATGCTTCTTTAGTATTATTATATGCATACTCTTTTAACATTGATGCAATGCATGAATAGACACAATAATTATCAAAGATTCCAAAATTTTCCATTTTACCAATATTTCATAAATCAGATTATGAATTTGTTGAAAAAACTAGCTCTGATACCAATTGTTAGGGAATGCGAAAAGGATCGTTAAGGCAAACTTATGTAAACTATGAGATGAATCAAACACTACAAACACAATCATAGACACAGATTTAAACAAAAATACAAAATAAACAGAAATAAAGATGCAGAAAAGGAAAGAACACACCGGATTTTATACTGGTTCGGATTGCTCCTACATCCAGTCCCGCACAATGCTAGATTGTGAAGAGTTTTATTACTATTTCCAATAGTCAAGTACAACCTCCTTGATTTCACGACTACAAGGGATACCACCGATTACTACTTCCTTGCTTTCTCAGCTATAAGGAAACACTGATTCCTACTTCCTTGATTTCACGGCTACAAGGAACACCCTGATTCCTACTTGATTCAACCCAAACAATGTTTACTCAACCCAAACAATTACAAACAACACTAAAACTCTTCAATAGCACTTGATCCAGAGAGAGATGAGAAGAGAGTGTAGAGAGAAGAAGTTTGATCAAAACGAAATTGAATTCGGCAGAGTATAAGTGTAGAAATCATAAAAATGATTCAGAATAATTATATAATGAAAGATCATGAAAGTGAAGAAGAAGATATGATTAAAAATTCGGTTTTAACCCCTTTTTATAGAGTGTGAAAGGTTTCAACGATTCTAAATCATTTCAAATAGTGAAAAGACACTTCCTTTCAAAATTGAAAAAAGTGACAATTATATGTCGACATGGTGTTTTTGGTATGTCGACATACCCTAGTGTAATTTTGTATTTTAAAGTATTTTTCAAGTGTTTTGATATAAAAATAATTCTGGAAATTCTTGAGTAAAAATCATATGTTGTAAATTAATATTATATAGTAGAAAACACATGAAAACATAAATTTAAACTATATGAATATATTTATAAAATTATAACAATATAAGATTTTAAACTATTTAAATATATAATGTATAAGAATATAAATATAAAATTTAAGTTTTGAAGAACAAAGAAGAATAAGAAAGGATAAAGAATAGAAAATAAAATAGAGAGGATTGAGGATAGAATTGAAAATCAGAATTTGAAAATTTGAATTTGAATTTGAACCTGGAGTGCTATTTAGAGTCTTACAGAATCTAGACTGTATAACTATATTAATCTTGAATTCTGGAAATCTTGAAATCTTGAATACTCATGTGTTTTGAAATTTCTCTGATCTTTGACTCTCTATTATCTTTAAAATTGTACAGTCTTCAGTAATATTACCTATATATATATATATATATATTCTATACAAAAAGCTTTAGCATATATTTTATAATCAATGATAATTGAAATAAGGTTGTTGTTATCAAAACTTCATTCTCCAACACCAACAACTGAATGAGTGTTAAGATCTGCTTCAGTTAATTTAGTAGCAACCCCAAAATATGCAAGTTTAACAAGACCCTCCTTTGTAGTTAGAATATTTGCACCCTTTATGTCGCGATGAATAACACCGTGCTCATGCAAATAAACCAATCCTTCCAAAACCTGAGAGATGTAGGAAGCCACCAACTGTTCAGGTAAAGGTCCAACATTATTGAGCTTGATATTAGCAAGTGAACCATTTTCCACATACCTTTAACAGATTAATCTCGGGGGTTGCACGATAGATGGATTGTAAATATTACGGTTGAATGTTCAATGTCGGAACCAACGGGCGTCAGTTTAATCAACTCTCTCTATTGGTCGCTGATTAAATAAGCGCTTAGATATAAGGAGTTGTTTAAGACAACGCCTTATGGCCGAATGCCGATTCAATCAGCGTCCAGGCATAGGGTGTTGATTAAATCAGCAAACAACGCTCTATCAGCGATTTTCCAATTCCATCCTCATGAATTTTGTTTTTAAATTTTGTTGACTAACGTGTTGAGATGCCGCCTCGTGTGACGAAAATCGATAGACGGATTATTAATGTGTTATCGATCATTGTATGTTTCATGTTGGTACTTTATATTATGTTATTGTGTTGTTAATCATGTGTGATTTCCAAGCAAACTGGTTAAATAACTTTAGATATATATTTATATAGAGTGTTAGAACAGGAGATTTGGGAAAAACACATGGACTAATTCCTCATTTTTGATTTTATGAATCAAGACAATGGTAGTAGCATTGAAGGAAACAAGTAAACATGTGATTTCTTAAAGAAATATTTAATGGCTCTGGAAATATAACTTTCAACTAATGTCCATCACAAGGAGCAAAAGAAACCATCCATACCATCTGGACCTCTAAAGGAATTATTATTGAGAGAGAGAATTGATTGTTTAATTTCCTCATCCGTATTCCTATGTAGAGAAAGTTGTAGTCTTCATCATTAACATCCGTCATTCGTATATCCGACGGCTTTCTATAGCATTCGACATGTCTTGACAGCCATTTGAAATCTTTGCTAATGACAAACCATAAAATCATCGCGAGCCGTCGTAAATTTTGCAATTTTTTTATAGTTCAGTTTCTATTTTTCTTTCCAACCACATTTCTCACACAAACCACTATTCCACCAATAATATATAATCCCAGTACACCATATGTCAACCAAATATCTGTGACGACCCCAAACCGCGTTCCACGGTGGTAAGGGTAACATTTGGAATATAACACATAAACAAATAATAGCAGAACAAAAATAAATAAATACACCAGATAATGTACAACAGAATACACTGGATAAACATAATCATCAGAGTTACACGGTATACAGGATCATACTTAGTACAAAATACAGTTCAGCTATACATAAATGTATACAGCAGAATCAAAACATAATATGTACAACAGGAGCTGAACAACATAAAAAGAAATAAATGATAGAATCCATCTTTAGCTCCATAGCTATCCAGAAAGATCCTGCGAAAACCTGAATACAAGACTGCCCGTGTAGAAATAGGGGCACCCGAGTTTGCAAGTGAAACAAACTACGAGTCAGCCATGGGACTGGTATGAGAAATCTACTTAACATATTTTATAATATAGCCAATCACAAGACCACGCCGCTAACGCGGAACGGGTTAACTCCATTGGATTGCCAGTGCTTTAAAACAAGTAAATCTTTTAAACATCGCAATGCTTTTAATAAAAACGAAGCCATTATAAGACTCAGTTCCCATCACACAATGCAACGCAAACCGGAGGATAGAATTTTTCCTTATAATGGCCAAAATATGCTTGATACGAGCAAAACAAATCATTTGATATTATTGCTAGTGTTTATATGTTTCAAAAACAATCTCAATCATAAATATCAATCATAGACGGCATTAATGCCCCATACCACTATGTCGCCATATATAGGTATACAATCAAAACCACACGATGCCGTATTTGGAAATTGGATTTCCGTCATGAACCAAGGCAAGGGATCGTCCTTACCGAATTTGAGACGCTCTAGCCCGCCCCTCAGAATCCGAACGCATCGACCCTTGGATCGTCAGGGCTGGTCCACTCGATGTGGATTAAAATGCCTGAATACTACGTTTCCCCGCCCTATGGGGCGTCACTGGTCATATCTGACCAAACCATGGGCTCCGAAGAGACCGAAGTAACCGAGGCCTCGCTTTCCATCGTCCACATAAATAAAATTCCCAGGCATGTAAAACCCAAAGCACCACTCCTAGCTAGAAGGAAACAAATGTTCTCCCTGAGGTCCTTCTCCCGTTTCTGGCTCATACCGAGGTGTGAGGCTCGCGAAACAACGCTAAACACGAAGCTAGCCATTTAAAGCCCTGCTTTGATCATCAACCACAAAGCTCTGCTTTTCAACAAAAGCTTCGATCACAGCATCACTACATGCCACGTTGTCAATATACAACGTCAAACACACATACATTTACAAGTCTGTTTTGGGTCTAAACGAAACCGGAGGCACCTTATACCTCACATATCCGTACAATCAACAAGTACATCTGGATGGCTACCACTTCAGCCCCATTCAAGGTAGCTACTCCCATCGTGAGCATTAGTTGCACCCATCCATTCGATGTGAAGATCATCGGTCTTGCACCGTCTTCATATCTTCGACTTTTAATCGTCGATCAATTATTTGAAATGAGAATTAACTCGGCCTTTTCAAATAATTCACGTATATTTAGAATTTTAAATCAATTCATTTCAATGGTTAAATTATTCGACGTCAATAATTCTGTTCTTTAATGTAATTTTCACGTCAAACACATTCAACCGTCAAATATTCAATAAACCGGGTAAATTCGGTTTATCTCCATTCGATATCGTTTATAATATTTTATCACGATTTATCGCTATTTTTATTTATTTAAAAATAGCCAATTCATCCAAACGACGCTTCAGGCCATAACGCGGCCATGGCGCTGTTTTTCTTCAGATTTGATTTACACATATCTGGAAATCCAACCGCTGGATCTTTACAAATTTTATATCATTAGAAAGATCTTTTCAAAACGAATCCAATGGTTCCAGTTTTGGGAAAAGTCCGACGGTCGGATCTCCCGGTACAATCGTTTGAAGTTACGATTTCAAAATACGAACTACAGCGTTGTTATTCGATTTATTTTAATTATATATATATATATGTATATGTGTGTATATATATATATATATATATAATCGATACTGGCGCTGTTTTCATTCAGATTTGAATTAAACATTCCAGACAATCCAACCATTGGATCTTTACAAACTTGGTGTAGTTGGAAAGATATTTCCAAAATGAACCCAACGGTTTCGGTTTTGGGAAAATCCGATGGTTGGATCTCCCGCAATAATCATTTGAAATCATGGTTTCAAAATACAAACTGCAGCTTCGTTATTCGATTTATTTTAATTATATTTTTATATATACTTATAAATATAATCCATTCTTCGATTTCAAAACCATATTCATTTCATATATTTGATAAAAATGATATTTTTATGTAACAGATATTTATTTCAACACATCACTATTTTAAACAATTCATATATATAATAAAAATGTGATTTTTTATTGTCAACCAATTCATTTCAAAACATGTTTATTTTATATACTTTATATAGATGAAAAAAATGTGATTTTTATTGTAAAACAGTTTATTTAAAAACACGATTATTTTATATACTTCATATAGATGATAAAAATGTGATTTTTATTCTTCAAACCATTTCTATTTCATTCATTCGATAAAAATGTTATTTTTATCGTTCAAACCATTTTATTTCATTCATCACATGAATATATTTCAATACATGAAAATAAATCAAACACAGAAATATTTCAAACAATTTCGGCTGCATAATGGCAGGGTAGTTAAAACCGACACCGTCCCTAGTACGACTCCTCGCTCTACCTTAAAGCCTCACAGCTTTTGACAATGGGGATTTCAATATCTAGTTCGTACGCAGACGAATTTTTCCCATATACTAATCCTACTGGGATTTCAACCACAATTAATCATTTCAAATCAACCATTCGTGATATTTAACCAAATTTCACATCAACCGAATCCAAACAATATCACAACCAATATATATCGTCCAAGGTCTGTGGACGAGGGGAGTGTATATATATATATATATATGTATATGTATGTATGTATGTATATATGCGTAACCATTCATGATATTTAACCAAATTTCACATCAACCGAATCCAAACAATATCACAACCAATATATATCGTCCAAGGTCTGTGGACGAGGGGAATATATATATATATATATATATATATATATATATATATATATATATATATATATATATGCGTATATAAATATATTTCGCTCTCATTTCAATATCATTTCAATTTCATTCTTCACATATATGATTTCTACAACGCATATATAACTTATACATCGAACATACAACTTATACAACGCTTATACATGAGGTGTACAACACTTATATAACTCATACATCGACTATATAATTTATACATCGTCATTTCCATATAGTTTATAATTCAGAAATCTCACATTGGGTTCCACTCCTCCAAAAATTGTAGGAAGCTCGGAAAAATATCCGATCTCTTCTAGAATGTAGAAGACGACCTCACGGTCCCGGTGTCTCTTGTTTCACTGGATTTCGACAACATAGCAAAAAGATACGATTTTTATAAGATTTATCAACTTCGTGACGGTTTTAAAGTGTTAAAACAGTTCAAAAATATAAAAACCGTATAGAATTAGGTTTTCGTTTCTCTCCCAAATGGTGTAGCGGTTGGACGATCTGACTCCGCCACGAGGTAGGCCTCGAAATCCACGCCAGGTGTGGTGAAGGCGTCAGGTGCGGCGGCAAATAAGGGAAGAATCGGTGGCTCGAACATCGGCCCTTCAGGCGTTGGATCTCTTCAACCGCTCAACGAAAATCTTCAAACTTTATATCGATTTGTAGGGCTAGGGATGCTCTACAAAATCCCTAACTGTAGCCTGTGATTTTGATGAGTGGATTTGCCAGAAAAGAGGAGAGAAGGTGAGAAAGATTTATCGTCGTCGCCTAGAGCGTTATCGGGGAGAGAGAGTTGTGATGGAGAATTCTGATTGGCTAAGAATATATATTTTATTATTTAATTTATTTAAATTCAAAAATACCCTTTTCTCCGTACGAACACCAATTCAAACCCAACGACTGTCGCCCCAAGCTAAATACCCCCATTCCGGACACTATGGGATATGTTTCGCAAGCCAATTCAACTGTTATAGTCAGTTATTCTTCAAATTAAAGAACAAAACATTCAAATTCTATTTTGAATGTACATTTTAATTTGCCGGGGCCACATACTGGTTCTAAAAATTCCCGAAAAATTAATCTAGCTATGTTTTGACGATACGGTCCCAACAAAAATAGTTTCGTCAAATTTTGAGACCGTTTGAAAAATAGCCATTTTCTGGTCGATCCAATTTGACTGAAATTAACCAAACACGTTTTCCTTTGCCAAGCTCACATATTGATTATAAAAATTATAGGAATTTGAAACCTAGCAATAATTCGACATCCCGGATCCAGTAAAAGTGGTTTCATCGAATTCTAAGGTCGTTTGCAAAAAGCCTATTTTCAAGGGCTATATATTCTCTATAGCGACCTTTCTGAAAATTCATTTGGCCATAACTTTTGATTCCCGCTATGAAACTTTGATTTTTCAGATTCGTTAGAAAGATATTCATAAACAGATTTAAATATTTTTGGATTTCACTAAAATCCGTTTTATTTTGCACTCGGTACAGTCAGTCAAAGTTCGAATTCAAATTTTCAAACTACAGCGCCATTTCAGGCACTGTTTATAATTAAAATAAATATATTTATTTTCAAACATCGATTCAAACATACTTTTCGTCGTTATTATTTAAAATAATTTATTTTAAATATTTAAAATCCACTAAAATAGCCAAATTAAAATTTTTAAACTGGTTCTGATTTTCCGGGTTGTTATAATCACCCCCACTTAAAATCTTTTCGTCCCCGAAAAGGAACGAAGTCGAAAGTTGTTTAATTAACCAACTCAACTTTCATTCTGGCTTTCATTCTTCAACTTTTCAGTTTCTAAGGATTTTCAAATTCTTCAAAAATTTGGCTAACACCCTAAATTTTTGAAAAATTTCGCAATAACCTCCTTTGTACGGGGAGGGGTTTGGAAATTTATTGGGTCGTATTAGGTACCCAATAAATCCTAATAAGCATGCACATATTTATAGTGATATGTTTCGGTGTCCATAGGAGAGTGTGTATAGATCATTACTCCAGAGAATAAATTCTCGTCACCCTATAAATGGTTTTTGTGCCTTAATGACCAGAGAGACGTGTTTATTGTCATCTCCAGACCAGTGTGGGGTTTTATTAATCTTGCAATTTACCGTTACATTTTATATAGTCCATATCAATCATCAGTTCAACCTGTAATATATAGTCATCGCCATACAAGCCTCTCGCTCATATGGTAAATCTTCAACCTCGCCACACAAGCTCCAAATGCTTATGTGGTATATGATGAAGTATGCCTATCTTCAAGAAGTACGCCATGTAGTGTAGTTCAAAATCAATTGCAACTATCCAATGGCGACATTTATTTATTACACACAGAATAACCAGCACTCCACATCCAATGACTTTCACAGGAGTTGATATAATAATTAAATTGCGCATACAACTCTTTAAGGTTTACCTATTTGTCGGGCATGCAAATAAATTCTTTACTCAACAGCTAATCCGGTTACCTGTTCAAACATATATAATGCACATGTATATATTTCTATCTATTTCTAAACTAGTTCAATGTGTGATTTAATCGAATAAATTTACCATTCATTCATTGGTTAAATTAATTATCATCATAATAATTTGATAAATCAAATTCCCAACTACACAACACAAACAACAATCAATTTGTTTTTAACTTTTCAAAAATATACCAATTAATTCATATACTCTTTTAAAATCATTAGACTATATGATTAAAAAGTTAACGTCCATGAAAAGAAGACAATGACAAAGTAGAGAACAAAATGGAAATTGCAAAATATGGTAAATGTACCTTGCACCAGAGTCAATCAGAGATATCCACCCTGCACTTAGGATAGGCTTTCTTAATGCTTTCCTCAGTTTCCCAAGTACAATCTCGCAGATCTCCACTCCATTGCACTTTGACTAAGTGAACCTTCTTGTTCCTTAGCTCATTTGTTTCTTTGCCCATAATCTTTAGCGGCTCTCTTCTTACATCGAATTCTGGAGTAATTTCTATATCCCATTGCGCTGCTTCTTCCACGATCAAGTCTAGATTATGAACATGCTTTCGAAGTTGAGATACATGAAACACATCGTGTACTCTAGGCAACCAATCTGGTAATTGAACCGTATAAGCGAGAGTTCCAATCCGTTCTAGACTATGAAACGGACCAATAAATTTGGGCGCCAATTTCCCTGTTTTACCGAACCTGATTACTCCTTTCATCGGAGATACCTTCAAATACACATAGTCGCCAACAACGAATGATAAATTTCTTCTTCTCTTATCTGCATAGCTCTTCTGCCAGCTTTGGGTGGCTAGTAATCGTTTCTTAACGAAATCGACTTTGGCCGCAGCTTCGCGAATCACATCAGGTCCCAATACGAGTCAGTTACCAGGTTCTACCCAACAAGCAGGAGATCGGCACGGTCTACCATATAATGCTTCGAATGGTGACATTGTCAGGCTCGTTGCTAGGTGTTGTTGTATGAGAACTCAACCAAATGCAAATAGTATTCCCATGATACGCCAAAATCAATAACACAAGCTCGCAATAAATCTTCTAGAATACGATTCACCCTCTCAGTTTGGCCATCTGTTTGAGGATGATAAGCGGTGCTCAAGTTCAATTTCGTTCCCAATTCTGGTTGGAATGCTTCCCAGAATTTAGTAGCAAAAATCGGGTCATGATCGCTAACGATACTCATGTGAACTCCATGAAGTTTAACAATTTCTCTAAAATAAATATGCGCCAGACTCCAAGCAGTTCTATTCGATCTAACAGGTATGAAATGGGCGGTCTTCATGAGACGATCTATGATCACCCAAATACTGTCATTTCCTTTCCTAGTTCTGGGCAAACCATCTATGAAATATATAGAAATATGTTCCCACTTCCCACCTGTAATTTCCAACGGTTGCAACAGTCCAGCCAGTTTCTGTTGATCGCTTTTGACTTGCTGACAAGTAGCACACCGGCTAACATATATAGAGATATCTCTTTTCATTGCCTTCCACCAGAAAGATCGCTTGAGGTCATTATACATTTTACTAACCCCTGGGTGGATACACAGCTTGGACTTGTGACACTCATCCAATACTTCTCTTTTGAGCTCAAGATTGTCGGGAACACAAATTCTTCCTTTCAATCTAAGAACTCCTGCGCTATCCACTTGGAAACTGGAGACCTCGCCCCTTTGAATTCTTTTGATCATCTCTTTAATAAAACTACCGTCTTTTTGAAGGATAAATATTTTATCAATCAATGATGGTGTAATGATAATACTTGCGATGATCACATTCTTCCTGCTGAGCGCATTAGCCACAACATTGGTTTTCCCCGGAGTATATAAAATATCAAGATCATATGCCGCCAGAAATTCTAACCAACGTTGTTGCCTCATATTCAGATCCTTCTGGGTGAATAAATACTTCAATGATTGATGATCAGTATATAATTCGAACTTCTCACCCAATAGATAATGCCTCCAGATTTTCATACCAAACACGATGGCTAACAACTCAAGATCATGAGTCGCATAATTCTTTTTATGTGGTTTCAATTGACGGCTAGCGTAAGCAACTACTTGGCCTCTTTGCATTAATACTGCACCGAGACCTTCTTTAGAAGCATCGGTCCAAACTTCAAGTCTTGGTCGCCATCAATAATTGTTAACACTGGAGCAGTTGTCAGTTTTAACTTCAGCTCCTGGAAAGCTGCCTCACATTCTGGAGTCCAATTAAATCTCGAATGTTTCTTAGTAAGCTTCATTAAGGAACTAGATGTCTTCGCAAAATCCTTAATGAATGTCCGATAATGATTATCTAACTCTTCTTTTCGTTTCAAGGTCATTCTTCGAATAGCGTGAACTACTGGCCTTGTATTCAGAACTAAAGAGATTTTAAAATCAATTTCTCTCTACAGAGGTAAGCTAACAACTTCTTCGAACACATCTGCATAGTTCTTGACAACTGGGATATTCTCTATAATGACAGGAACAAGATCTAATTGATCAGGAGAAACATCTAAAGTTGCCCAGAAGTCTTTTCTATCAGAATTCTGACCTTAACAAGGAATGGTTATATAGTCACCTGATTTAATCTTCGCCTTAACGACTCTGTCGGCGCATTTAACCTCAGCTTCATATTTGGTTTACCAATCCAATCCCAAAATAAGATCAAATTCGGTTAAATTCATAACGATCGCGATGGTAGGGAATTGGTAGTTGGAAAAAGAGACAGGCACCCTACAAATCTAACTAAGATCGAGGGAACCCCCAACCGGATTATGGACAGTCATGGGTTCTTTGAGCTTTTTCAAATTCAAATCCAGTTTCTTAACCGCATTCTTTGCAATAAAGCTTCGCGACGTGCTTGTGTCAAACAGTACTTTAACTGGGATGTTTTTGACAGCAAGCGTGCCTTCTAAAACATCTGGCCTTTCCTGACTAGATGAGGATCCAGGAACTTCTGCCAATTCATTTACATGAACCTTTTCAGATTTCTTTAAGAGCCGGCAATCCTTTTCAAAATGGCCAGTCCGATGGCATTGACTGCATTTTCGATTCTCTTGAAACCTGTTCTTGGATTTAAATTTATCCTTCGTTTGTTTGTTCCAAGATTTGCAATTTACTGCCAAATGTCCTTGCCTATTGCAGCTCGAACATGTGGTAGCCATTTTTGGTACTTCTTCAGATTTAACCTTTTTCTTATCGGCTCTAGGCTTCTTTCTGAACTCAAACTTCGTACTGGCCTCAAGCTGTGTACTCGTCTCTGGGCTATCGGCTTCGAATTTCCTTTTATTGCTCGAACTGACTTCCTCTTCGTCATCAAAAAGGCCTCGCTTATCTAGATCTTCATACTGATAAGCCATGTATATCATTTCAGAAAAAGGAAGCTTCACATACCCCATCACACTACTTTGGTACTTTCTTTGGAGCCCGTTAATAAACCTCTTTTTTTTCCTCTTCGGATTTTGAATTAGCCGAGGGGCAAATTGAGAAAGTTCATTGAATTTCTTATGATATTCCAGAATGGTCATATCTCCTTGTATCAGATAATAGAATTCATCACATAACTTCTCAGTTGCTTCTGGAGGAATAAATTTTTCACTGAAAATCTCTTTAAATCTATTCCAGGTAATATTACCTTCTGGATTATCCTTAATAATCGAATCCCACCAAAACAAAGCTTCGTCTTTGAGTGCCCAAGATGCCAGTAATCTTTTCTGGTCATCTCTCAGCTTTAAACCTTAAAAGATTTTCTCAGCAGAACGAATCCAAGCTTGTGTTTTAATAATAGATTCTTCGCCCAAAAATGGTACTCCACCCAGATTTCTATATTTCTTAAATAGAGCTTCTATATCTGGGTCTATATTACTTCTTCTGTTTCTGCCACTCATTTTCTAGTGCGTCTGGAAATAGCAGACAAAGTGTTAGGTCAACAGAAAAGGTATTTGTAAAGCATAGAGACATATACTTGAATGTAAGTGTGTCTACTACTGTGTATTTCATTCTGCTATATTCATACTAGGATATTACTAATCCTATCTGAAATGAGTTGTTCGTCATAGAACACTACTGGTTCTATTTCTGACGAGTTTGTTAATATGTTATATTCCATAACTAAGCTTAACCAAAGCTCTGATACGACGTTGTGACAACCCCAAACCCCATTCCACGCTGGCAAGGGTAATTTTTGGAATATAATACATAAACAAATAACAGCAGAACAGAAATAAATAAATACACCAGATAATGTACAATAGAATACACTGGATAAACGTAATCATCAGAGTTACACAATATACAGGATCATACTTATTACAAAATATAGTTCAGCTATACATAAATGCCTACAACGGAATCAAAACATAATACGTGCAATAGGAGCTGAACAACATAAAAAGAAATAAATGATAGAATCCATCTTCAGCTCCATAGCTATCCAGAAAGAGCCTGCTAAAACCTAAATACAAGGCTGCCCTGTAGAAATAGGGGCACCCAAGTTTGCAAGTGAAACAAACTACGAGTCAGTCATGGGACTGGTATGAGAAATCTATTTAACATATTTTATAATATGGCCAACCACAGGACCACGCCGCTAACGCAGAACGGGTTTACTCCATTGGATTGCCAGTGCTTTAAAACAAGTAAATCTTTTAAACATCGCAATGCTTTTTATAAAAATGAAGCCATTATAAGACTCAGTTCCCATCACATAATGCAACGCAAACCGGAGGATAGAGTTTTTCCTTATAATGGCCAAAATATGCTTGATACGAGCAAAAAAAATCATTTGATATTATTGCTAGTGTTTATATGTTTCAAAAACAATTTCAATCATAAATATCAATCATAGACAGCATTAATTCACCATACCACTATGTCGCCATATATAGGTATACAATCAAAACCGCGCGATGTCATATTTGGAAATTGGATTTCCGTCATGAACCAAGGCAAGGGATCGTCCTTACCGAATTCGAGACGCTCTAGCCCGCCCCTTAGGTTCAGAACGCATCGACCCTTGGATCGTCAGGGCTGGTCCACTCGATGTGGATTAAAATGCCTGAACACTGCATTTTCCCGCCCTATGGGGCGTCACTGGTCATATCCGACCAAACCATCGGCTCCGAAGAGACCGAACTAACCGAGGCCTCGCTTTCCATCATCCACAAACGTAAAATGCCCGGACGTGTAAAACCCAAAGCACCACTCCTAGCTAGAAGGAAAGCATGTTCTCCCTGATGTTCTTCTCCCGTTTCTGGCTCATACCGGGGTGTGAGGCTCGCGAAACAACGCTAAACACAAAGCTTGCCATTTAAAGACCTGCTTTGATCATCAACCACAAAGCTCTGCTTTTCAACAAAAGCTTCGATCACAGCATCTCTGCATGCCACCTTGTCAATATACAACGTCAAACACACATCCATTTACAAGTCCGTTCTGGGTCTGAATGAAACCGGAGGCACATTATACCTCGCATATCCGTATAATCAACAAGTACGTCTGGACGGCTACCACTTCAGCCCCCTTCAAGGTAGCTACTCCCATCGTAAGCATCAGTAGCACCCATCATATCAATGTGAAGATCATCGGTCCTGCACCGTCTTCATATCTTCGACTTTTAATCGTCAATCAATTATTTGAAATGAGAATTAACTCGGCCTTTTCAAATAATTCACGTATATTTAGAATTTTAAATCAATTCATTTCAATGGTTAAATTATTCGACATCAATAATTCTGTTCTTTAATGTAATTTTCATGTCAAACACATTCAACCATCAAATATCAAATAAACCGGGTAAATTCGGTTTATCTCCATTCCATATCATTTATAATATTTTATAACGATTTATCGCTATTTTTATTTATTTAAAAATAGCCAATTCATTCAAACGACGCTTCAGGCCATAACGCGACCATGGCGCTGTTTTTCTTCAGATTTTATTTACACGTATCTGAAATCCAACCGTTGGATCTTTACAAATATTATGTCATTAGAAAGATCTTTTCAAAACGAATCCAACGGTTCCAGTTTTGGGAAATTCCGATGGTCGGATCTCCCGGTACAATCGTTTGAAGTTACGATTTCAAAATACGAACTACAGCATCGTTATTAGATTTATTTTAATTATATATATATATATATATATATAAATATAATCGATTTTGGCGCTGTTTTCATTCAGATTTGAATTAAACATTCTAGACAATTAAACCGTTGGTTCTTTACAAAGTTGGTGTCGTTGGAAAGATATTTCCAAAGCGAACCCAACGGTTTCGGTTTTGGGAAAATCCGATGGTTGGATCTCCCGCAATAATCGTTTGAAATCACGGTTTCAGAATACGAACTACAGCTTCATTATTCGATTTATTTTAATTATATATATATAATCCATTCTTTGATTTCAAAACCATATTCATTTCATATATTTGATAAAAATGATATTTTTATCCAACGGATATTTATTTCAAAACATCACTGTTTTTAACAATTCATATATATAATAAAAATGTGATTTTTTTATTGTTAAACAATTCATTTCAAAACACGTTTATTTTATAAACTTCATATAGATGATAAAAATGTGATTTTTATTGTAAAACAATTTATTTAAAAACACGATTATTTTATATACTTCATATAGATGATAAAAATGTGATTTTTATTCTTCAAACCATTTTTATTTCATTCATTTGATAAAAATGTTATTTTTATCGTTCAAACCAATCTATTTCATTCATCACATGAATGTATTTCAATACATGAAAATAAATCAAACACAGAAATGTTTCAGAAAATTTCGGTAGCATAACGGCAGGGTAGTTAAAACCGGCACCGTCCCTAGTACGGCTCCTCACTCTACCTTACAGCCTCGTAGCTTTTGACAATGGGGATTTCAATATCTAGTTCGTACGCAGACGAATTTTTCCGATATACTAATCCTATTAGGATTTCAACCACAACTAATCATTTCAAATCAACCATTCGTGGTATTTAACCAAATTTCACATCAACCATATCCAAACAATATCACAACCAATATATATTGTCCATGGTCTATGGACGAGGGGAGTATATATATATATTCATATATAAATATATTTTGCTTTCATTTCAATATCATTTCAATTTCATTCTTCGCATATATGATTTCTACAACGCATATACAACTTATATATCGAACATACAACTTATACAACGCTTATACATGAGATGTACAACGCTTATATAACTCATACATCGACTATATAATTTATACATCGTCATTTCCATATCGTTTATAATTCAGAAATCTCACATTGGGTTCCACTTCTCTAAAAATTGAAGGAAGCTCAGAAAAATATCCGGTCTCTTCTAGAATGTAGAAGACGTCCTCATGGTCCCGGTGTCTCTTGTTTCAATGGATTTCGACAACACAGCAAAAAGATACGATTTTTATAAGATTTACCAACTTCACGACGGTTTTAAAGTGTTAAAACAGTTCAAAAATATAAAAACCGTATACTTTCAGTTTGGTTCAGAATTAGGTTTTCGTTTTTCTCCCAAATGGTGTAGCGGTTGGACGATCGGACTCCGTCACGAGATAGGGCCTCGAGATCCGCGCCAAGGGGTGGTGAAGGCATCAGGTGCGGCGGCGAATCAGGGGAGAATCGATGGCTCGAACGTCGGCCCTTCAGGGCGTTGGATCTCTTCAACCGCTCAACGAAAATCTTCAAACTTTATATGGATTTGTAGAGCTAGGGATGCTTTACAAAATCCCTAACTGGAGCCTGCGATTTTGATGAGTGGATTTTCCAGAAAAGAGGAGAGAAGGTGAGAAAGCTTTATCGTCGTTGCCTGGAGCGTTATCTGGGAGAGAGAGTTATGATGGAGAATTCTGATTTTCTAAGAATATATATTTTATTATTTAATTTATTTAAATTCAAAAAAACACTTTTCTCCATACGAACACCAATTCAAACCCAACGATTGTCACCCATAGCTAAATACCCCCATTGCAGACACAATGGGATATGTTTCGCAAGCCAATTCGACTGTTATAATCAGTTATTCTTCAAATTAAAGTATAAAACATTCAAATTCTGTTTTGAACATACATTTTAATTTGTCGGGGCCACATACTGGTTCTAAAAATTCCCGAAAAATTAATCTAGCTATGTTTTGACGATACGGTCCCAACAAAACTAGTTTCGTCGAATTCTGAGACCGTTTGAAAAATGGCCATTTTCTGGTTGATCTAATTTGACTGAAATCAACCAAACACGTTTTCCTTTGCCACGCTCACATATTGATTCTAAAAATTATGGTAATTTGAAACCTAGCAATAATTTGACATCCCGGATCCAACAAAAGTGGTTTTGTCGAATTCTGAGGTTGTTTGCAAAATGTCTTTTTTCAAGGGCTATATATTCTCTATAGCGACCTTTCTGAAAATTCATTTGGCCATAACTTTTTATTCCCGCAATGAAACTTTGATTTTTCAGATTCGTTAGAAAGATATTCATAAACAGATCTAAATATTTTTGGTTTCACTAAAACCCGTTTTATTTTGCACCCGGTATAGCCTGTCAAATTTTGAATCCAAATTTTCAAACTGCCGCGCCATTTCAGGCCTTATTTATAATTAAAATATATATATTTATTTTCAAACATCGATTCAAACATACTTTTCGTTATTATTATTTAAAATAATTTATTTTAAATATTTAAAATCCATTAAAATAGCCAAATTAAAATTTTTAAACTGGTTCTGATTTTCCGGGTTGTTACAATATCAAAATCGAACCAATCTAGATTTACAAAACCAAAAAATGCATAAAATCAAGTCAAATTTCACCATCAAATCAAACAACTAATTATAGAATACATAAATATTTATATACCCCAACGTTTATCATCAAATGATCGTAAATACCACAACCCATCAAGTCTACCATGCACCGACTAAGTCTACCATCAGATAATATGTAAAAAAAACACCAAAGCATAATGTCTAATCATCCACTAAGTCTACTGAACAAAAAAACATATCTATCACAACATTCAATCTCCTCCAGAACCTCCAAAGCCAGCAGAAGAAGAAAAACGGCCACTATACTGCTGCATGAATTCATCAGTATATTGATCCAGCGGCTGTGTCATCATGATGGTCTTGCGATGATTCTGATCCTCTAATTGAGCTATCCTAGCCGTCAACTCCTCGATCTCTACTAAATCGATATCAGCTCCGGTCTACTTGTTATGTCTCTGACTACTAGACTGCAACAATTACCAAATAATCTTTTAATCTGATACAATGATATTAACTATCTACAACTCGTAAATGTTATTCTATTTCTAAACAACAAATCATGGAGTTTCATTCTAATAAATATTATTATTACCATTTGATTGCCAAATCCATATCGTATGTTCTGCTATAGTGGATGTTGGATCTAGATTAACCCTAGAGGGGGGGGTGAATAGGGTTTATCACAGTTTTTTTTAACTGAATTGAAAAACTAACAGAATATTAAAATAATAAACAGATCACAGAATATAGCAGAAATAGAAATGCAGAAAATAAATCACACACAGATATACCCAGCTTCGGCAAAACCCTGCCTACTGCTGCATTTCTAAGGTTTCTACTTGGTGATAGAACAGATCCCGCATACAAGACCATGTACACTTGCAAACCCTGCTCCTATTATAAACCTACGCTCAAAACCGTAGACTGATCGATATCCACTCGATCAAATTTCCCTGTTTACAACCCCGTAATCAGAAAATCCTAGATTTACAGACTCTAGTGGACTGTCAGTCACTACCCTGACTGATATCCTAGACTTTACAGATCTAGACACTGATTCGTTTGTTTACAAAAGAAATTAAAAATGAAAAAATAAAAACAATACAATTTAAAGTAACAAGAAAACCCTAAGGAGATTAATTAAAGGGGTTATCCCCTTTTAAAAAGCTTTTGATTTGGCATAGCCAATTAAGTAGGCGACCCTTTTGAAACTCCCTTTGCCCGATCTCTTTATTCTTTTCTCTGGAAAAAAATGGCGGCTTCAAAACTGAGAAACTAGGGTTTCTCTGGAATCCCCAAATCGTTTCGTTGCTTGATGGAATTGGTTAATCTCTGAAGCTCGAGTCTGATGTGTTCCTCTTTGCTGTTGATTGGAAATTGTTCCTCTGAGAATAAAAATGGCGGCTGGAAATTTGGCTAGGGTTTCCCCAATAAATCCCCAAATCGAATCGATCTCTTGATGAAATGAAGTTCTCTGATGCTCGACTTCTCTGTTGCTTTCTACTACTTCGATTTGGAATTTGTTCGATCGAAAACGATTGGAAAATTGTGAGTTTTCTCTGATTTAAAATTTTTCTCTCGAGTTGATTGTAGTTTTCGATAAGGCCTATAATGAATTGGTGTAGTTTATATAGGGTAGAGAAAAACCTTAAACAGACTCTGATTTCACTATGTGACTTGGCTGATTTGTTGCGGGGCTTTCCTCTTTTGGTTGCCTGTATTGATTTTGAATTTTGCGTGGCCTTTAAAACAGATATCCCCCTTTTGAATTTAAAAGCTACGGCTTTGATTTGAAAAGAAAATGAATTGTTGCTTTCCCCTTTTGGCAAGACGGTTTTAAAAACCCCTTGAATGAATTTGTGATGTTTCCTCTTTTTGTTTCCTTGCTGAAAATCGATTCTGATGCACTTTGAATAAGTCGAGTTGCCCCTTTACTTGCATGGTTCGATTTGATTTCCATTACTTGTTTCCTGATTTGTGGCTTGATATAAAACGCTGGATTGTTTTGTCATAATGCTTAAAACTGGAAATATAAATTTGTAGCTCCTTGAATTGATGAATATCCAGAAAAGATTTTGCACCTTGTATTTGCATTACCATTTATGTCGTGCTTGGATCATGTTGTTTCATTTGCACTAGAAAATAAACTTTCCATTTCCATTTGTGATGAATTCGGCTTTGATAAAAAAATATCTTGGCAAAAAAATTTTTTTTGATCATTATAAAAACGACATTGGCATTTTCTGGGCACTTTAGAAAAACTGAAAGATTTGTTTCCAGAATCACATCATTGAATTTTTAGAATTAAAAACCATTCTTAAATCTTGCCAAACACAGATCACTGAGATTTCTGGAACCATTAACATACTTGAATTTTGGTTGTTGATCCTCTGGACTACTATGATTTTGGTACTTGCCAGCACTTGAAAAAAAACTCTGTTGTATATTGTTTGATCACTCTTGATACTCTGTACAATTTGCCACTTTGCCTTTTTATTCTTGAGTCTGAGTCGCACCATTTGATTGAGCACAGAACTGACTTGTGTTGATTTTTCTTGAGCCATTCATTTGCTGTGTAATACTCTCATGTACACGCTACTTGTTCTAGTTTGCATCAATGTTTAACCAAGCCATTTGCTTTGTGAATATTGCCTTGTTTGCTGTATGAAACATTTTTATTCATGCCTTATCACCTTGGACTTGTTTATGAATCATATGCTCTTGCCACATGCATGTTGCATTCCTGACTTGTGGTCCATTCTTGTTTTCAAAAAGTAATGTCCACGATTTTGTTGAGAACTTGAAAGACTGTATATTAGTGTATTCATTTGATCCTATGCATTTTTGGTATTCCACTTGCACACTTTCACCATGCATGGTTTTACCATTTTTGCTGAGTCATCATGTTCACACTTGAGTTGCTTGGAAATCTGGTTTGCTGTCTTGACCATGTTGAGTATCACTTTGACTATGACCATGCGGTTGAGCTGAACCATTTTTTTGTTGCACCTGTCTTGTTCACTTAGTCCATGCTGACTCTGTCATGTTTGTTGTATCAACTCCATACTGCCATGTCACTTTGCTGTATGATCATGTATGCTGTGTTCACCCTTTTGTAACTCGACCACTTAATTGCTGCTTGCTGTGTTATATTTGAGTTGTTTCATTAGCTTGCTGATTTTCATCTTTCTTCTTTAATTTGATTGTCCCACTGATGACTGTGCACTGAGTCGAGATGGTCCACGTGGCTACTCCTCAGTTGCAAACTGCTACATTCTTATTGGCGAGGCAGTGCATACATGTATATCTGTACACGTGTGTATATGCAGCCATTCAGAAGATTTTCTGTCACTGTACATATACAAACTATCTGTCTAGACACAGATGAATCAGATCGAGTCAGAAAAATGATGAGAAACACACTGAAATTTTGAGGCAAATAAAATTTAAAAATAAATATATATTTGCATTTGTTCAATATTATTTCTATTGCAGTGTACTGTTGTGTGTTTCTGTGTATGACAGGTATGAAGACCGGACTGAAGTGACTGGACTGAAGGCTGTGAAGACAGAAGACAAGAACGTATGAAGACTGGACTAACTTGTAAGCTGTGAAGACAGAAGACAGAGACAGAAGACAGTGGATAAACATTGTGTCAAAGTGATATAAGTGAAATGTACAAATGAGATTGAGTGTAACTGAATGTATGTATAAATGATTGTATAACTGAGTGAATTTAGAAGTACAATATTCTGTGAATGTATATGAGATGTGATGTAATGAATATCAGTGAGTATAAGAGAAATGTATAAACAGTGGAGTTTATAAATTTGTACTGTTTTGATAGTGAAATAAAATATTATATTTAAATAAAATACTATGTGAATGTTTAAATTTCTGTACAGTCGTATTTTATTTAAATATAAATATTATATTCTAATCTGTGATGTATAATAACAGTACAATATCAAACACATTAAAGTAATATTTATTTGGTTGTCATCATCAAACAAAAATCATATAATTGTGTATACAAAACCGTTATATACAACAATCTCCCCCTTTTGATGATGACAAACAAATAAAAGATTTTGTATACAATAGATGTGTTTGACAGTGAATATTGAACTCCCCCTATTTATTAGCTCCCCCTAGAATAGAAAACTCCCCCTATAACCGTGCATGAGTGAATTGAACTGAATGATAATGAGTTTTCAAAAATAAAAATATTTATATAATATTCACTCATAAATTAAAATCAATCAAAATCTAATCCATTCTCCCCCTTTTGTTGTCATCAAAAGGATACAGATTTTAAAATACAGATGAAAATTGGCTAAAAATATAATTTCAGCTTAAGAGAAAGAACGATCATCATAAATTTCAATCAGTCAAACAAAAAACATAATATTCTAAGAACAGGTGGCATATTTCATGTTGTAGAGAATGACGGATATACGATGAATTTTATATAAAATGGAGAGAGTTTTAAAAACAATTCATTTCCAATTATTTTCAAAGGATTTTTATAAAAATAAAGCACAAAAATAGTGATGAATCTGGACTATAATTAATAATTCAATTTAAGTGACAAGATCGAATAATCTCAAATCCCAATATCTATCAATCAACAAATCATAATACGTCATAATATTTCAACACATTTCACAGATTAGAAAGATGGATTGATAGGCTGGTTTTTATACACTGAGGAGAATTTCAGATTAATTTCTATTTTTAGCACTTTATTCCCTTTTTATTTATTTTTATTTAAGAGCACACTGACCACGCATAACCAAAGCTTGGATTTTTAAATGGGATCAGTCGCAGCTTAAATTATAAGACATCTCATAACCATGCATAACCAAAGCTTGGATTTTTAAATAAGGTTAGAGACACTCTTATATATTAATTATATTTTTATCATTTTCAGCTTTATAAAAAAAACTCCTCGATATATGAAACCAATATATGAATGATAGAAAATGGTGTAGGTACAGAGATGGACTGTGAAATAAATTTCTAAATTAATTATATTATGAAATATGTTCGACTGTATCGGGATCATTGAAAATTTTCTATTATCACCAATTCTGAATAATAACATAGTCCCATTTCTATCACAAATATTTCCACTGTTTATTCAAAAAGATTTTAAAACATATTAACTCTCCACATTAATATAAAATTATTATGGATGGCAGAAGGATGATAAGTAATGAAGATGGTCGTGAAATAATTGCCAGTTCAAAGATATTATAATAAGTATTCAACCATCATGAAAAAAATTAAACAAAATCTCCTCTTGTTGTGAAAATATATTGTAGTCACTATTCATCACAATTTCAAGATCTGATAATAATTTTGATGAATTTAACTACAGTCCAGTTTGGTTATTGATTTCAATTTCTGAATGAATAATCAATAAATAGTTTTAAAATTGAAAAAAAATTACAAGAGAAATTATGTAGATCTTTACAAGATAAGAGGAAAATTTGTACAAGGAAAAAGAAACGTGTGTGGATCTATACATGTTGAAGATTAGAATCTAAGTACACATGGGTGAAACAAAAATAAGACACTTCTGATACCACTTGTAGTCTTCTTTATCGAAGAATTTAATAACACCTTGCTGGACTATCATGGATACCTTAGAATAAAAAAAATTAAACACAAACCCAGCCAGACAAATTTAGCACATTTATTAGAGCAACAGATAAGAACAAGCAATTATCTGAAGAATAGTATCAGAGCAGCAATCAAATCATAAACAAGCAATTTCCAACATATTTTCAAAAACAATATCAAAGTAGCACAAGACATCAGTCATGAATCAGACTTGTCAGAAAATGTTTCACAGAAGTTTCAGATGGTCATAAAAGATGATTCATGATCCCAGATTTAAAAATATTGTTTATTTTAAATCATTTGAAGGAATATGAAAATATTAGAATTTAATGAATCAATCACACCAAATTATATATTTCAGATTCAAAATATGTGTGTGATTCAATAAATCAATAATTTCAAATGATTTTTGAACAAACAAATATTTAGATCAAATAACCATGAAATAATAGAAAGATTTAAGACCAATTTTTCAAGAAAAATTTCACAAGAGTTTCTGACAAGCCCAACGAATTTTACAGAATATTTACATCAAGTTTGAGAAAAAATTCATGATTTAAAATAATGTATTTGAAATCACTTGAATCAATATCAAGTTTGAGATATAATGAATTATTCACACAAGATTGATAATTTCAAATTTAGGTGGTGTGTGATATTCAAAATATCTAGAATTCCAGATGATTTCAAACAAAACTAATTTCAACCATGATGATCATGAAAAAAAAATTTCAAGATGTATCACTGATTCAAGACAATTTTAAATATTCAAGCCAATCTGAAAATTTCTGAAATTATCACAACTGATGAATAACAGAGTGCTGTAAAGAGTATAAATTTTCAAGCCCTCCCAAACTGAATTAGAGGAAACTCAAAACAGTATAAATGTGTGAAATTTCATTAATTATACAAATCTTCAAAAATTTAGAATTCAAAATAACAGTGTTCAAGATATGATATTAATGCTTCAGCACTGTTAAGAATTCAGATAATCAGAGGACTAAACTTCACAACAATTGCAGATATATACAAAATTAAATTCAAAATCTGAAAGAGATTACAACATTAGAGTTCTATTTAAATGAAATGAATTTCCAGAAAAAAATATGAAATCTGCAATTTGAAGTTAATGAAGTCCAAGAAAAAAAATAAAAAAAAATGTGACAGTGTAAAATCAAAAAGAAAAACAAGGACAGAAGGGATAGAAGGAGGAACAAACAAAGAAGAAGAAAAAATATTTACAAAGATAAGTTCAGAGATTATACCTGAAATCCATGTAAAACAGAATCTCCAACACAACAAATCTTGGCCAAGGAACTGTAAAGAATACAGACGTATAGAACAGCTTGAAATCAATCTCTTTTCAGCATAGCAGTTCCTCAACCTTCACTGGTACCTAACAGTTGAGTGAATTAAGTGGTCTAACAAAATTTGTAAAACCACTCTGAAATATGTTTACCACTTTTGTTACCCAAACTTGTTTGTATAACAAACCATCAGAATTAACCTTTGTACCCTTAGGAACCCAAATCTGTTTGAACTTGACGAAGTCCGTTTTATTTTTTGAGATCCAAGAATGTTTAAATGGTTTATTATAAAACGATTTCTCATCACAATTTTGACTCAAAAAACCTTTGAAATTTTCAGTGTTCAAATTTTCTAAGCAGTTCTTTCCAAAGCAGTTTGAGGGATTTTTCAAATCAATTGAATTTTGCTTTCCAAAAACATCATTTTTCCCAAAGCCAAGACCAGATTTATTTCTAATAGAAACTTGGTTTTGTAACAGCATATTCAACGATTTTTCCCCACTAGAAAATTTATCCAAAGTTGATTCTAAACATTGAATTTTGGATTTTAGATCGCTATTTTCTTTTAGTAAATTTGAGCAATTATTTATTGCGATCTTCTGTTCAGTGTTGGACTGTTTCAAAACCAAATTCTCATTTTCAAGCAATTTAATTTTGGTTAAGGATTCGGAAATTTCAAGTTCAAATCGTTTTTGTTTTTCAGACTCAAAATTCTTGGATTTTTCAATCTCATTTTCAAGTTCTTTCAAAATCAAACCACTTTTCACCAAATTTTCATTTTCAGCAATTTCAAATTTGGAATATATATCAGTCTTAAAAATTTCAAATTCCTTTTGTAAAAAGTTATTTAAACTTGATAACTCAATCTTGTTTTCTTTTAAGATCAAAATTTCCTTTTCAAATTTTTGAATATTTTTATTGAGATGAACAAGATTGGTTCTCAATCTTAAACAATTTTTGCAATCTGAATTTGAAGAATTTTTAAAATATTCAAGCTGTGATTCCAAATCATCAATTTTGCTGGTCAACTCAGAATTCCTAGATTTTAGAGATTTGTTTTTAGATTTGAGTTTATCAACAGATTTAGTTAAATCAACACTCATATAAACCAAATCTTTGTATCAGAAATTTTCAACTTCAGCATCCGTTGATTCTCCATCATCTGATCCTTCTGAATTTTCACATGTAAATCCTGTTAAACAGAATTCTGAATCTTAGTTGACATTCTGGGGTTTTGAGCTGTTGTCAGATTTTCCATACTTCCTATTGAGAGTATCCCAGATTTCCTGTGTAGGTAAACAATGGCAGATAAGATTAAACTGTTCAGTACTAAGATAATCAAATATAATTTTCATAGCACGGGTTTTGAAAGTAATATCTACACTACCAAATCCATGGATAACAACATTCCAACATTTAATATTAACAGATTTTAAATAAAATTCCATTTTGGATTTCCAGGTTAAAAATCTGTTCCATCGAAAATAGTTGGGAATGAATTGGACTGACTCTCTATTGACTGACAACTAGGAATCGCCATTTCTCTAGAGTTAACAGAATACCTGCTTTGATAGCACTTGGTGTCTCTATTTACGAGGAATTTTAAGCACCCCGGTGGCCACCAAAGATACCTCAGACACTGGTTTCATGTCCTGCCTCTCGACACGGACAACCACCCACGGGCATGTAGGGGCAAGAGTCAATACTTCGCCACGTGATCATACAGCGAGAACCCCCTATCATGCTCTTACCTTAAACCTGGCTCTGATACCACTTGTTGGATCTAGATTAACCCTAGAGGGGAGGTAAATAGGGTTTATCATAGTTTTTTTTAACTGAATTGAAAAACTGACAGGATATTAAAATAATAAACAGATCACAGAATATAGCAGAAATAGAAATGCAGAAAATAAATCACACACAGATATACCCAGCTTCGGCAAAACCCTACCCACTGCTGCATTTCTAAGGTTTCTACTAGGTGATAGAACAGATCCCGCATACAAGACCATGTACACTTGCAAATCCTACTCCTATTGTAAACCTACGTTTAAAACCGTAGACTGATCGATATCCACTTGATCAAATTTCCCTGTTTGCAACCCCGTAATCAGAAAATCCTAGATTTACAGACTCTAGTGGACTGTCAATCACTACCCTGACTGATATCCTAGACTTTACAGATCTAGACACAGATTCGTTTGTTTACAAAAGAAATTCAAAATGCAAAAATAAAAGCAATACAATTTAAAATAACAAGAAAACCCTAAGGAGATTAATTAAAGGGGTTATCCCCTTTTAAAAAGCTTTTGATTTGGCTTAGCCAAATAAGTAGCCCGACCCTTTTTGAAACTCTCTTTGCCCGATCTCTTTATTCTTTTCTCTGGAAAAAATGGCGGCTTCAAAACTGAGAAACTAGGGTTTCTCTGGAATCCCCAAATCGTTTCGTTGCTTGATGTAATTGGTTAATCTCTGAAGCTCGAGTCTGATGTGTTCCTCTTCGTTGTTGATTGGAAATTGTTCCTCTGAGAATAAAAATGGCGGCTGGAAATTTGGCTAGGGTTTCTCCAATAAATCCCCAAATCGAATCGATCTCTTGATGAAATGAAGTTCTCTGATGCTCGACTTCTCTGTTGCTTTCTACTACTTTGATTTGGAATTTGTTCGGTCGAAAACAATTGGAAAATTGTGAGTTTTCTCTAATTTAAATTTTTTCTCTCGAGTTGATTGTAGTTTTCGATAAGACCTATGATGAATTGGTGTAGTTTATATAGGGTAGAGGAAAACCCTAAACAGACTCTGATTTCACTATATGACTTAGCTGATTTGTTGCAGTGCTTTCCTCTTTTGGTTGCCTGTATTGATTTTGAATTTTGCGTGGCCTTTAAAATAGATTTCCCCCGTTTGATTTTAAAAGCTACGGCTTTTATTTGAAAAGAAAATGAATTGTTGCTTTCCCCTTTTGGCACGACGGTTTTAAAAACCTCTTGAATGAATTTGTGATGTTTCCTCTTTTTGTTTCCTTGCTGAAAATCGATTCTGATGCACCTTGAGTAAGTCGAGTTGCCCCTTTACTTGCATGGTTCGATTTGATTTCCATTACTTGTTTCCTAATTTGTGGCTTGATATAAAACGTTGAATTGTTTTGTCGTAATGCTTAAAACTGGAAATATAAATTTGTAGCTCCTTGAATTGATGAATATCCAAAAAAGATTTTGCCACTTGTATTTGCATTACCATTTATGTCGTGCTTGGATCATGTTGTTTCATTTGCACTGGAAAATAAACTTTCCATTTCCATTTGTGATAAATTCGGCTTTGATAAAAATTATCTTGCCAATTTTTTTTTTCTGATCATTAAAAAAAATGACATTGGCATTTTCTGGGCACTTTAGAAAAACTGAAAGATTTGTTTCCAGAATCACATCATTGAATTTTTAGAATTAAAAACCATTCTTAAATCTTGCCAAACATAGATCACTGAGATTTCTGGAACCAATAACATACTTGAATTTTGGTTGTTGATCCTCTGGACTACTATGATTTCGGTACTTGCCAGCACATGAAAAAAACTCTGCTGTATATTGTTTGATCACTCTTGATACTTTGTACAATTTTCCACTTTGCCTTTTTATTCTTGAGTCTGAGTCGCACCATTTGATTGAGCACAGAACTGACTTGTGTTGATTTTTCTTGAGCCATTCATTTGCTGTGTAATACTCTCTTGTGCACGCTACTTGTTCTAGTTTGCATCAATGTTTAACCAAGCCATTTGCTTTGTGAATATTTCCTTGTTGCTGTATGAAACATTTTTATTCATGCCTTATCACCTTGGACTTGTTTATGAATCATATGCACTTGCCACATGCATGTTGCATTTCTGACTTGTGGTCCATTCTTGTTTTCAAAAAGTAATGTCCACGATTTTTTTGAGAACTTGAAAGACTGTATATTAGTGTATTCATTTGATCCTATGCATTTTTGGTATTCCACTTGCACACTTTCTCCATGCATGGTTGTACCATTTTTGCTGAGTCATCATGTTCACACTTGAGTTGCTTGGAAATCTGGTTTGCTGTCTTGACCATGTTGAGTATCACTTTGACTATGACCATGAGGTTGAGCTGAACCGTTTTGTTGTTGCACCTGTCTTGTTCACTTTGTCCATGCTGACTCTATCATGTTTGTTGTATCAACTCCATACAGCCATGTCACTTTGTTGTATGATCATGTATGTTGTGTTCACCCATTTGTAACTAGACCACTTAATTGCTGCTTACTGTGTTATATTTGAGTGGTTTCATTAGCTTGCTGATTTTCATCTTTCTTCTTTGATTTGATTGTCCCACTGATGACTGTGCACTGAGTCAAGATGGTCCACGTGGCTACTCCTCAGTTGCACACTGCTACATTCTGATTGGCGAGGCAGTGAACACGTGTATATCTGTACACGTGTGTGTATGCAGCCATTCAGAAGATTTCCTGTCACTGTACATATACAAACTGTCTGTCTAGACACAGATGAATCAGATCGAGTCAGAAAAATGATGAGAAACAAACCGAAATTCTGAGGCAAATAAAAATTAAAAATAAATATATATTTGCATTTGTTCAATATTATTTCTATTGCAGTGTACTGTTGTGTGTTTCTGTGTATGACAGGTATGAAGACCGGACTGAAGTGACTGGACTGAAGGCTGTGAAGACAGAAGACAAGAACGTATGAAGACTGGACTAACTTGTAAGCTGTGAAGACAGAAGACAGAGACAGAAGACAGTGGATAAACATTGTGTCAAAGTGATATAAGTGAAATGTACAAATGAGATTGAGTGTAACTGAATGTATGTATAAATGATTGTATAACTGAGTGAATTTAGAAGTACAATATTCTGTGAATGTATATGAGATGTGATGTAATGAATATCAGTGAGTATAAGAGAAATGTATAAACAGTGGAGTTTATAAATTTGTACTGTTTTGATTGTGAAATAAAATATTATATTTAAATAAAATACTGTGTGAATATTTAAATTTCTGTACAGTCGTATTTTATTTAAATATAAATATTATATTCCAGTCTGTGATGTATAATAATAGTACAATATCAAACACATTAAAGTAATATTTATTTGGTTGTCATCATCAAACAAAAATTATATAATTGTGTATACAACACCGTTATATACAATAGTGGATCCGTAAATGACTCAAATATAGCATCCTCCTCATCCATCGTTAGCTGCTCTAGGCTTGTATCAGTTAGGTGTAACTGGCGTTGTTCCGTAAATTTTGTCTGCCTAACAAATAAGAATGTAGATTAAATTAATATCATGATATCTTATTTCATTATAATTTAACAATTAGAATAAATACTAATACTACATAAACTGAAATATGCTTACATAGCTTTGGCTGGTTTGTCATCGTGTCATGTATATGAGACTGTCCCATTCGGATTTACATGCTCGCTGGCATGCTTATGGGTAAACACATTCATATGTGACATTTGACCCTATGCCTCAACTTCTCGCATTTGATTATTATATACAGTTATTGTACATTAAAAATTAAATAACGTAATAACTATTTACAATCCGCATTTATTAAATTTACCAACTCTTGACGATATTGCTGAAATGATCTTGACCCACCTCAATGAGTGACGAGACTTAGATTCCTATTTGCAGAGTTTCTTTTTGACTCTGTCTGTACATTCAAAATTTGATATATAATTTATCAATCAAATATTTGATATTTACCTATCAATCGAATATTTGAAAAGAGTTTAATACACTTACCTGTGCCTCGTTAGTATCCCAATATGTCATCCACCCTTCCAATACGCACGCCCCCATCCAGTTTGGCTTCTGCATTTTTTTTTCCTTTATCGACGATATAGAATCATTATAGTTCTTTCTCATCTTTTGCATCCAGTAATGTCGAGTCGGCTGCAAGTCATTTGTCTATATATCCAGCTCAGCCTGTATTTCATGATAAACAAACAATAAAACATTAAATAGTAAATGATATACAATATATCAACGATAAAAAAATTAAAAATGGAAAATAGAACAATACACTTACAAGGACATCCTACCAGATACACTCTATGATATGGGGAGGGACGTTATCCCACTTCTGCAACAAACCAACTTCCTAGCAGATGACATAAAAGATGTAAAAATTGATAAGTAGATTTCGTACTACATCAAGAATTCAACATAGTTACATGACTTACAAAATAGACATCATATATTGCATAATTACACTATAACTAGCAAGATGATACTCATCATCTACATCAGTCATCATTGTCTTCTATCGTTTTCTGTTTTGATATCAGTCTCGTACTCTACGATATTTTCATTTGTACTCTTGAACACTTCTACCACAATGTTTGGTTTATCGATCAGAGGTCCAAAATCCGTATGATCGTCTGTAATTATTATTTTGTTGTTTTGCCCAAAATCTATTTGATAAGATTGTTCGTCTGGAATATTATTCCCATCGAACGTAAATATGGCCTTTGTTTTAAAAACTTCCAACCAATATGCTTTATCTTCTTTTAGAGATAGATAAGGGGTGTAATAAACTTGCAGTGCTTGTTTGGCTAGTACAAAAGGATTGTACTTGTAATACTCCGATGTATGCTTTATTTCGATAAGATTATAATCCTTGTGCACATTAATTCAAAAACATGGAACATTGCTAAAAGAAATTGCATCTAAATAGAAACACCTCCTCCGCGAGTCGTGAGAAATATGTCAGTTGGAGAATTTGGGTTAAAACGCCAAAAAAAATCATTTATGTGATTTTCTGGATTGTAACTATCTTAAAAAATACACTTTATTATTAGTTAATTTTTCTGCAATGTATTCTTTAATGGTAAATGTATATTCACTAACGAAATATACTGGATATGTCTTGGCTACTCTTTTTGGTCTCACCGCAAGATGTTTCAATGCTTCGTCAACAAAGCAATTTTTTGGCTCGTAAACGTAATTTGAAAACCAACCAGAAAATTCTTTACTGAGATCTCCATTCGTATGTTCACGTTTGTAAACACTATATGTATAAATAAAATATTACATTACATTCTATACGTGCATGCATTATAGGAACGAATTAGGCAGAAATTATTATTTCAGATTATCTAACATATGGTGCAATCTCAATACAATTTAAAAGAACATAAGTGTATGCAATGTGAAGATCACTATCGTCTAGCCATGTTTCTACACTCCTAAAAGGTCGACCATGTTGTCTAAAAATAGATTACATTATTTGAGAGGATTCTTGTTCATCGCCTTTATCATTATTAGAAAATGACATATTCATATGGTCATCGAATAGTCAGGAAAAAGAATGAAACTTCTTCTTTGATGTAAGATTTACATATCTAACCTTCAACTCATGCTTTTTGTCTTGCTATTTTTTCCAGATGATTTATATATCTATGTAAAATTAATTTATATTAACTTCGTCTTTCAAAAGCAATTAAATCACTAGGTAACATTTTACATACCTCTCAAATGGATACATCGATACATATTGGACAAGGCCTCAAAATTGTGATTCAGATGAGAGATGAACAAGTAAATGTTCCATTACATTGAAAAAAACCAAGCGGAAATATTTTCTCTAATTTGCAGAGTAATATTGGAATATGTGCTTCAAGTTTATGTAAATATTGCAGTTTTAAAATAGTCGAAAGAAGCTCCTTATAAAACATATTAAGCTTTGTTACTACCTTCCAAACTTTTAATGGCAGTAGTTCTTTGAATAGTACGGGTAATAAATTTTCCATCATTATGTGACAGTCGCGGGTTTTCAATCCTCTCAATCTACCATTTTTAAAGTCATTGCATTTACGAAGATTTGATGAAGTCCCATTAGAAAATCTTTACCCCTTCACCCATTTTTACACAACTTTAACTTGATTATTATCTAATTCATAACATGTTTTAGGTTTTTAATTGTCATTTAGTTTCATATGAATCTCAAGTCATTTGCAAAATTCTTGTATATCGCCACTTGATTTCAAATCATCTTCATCTTCTCTTTGACATTCAAAATTATGTTAAAAACATTATCAAGTACATTTTTTTCATTGTGCATCATGCAACATCTAGAGATTTTGCGACAAATTTAAAATATTAAATTTAATGTGTTTTTAAACAAAATTTGTTTTAAAATATTAAAATTTATGTCTTATATTGATAAGGTATAAACTAAACTTGTCTTGTTAAACAATGAATTTCAGTAGCTATATAAGACAATGATTTATGTTTGATAGATTACTTATGTTGAAATTAAAGATCTATATTGAATTAACAACATAAAATGAATTAACTAATTTTGAGATTTATTTTATATTGATAATTCTAATTTATGGATATGAATAAAATAAATTGTTTGATTATGAAATGAATTCCTACTAGTTATAAAATGTAAAAATTTGCATTGATTTTAAATATAACTACGATTTGGTATATACGGTTAACTATGGGGATTTGGGCTTTAATATTTAATTTATGAATTAAATTGAATATTTTAATATATTAATGAACTGGTAAAATTGTCATTTTGCAAACGATCTCCGAATTCAATGAAATAAATTTTATTGGATCTGGATTAATAAATTATGGTACGGTTTAAAATTTCGTAGCGTTTGGAGTTACGGTTTGTCCGTGAGAATTTAAAACACATTGAAATTTGTGCATTGTTTATTTTAAAATATTATGTCATTGAAGGAACATGTTGTAGACTTTATAATTAGGTCTCCTAACCTATTTCATTGCGTCCGGAATGCGTCAAAACCCCTAAATTGACCTTTTGTTTAGCCCATTTAGAACCTATTTCGTCTAAAAACTATATAAACATGTTTTAACTAATAATATTAAAATATTCATTATGAAACCCTAATTTACATTAGCTGCTATTTTCATTTCGATGGCCACGAATTCTTCAAACTTTGAATCTCAATATCTTCCAATTCGTGTATCGATTCGTGAATCATCCAAAGCGAGAATTATTGAACACTTCGAGATCTTCGAATTCAATGGTCATGATCGGATCTAACGAAGCGGCGGAGGAGTATTTGAGTCATGTTCGTGCACCAGTTTCGTGGCTCTTAGGAGCACTGGGTTTGACCGAGTTCATTGGTGGTCTGGGCACCCGAGGAGTCGACAATGGCGAACACGGTGGTATCATATCATTGAAGCCGGTTACCTTTTTGGTAGTGCATGATTTTTGAAATAAAATGGAGCATGGGTTTCTTCGTGTATTGGCTGATGTTTGCGTTGAGAACGAGGAGAGCGGGCCAAGAAAGGAGCTGATGTGGCGCTAGATAAATGGTGAGATTTTGTTTTATTTTATAATAATTTAAAATCCATACTTTTAAACATTTATAACTTTCTGCTACGATGTCGGTTTTGGACGAAATAAATTGCATTGGAATCGTATCGATGAGCTCTTCACGATGACACTAATTTGGATAGAATCTGAGACAATTCAATTTTGGGCTTATTATTGATTTCAAATACGTTCAGAACCTAAGGTGAGTGATTAAACCCACTCACGCCTAACTAAAGTATTCTAATATTAGTTAAATTAATATAATGTCATGATATGATTGTATCGATTGATGTTTGGTAATTTAAATTGCATATTTACATTTATTTGCATCAATAGTGTAGTTTAATTTGACTGTTAAACTTAATTTATAGTTAAGTTAAAATTTGACATTTAATTGCCAGTTTAAAAACCCGACATATGATAACTAGTAAATTTATACAATATTGAACTGTTTGGATGTATTGATATGATGTATGGCTTGAATTTGATATGTTTGACATCATGATGTTTAATTGTATGAAGTTACCCATCATTCACCTTGATTATATATAACCATTGTTTGTATTGATTAATCCCAAACATTTACCCTAGATGTTATGGACATCGAATAAACCCGAGAGTAATCATTAATATGAATTAAGAACGTAGGTTGAAATGATAAATACCTATGACCCTGATTTGGAATGAAATGATATATTTCCTTTTCCAAAATACTAAAATTAAAATTTAAGTATTACTTGGCCATAGATAGAAAATTATATACGGACACCGGTTGGTTAAATAAAAATTATTTTAACCTTGAATTTTGGAACATTGTTTAAAAACAATATAAGTGATATTATTAATTGATTTTCCTTGAATTTGAACTTTGAGCTTCGAAACATAAAAAAATTCAATTTTAAAAGACTCTTAAATGTGGATAACATAGGCTAAAACTGAATTGAATATGAACTGAATTTATCGAAATTGAATTCGTTGTCCATCTTTGAAATTTGCTTTAAATTAACTTGATTTGAAGTTTTATATAAATTGTGAACTTGAGATTTTATAAGTTGAAATAATTCAAAGTGAGAATTATAATTGAAATTTCAAATATTTGAATTGAATAGTTAAGTCAAATTGTTTGAATTGAACTGAAATAGAAATGGGAAGTTGAGTCCTTTTGTAACATCCTGAAATTTCAACGATTTAATAATTAACTATTTTAATTATTTTAACATGGTGTTTGATAAATTAAAATTTTAAATTTAAATATTCTTAATATTTAATTATATAGATAATGGAATGATATATGTATTTCCGAAATAGTCGGAAATAAAGAATTGGCAATGTTGTATGAATTGGATAATTTACTGGATTTAATTCAGTCTAGAATTGTATTATTATAACGACATATTATATAAACAGCCGTTGAACGTATTAATTGTAATATAAATTATAGTCGAGCTTGTAACAATGCGTTAGTTTGTAATATTGAGTTTTGAACTACAACTGAGTATACAGGATTCGTTTTAAGTCGGAATTCTGTGAAACAAGAAACTTTTGAATCTGTTGAACTATATTTTTTTAATTGAAGAGAAAAAAAAGGAGATTTCGTATTTTAGAGAGTGAGTTATGTCCAGTTCAAAATTTCAAATAGTCGTTATGGAATCATTTACAAGCCATAACGATATATTTAATTTTAATTAAATATTGGCTTCGAATTTGGATAAGATTTTTGAGACGTATACTTAATTTAATTTATTGAATTTTTCTGTAATTTTTATTTTGGAAAATAAGAAACTTTTAATTTGAAGTATTTTGCACCCTATATCAGCGATTTTGAAATTTCACAGAATAAGCTCACTTGTCTATTTTTTTATACTTTCGAGATCGTGGTGAATTGTCCAACGTGATGGTATTTTTATTTTTGTCTATAGTGGTCCACACGTAAGTGAAATTTTGCCTAATATGATACCCTATAAAAATCTAACGTAAAACAATTATAAAAGAAGTATCTTGCTCTAACCTAAAACCCTTGGAAAATAGAATAATTTAAACTAGATTCAAAATAGAAACAGGTTGTCTCTACCGAGAACTTACTGAAATATGTTGTTCCGTCCCTATTGAGAATCACTGGAGAAAATAATGTTGACGTTCCCTTTTGAATAAAAATACAAATAAAAATAAAGATAAAAAGAGACCTTACCTCCTAAGCAAACAAACGTACATACACAAACATCCCCTCACGTAGAGCTATATGTTGAAAACTACACCCTACGATCTTACAAGACAATCACCCTAAAACTTAAGGGTGAAGCTCCTCTAGTTATAAATACATCACCGACCGCCATTGCTATCTTCTGGTTTTCAGAACTTCCAACATCTTCACGGCCCTTGAAGTTAAAAATAAAATAGAGAGAAGAGAAAAATACATGGGTGATCCACGTTGAATAATGATCTGATCCCTTGCTGTTTCTCTCCTTTTTGACATACGATCACAACATATTTCCCATTCGCTGCCTTCGTACAACAGTGGAATAGAAGCCATGTGTTTGTTTCCTCCACTAAAACCGTACACTACATTTTGCATGGAAGTATGGAACACGAACTTGCAGAGTTTTTTCCGTGGAGTTTAGTGGAGTTAGGTGCCGGTGGTCATACAGTAAGGTGCGGATGAAGGTCAGCACGACTACGTTGAAGAGGAAGACAAGCGTACGAGCTCGATGTGACATTCTTAGCTGGAGTGGAGGAGCGACAACATTTTCATGGGAATCTCGAGTGGTGATGGAAGGCAATGGAAGGGAACATGGAAAGTAGGGGAGTATTTCCATGGGGTTCTCTTTGAAGGGGATGAGGTGAGTAAGAGGATCCGGGTCTTCGAAAGGCAACAATGGTATTCGTGAGCAGGTGCTGGAGATGGAAGGTGTTTGGGGGAGGAAGAACAGCTAGACGTGAGTAAGTGTGTGGTAAAGCATAAATGTGAATAGTGTTTTTCAAAGTAATTATGTATTTAGTATTAATACAAGTTAAAGTCTCTCAATACTGTGTTTTCCGAGAAGCATTCGAAACTTCTCTACACGTAGATCTGGGATTTTATGAGCGTAAATAAGCCAAGGGAAAGGGTATGCGAAGCCCTAAAAAATGGGAGGAAGGGGACGTGATAAGTATGCAGCGTGCATGATGTGGGAAAGGGGAGCTCAGCATGTAAGGGAACAAGGCTGATAATAATAGCTACAGGAGGAGGCGGGTTTCTTTGTATGGCCGGGAAGGTCGATAATTACACGCTAGAACTCACGTTTTAAAAACTAGAGAGGAAGAAGGTGCCGCTATGATTAGGCCGGGTATGCGGGAGATTTGGGCTGAAGAGAATAACGTGAGGCCCTAGTATTAAATTAACATAGAATTTAGAATTTAAACGAAGAAGATATATAAACATGTTAATGTCGTATCTTTCACATACATTTTCAGAATTTCGCAAATTGAGATCTGTTGGGATCATTTGGCCGTAGACCACACATTGGGACTAATCGGAAACAATTTGGAGCTTGTCTTAGTTTTAGGAAAATTAAAACGGCTGATTGGATCAACTTACTGTTAGCCGTTATTTAACGATTAACAACCAATGTGAGTAAACTCACTAACTCTGTCCAGTTTATAATTTTATAAATGTTATTTAATATTGATAAAAATGATTGAATGTTGTGTGTGATGATTTTCTGGAAGATATGCTAATTAATTAGTTGAAAATATAGATACTGTTATATGTATATAAGTCGTTAGTTGAAGAATGATTCTATTTATTATTATATTCATATTGATCGGAAACTGGTATTATTCATGTGATTAACATCTGTGAATGCAGCAAAACAGGTTGGAGGAATCCAGCTGGATTCCACAACAATTATTATTGTTGATTTTCAAATATTACATTATATGATGTGAAAAATAATCTGGTGGTGATTATTTTGTATTTTGGGATGTTTGAACAACATTGACCTGAATTAATTGGCATTAAAATACCATAAGATATATTCGATTATATTGGAAAAGAAATTTGGGGTTTTAAAATAGAAATGGAGTTTCGAGTAAGCTAGATAACTTTTTTAAAACTAAAACAAGTAATTAAATTTATAGAAAATATTTTGAAAATGAAATGGAATAATTTTTATTAAATAATAACTTGAGATTGTAAATCCAAGAATGAATTTAAAAAGGAAATGAGGAATCGTTTTCTTGAGAAAACGGTGAGATTTTTTTATGTTCGAAATATAAGTAGGATTGAAATAAATACATAAGGATGTAAGATTAGAATTCGACTTTGTCGAATATTTTTAAATAAATATATTAGTAGAAGTTATATATATTATATAATTTAGATTTGAAAGGATAATTGATATTTTATTTGAAACAAATAATTTAAACTGATTTTGATATCGAGATGAAGTTATAAACTTGATAAAATTATCAAGAAGTTCACTTGTGAATGGAGTGTATGAAGTGAAATATAAATTTGGATTTATAAAATAAATCAGTATACAATATGTGAACCTGTAATAGTATTAGTAAATACAAATCAAGATTTGATTTGATAAAATGAGTCGGGATTTCTGTAAAGAAATAATATTCACATTTTAAAGTGAATAATGATTTAAAAGCTGACGTTTTGCATATTTAAATAGAGTTAAGGAAATTTGAAACTAACTGGAGACTAATTAAGCTGAACGGCTTCCTAGGTATTGATCTGATGTTGGTTTCGGCCTTCGGGGTTAATATTTAGGGAGTTTTTCTCTTACTAATTTACATTTAGCGACTAATGGATAGAGAAGAGTAATGGTGCGTGATAAGAAATGGAAATGTTTTCCAACATTGATAAGATATATTTTCTAAAATATTAAAAATAAATAGTTTAAAATAAATGGAAATGTTTTCAAGAAATAGTGAGTGGCTAAACGAGTTACAAAAATATTTGGGTAAAAATATTGAAGAGAAAGTGGAAACAGATAATTTAATGATAAATCTATTTAAAGGGGCTGAATGATTGATTAATGATTGATCGATGTAATTTTCATTTCGAAATACGACCATTGTTTGTATGTATGTTTTTCTTTGATGGTTAAATAAACGACTATCAAAGTGTTCGACCCTTTTTCCGTTGTCAATACGGAGAGAGCGAGATCAGATAAATAATATGAAATCCACTCCGTATAGCATTAGCGTTGCGAATCAAATAGATGAAGATAATTAAAGACGGAGTTATGCAAGGGATGTTCTTAAATCCTAGTTAGAAATTGCCTAAGACGGATTTAAAGAATAGTGCCTTCGAGTTGTCCAGTCCGAGGACAACTTGAACGGATGAATGTCTGAGATAGTATATCTGGTAGATCGCGTAAGTTGATAGTTTCAAACGTATTTACGTTGGTGGCGCAGGAATTCGTTTCTCTTAGCTTATACCTGTGGTATTTTTAGGGAAATCAATTTGTTATTTGGAGGGTATGATGATGTGGCGTTCAAAGTAAATAAAGGAGTGATATGTTAAAAGATACGTTATGACCTCAAGCCTAATCAACTGGGAAATGACAGAAATTGGGCAGACGGCATAGCTAAGTGGGTCGCACACAAGTAGGATATATTGTCAACATCTAGAGAATATTCGTATTGTTACTTCTTTCGCTTCAGTATCTCCCGGGAATGGTTATGATGGTATACCAACCGTAAGGTGATAATATATTCAGAACATTCAAGTGAAATGAATGGCCGGTCATGTGTGGCAAAGTTACAAGATGTTCTTATTGAACTCTAGTATCGCTTCTAGAGTACACTGATTGGAAGGTGGTTCCATACCTTGTCAGAGTTAGAAATCCATTCCCCAATGAGAGCCCACAGTTTTGATTGTATATTATATATGTAGAACGTGAGATGAAAGTGTTTGCTAGATTGTTAAGTATTTGTATTAGACACTATTATAATATCAGAATAATATAGTTTTAGAAAATGTTTTGGGTTATCGTAAGGTAAAAAATATCTGTGTTTATGTGTGGATGAGTCTTATGATTATCCTTTCCTTTGAAAAGGATTTTAAAAGTTAAACCGAAATGGTTGGAGTATACTCACACCAGTTCCATGACTGACCCAGAGTTAATTTTGTTTTGTTTGTCCCTAAACTCTTGGATGTCCAAATTTGTATGGGCAGTCAAGTAGTCGGGACTTTTCAGATATACTTGGGGGAGCTCGGAGCAGGAGGCTTCGGAGTTAGACATATATAGAGTTTATTTCCGCTGTGATGTTATGTGATAATGGTATGTTTATATAGTGACCAGTTCGTATTTCCAAAGTTGTTATATAATATATATTATTCGTTATGCTGTGAGATTCGTGCTACTCTGATTCTGTTCTATGGTGATCTTCCTCTTCTTCTATTCTAATTTCTTTCTTTCTATTTCTCACCCTCTAGCTTCTTTCTATTAATGATCTGGTATTTACGATGCTTGAATTATCAACATGGGTTTTGTGTTGATTTTCAGGGTGGAAAATTCGAGTTCGTTACAGTGGTATCAGAGCTGAAGGTTAAGTAATTACCTTCGCATTGTGGCGTAACTTGTAACACCCCATGGCCATTAATGTCACTCACAAAGGGAATACATTAATGTCATGAAGCGTTATAGTAGTATAGAACAGATAAATTACAAGAATAAATAAATAAAACATAGCAGAAGATAAAACTTATTTCATAGCATCATAACTTCAAAACAAGCTTACATAAGTAGTCTCCAAAAACCATTACAACAGGATCAATTGTCTTTTCCAAAAACTTCAAAGTACATAAAGAAGCAAATACTTAAATAACATAAATGCATAAATCCCCACTGAGCATAAGCAAAGCCATAAAGATGAGAGAGTCCAAAGCGATACATCTACTCTCTTCAACTAACTGAAAGAAATCGGCACTAAGCTGTAGTATTCCCTCCTTGCAAACCTGGGGGGAAGGAAAGAAAAGAGGTGGAAACAAAACGGATCAGACATAAAGTCTGGCGAGTCCAGTAATTTTAACAAATAATAGGTAAGGTAAATGATTAAGACATAAATAGGCATCATGATATGGCTGTAACATAGATAAGGTAGATAAAAAGGATGGACAAGATGATTCCGTTCCTAAGTACTAAGACAGTCCTATACCTTGGCTAAGCGAACAACCCTCCAAGTACTAAACCCGAAGACTGAAGTCAACATCAGACTAGCATCCAAAGGACTATCCAACTCAACCAACATGTATTTCGTTACACCGCACTTTTGCTAAGTTACACAACATTACTTAATTACACCGCACATCTACTAGTCTCTATTTACTAAAGGTTGATCCCTTCCCACTAACTGTACCCACATGACAAACTTGGTAGTTACTTGTACCTAGCTGCTATCGTAGGTTCCGGCTTGCTCCTACCACCGCTAAGGTACCCTTACCCTACCCATTTGATCGGCTCCCTAAACCCCGTAGGCACCCGTGTTGGCCCCACAGTGGGGTGTATCACTCCTAAAAGTGGCAACCCTGATACCAACATAAAATGCACGGCCATACCTACACGATGCAACAATGTCTTACCTACCAGCCCGGACCCATGCACGAACATGAACCCATTGGACTCGCGTTGCCACCGCTATTCACGTTTTGACCTCTTACATTCAAGTCCAGCAAGCGTGCCCCAACCCCGGCCTAGTACCGGGCCCAATTAGATACTCAAACGGGTTACTGGTTGAAACGGGTCCCCCACCCGACACAAGCCTCCCACCTATGCTTGGTCCCCACTAGGTTTTTCTCCCACTTAACCATTTTAATTTAAATGTCCATGTCTTACACATGCTATGGTTAAGTCCATATTTACATGTCATAATTTACATGTCTTATCTTATACCGGTTAAGTCCTTATTTACATGTCATAATTTACATGTCACCCCACTTAACCCTCTAACCATACCCATGTCTTATTATGGTTAGTATTCCTTAATTCATTCCTTATGACGAACGGTGCATGACCTCCCACATTAGACTGAATGCTTTGTGGCCGCTGGATTTGTCGGGCGGTTCCGGGCAGTCTTACGCCACAAATTGGGTCTAACCTCGTGTCATTAACCATTGCGCCCACAATTCATTCCTTTGACCTCTCACATTAGACGTCCAATTGTGGAAGATGGATTTGCCGGGCGGTTCCGGGCAGTCTTACGCCACAATTGCACCTAACCTCGTGTCAAAGGTTTATTAATAATCGTATTTCACCCATACCCAATTTTCATGTCATGTATATCCAATTAAACATATAATCATGTTTATAATATTTCCTATTCCAAATTGTCACTAATTACATATTAATTAGCCTCAATTACAAATTTACAATTATAGGCAATTTCATCAATTCCATGTAATTCATACCCAAATATGCCAATTTCACATATTATCCAATTATCCTAAATATCCAATTTTCCATATTTCACATATTCCTATCGTTCCTACGTATTTGCATTCGCGCGTATTTTTAACATAGGCTCGAAGGTAGCCTAGACCCAAAAATAAAAGAATAGGGATAAGAAGAGAAAATCAAATCATGGAAAATTGGAATTAACACAACATCATGAAATAAAGGGGCATGTAAACTGGCATAGAGGCATAATGACAGATTCAACATGAATAAACTGATAAAGGTATGAACTTTACATAGAAACATAGACATATGATGACATGAATCAAAAAGGTGAAGACTTGGATGAGATTTAAATTACATACATATATATGAATCCTCTTTACAACTTCAACATGTTACTTATAATCCCATTATATTGTGAAAATCATCGTACTCACCTTTCGTGGTTAAAGAATAGAATTATGCACTGAAATTGGTGTAGAAACGTTGCGGTGTTGCTGATTTATCTTCTTGAATTGTTGTAGAAGCTCTAATCTTTAATTTTAGTTGAAGTTGAATACTTGAGATTTGATTTAGAGGCGGCGGCTAGGGTGCAAGAGAGAGTTTGACAGCATAATGGTGTCATAGATAATATTTATGAATTAGGGTTAGGTCTTAGGGTGTATATATAGGTGTAGGAAGTTATTTAGGCCTTAGAATTAACCCTAGAACTGATCTGGACCACTCAGATGCCTTATCAGCCCTTAGGGCGAATCGGGCAACGGATTGGTAGCCAAACACCCTAGATTGACCTCTAATCGACCCAGCAGGGCTCGGGTCGACTCCAAAAATAGTGCGGTTCGGCTATTCCCCCTCCCGATTCGCTGCTTTGAACTTTTTTTTTGAATATTTATTTATTTAGTTTTTATATATATCTACATATATATTTCTCTCATATGCATACAAACTTCATGGCTTAATAACTTCTTCATAATTAACCATTTTCACACTAAACCACTTTTTGAACTGCGTTCACACTAAGCCACTTTTTAGCCGTTCTCCTAAAACAAAAATATGGCGCTGGCGGGGATCGAACTCTGTGCCTCTTGTATGCAAGTCACATGTTCTAACCAAATGAGCTACTAAGTCTTTTGCTTACAAACCTTAGAACAATGCTAAACATCATTCTTTTCTCATTCCTCTTTTCAAATAAATTATTCTTTAATTTATTATTTTAATATTCTCAGAAAACACGGGGTGTTACATAACTCAGTAGAGATAAGGTTTACTCTTGATTGAGTTGAATGTATATATACGAGACAGCGTGTTTGTAGATTGTATAAAAATGGTTTTATATTGTGGAGATTTATTGATTGAGTGGCTTATGAATTCTGGTCGATAGTAGGGCACCACATTGTTGATAGGGGTTTCTAAACGCTTGAATACGATGGACCGACGCAGTATGTTTTGAAAATAGGGTAAAAGAAATATTTTTGCCCAAAATATATTTTGATATAAAGAAGTATATATATTGGAATTGTTATAATATATTGGATGTGCTGGTTATTATTATAATCGAATAAGATTATAAATTGAAATGGTTATAAACAACGAATCGGGATTCGTATTACTATAATGTATAAAATCTGATAAATTAAATCTGATGATAAACCAGAATTTGAAATTAAAACTTCTGAAACTCAGAAAGATGTTGTAAATGAATTTTGAATTAAATATATGGAAGTTTTAAAATCCTGGGTGAATTTGGGAATGTTTTCCTATGTATTATGAAGAATATTTTGAAAATTTTCAAAATGGAAGTACTTAAGAATAAGTTTTGAAAATAATATAGTATTGAACTCACTTCGATCACTGGAAAATAATTCTGATGATAACGGACGCATCATCGGTGTTCATTTTTGAGTTTCAAGTGACGGACAACTACCAAAATTCTGTTTTTGAATTGTTTGAGGAAACAAGTTGTCGGAATTTCAAATATTTTGAATTGCTGTTATTATATTTAAATGTATATGATTTCAAACTGATTTGAAATAAAACCCGAGAATTTGAATTTGAAATTTAAATTTATAAAGTTAAATAGATTGAAATGGAAAAAGGTGAATAAATAAATTAGAATTTAAGTTAAATAAAATTTGATTGGATTAGAGATAATCTAAAATATAATTGGTTTGTCAGATAAGAATTTGGAATTGAGATTGGAACTGGAGTTTGAATGCAATTTGACATGGTTATAAGCGAATGGCTTGGTTTGAAGATGAGTTGATTGGAAATCAATTAGGAATGCATTGGTATAAGCTAAAATTGTTGGCAAATGGAAGAGACTGATTTGAATGCCCGATAGGAAGGTACAAGTTTATATTTTACATGCGTATGAGATTTATGAGCCTATTTGGCAAACCGTTTGGCTGTTTGATTTTCTTCTGAATTGGAGATGGCCCAGAGAGGCGAGTTGTAGTTGTACCAATTGAGCCGTGCAAAGGAGGTATTTGCGAATTTTTTTTTTGAAAATTTAGATTGTTGGAATTTTTTTAGAATTTTAGGAAATTTTCGTTAATAGGAATAAATTGACAATTTAATTGGAAATAAATTGGTTGAGTTGAAACTGAAGATAAGAAGTAAAACGTAATAATTTAACCTAGTTAATAGGGATTGTATCATTTTCTTACCTTAGTAATTTTGGAGACGAAATTCTTTTAAGGGGGAAGGAATGTAACGTCCTAGAATTTCAGCATTTAATAGTTAATTAATTTAATTAATTTAATTATTTTAATATGGTGTTTGATAATTTAAAATGATTTAAATTTAAATATTATTAATATTTAATTAATATAGATAATGGGATGATATATTTATTTCCAAAATAGTCGGAAATATAGAAATGGCAATGCTGTGTGAATTGGATAATTTACAGGATTTAATTCAGTCTACAATTAAATTATTATAACAATACATTATATAAATAGCAGTTGAATGTATTAATTATAATATAAATTACAATAAAGCTCGTAACGTCGCGGCAGTTCGTAATATTGAGTTTGAACTTCAACTGAGTATATAGGATTCGTTTTAAGACGGAATTCTGTGAACCAAGAAATGTTTGAATCTGTTGGACTATATTTTTCTAATGGAAGAGAAAAATGGAGATTTCGTATTTTAGATTGTGAGTTATGTCCAGATCAAAATTTCAAATAGTCGATATGGAATCGTTTATAAGCCATAACGATATATTTAATTTTAATTAAATATTGGCATCGAATTTGGACAAGATTTTCGAGACGCATACTTAATTTAATTTATAGATTTTTTTCTAATTTTTATTTTAGAAAATAAGCAACCTTTTATTTGAAGTATTTTGCACCCTATATCAGCGATTTTGAAATTTCACAGAATAAGCTAACTTGTCTATTTTTTATACTTTCGAGATCGTGGTGCATTGTCCAACATGAAGATATTTTTATTTTTGTCCATAGTGGTCCGCATGCAAGTGAAATTTTATGTAATATGATACGCTATTAAAATTTAACGTAAAACAATTATAAAAGAATTATCATGCTCTAACCTAAAACCCTTGGAAAATAGAATAATTTAAACTAGAATCAAAATAGAAACAGGTTGTCTCTACTGAGAACTTATTGAAACAAGTTGTTTCGTCCCCATTGAGAATTACTGGGGCAAATAATGCTGACGTTCGCTTTTGAATAAAAATAAAAATAAAAAGAGACCTCACCTCTTAAGAAAACAAACGTACCTACACAGACATCCCCTCACGCAACGCTATATGTTGATAACTACACCCTATGACCTTACAAGACAATCACCCTAAAACTTAAGGGTGAAGCTCCTCTCGTTATAAATACATCACCGACCGCCATTGATATCTTCTGATTTTTAGAACTTCCAACATCTTCATGGCCCTCGAAATTAAAAATAAAATAAAGAGAAAAGAAAAAAAATACACGGGTGATCCACGTTGAATAATGATCTGATCCCTTGCTGTTTCTTTTCTTTTTTAACATACGATTCCAACATATTTGAGACGACCCGAACTTCCCCAATCTCCGAAGAGAGGGAAAAGGCCGGATTGAATTGAGAACACGATAAATCGGGACACAAACAGAAGAATATTTCATTGCTTATTACAACAATTCCATCAGAATACCAGAATATAACAAAGTATGAATGAATAAATTACATTTGATAAATACCAGAGATTTAAATTACATTTAAATACATACCAGCGGAAAAATAATAAAAATACAACTGAAAGAAATACACGGATACAGAGCTTTCTGAATATCCCTTCAGCTATAAACCAGGATCCTGTGAATATAATATTTTCAAAACCCAACTACTAGCCGCTCGTGTGGAAAATAGGGGCACCTAGAGTTTAGGTTAAATCGATAAACTCCAGGTCAGTCATGTGACTGGTGTGAGAACTAAAACAGTTATTAATTTGATTTTAAAGTTAGGTAATTAAGGGATCACGCCGTATAACACGGAACGGGTTTACTCCCAAGAACACCAGCGCATAAAACAAGCTATTATAAGACCCAGGTCCCATCACACAATTCAACGCAAGCCAGAGGATAGGGTTTTACCTTATAATAGCCAAATAATGCTTGATATGCGAAATTTAATCTTTTATTATTACTATAAGTGAAGAAATCAACTTCAAATATAAATGTATCAATCATAGATGGCATGGGTACCATATATCATGTCGTCGTACTAGTTCTACAATTAAAACCGCAAAATGTCGTATTGGAAAGTTGGATTTACATCATGGTGGCTCCTGATCCGAAAGATCGATCGTGTAGTGCAATCCACAATGGCTTACGTCCCAGCGAGAAAAAACACCATAATGCACATCCGCACTTTTGGGAAATCAAGTATCACTGCTGTGACGGCCCGCCCCGCACCAACCGACATTTACTCCAAAGGTGCGCTGTACACATGTCCAGTTAGCACGGAACGGGTCGTCAGAAGGAAAAGGAAGAAGGAAATGAACATACAAAGAACCTGTAGAATGTCTCACAGCGCATAGAACAAAATATAATAATAACATACTTGACATAAAACAGGAGAGACAGTGCATAAGCTGAAAATCAGAACTAAACATCATAGCAGCGGAAATCCAAAATACAGCTTATTACAACTTTCAAACTGTCTCAAAGCAAAAGTAAGATAAATGAGGTACACTACTAATGCCCAAGTAGCGACCATCAACGACACAGGGAGAATGTATATATATATAATACGTGGAAGCCTCCTGCCCGCCTCCGAATCAGCTACTCGCGCATCACCAGCTAACCTGTCTCTAGTCTGCTCGTGTGAGCACCCAGAGTAATAAGAGGAGACATAAAACTCTGGGTCAGACATAAAGCCTGGTATGAGCGATAAGCATCTAAAGTGAACAATAACAGGTAGACTAAAACATACCTGAACCTGGACCTGCAACCAAAGAGTTAGCACTACATACTGTACAACACTCTAAGGTATCATATCAAACAGTGTAAAGATACGGAGGTGGGGAAGGTGTGCATGTCAAAATGATGGCAAACAATCAAGCATAGCATCCATCCTCACATCTCTCACTCAGTGCGTAAAGCATACGATATTCACCACTTCGATCACCTAACATTCCTTGCTACGATCACTTTGCCCCATGAAGTCATAAATGGCTTCACTGCATTGATAACGTAGCCACTAATCCTTTGCTATGTCCACTTTGCCCCATGGAGTCACAAGAACCCCACTGCACTGGCTAATAGCCTTACTAATCCTTACTATGTCCACTTTGCCCCATGGAGTCACAAGAACCCCACTGCACTGGCTCATAGTCTTACCACGCATCACCTTGCCCCTCGGGTCATAATGACCCTACTGCACTGATAAAGTAGTCTTGCTACCATCACTTTGCCCCTCAGATCATAATGACCCTACTGCACTGATAAGTAGCCCATCATTCCTTTTTAGTGGTGAATCGAAGTTATGAACGTCGACAACTCCTTAGCACACGTCCCGCAGCAAAGTCCAACCATGAAGTGAACTCATTGGTTCCCAACTGGTTCCGGGATCCTGAGCTCTAACTTCCATTTGGACTACCTTTGCATCTCGGGTTATTGGTCATCACAATCGAATCGGATCGGATCAGCCTTCACATTCTTCATCGGATCGGATCGGCCTCAGGCATTCGGATCGGGTCGCGCCTCCTGCATCGGATCGGGTCGTGATCCTCCAGCTCGTGGCTCCTCTTCCTGGTTCGGATCGGCGTCACCACTTCGGGTCGGATCGGGTAGCTTCATCTGGGTCGGGTCGTGTCTTCTGATCGGGTCGTCTCGCCCTAGTACCCATCGACTCGTAAGCTCCCCACCCTCTTCTGGTTCGGATCGGGAATACTTGTTGATTCGGATCGTGCTCCTACTACCGGATCGTGCCACCTAGCTAAGTCATGACCAACTCCTTCAAACGGATCGTGACGCCCATGTTGGAACGGGTCGAGTCGCGCTCCCCCCCCCCCCCCACCGATCCGATCCGGATTCTGGGTCATTTCCTGCATGTTTCCTGCGATTGTTTTTACGCCATTCGACGGCGTTTTCGACCAATCTAACACTTCTAAACAATCACAAAGCATACCATACAGTCATAGCAACATGTAATATCGATCCCAAACATCAAAACATAAATCATAGCATATAAAATGGATCAAACATACCCAAAATCCCATATTTTCCCCTTAAGCATGTTTAGGTGAAACTAATGATATGATTAGCAAAACTTAACCAAATTAACCCAAATTCATATCAGAGGTCTAAAACATCATTCCGAATTTTATAAACATTTTTTCAGAAATTTATCATGTTTAAATTCGCTAATTAACACTAATCACCCCAAATTAGCCATAATTAGTGCAAAACTATGCATATCACTCACCTTAGCCACAAAATAAACTTAGATCTGAAATGAATCTCTGATTTGATGTGAATCTCAATGCCAAACAGCAGCTCCTTTGTTGCTTTGGTGAAGATCTTCCTTGATTAGGGGTTGCTAAGCCAAATCCTTGACCAAAAGATGATTTGGAGGTGATTTAGAGGTTAGAGGCCATTTTTAGGGTTCATTGGTGATAAGTGGAGGCTAGAAAATTGAAATGGAATGATCCTCTATCTCATTTCAGCCTCCCCATAACCCTAATCCCGAAATGGGTTATGGGCCTACTCACTAATCACCCGATTTGGCCCGGTTAAGCAGTTTTTCACCCTCCAAACCTTGTTTCAGCCATATCTCCCAAACGGTAAGTCCGTTTGGCTATTATGACCACTCTACGGAAAGGTAAACCATCAAACGAATCAAATGGAAGTGGTTTCAGGTCAAAATTCCTTTCCAGACAAAAGTTATGGCCAAAACAGTACCAACTAGGGGCAAAATGGTCATTTAAAAATCGAAAAAAATCATGAACATGGGAAATGACTCTAATAGATGTTTCCCAGAGTTACATGACCATACAACTTCATATGGGAAAGAAATAAATATTCTACGATCCTATGATGTGTAGAATACGGGTCATTACACTCTCCCCCACTTAAGAAATTTCGCCCCCGAAATTCCCTAATCCAAACACACACAAAGGCCCCGCATGCCTATCAACCATAAAACAACCATCAATCATGCAAGACAAGTAAAATAAGTCTATCCTAGCATGCGGAATAACTAAATCGCAAAGTAAATCTTATCAGGCAAAGAGTTCTAGATATGCCTTCCTAATGCTCTCCTCTGTCTCCCAAGTACAATCATTCTCGTCCGCGCCCCACTAAACCTTGACTAGCTTCACCGCCTTCCTTCGAAGTTGCTTCGTATCGTGCCCCACAATACGAATCGGCTTGCGGTTCCCAACCGCCTCGGGTTCTACTTCGAAGTCCTCTAACTGATCAGGTGAAATAGTCACATCTAAGTCGTGAACGAACTTCCTTAGTTGGGAAACCTGAAATACATTGTGAACTCCTGCCATTTTCTCTGGTAAGTCAACTCTATATGCCAAATTCTCGACTAAGTCAAGAACAGGGAATGGGCCAACAAATCTTGGTGCCAACTTGCCTCTCCTGCCAAATCGTATCACGCTCGTCAACGGAGAGATCTTGACAAACACCAAGTCACCAACAGAGAATTTCAAGTCTCTTCTCCTCTTATCAGCATAACTTTTCTGCCTATCTTGAGCAGCTTTCATTCGTTGTTGAATGATCTTAATCTTACCCGAGGTTTCTCTCACCACATCTGGTCCAAGCACAAACTTCTCGCCAATCTCTATCCAACATGATGGTGAGTTGCACGGTCTTCCGTACAAAGCTTCATATGGAGCCATACCGATACTGGATTGGTAGCTATTATTATATGCAAACTCTACTATATGCAAATGATCATCCCATGATCCACCAAAATCCAATATACACGCTCTTAAGAGATCTTCCAATATACGATTCACCCTCTCCGTCTGGCCGTCAGTCTGAGGATGATATGCGGTATTGAGATGTAATCTTGACCCTAGAGCTTCTTGTAAACTTTTCCAAAACCCACTAGTGAACAACGGGTCTCGGTCACTCACAATGCTTTTGGGTACTCCATGAAATCTCACTACCCACTTCATATACAATTCTGCCAACTTGGCTGCCGTCCTGGTCGATTTGACTGGTATAAATCTTGCGCTCTTAGTCAATCGATCCACAATTACCCAAATGCCATCATATCCTGATCTAGTCCTTGGTAGGCCATCGATGAAATCCATCGAGACTTGCTCCCATTTCCATTCGGGAATTTCTAATGGTTGCAACAACCCACTAGGCTTCTTTTGCTCGGCTTTAACTAGCCGACGATTCATGCATTTGGATATAAACTTCCCAACGTCTCTTTTCATCCCTTCCCAGTAGTAGGTCTGTCTCATGTCTCGATACATCTTATTACCACCGGGGTGTATAGTCAGTTTTGAGTGATGAAATTCTCTAAGCACTTCATCTCTCAAACCATTCACGTTGGGCACAACTAGTCTTCCATTCTTTCGAAGCCATCCATCTCGATCAAGCCCATACACATTCATCTCCTCATCGACACCCATCTCTAACTTGGAGATGATTTCTAATAGATTAGGATCGTCCCTCTGGCTAGAACCAATCCGCTCTATCAAAGTGGGTCTGATCGTCAAACTAGCTAGCATGACTGGATCCAATTCGCACTTTGGTCTGAAATCAAACCCCGCGATATACTCCAGTTGCTTCCATTCAAGAAACATTGCCCCTAAGCTGGCATGTCTCTTGCTTAAGGCATCGGCTACCGCATTACCTTTCCCAGGTGTGTATGTGATATCAAAATCATACGAAGCCAAGAACTCTAACCATCTCTGCTGACGGAGATTCAGATCTTTCTGAGAGAAGAGATACTTTAACGATTTATGATCGGTAAACAACTCAAATCTTTCTCCCAAGAGATAGTGTCTCCACATCTTCAGCGCAAATACAATCGCTGCTAATTCCAAATCATGGGTAGGATACTTCTTCTCATGCGGCTTTAGCTGTCGACTAGCATAAGCTACAACCCTACCTCCTTGCATCAATACTGCACCCAGTCCGGTACCACAAGCATCCGTGTATACCGTCATCTCTTCATTCCCTTTAGGAATGACTAACACTGGCGCACGCGTAAATCTCTCTTTTAGACTCTTGAAAGAATCCTCACACACTCCGTCCCAGACGAAGGACTGATTCTTCTTAGTCAACTGAGTCAACGGTGCTGCAATCTTGGAGAAGTCCTGGATAAACTTACGATAATATCTAGCTAATCCCAAGAAACTTCTCACATCTGTTGCATTCTTGGGTATAGGCCAATCATGTACCGTAGCCACCTTCGCAGGGTCCACGGCAATACCACTCTCTGAAACAACATGACCCAAGAATCTTACTTCCCTTCTCCAAAAATGACACTTAGAGAATTTCGCTTTCAATTGGTGTTTCCTCAACACCTCCATCACTATCTTCAAGTGTCCCTTGTGTTCCTCCTCTATCCTTGAGTAAACAAGGATATCATTCACAAACACAAGAACAAACTTATTCAACTGATCTCTGAATACTCGATTCATAAGATCCACAAAATAGGCTGGTGCATTGGTCAACCCAAACGGCATGACCAACCACTCATAAAATCCAGACGGTGTCCTAAATGCCGTTTTCGGAACACTCTCATCCGCTACTCGAAGCTGATGAAATCCTGTCGCGAGGTCCAACTGGGAGAACACTCTAGCTCCTTCCAGCTGATCAAAAAAATCATCTATCCGTGGTAGAGGATACTTATTCTTCCTCGTCACCTTATTCAACTCGCGATAGTCCACACACAAATGAAGGGAACCATCTGCCTTAGTGGCAAACACAACTGGTGCTCCCTACTCGGAGACACTCCTTCTTATAAATCCCTTCTTCAGTAGATTGCTGACTTGCACCCCGAGCTCTCGCTGCTCCCTTGGTGCCATACGATGAAGTGGCATCACTATAGGTCTGGCATCTTTCACTAAATCAATACGGAACTCAATCTCTCGGTGTGGTGGAAGCCCGGTCACCTCCTCGAAGACGTCCGGATACTGGCCAACCACGGGCACATCTGACAACTCATCCTGTGGGATGTCGAGGGAATTTACAAAACTAGCCATAACCCCATCACTAGGTAGGCTACCAAACACTACCCTCCGCCCATCATCCGCCCTCACTGTCACCAAAAAGCCCTCACAGTCTACCACCACCCCGTATCTTTGGAGCCAATCGACTACCAATATAATGCCATACCCAGTAAAGCCCAAAACAAAGCAATCACATACAAACATACATCCATGACTCGATAATACCAAATTCCTGCAAATCATACTAAGGCTAGTCGAACCACCAATCGGGTTCGTTACTATCAATGGTCTATCGACTATCTCGGGTTCCAATCCCAACCTATCTACCAGGTCACTAGATATGAAGGAACGGGAAGCCACGGTATCAAACAAAATTCGTACTGGTATATCATAAATGGAAAGCATACCTTGAATAACAACATTCTTTCCTTTCTCTGCCGCAGTTGGGGCATTCGACGAAGAAGGAACAGCATCAATAGCATATGCTTTCACAATCTGCTTCTCCTTAAGAGGTTGCGGACACTTATCTTTCTGATGTCCCACTTAGCCACAGTTGTAGCACTTCCTTTCCGCTGGCTTGGCCCGACATTCTTTAGCATAATGGTCCTTCTTACCACAGCTGAAGCACTCAACATCCTTCTTGCTCTTTTTTTGGCCACCCTTAGATTGGTCCTGCTTCCTCTTATTCTGAGAGTTATTCTTGCCTCCACCTCCTGCTTGCGGCTTTGGCCCTTCTGTAGATGCAGCCTCGGTCTTTGACTTAGGGTAAAGACTCTCTGATCTCAAAGCTTTCCCCACGATCGATTCGAAAGTCTCATCGATGTGGTTGATAAGCCTTTCCCCCAAGTATCCATCCAAACCAGTAATGAACTTCTCATTCTTCTTTTCAGGGGTATCAATGAGAGACAGTCCATACTTTGATAAAGTGTCGAACTTAGCAATATAATCAGAAACTGCCCTTCCACTCTGCTTGAGTTCCAAGAACCTCTTAAACAACACTGACTTCTGGGCAGCTGGGATAAACTTCTCGCTAAAGCGAGCCTTGAACTGATCCCAAGTAACCTGGTCCTCTGGAGTAGCTGTTCTAATGGCATTCCACCAATTCATCGCTCGCCCTTGCAGCTGACGAGACGCTAGCTTTCTCTTCATCGCATCCTCAAGACCCAAGTCATCGAAGATACGGTCACAGCTATCCATCCAATCCTGAACATCCGTGGCCGACTCCGTTTCGTGGAACGGCTTCCCACCAAGATTTGTGTAATCTTTGCACAACTTGGCGAAATCGACCCTAGGCGCCTGCACTACTGGGCCAACACCAACTCCGGGATTGGGAACTGCCCCTTGAACTTCTCTAAGCATGTCTCTCATGAGGTTAGTAAACATAACCCTCATGTCAGCGGCATTCGCTTGGTTGGTCCCTCTACCAGCACCTCTCGTGTCTCGGCTCATCGTTAATCTGAAAAAAGGAAACGATTAACGACCCCATAATGGTGCTAGTGCAGTGCGACTTCATCTTTATACTACTAATAGTATATACATACATAGCTTTTGAAAACCAAAGTAATCACAAATATGCGCTCTCATATACGTACTATCTCTTCCTAGTGTCTTTCCCTAGGTTAACTACGCAACCTAGATCTCTGATACTAAGTGTGACGGCCCGCCCCGCACCAACCGACATTTACTCCAAAGGTGCGCTGTACACATGTCCAGTTAGCACGGAACGGGTCATCAGAAGGAAAAGGAAGAAGGAAATGAACATACAAAGAACCTATAGAATGTCTCACAGCGCATAGAACAAAATATAATAATAACATACTTGACATAAAACAGGAGAGACAGTGCATAAGCTGAAAATCAGAACTAAACATCATAGCAGCGGAAATCCAAAATACAGCTTATTACAACTTTCAAACTGTCTCAAAGCAAAAGTAAGATAAATGAGGGTACACTACTAATGCCCAAGTAGCGACCATCAACGACACAGGGAGAATGTATGTATATATATATATATATATATATATATATATATATATATATATATAATACGTGGAAGCCTCCTGCCCGCCTCCGAATCAGCTACTCGCGCATCACCAGCTAACCTGTCTCTAGTCTGCTCGTGTGAGCACCCAGAGTAATAAGAGGAGACATAAAACTCTGGGTCAGAAATAAAGCCTGGTATGAGCGATAAGCATCTAAAGTGAACAATAACAGGTAGACTAAAACATACCTGAACCTGGACCTGCAACCAAAGAGTTAGCACTACATACTGTACAACACTCTAAGGTATCATATCAAACAGTGTAAAGATACGGAGGTGGGGAAGGTGTGAATGTCAAAATGATGGCAAACAATCAAGCATAGCATCCATCCTCACATCTCTCACTCAGTGCGTAAAGCATACGATATTCACCACTTCGATCACCTAACATTCCTTGCTACGATCACTTTGCCCCATGAAGTCATAAATGGCTTCACTGCACTGATAACGTAGCCACTAATCCTTTGCTATGTCCACTTTGCCCCATGGAGTCACAAGAACCCCACTGCACTGGCTCATAGCCTTACTAATCCTTACTATGTCCACTTTGCCCCATGGAGTCACAAGAACCCCACTGCACTGGCTCATAGTCTTACCACGCATCACCTTGCCCCTCGGGTCATAATGACCCTACTGCACTGATAAAGTAGTCTTGCTACCATCACTTTGCCCCTCAGATCATAATGACCCTACTGCACTGATAAGTAGCCCATCATTCCTTTTTAGTGGTGAATCGAAGTTATGAACGTAGACAACTTCTTAGCACACGTCCCGCAGCAAAGTCCAACCATGAAGTGAACTCATTGGTTCCCAACTGGTTCCGGGATCCTGAGCTCTAACTTCCATTTGGACTACCTTTGCATCTCGGGTTATTGGTCATCACAATCGAATCGGATCAGATCAGCCTTCACATTCTTTATCGGATCGGATCAGATCAGCCTTCACATTCTTCATCGGATCGGATCGGCCTCAGGCATTCGGATCGGGTCGCGCCTCCTGCATCGGATCAGGTCGTGATCCTCCAGCTCGTGGCTCCTCTTCCTGGTTTGGATCGGCATCACCACTTCGGGTCGGATCGGGTTGCTTCATCCGGGTCGGGTCATGTCTTCTGATCGGGTCGGGTCGTCTCGCCCTAGTACCCATCGACTCGTATGCTCCCCACCCTCTTCTGGTTCGGATCGGGAATACTTGTTGATTCGGATCGTGCTCCTACTACCGGATCGTGCCACCTAGCTAAGTCGTGACCAACTCCTTCAAACGGATCGTGACGCCCATGTTGGAACGGGTCGAGTCGCGCTCCCCCCCCCCCCCCCCTACCGATCCGATCCGGATTCTGGGTCATTTCCTGCATGTTTCCTACGACTGTTTTTACGCCATTCGACGGCGTTTTCGACCAATCTAACACTTCTAAACAATCACAAAGCATACCATACAGTCATAGCAACATGTAATATCGATCCCAAACATCAAAACATAAATCATAGCATATAAAATGGATCAAACATACCCAAAATCCCATATTTTCCCCTTAAGCATGTTTAGGTGAAACTAATGATATGATTAGCAAAACTTAACCAAATTTACCCAAATTCATATCAGAGGTCTAAAACATCATTCCGAATTTTATAAACATTTTTTCAGAATTTTATCATGTTTAAATTCGCTAATTAACACTAATCACCCCAAATTAGCCATAATTAGTGCAAAACTATGCAAATCACTCACCTTAGCCACAAAATAAACTAAGATATGAAATGAATCTCTGATTTGATGTGAATCTCGATGCCAAACAGCAGCTCCTTTGTTGCTTTGGTGAAGATCTTCCTTGATTAGGGGTTGCTAAGCCAAATCCTTGACCAAAAGATGATTTGGAGGTGATTTAGAGGTTAGAGGCCATTTTTAGGGTTCCTTGATGATAAGTGGAGGCTAGAAAACTGAAATGGAATGATCCTCTATCTCATTTCAGCCTCCCCATAACCCTATTCCCGAAATGGGTTATGGGCCTACTCACTAATCACCCGATTTGGCCCGGTTAAGCAGTTTTTCACCCTCCAAACCTTGTTTCAGCCATATCTCCCAAACGGTAAGTCCGTTTGGCTATTATGACCACTCTACGGAAAGGTAAACCATCAAACGAATCAAATGGAAGCGGTTTCAGGTCAAAATTCCTTTCCAGTCAAAAGTTATGGCCAAAACAGTACCAACTAGGGGCAAAATGGTCATTTAAAAATCGATAAAGATCATGAACATGGGAAATGACTCTAATAGATGTTTCCCAGAGTTACATGACCATAAAACTTCATATGGGAAAGAAATAAATATTCTACGATCCTATGATGTGTAGAATACGGGTCATTACAACTGCGGCTTATGTCCCGACGAGAGAAAACACCACTTACTTTATCCCTTAGGGAATCGGGGGGTGTGCCCTATCCCTTCTGAGCGTAGGGCGACCACACTCAGCTCATCTCAGTCGACTGAATCAATGATAACCCATAGGGTGCCTATCCTCATCACAAAATCATACTGATCTAACCATCAGTTTACCACCATACCAGTGTGTGAGGCTCGCGAATTAACGCTACATAAAGCCGTGTTATATTAAAGCTGTGCTTTGATCATCAACCACGAGACTCTGCTTTTCAACAAAAGCCTTGATCATTTTCCACTTAGGGCTTCTACACAGGCAATTTACGCCATGCGACTGATGTTTACCGATATACAACCTCTGATCCCGTACGTCTCAAAGAAGGGTGAAGTAAGGGAATAAATTTCCCTTCACCGGGCAGATGTATATTTAATAGAGATCAATCAACACAGAATAAAATCCAATGTCAGACACAACATCAATTTACAAGTCTGTTCTAGGTCTGAACGAAACTGGAGGCACCTTATTCCTCGTCCCGTATGTCCAATACAGGAGAGAGGCCCTCGCATATCTGTACAATCAACAAGTACGTCCGGACGGCTACCACTTTAGCCCCCTTCAAGGTAGCTACTCCAATCTTTAGCATCATTAGCACCCATCCATTCAATGTAAAGATCGTCGGTCTTGTACCATCTTCAATCTCTTCGACTTATCGTCGAATCAGTTATTCTGAATGGGTATAAACCCGGCCTTTCCGAATAACCCGCATTTCTTATATTCAAGTGCTATAACAACACATCATACGCCTCATTCCAATCCAAAATATTCTTTTATTCAAATATTCTTTTCCTCTGGGAAAGGTTCCCATTAATTTTATCAAAGATAAATTCTTTAAATTTATTCTTTAATCTTCCTTTGGATATCAAACCATATTAAGGTTTTCCAAACTAGTCAGGATTAGCGAACTACACCGAAGTAATCATTATTTTATTTCCCAATCCCAACCTATTCATACCATGGAGCAAAACTGGTAGTACTCCATATCTAACACCACGGTGTTATCGGTAAATATTAATTACCATTTCACGTTCAAATCTAATTAAAATTTAGCTATCGCATGGAGTAAAACTGGTGGTACTCCATTTTTGATCAATTTCTTGAATTGATAATTTAAATTATCACATTCACTTTTCAATCTAATCAAAGATTCATTAAAACTCCACTTAGTTTTAATCTTCCTAAAAATCAATATTAATGATTATTCAAAGCCAAGAAATTAATCTTATCTTTAACTGGGTTAAAGAACCAATGTCATTTAAAACACAGTTCACGATAAACCCAAAATCACATTTCATTCCATCAGTCTCTAACCGTAAATTAGTAAGAGAACAATTCGCTAAGGATTAATCCCGAAGGCCGAAACCAACATCAGATCAATACCCAGGAAACCACTCAACTTAGCTAATCTCCAGTTAGTTTCTAATTCTCTTAACTCCATTGGGTTTAAGAACAGAATTTTTAAAGATACCATTCGCGATAAACCCAAAATCCTATTTCCATTGTTAATCGGGTTAAAGAACAAGTGTTATTTAAAAACACCGTTCACGATAAACCCAAAAACCAATTCCCATTAATAATCGGGTTAAAGAACAAATGTTGTTTAAAACACCGTTCACGATAAACCCTATTATTAATTCCCATTATATTCCAATTAAATGTAATTAATTGGTAAACCTCATTAAATCTAAATAAAAAGATTTAATATTTTCCCAACTGGCTTTAAGAACAGTGTTAGTGAAGACATCGTTCACGACAAACCCAAAATCCAATTCAATATTAAATATAAGGCTCTGAATAGGAAATATATCGGCTTATACTCAATATGAAATTCTGAAATCAACAAATATCGTATTGGAATAACGATATATATATATCTTACAAATTCCTCCACAATGTCCGTATAATCACGGAATCCAATATCGAAATATTCCGAAGATAATTTCGGTTCATATCCATTCCAATTCATATATTGGAAATTTCGGTTATTTTTAAAACCATTTCAAATCCAATTTATTTATTTAAAAATATTGGATTATAAACTTAGTTCATAACTAGTTCATTTCGATAAAAATATATTTTTATCTTTTCAAATATGGAAATTTTCATCCTAATTCTTTCCAAATCATTTATTATGATTTTACACAAATTGTTGATATTTTTAATAATTTTATCAAGGCCCGTACAGTCGATTTCCATAAACGGTCATCGAACTACACTTACAGCAACCTTTTCTGAATTTGATTTGGACATAATTCCAAATCCAACTATTACATTTCAAATCTCTTATTTCGTTGGAAAGTTCTTTTCGATATGAACCCAACGGTTCCGATTTTAGGAGAATCCGACGGTTGGATCTCCCGTAACATCAATTCGAAGTAAATGGTCGAAATTCGCGAACTGTCATCTCGCGATACGTTCTATTCAGGCCATTATAATATATATAATATATATTATATATTTCATCGATTACCATTTAAAACGAATTTTATAAATTGTTTTAAATTCGTTTTAAAAACGATTTCCACTACAATTTCAATTTCAAATCCAAATTGGATATTCCAATATAAATTCGTTTCAAATTCATTTCTAAAATGGTATCCATTTCATTTCAAATTCAAATCAAATTTGAATATTCTATTTAAATTCGTTTTAAATTCATTTTAAATCGATTTCAATTCCATTTCAATTCGTTTTAAATTCATTTCAAATCGATTTCAATTCAAATCGATTTCAATTCATTTTAAATTCATTTTAAATTCATTTTAAAACGATTTCAATTCTAGTTGTTTTAAATTCATTTCAAATCGATTTCAATTCTATTTTTAAATTCATATCAAAATTGAATATTCCATATATATTCGTTTTAAATTCATTTCAAAACGATTTCAATTTGATTTTCAAATTTAAAATAAATTTTAATTTTCCATATCATTTCAATATTAAAATGATACTGTTTTCAAAATATCAAATTCTGAATCACTTTTCAATATTCATTATAAAATGAATAAAATCGACCGAAAATCCTGTTCTTGTTAAAATGGTGTTTAACTACTTAACACGGCTTCACATTTCAATATTCACTAAATATTATTTTAAAATATTCGTTAATTCTGAACTGGAATCAGACTCAATCCATTACCATATAATGTTAGTTATATGGATTTCAACATCACATATATACAACATTAGCGATAAACAATCTTTAAAAATTCATACAACATCCAGAGTGCATTCTACAACTGTATAAGCATTAAAATAAATAAATAAATAAATAAATAACGCTTATATAGTCTGTCAACCCATCGATTGACATACCACTAATTATTGGGATCAGTGTATGCCAAATATTATCTCAATACCCGTGGGGTTTTCAAACAACAAACACTGACTATTATTTGTGCAGTTGGGGGATGTGTAAAATTTATCATCCCAATCCAATTTAGTCAAATCGGTGTACATAAACAAACCGTTCGGTTTGTAAATGAATATTTATTTTATTCTGAATATCTATTTTATTCATATACACGTTAAAAATTATATTTTTAATGATAAAATATTTAATTTCACACATGAATGCTTTATTATCCATTTCACAGCAAAATCACAAACAAACTTCACAACACATCATAATCAAACAAGTCGTCCATGGTCTGTGGACGATGGTGTCGGTTGCTGCTGAGCACCGTCTACATCCTAGTATATATTTTTAACTAGAAATTAAATTTAAAGTGAGAAGTTCTCACCTTGCTTTCGGATTCGCCTAAAATTGTAGTGAGCTCTAAAAATTCTCAAGTCTCTTCTGGAATGTAGAGGACGTCACCACGGTCCCGGCATCTCTTGTTTCACTGGATTTCGACCACAAATGAAAAAGATATGATTTTTATAAGTTTAATCAATTTTGCGATGTTTTAAAGAGTTGAAAAACTTTTAAATTACAAAACCCGTACCTTCAGTTTTTGGTTCGAAACTAGAGATTGATTTATCTCCCAAACCGTTGAGCGAAGCCAGAATTGGGTTGCACCACATTGTAGAGGGAGGAGAGGCGCATGCTCGCCAGAAGAGGGGCCTAGATCGACGGCCTGAGGAAGCTCCGGCGGCGGTCCAAAGATCCAAACTTCTCGGAGGTGATTCAAGTGATTCGCTACATGATAAATTCTCTAATGGGTATGGATTTGAAGCTCGGAAGATTCTCTACAAAATCTTCTACTGGAGCTTCGAATTTTGGTGCGTGGATTGGGAGTAATCGAAGAGAGACGGTCGGGATCATTTTCCGTCGTGCGATCTGGAGCTATCCGGGGATTTTTATCTTTTTGGAAAATATAAATAATGAAAGAAAATTAATGATTACTTCGGTGTAGTTCACTAATCCCGACTAGTTTGGAAAACCTTAATATGGTTTGATATCCAAAGGAAGATTAAAGAATAAATTTAAAGAATTTATCTTTGATAAAATTAATGGGAACCTTTCCCAAAGGAAAAGAATATTTGAATAAAAGAATATTCTAGATTGGAATGAGGCGTATGATGTGTTGTCATAGAACTTGATTATAAGATACGCGGGTTATTCGGAAAGGCCGGGTTTATACCCATTTGGAATAACTGGTTCGACGATAAGTCGAAGAGATTGAAGACGATGCAAGACCGACGATCTTCACATCGAATGGATGGGTGTTACTGATGCTCACGATTGGAGTAGCTACCTTCAAAAGGGCTAAAGTGGTAGCCATCCGGATGTACTTGTTGATTGTACGGATATGCGAGGGCCTCTCTCTTGTATTGGACATATAGGACGAGGAATAAGGTGCCTCCGGTTTCGTTCAGACCTAGAACGGACTTGTAAATGGATGGTGTGTCTGACATTGGATTTTATTATGTTCTGATTGATCTCTATTAAATAAACATCTGCCTGGTGAAGGGGAATTTATTCCCTTACTTCACCCTTCTTTGAGATGTACAGGATTAAAGGTTGTATATCGATAAACATCAGTCGCATGGCGTAAATTGCCTGTGTGGCAGGCCCAAGTGGCAAATGATCAAGGCTTATGTTGAAAAGCAGAGTCTTATGGTTGATGATCAAAGCATAGCTTTAATATAGCACAGCTTTGTGTAGCATTAATTCGCGAGCCTCACACACCGGTATGGTGGTAAACTGATGGTTAGATCAGTATGCTTTCGAGATGAGGATAGACACCCTAAGGGTTGTCATGGATTCGGTCGACCGAGATGAGCTGGGTGTGGACGCCACACGCTCAGGAGGGATAGGGCCCACCCCCCGATTCCCTGAGGGATAAAGTACACGGTGTTTTCTCTCGCCGGGACGTAAGCCGCAGTGATACTTGATTTCCCAAAAGTGCGGATGTACATTACGGTGTTTTCTCTCGCTGGAAAGCAAGCCGTTGTGGATTGCACTACGCGATCGATCTTTTGGATCAGGAGCCACCATGATGGAAATCCTACTTTCCAATACGACATTTTGCGGTTTTAATTGTAGAACTAGTGTGGCGACATGATATATGGTACCCATGTCATCTATGATTGATACATTTATATTTGAAGTTGATTTCTTCACTTATAGTGATAATAAAAGATTAAATTTCTCGTATCAAGCATTATTTGGCTATTATAAGGTAAAACCCTATCCTCCGACTTGCGTTGCATTGTGTGATGGGACTTGGGTCTTATAATAGCTTCATTGTTCTTTAATTAGCATTGCTCTGTTGTTTTATGCACTGGTGTTCTTGGGGGTAAACCCATTTCGTGTTATACAGCGTGGTCCCTTGAATCATCTAACTTTAAAATCAAATTAATAACTATTTTAGTTCTCACACCAGTCACATGATTGACCTGGAGCTTATTGTTTTAACCTAAACTCTGGGTGCCCCTATTTTCCACACGGGCAGCTAGTAGTTGGGTTTTGCATATATTAAATTCACAAGATCCTGGTTTATAGCTGAAGGGATATTCGGAAAGCTCTGTATCCGTGTATTTCTTTCAGTTGTATTTTGTATTATTTTTCCGCTGCTATGTATTTAAATGTAATTTAAATCTCTGATATTTATCAAATGTATTTTATTTATTCATACTCTATTATATTCTTGTATTTTGATGGAATTGTTGTAATAAGCAATGAAATGTTCTTCTGTTTGTATCCTGATTTGTGGTGTTCTCAATTCAATTCGAGCTCGATTTGACATGGATAGCTGGAGTGGACGAGCGACAACATTTTCATGGGAATCTCGAGTGGTGATGGGAGGAAATGGAAGGGAACATGGAAAGTAGGTGAGTAATTCAGTGGGGTTCACTTTGAAGGGGATGAGGTGACTAAGGTGATCCGAGTCTTCGAAAGGCAACAATGGTATATGTGAGCAGGTGTTGGAGCTGGAAGGTATTTGGGGGAGGAAGAACAGTTAGACGTGAGTAAGTGTGGGGTAAAGCATAAACGTGAATAGTGTTTTTAAAAGTAATTATGTATTTAGTATTAATACAATTAAAGTCCCTCAATACTGTGTTTTCCCGGAAGCATTTGAAACTATTCTACACTTAGATCTGGGATTTTTTTGAGTGTAAATGGGCTAAAGAAAAGGGTATGCGAAGCCCATAAAAAAATATAAAATAAAATAAATGGGAGGAATGGGACGTGATAAGCATGCAGCGTGCATGAAGTGGGAAAGGGGAGCTCAACATGTAAGGGAACAAGGCTGATAATAATGGTTGCAGGAGGAGGCGGGTTTCTTTGTATGGTCGGGAAGGTGGATAATTATAAGCTGGAACTCGCATTTTAAAAACTGGAGAGGAAGAAGGTGTCGCTGTGATCGGGTCGAGAATGCGGGAGATTTGGGCTGAAGAGAATAAGGTGAGGCCCAAGTATTAAATTAACATTGAAATTAGAATTTAAACGAAGAAGATATATAAACATGTTAATGCCGTATCTTTCATACACGTTTTCAGAATTTCGCAAATTGGCATCTGTTGGGATCATTTGGTTGTAGACTACGCATTGGGACTAATCTGAAACAATTTGGAGCTTGTCTTAGTTTTAGGAAAATTAAAACGGCTAATTGGATCAACTGACCGTTAACCGTTATTTAACGATTAACGACCAAAAACTCCCTTACTCTGTCTAGTTTATAATTTTATAAACGTTATTTAATATCGATAAAAATGATTGAATGTTGTGTGTGATGATTGTTTGGATGATTTTCTAACTAATTAGCTGAAAATATAGATACCGTTATATATATAAGTCGTTAGTTGAATACTGATTCTATTTATTATTATATTTCATATCGATCGGAAACCGGTATTATTCATGTGATTAACATGCGTGAATGCAGGGAAACAGGTTAGAGGAATCCAACTGGATTCCTCTACAATTATTATTGTTGATTTTAATATATTACATTATATGATGTGAAAAATAATCTTTGTTGATTATTGTGTATTTTGGGATGTTTGGACAACAATGACTTTAATTAATTGGTATTAAAATATCGTAAGATATATTTGATTATATTGGAAAAGAAATTTGGGGTTTTAAAATAGAAATGGGGTTTCGAGTAAGCTAGATAACTTGTTCTAAAAAAACAAGTAATTAAATTTATAGAAAATATTTTGAAAATGAAATGGAATAATTTTTATTAAATAATAACTTGGGATTGTATATCCAAGAATGAATTTATAAAGGAAATGAGGAATCGTTTTCCTGAGAATTTTTCGATGTTCGAAATATAAGCAGGATTGAAATAAATACATAAGGATGTAAGATTAGAATTCAACTTTGTCGAATACTTTTAAATAAATATATTTGTAGAAATTATATATTATATAATTTAGATTTGAAAGGACGGTTGATATTTGATTTGAAACAAATAATTTTAATCGATTTTAAAATTGAGATGAAGTTATAAACATGATAAAATTATCAAGAAGTTCACTTGTGAATGGAGTGTATGAAGTGAAATATAAATATGGATTTGTAAAATAAATCGATATACAGTATGTGAACCTGTAATAGTATTAGTAAATACAAATCAAGATTTGATTTGATAAAATGAGTCAGGATTTCTGTAAGGAAATAATATTCACATTTTATAGTGAATAATGATTTAAAAGCAAACGTTTTGCAGATTTAATTGGAGTTAATAAAATTTGAAACTAACTAGAGACTAGTTAAGTTGAACGACTTCCTGGGAATTGATCCGATGTTGGTTTCGGCCTTCGGGGTTAATATTTAGGGAGTTTTTCTCATAATAATTTACAGTTAGTGACTAATGGATAGAGAAGAGTAATGGTGCGCGATAAGAAATGGAAAAGTTTTCCGATATTGATAAGATATATTTTCTAAATTATTGAAAATAAATGGAAACGTTTCACTGTAATCGTGAGTGGCTAAACGAGTTAAAAAAATATTTGGTTAAAAATATTAAAGAGAAAGTGGAAATGGGTAATTTAATGATATATCTATTTGAAAGGGCTGAATGATTGATTAATGATTGATTGGTGTAATTTTCACTTGGAAATACGACCATTGTTTGTATGTATGTTTTTCTTTGACGTTTAAATAACCGACTATCAAAGTGTTTGACCCTTTTTCCGTTGTCAATACGGAGAGACCGAGATCAGATATATTATCTGAAAACCACTCCATATGGCATTAGCGTTGCGAATCCAATACGATGAAGATAATTGAAGACATAGTTATGCAAGGTTTGTTCTTAAATCCTAGGTAGAAATTGCCTAAGATGGATTTACAGAATAGTGCCTTCGGGTTGTCCAGTCCCAGCACAACTTGAATGGACGAATGTCTGACAGAGTATATCTGGTAGATCGCGTAAGTTGATAGTTTCAAACGTATTTACATTGGTGGTGCAGGAATTCGTTTCGCTTAGCTTATACCCATTGCATTTTTGGGGAAATCAATTTGTGATTTGGCGGGTATGACGTTGTGGCGTTCAAAGTAAATAAAGGAGTGATCTGTTAAAAGATAAATTATGACCTCAAGCCTAATCAACTGGTAAATGACAGAAATCGGGCGGACGGCATGGCTAAGTGGGTCGCACCCAAGTAGGATATATTGTCACCATCTAGAGAATATTCATATGGTTACTTCTTTCGCTTCAGTATCTCCCGGGAACGGTTATGATGGTATACCAACCGTAAGGTGATAATATATTCAGAATATTCAAGTGAAATGAATAGCCAGTCATGTATGGCCGAGTTACAAGATGTTCTTGTTGAACTCCAGTGTATCGCTTCTAGAGTACACCGATTAGAAGGTGGTTCCATACCTTGTCAGAGTTGGAAATCCATTCCCCAATAAGAGCCCACGGTTTTGACTGTATATTATATATGTAGAGCGTGAGATGAAAGCAATTTGCTAGATTGCTGTGTACTTGTATTAGACACTATTATAATATCAGAATAATATTGTTTTAGAAAAAATTTTGGGTTATCGTAATGTAAAAATATTTTTATGTCTATGTGTGGATGAGTCTTACAATTATCCTTTCCTTTGAAAAGGATTTTAAAAGTTAAACCGAAATGATTGGAGTTTACTCACGCTAATCCCACGACTAACCCAGAGTTTATTTTGTTTTGTTTTTCCCTAAACTCTTGGATGCCTAAATTTGTATGGGCAATCAAGTAGTCGGGACTTTTCAGATATACTTGGAGGAGCTCGGAGCAGGAGGCTTCAAAGTTAGGCATATATACAGTTTATTTCCGCTGTAATGTTATGTGATATTGGTATGTTTATATAGCGACCAGTTTGTATTTCCAAAGTTGTTATATAATATGTTTTATTCGTTCCGCTGTGAGATTTGTGTTACTCTGATTCTGTTCTTTAGTTATCTTCCTCTTCTTCTATTCTAATTTTCTTTTTTTTTTCATTTCTTACCCTCTAATGTCGATCAATTAATGATCTGCTATTTACGATGCTTTAATTGTCAACATGGGTTTTGTTTTTATTTTTAGGATCGAAAATCCGCGTTCATTACACTTTTCAATTGACATAACGAATTTTAGTCGAGTTGATTTGAAACTATACTATGATTCCACTTTGTTTTTTTTGAACGATTCTAATTCCAACTATAGTATTTTAAAACGTTTTATAAACTATTTAATAATAATTATTTTTCTTTATAAACTATTTTGCTTTATAACTATTTTATTATATTAATTATTTTAAATAAACCATTTTAATACATAACTATTTATTTTATAAACCACTTTAATATTTTAAATGTAGAATTTACAAAATCTGATAATTCGATTTTACATACAAACTATTTATTTCCAAACTAGTTCAATTACATATCTAAACTATTTTAAATATACTTTTAACTATTTTAATATCCAAATTATTTTAAAGTTGGAATTGTTTCAATATTTTAAGTTTGGTTTAAATGGAGATTTTATTATGAAATAATCTATTTTGACTATTCAAACGTGTTTAAAGCAAAATATGATATTTTGATATGAATTATGAACCCCTTTGAAATGTAAAGAACTGACCGATGTGAAAAATGTAAATGTTTGGTTGTTAAAGGGATTGGGATCATATATTGTCATACTCTCTGCTGCCAATACCGAAAACTACTTTAACAACTGTGTACGTAGTGAGGTTCCCGAATGAAGTAGGTTGGTTTGGCGAATGCTACTGGAATGAAGTAAGAGAACAATGATGGATATCCTTGATCATCGGGTCATTATTAAAATGACTAAAACAAGGCTATATCGGACCAAGTGGGGTTAGCTACCTCCGTCGGCAACACTTCTTCCTTTATTACTATAGTCCTTCGATTAGATTGTCTTGATTTGATGCGCATCCGTGATTTCAAAGTGTTGTTCGAGGTAGGCGGTAGTCGCGGCTGTGCGTTACCACCAGTCTGGCTGTGCAACTAGTATATTCATACTCTGGGCATTCCTCGTGTGCCTTGTCATATTATCCTGATCAATCCCCCTACGACTTTGATTTGTACCGTACCAATGGAGTGCCCTTTGATAGCCACTACGTTTGTAACAACACGAAAAATCAGAACCAATTTAAATTTTTATTTTGGCAATTTTAATGAATTTTGAATATTTAAAATTAATTATTTTAAATAATAATGATAAGAAATTTATTTTAAATAGAATTAGAACGTATATATTTATTTGAATCGAAGTTAGAATATAAATATTTATTTTAAATTTTAAAAGGAGTTAGAAAAAGCGCGACATTTGAAAATTCAGCTTTGAACTTTGACTGGATGTGCAGGATGCAAAATAAACCAGATTTTAATGAAACTAAAAATATTTAAATCTGTTTATATATATCTTTCTAACAAATCTGAAAAATTGAAATTTCATAGCGGGAGTCAAAAGTTATGGCCAAATGAATTTTCAGAATGGTCGCTATGGAATAAATATAGCCTGTAAAAATAGACATTTTGCAAATGACCTCCATTTTCGATGAAACCACTTTGGTTGGATCCAGGATGTCAATTAATTGCTAGGTTTAAAATTCCATAATTTTTGAAATCAATATGTGAGCGTGGCAAAAGGAAACGTGTTTGGTTAATTTCAATCAAATTAGATCACTAGAAAATGTCCATTTTTTAAACGGTCTCTAAATTCGATGAAATCAGTTTTGTTGGAACCGTATTGTCCAAACATAGCCAGATTTATTTTTCTGGAATTTATAGAATCGGTATGTGGCCCCGGCAAATTAAAATGTACGTTCAAATCTAAAATTGAATGTTTTATATTTTAATTTGAAGAATAACTGACTGAAACAGTCGAATGGGCTTACAAAACATATTCCATTGTGTTCGGAATGGGGGTATTTAGCTACGGACGCCAGTCGTTGGGTTTGAATTGGAGTTCGTATGGAGAAACAGATATTTTTGAATTTAAAAAGAATTAAAAATTAATATATATATATATATATATATTATTGGCCAATCAGATTGCATCGTTCACTTTCAAAACCCCATAACCTCTCTACAGCGAATGACGGAAAGAGGCTCTGACCTTTTTTCCTCTTTGTCTCCTAATCCGCTCACCAAAATCGAGGGCTTCAGTTGGAAATTTTATGGAGAATCCCTTCCTCTTCAAATCCATACCAACCGCTCCTTCCACCGTGCAGTATTTTCCGAGATCCATCACCTCGAAGTGCTAAACTTCCAAGCGCCACCAAGCCACCTTGGATGCATCGACCTAAACGCCACCGAGTGGCAAACGTGCGCCTCTCCTCCCTCTTTCACGTGGTATACTCCGATCGTCCTAAAGCCTCACGGATTGGAAGCAAGAATTAAACCCTGGTTTGAACAATATTGAAAGGTATACGGTTTTAATTAAATTAAACTGTTTTAACACTTTAAAACCGTCGCAAAACATGATTATGGAATAAAAATCGTATCTTTATCATACGATAACGAAATTCGATGAAACAGGAGACATTGGACTCGTGTGGACATCTTCTACATTTTAGAAGAGACCGGAGAATTTTTATAGCTCACTACAATTTTAGGTGAAGCCGAAAGCGATGTGAGATTTCTAAATTCAATTTAATTTAGAAATAAAATATATTAGAATTTAGGCGGAGTTTAGAAACTCCTGACACCCTTCGTCCACAAACCATGGATGACCTGATTGTGGTTGATGTGAAATTTGGTTGATAAATGTGAATGGTTGATATGATTGTTTGTGGTAGTTGGAATGAAACAAAATTAGAGTTGTTTGTGGAAAAATATTCATATGATATAAAAGTGATTAAAATATTTAGATCATAGGAATAAGCCCCTTAGGGAACACCGCGAGGCCTAAGGTAGCGCGACGAGCCATATTCGGGACGGTGCCAGTTTTAAATCCCCTACCGTTGTGCTGTTGAAATTTTCTGAAATAATTCATGTGTTTGATTTACATTCATGTGTTGAAATATATTCATGTGTTGATAAATTATTCATATGTTGAATAATATATTAGAACAATAAAAATCACATTTTTATCGCTTTAATGAAGTATAAAAAATATTCATATCTTGAATAAAATATTAGAACGATAAAAATCACATTTTATCGCTTGAATGAAGTATAGAAAATATTCATATGTTGAATAAAATATTAGAACGATAGAAATCACATTTTATCGCTTAAATGAAGTATAGAAAATATTCATAATGTTGAATAAAATATTAGAACGATAAAAATCACATTTTTATCGCTTGAATGAAGTATAGAAAATATTCATATGTTGAATAAAGGACAAGAATGACAAAAATCACATTTTGATCAAATATATAAAGTGTTAAAAATATTCATGTGTGAAAATAAATATTTGTTGGTTAGAAATATTATTTTTAACCTGTATATGAAGTGAAAATGGTTTAGAAATCGATGAAAAAATTATATATATATATATGTATGTATGTATGTATGTATGTATATATTAAACTAAAACGATTCAAGCCCCTGTAGTTCGCGTTTTAGAATCGTAATTTTGAACGATTATACCGAGAAATCCGACCATCGGATTTTCTCGAGACTCGAACCGTTGGGTCCGCTTTGAAAAGATCATTCCAACGATATAAAATTCGAAAAGATCCAACGGTTAGATTTTCAAATGTATGTAAATCAAATTTGAATAAAAACAACGCCAGGATGAAATATATATATATATATGTATATATATGTATATATTAAAATAAAACGAATAACGACGCTGAAGTTGGCATTTTGAAATCGTAACTTTAAACGATGATATCGTGAGATCCGACCATCGGATTTTCCTAAAACTAGAACCGTTGGGTCCGCTTTGAAAAGATCTTTCCAATGATATAAAATTTGTAAAGATCCAACAGTTAGATTTTCGGATATGTGTAAATCAAATCTGAGGAAAAAGAGCGCCATGGCCATGTTATGGCCTGAAGCGTCATTTAATTAAAATGGGCTATTTTTAAATAAATAAAAATACTGATATATCGTTATAAAATATTATAAACGATATGGTATGGAAATAAACCGATTCTACTTGGTTTGTTCGATATTTTGAAGGTTGGATGTGTTTGACATGAAAATCACATTAATGAACTGAAAATGGATGTCAGATAATTTATCCATGAAATGAATTGATTTGAATTCTAAATATACGTGAATTATACGAAAAGGCCGAGTTAATTCTCATTTCAAATAATTGATCGATGATAAGAAGTCGAAGATGAAGATGGTGGTTGATGACCGGAGGTCTTCACATCGTTTGGATGATTACTGATGTCTTGATTGGGAGGCATCATAAGACAAGGTAATAAGTGGTGGTCGTCCAGACGTACTTGGAGATCGACCGGATATGCGAGGGCCTCTCTCCTGTATTGCACATATGGGACGAGGAATAAGGCTCTTCCGGTTTCGTTCAGACCCAGAACGGACTTGTAAATGGACTGTGTGTCTGACATAGGATTTTATTCTGTGCTAATACATCTGCCTAGTGAAGGAGAATTTATTCTCTTACTTCACCCTTCTCTGAGACGTAGGGGATTAGAGGTTGTATATCGATAGATATCAGTTGCATGGAACAAATTGCCTGTGTGGCATGCCTGAGTGGCAAATGATCCAGGCTTTTGTTGAAAAGCAGAGCCTTGTGGTTGATGATCAAAGCATAGCTTTAATATAACGCCACTTTGAGTAAAGCGTTAATTCGCTAGACTCACACCCCAGTGTGAACCAGAAATGGGAGAAGGATCCAGGGAGGACATGCGTCTCTTATAAGGTGGAGGTGGTGCCAGGGTTTTACATGCCCTGACATTTATATATTTTTTACCTATGTGGCTGTTGGAATGCGAGGAGCCTCAGATATAGCGGTCACTTCGGTGCCGATGATTTTACGCCCCATAGGGCGAGGAGACATATTTTTCAAGGATTTTTAATCCACTACGTGTGGACCAGCCCTGTGGCTCCTAAGGGTCGATGCGCTCTGACCCTGAGGCTCGGGCTAGAGAGTCTCGAAGCGGTAAGGATGATCCCTTTCCTTGGTTCATGATGGAAATCCAACTTCCAGTACGAGACGGTGCGATTTTGATTGTAAACCTATATTTGGCGACATAGTGGCATGGGACGCTCATGTCGTCTATGATTGATACTATGATTGAATTTTTTTTAAAACATATAAACAATAGTAACAATATCAAATGACTTTGTTTTATATGTATTAAGCATATTTTGGCCAATATAAGGTAAAACTCTATCCTCCGGTTTGCATTGCATTGTGTGATAGGACCTGAGTCTTATATTGGCTTCATTTTTCTAAAAAGCATTATGTTGTTTAAATAATTTAGGTTATTTCATGCACTGTCAATCACTGGAGTAAACCCATTCCGCGAAAGCAGCGTGGTCCTATGATTTGACATATTATGATTATTTAACCAGTTAATTAGATTTCTCATACCAGTCCCATGACTGACTCGAATATTTTTTCACTTTGAAAACTCAGGTGCCCTTATTTCTACACGGGCAGCCTTGTATTCAGGTTTAGCAGGCTCATTCTGGATAACCATGGAGCGGGTGATGGAATTATCATTTCTATTACTGTTTCAGACACTGTTATGTATATTGTGTTTGATTCCGCTGCAGACATTTTATATTGAACTGAAACTGCATTTTGTGCTAAGTATGATCCTATCATGCTGTGTAACTATGATGATTATATTATTTCCGTTGTTTTTTGATGTACATTATCTGGTGTAATTATATTTTTCTGTTCGGCTGCTATTTGTTTTTGTGTTATATTCCACAGATTATCCTTGCCACCGTCGTACGGGGGTTTGGGTCGTCTCAGTTGGTATCAGAGCTTTGGTTAATCTTAGCTCGGGAATATAACATATTAACGAACTCGTCAGACATAGAACCAGTAGTGTTCTAGGGCGAATAACTCATTACAGATAGGATCAGTAAGGTCCTAGAATGAGTATAGCAGAATAAAATACACCCAATAAACACATTTGCATTCAAGTATGTGTTTCTATGTTTTACAATATCTTTTCTGTTGACCTGACACGTTGTCTGCTGATTGCAGACATACTAGAAAATGAGTGGCTAATTCTATGGTTCAGCCAGAACCAGATCTAGACGCTCTAGTAAAGAAATATCGAAATGTGGGTGGAATACAGTTCTTGGGCAAAAACTAAGTTATTCAAACACAAGCCTTCAGAGAGAATTTTTCGAGGCTTAAAGCTGAGAGATGATCAGAAAGTATTACTGGCATTTTGGGCACTCAAAGAAGAAGCTTTAATCTGGTGAAATTTGATCGAGACTGGAAATCCATAAGGTAATATTACCTGGGATAGATTTAAATAACTTTTCGAAGAAAGATTTATTCCCCAACAGGATGTTAAGCAGCTATATGATGAGTTCTACAATCTAGAACAAGGAGATATGACCATTCGGGAATATCAAAATAAATTCGAAGAACTTTCTCGTTTCGGTCTGCATCTAATTCAAGATCCTAAGAGGAAGAATCGGAGATTTATTAACGGTCTTCAAAGAAAATACCAGAGTAGTGTAATGGCACATCTGAAGCTTCCATTCTCTAAGGTGGTAGAAATGGCTTGTCGCTATGAGGATCTCGATAAGCAAGGTCTTTTAGACGATGAAGAGGAAGGCAGTTCTAGCAGCAAAAAGAAATTTGAAACTGATAGCCCTGAAGCAGGTATGAAGCCTGAGGTCAGTAAGAAGTCTAAAGCTAATAAGAAAGGGGTAAAATATGAGGAAGAACCAGTAATGACTAACACATGCAATAACTGCAATAAGAAAGGACATTTGTTGATAAATTGCAGATCTTTAAAGAAACAAACAAAGGATGGATTTAAATCCTATCGAAAGCAAAAGAAGAAAAGATTTAAACCCAATATGAAGTTTCAAGAGAATAGAAAATGCAATCAATGCCATCAGTCCGGCCATCTTGCAAAGGATTGCCCGCCTTTAAAGAAGCTTGAAATAGCACATGTAATGGAAGTGGCTAAAAAAGCTCAAATCAATAGCATGGCAGAAGTTCCAACATCCTCAGCTTGTCAGGAAAGGCCGGATATTTTGGAAGGCACGCTTACAGTAAAAGGTATTCCAGTTAAAGTACTGTTTGATGCGATCATGTCACGAAGCTTTATTTCGACTAATATGGTTAAGAAATTGGATTTAAAATTAAGAAAGCTCACAGAACCCATCAGTGTCCGTAACCCGATTGGGGGTTCCATCGATCTCAGTTGGATTTGTAGGGTGCCCTTCTCTTTCTCCCATTATCGATTTCCTTGTATCTTGATCATCATGAATTTATCCGAGTTTTATATCATTCTTGGACTGGATTGGCTAACTAAATACGAGGTCGAAGTTAAATGCGCAGAAAGAGTAGTTAAAGTTACAATGGAGCTTGCCAATATAATTATACCATGTGAAGGTCCAAATTCAAATAGAAAGGAATTTTGGTCAGCTCTTGATGTTTCTCTTACTCTTGTAGAAAATACTCATGCTTCTACAGAGAATATTCCTGCTCCTATAGAAAGTATTCATGTTGCCAAGAACTATGCGGATGTGTTCGAGGAAGTCGATAGCTTACCTCCGCAAAGAGAAATCGAATTGAGAATTGATTTAGTTCTGAATGCCAGGCCAGTAGTGCATCCAATTCGTAGGATGACCCTGAAGGAAAAAGGGGAATTGGGCGATTAAACTAGACAACTTTTATGGAAAGGTCTGATCAGGCCTAGTTTCTCTAATTGGGGTGCAGCAGTAGTGTTTATTCCAAAATCTGACGGTATCCTTAGGCTATGCGTCGATTATCGTGATTTGAATAAGCAGACACTAAAGAACAAGTATCCATTACCCCGCATTGACGATTTGTTAGATTAATTGAATGGAGCACAAGTATTTTCAAGGATGGACCTAGCTACAGGTTTTCATCAACTTCATATTACCGAAGAGTGTGTTCCTTTGACAACATTCAGAGGTCCATACTTATTCTATGAGTGGTTAGTAATGCCGTTATGCTTATGTAATGCTCCTGCATACTTCGTCGATTTAATGAACAGAGTATTCCGCGATGTCTTGAATAAATTCGTGCCGGTATTCATTGATGATATATTGTTCTTCTCGAAGTCAAATGCCGAGCATGGGAAACGTTTGGAACAAGTTCTAGAAATTCTGAGAAAGAATGTTTTGAAAGCTAAATTTTCCAAGTGTATATTATGGCAAGATGAAGTGAAGTTTCTTGGCCACGTTGTATCAAAATAAGGAATTTCTGTTGATCCAAGCAAAAACACAGCAATTCAAGACTGGAAGCAGCCAACTACACCCACGGAAGTCCGAAGTTTTCTTGGATTGGATAGTTATTATCGGAAATTCATTAAGGATTTTTCAAAGATATCCGGTTCATTAACGTAGCTTACTAAGAAACATTCAAGGTTTAAGTGGAATCCAGAATGTGAGGCAGCTTTCCAGGAACTGAAATTAAACTTGACAACTGCTCCAATGTTAACAATTATCGATGGTAATCAGGATTTGACGGTCTAGACGGATGCTTCTATTGGATGTCTTGGTGCGGTATTAATGCACAGTGGCCAAGTAGTAGCTTATGCTAGCCATCAGTTGAAACCACATGAAAAGAAGTACATTACTCCTGATCTTGAGTTGCTAGCCATCGTATTTGCTTTGAAAATCTAGAGACATTATCTATTGGGTGAGAAGTTCGAACTATATACCGATCATCAGTCGTTAAAGTATTTGTTCACCCAGAAAGATATGAACTTGAGACAACAGCGTTGGCTGGAATTTCTAGTAGCTTATAATCTAGATATTCTGTATACTCCGGGAAAAGCCAAAGTTGTAGCTGATGCGCTTAGCAGGAAAACCGCAATCATCACCAATCTTGTTATTACGCCTTCGTTGGTAGATAAGATCTCTATTCTTCAGAAAGATGATGAATTTGTTCAGAGAATTAGCAAGAGAATCAAGGAAGGTGAACCCTCATATTTCCAGCTTGATGATAAAGGGATTCTGAGATTACAAGGCGAATTTGTGTTCCAGAAGTTGCAGAACTCAGAAGAGAGGTACTAGATGAATGTCACAAGTCAAAGCTGAGTATCCATCCAGGTGTGAGCAAAATGTATAATGACATCAAGCGAACATTCTGGTGGAAGTCGTTGAAAAGAGACATTTCCTTATAAGTTAGCAGATGTTCCACTTGCCAATAAGTCAAAAGCGATCAACAGAAACTCGCCAGATTGTTGCAATCGTTGGAAATTCCAAATTGGAAGTGGGGGCAAATTTCCGTGGATTTCATAGATGGTTTGCCCCAAACCAAGAAAGGAAACGACAGTATATGGGTGATCATAGATTGTTTCATGAAGACTGCCCACTTTATACCTGTCAAATCGAATAGAACGGCTCAAAGTCTGGCACACATTTATTTTTAGGAAATTGTTAAACTACATGGAGTTCCCATGAGTATCGTTAGTGATCGTGACTTGATTTTTGCTAGTAAATTCTGGGAAGCATTCCAAGCAGAATTGGGAACAAAATTGAATTTGAGCACTGCATATCATCCTCAAACAGATGGCCAAACTAAGAGGGTGAACCGTATACTAGAAGATTTATTGCGTGCTTGTATTATTGACTTTGGGGGATCATGGGAAAACCACTTACATTTGGCTGAGTTCTCATACAACAACAGTTACCAAGCGAGCTTGCAAATGTCACCATTCGAAGCATTGTATGGTAGACCGTGCAGATCTCCTGCATGTTGGGTAGAACCTGGCAATAGACTTGTATTGGGTCCAGATATGATTTGTGAAGCTTCAGAAAAAGTCGATTTCATTAAGAAGCGACTGCAAACAGCTCAAAGCTGATAGAAGAGTTATGCAGATTCGAGAAGAAGATATTTGGCTTTTTCTGTTGGTGACTATATGTATTTGAGGGTTTCTCCGATGAGGGGAGTAGTCCGATTTGGAAAAACATGGAAGTTGGCGCCCAAATTTATTGGTCCATTTCCTATACTTGAACAGACTGAAACTCTCATTTATAGAGTTCAATTACCTGATTGGTTGTCTGGTGTACATGTTGTATTTCAGGTATCTCAACTTAGAAAGCATGTACATGATCCATACTTGATTGTGGAAGAAGCCGCACAACAAGACTTGGAAATTACTCCAGAATCGGCTGTGAAAAGGGAGCCGATAAAGATTGTTGGCAAAGAAACTAAAGAGCTGAGGAACAACAAGGTTCACTAAGTCAAAGTGCAGTGGAGTGGAGATCTTCGAGACTGTACTTAGGAAACTGAGGAGAGCATTAAGCGATCCTATCCCAATTGCAAAGTGGATATCTCTGATTAACTCTAGTGCAAGGTACATTTACCATATTTTGCATTTCCATATTGTTTTCACACTTTCTTATTGCTTTCTACTTCAATATTGTTTCCTTTTGATGGACGAAAACTTCTAATTTTATATAATCCAGTTTTAGCAAATATAATCTCTAAGAATATAAATATAATTATAGATTTCAACTAATTGATTGATGATTGAAAGTATTATTTTTAACATGTATATGAAATGTTAAAAATAGTTGTGTGGTGAAATAAATATTTGTATGCTAAAATATTATTCTTGGCTTAGATATGCATATATATACACATTGTTTAACAGGTAAGTGGATTTGCTATTGAGTAAAGAATTTATTTGCATGCCCGACAAATAGGTAAACCTTAATTAGTTGTATGCGCAATTTTATTTATTATATAAACTCCTGTGAACGCCATTGGATGCGCAATTTTATTTATTATATAAACTCATGTGAACGCCATTGGATGCGGAGTGCTGGTTATTCTGTGTGAAATCATAAACGTCGCCATAGGATAGTAGCAATTAACTTTGAACTACATTACATGGCATACTTCTTGAAGATAGCATACCCCATCATATACCACATAAGCATTTAGAGCTTATGTGACGAGGTTGAAGATTTACCATACAAGCGAGAGGCTTATATGGCGATGACTATATTTCAGGTTGAACTGAAGACTGATATGGACAATATAAAATGTAGCGGTAAATTTCCAGATTAATTAAAAAAAACCACATGGGTCTGGAGATGACAATAATCACGTCTCTCTAGTCATTAAGGCACAAAATCTATTTATAGGGTGACGAGAATTTATTCTCTGGAGTTATGATCTATACACACTCCCCTGTGGACAACGGAATATATCACTATAAATATGTGTATGCTTTTTAGGATTTATTGGGTGCCTAATACGACCCAACAAATTTCCAAACCCCTCTCCGTACAAAGGAGGTTATGGCAAAAAAATTCCAAAATTTAGGGTGTTAGCCAAATTTTTGAAGGATTTGAAAAGTTTTTAGAAACTGAAAAGTTGATAAACTTAAGTCATAATTAAAATAATGAAATTTGAAATGGTTAGTTAAACAACTTTCAGCTCCATTCCTTTTCGAGGACGAAAAGATTTTAAGTCGGGGAGATTGTAACAACGCGGAAAATTAGAACCAATTTAAAATTTTTATTTTGGCAATTTTAATGAATTTTGAATATTTAAAATGAATTATTTTAAATAATAACGACAAGAAATTTATTTTGAATAGAATTAGAATGTATATATTTATTTGAATCAAAGTTAGAATATAAATATTTATTTTAAATTTTAAAAGGAGTTAGAAATAGTGCGGTAGTTTGAAAATTCAACTTTGAATTTTGACTGGATGTGCAGGATGCAAAATAAACCAGATTTTAATGAAACCAAAATATTTAAATCTATTTATAAATATCTATCTAATGAATCTGATAAATTGAAATTTCATAGCGGGAATCAAAAGTTATGGCCAAATGAATTTTCAGAATGGTCGCTATGGAATAAATATAGCCTGTTAAAATAGACATTTTGCAAACAACCTCCGTTTTCGATGAAACAACTTTGGTTGGATCCGGGATGTCAATTAATTGCTAGTTTAAAATTCCATAATTTTTGAAATCTATATGTGAGCGTGGAAAAAGAAAACGTGTTAGGTTAATTTCAATCAAATTAGATCGACCAGAAAATGACCATATTTCAAACTGTCTCTAAATTCGACGAAATCAGTTTTGTTGGGACTGTATCGTCCAGACATAGCTAGATTTATTTTTCTAGAATTTTTAGAATCAGTATGTGACCCCGGCAAATTAAAATGTACGTTCAAATCTAAAATTGAATGTTTTATATTTTAATTTGAAGAATAACTGACTGAAACAGTTGAGTGGGCTTACGAAACATATTCCATTGTGTTTGGAATGGAGGTGTTTAGCTAGGGACGATAGTCGTTGGGGTTGAATTGGAGTTCGTATGGAGAAACAGATATTTTGAATTTAAAAAGAATTAAAAATATATATATATATATATATTATTGGCCAATCAGATTGCATTGTTCACTTTCAAAACCCCGTAACCTCTCTACCGCGAACAACGGAAAGAAGCTCCGACCTTCTATCCTCTTTATCTCCTAATCCGCTCACCAAAATCGAGGGCTCCAGTTGGGAATTTTGTGGAGAATCCCTTCCTCTTCAAATCCATACCAACCGCTCCTTCCACCGTGCAGTATTTTCCGAGGTCCATCACCTCGAAGTGCTCAACTTCCAAGCGTTGCCGAGCCACCTTGGCTGCATCGATCTAAGCGCCCACGACTGGCGAACGTGCGCCTCTCCTTCCTCTTTCACGTGGTATACTCCGATCATCCTGAAGCCTCATGGATTTGAAGCAAGAATCAAACCCTAGTTTGAACAATATTGAATGGTATACGGTTTTAATTAAATTAAACTATTTTAACACATTAAAACCATCGCAAAACATGATTATGGAATAAAAATCATATCTTTACCATACAATAACGAAATTCGATGAAACAGGAGACATTGCACCAGTGTGGACGTGTTCTACATTCTAGAAGAGGCTGGAGAATTTTTAGAGCTCGCTACAATTTTAGGCGAAGCCGAAAGCGATGTGAGATTTCTAAATTCAATTTAATTTAGAAATAAAATATATTAGGATGTAGACGGAGTTTAGAAACTCCCAACACCAGTCGTCCACAAACCATGGATGACTTGATTGTGGTTGGTGTGAAATTTGGTTGATAAATGCGAATGGTTGATATGATTGTTTGTGGTGGTTGGAATGAAACAAAATCAGAGTTGTTTGTGGAAAAATATTCATATGATATGAAAGTGATCGAAATATTTAGATCATAGGAATAATCCCCTTAGGGAACACCGTGAGGCCTAAGGTAGCGCGAGGAGCGGTACTCGGGGTTTTAAACCCCCTACCGTTATGCTGCCGAAATTTTCTGAAATATTCATGTGTTTGATTTACATTCATATGTTGAAATATATTCATGTGTTGATAAATTATTCATATGTTGAATAAAATATTAGAACGATAAAAATCACATTTTTATCGCTTGAATGAAGTATAGAAAATATTCATATGTTGAATAAAATATTAGAACGATAAAAATCACATTTTATCGCTTGAATGAAGTATAGAAAATATTCATATGTTGAATAAAATATTAGAACGATAAAAATCACATTTTATCGCTTGAATGAAGTATAGAAAATATTCATATGTTGAATAAAGGACTAGAACGATAATAATCACATTTTTATCAAATATATGAAGTGTTAAAAATATTCACGTGTTGATATAAACATTTGTTAGTTAAAAATAATATTTTTAACCCGTATATGAAGTGAAAATGGTTTAGAAATCGATGAAAGAATTATATATATATACATAAAAATTAAATTAAAATGGATCGAGCCCCTGCAGTTCGAGTTTTGGAATCGTAATTTTAAACGATTATACCGAGAAATCCAACCATCGTATTTTCCCGAAACTGGAACCATTGGGTCTGATTTGAAAAGATTTTTCCAACGATATAAAATTCGTAAAGATCCAACGGTTAGATTTTCAAATGTGTTTTAATCAAATCTGAATAAAAACATTTCCAGAATGAATTGTATATATATATATATATAAATTAAAATAAAACGAATAACGACGCTGCAGTTTGCGTTTCGAAATCGTAATTTCAAACGATGATGCCGGGAGATCCGACCATCGGATTTTCCCAAAACTGGAACTGTTGGGTCCACTTTGAAAAGATCTTTCCAACGATATAAAATTTGTAAAGATCCAACGGTTAGATTTTCAGATACATGTAAATCAAATCTGAGGAAAAAAAGAGCCATGGCCGTGTTATGGCCTGAAGCGTCGTTTAATTAAAACGGGCTATTTTTAAATAAATAAAAATAGCGATATATCGTTATAAAATATTATAAACAATATGGAATGGAAATAAACCGATTCTACTTGGTTTGTTCGATATTTTGATGGCTGGATGTGCTTGACATGAAAATCACATTAATGAAATGAAAATGAATGTCGGATAATTTAACCATGAAATGAATTGATTTGAATTCTAAACATATGCGAATTATTTGAAAAGGCCGAGTTAATTCTCATTTCAAATAATTGATCGCCGATAAGAAGTCGAAGATGAAGAGGTGGCTGAAGACCGAAGGTCTTCACATCGTTTGGATGATTACTGATGTCTTGATTGGGAGGCATCCCAAGACAAGGTAATAAGTAGTGGTCGTACAAACGTACCTGGAGATCGATCGGATATGCGAGGGCCTCTCTCCTGTATTGGACATATGGGATGAGGAATAAGGCGCCTCCGGTTTTGTTCAGACCCAGAACGGACTTGTAAATGGATTGTGTGTCTAACATAGGATTTTATTCTGTGGTAATCGATTTCTATTAAACATACATCTTCCTGGTGAAGGAGAATTTAGTTTCTTACTTCACCCTTCTCTGAGACATACGGGATCAAAGATTGTATATCGATAGACATCTGTCGCACGGAATGAATTGCTTGTGTGGCATGCCTGGGTGGAAAATGATCAAGCCTTTTGTTGAAAAGAAGAGCCTTGTGGTTGATGATCAAAGCATAGCTTTAATATAGCGCCGCTTTGTGTATAGCGTTAAATCGCGAGCCTCACACCCCGGTGTGAACCAGAAATGGTAGAAATATCCAGGGAGGACATGCGCCTCTTTCTAGTCGGAGGTGGTGCCAGGGTTTTATACGCCTTGACATTTATATATTTTTACCTATGTGGTTGTTGGAATGAGAGGCGCCTCGAATATATCGTTCATTTCGGTGCCGATGGTTTTACGCCCCATAGGGCGGGGAGACGCATTGTTCGGGGATTTTTAATCCACTACATGTGGACCGGCCCTGTGGCTCCTAAGGGTTGATGCGCTCTGACCCTGAGGCTCGGGCTAGAGAGTCTCGAAGCGGTAAGAACGATCCCTTGCCTTTGTAACACCCCACGTCCATTAATGTCACTCACAAAGGGAATGCATTAACTTCCATGGAGCTTTTTAAGTATAGAATAGAAAATCACAACAAGACAGATATAAAGTAGTACTTGAAAATTAAAACTTTATTTCATTACAGCAGATAAACCCATATGTTTGATTACATCATCCAAACAATAAACCAATGTCAAGTACATCATATCCATCTTGATAAAACAAAGTACATAAACTGAAAGACATAATCCCCAACATTAAAATAGCCATAAATAAAGAGAAGTCGAACTTTACTTCAGCGGTCCAAGAAATCTTCTAAAAGCAATCCCAAAATCAAGCACCACTGGTGCTAGTTCCAACCTGAGCACCTGGGGGGGGGGAAGGAAAGAGATGGAAAAAGGGGGGTCAGACATAAAGTCTGGCGAGTGCGATAATTCTAACAATACAATTAACAAAGTAACTAGGCTAAGGCATAAGTTGGAAAATAAGGAAATGATCATGAACTATTGAGTATGACAGAGTAAACAAGGAAACAAGATGAACAATGATATCGTTAAAGCGCACCTAACCCACTAAGATAAATTTACTTAACTACACCAACACTACAGGATAATTGCTAAACTGAGCCGCCACTAGTATACTGCACCACCACTAGTCACCCTAAGGTTGATCCTGCCTACAAACTTAATAATGATATTGGTAGTTTCGTGCACCCCTAGCTGCCTTCATAGGTGCCGTCTGCCCATATCTCCACTAGGTGTACCCACTACCCCCAAGCGATCGACTCCCTAACTCGTAGATACCCGTGCTGGCCCCACAGTGGGGTGTATCACTCCCCAAAGTGGCAACCCGATACCACCAAGAATGCGCGGCTTATACCTACACGATGCAACAACGTCTTACCTACCAGCCCGGGTCCACACACGCATATGAACCCGTTGGACTTGCGTTGCCACCGCTAACCCGGTTTGGCCTCTTACAGTCAAGCCCGGTATGCGTGTCCCGTCCTCGACTTGGGTCGAGCCCACAAAGATACGTATGGGTTACTGGTTGAAACGGGCCCCCATTACTTGACACAAGCTATCCACCTAAGCTTGGTCCCCTCTAGAACATCACACTTAACCCACTTCTTATTCATGTTTCAATTACATGTTTCAATTTGGTTAAGTGTTTCTAATCGTATTTCCAAATGCCACCCACTAGATTCCACATGCCACCCAAGGCACCCACTTAACCCCCTCATGTCCCACTACATGCTTATCTGGTTATGTGTTTCTTAATTCATTAAGACCTTAACCTCATAAAGACCTCTCACATTAGACTGGCATTTGTGGCAGCTGGATTTGCCGGGCGGGTCCGGGCAGTCTTACACCATAAAAGAGCCTAACCTCGTGTCTTTACAATTGTTACGTATTTAGTTTGTGCCTAAGACCTCTCACATTAGACCGGCATTTGTGGCAGCTGGATTTGCCGGGCGGGTCCGGGCAATCTTACACCACAAAAGAGCCTAACCTCGTGTCTTAGACGATTAATTACTCCTAATTAATCATTCCCTAATTTGAATTATTTTCCCTATTCAAATAATCAGTTCCAAATTTAACGATGTCCATAATTGACTCAATTACGTCCATCCATTTATGGTATGTAAAATCATACCAATTTTCACCATAATTATATTTTATGCCTTTTAAGGCATTTATGCCAATTAAATCTTTTTAATATTATCCCATTTTTACCCCACGTTGTACGTTTGTTCGTTTAACGTAAAATATACGTTAGACTCGAATGGTCTAACTCATGAAATAAAAGAAAACATCACAATATATACCCATAATTAACACATAGATCTAACATAGGGGTGAACTTGCATATATGAATGATGTTCTACATCTAAAACTTGCATAGGCCAAAGTTACAACTTGCATAAACAACATATGTCACGGATCCCATCTAAAGGTGTGAACTTAATGAGAAAATGGCCACAAACTTGAATAAACATCATATGTCATGCATCCAAATCTAAAGGTGTGAACTTGATGAAATAATGGCCACAAACTTGCATAAACAACATATGTCATAGATCTATATCTAAAGGGGGTAAACTTGCATAGGTAATAACATAACATGATTCATATCCAACTCATAAACTCACATATGTGATTTATACATCGCAACAATGGTGTAAACTAATATCTAACATGTAAAGTATCATGTCATAGCCTGACTTTCAATTAAATTCTCACATAAACTAGGTGCCATAATCATGTAAGGTCACATATAATTCTACCCAAACTTGTATACGATTCATGTTTGAATCAACATCTAAACTTTTCTACATATGATTTATCATATGAAACAACTAACATATGAATCATGATGATTTGATTGTATATAAAATTACAACATGGATGATAGCAACATTACTTTACATCTTAAATGATAACATAACATCATAGATATTTCAATCGCAATCCTACAACATAATTACAACATGCAATCAATACTTTATATCACATCCATACAATCCGCATTATAACTTAATCTAATTAAATTACTAATTATCTTGTTAAAACTATCGAACTCACAACTCAAAAGCAGTCTTGAGTTCTGAATTCTGATTTCTGGAGTTGAATTAGCGCTCCTTTGATGAAGATTCGCTGTTAGGGTTGAATAGTTCTGATTTAGTTGTTGTTCTTCCTCTTTAATTTGGTGGCGGCTGCTCTAGGGTTCAAGACAACAGCATGACGGCCATAGTTTTAGTTTTAATTCTGATTTAGGGTTTGAGTCTATGGGTCTTTTTATAGAGTTATGAATTAATTTAAGCCGTCGGATGATCTTAGGGTTAATCAAAACCATTCAATCATGATAGGGTGATGAGTCAGCCCTAATGACTCGGCAAGGAGTCAGAAAGGACTCAACAACATGGCTCAGCCTGAACCAGAAAGCTGTGTAGGCTTTTGCCACGGCCTGGGCGCACTTGGCAGGTGCGCCAGTGTAAATATGTACTGGCGCACTTCCCAAGTGCGCCAGTGCATTTTATTATTATTATTTTTCTCTACTTTGCCACCAAAATTCGTTCGTCCATAACTCTTTCATCTGGTACTCGTTTCCCGCAAACTCGGACTATTTTTCAACCAGAATTCCGAGACGAACACAATGGTGCAACCCAATCCCCATAATTCTCACGTCTGAGATTAGTTATTCTTTAATTTAGTTAATTTGATTATTCAAAAATCTGGGGTGTTACATTCTCCCCTCCTTAAAGGATTTCGCCCCCGAAATCTCCAAGTTAAGGAGAATGCATATCCTACCATCCAAACAACCATCTAATCAACCATCAAACACGGGCATCCATTGTCCTTATAAAATTTCTAATGCTGTATGAACATATGCAAAAAGTGTGTGTATATGTTCCTTATCTAATGCAAAATTAGGCTGTCTACTGATTCAGTTGACCTCCTTAATGCAAACCATGATAGTGCCATGCGTCCATTATGTATGCGAAAGAACACTATCGATACATATCATTCCTACATATGTGCACAACCATTCACCAAAATGCAACATCCATATGATGGTACAACCATTATTCATCCATTACTTAATATGTGATATGAAGTGACTGAGCCGATCTAGTGCCTAAAGTGTGTGTATATGCATCCACGAGCAACCACTAGCAAACACTTGCATCCACTCGCATCCATCATACATAACATGTCTCAAACACATGTTTCAACCATAGGACTACCCTATCTAAAGGTCAAAGATACTAGCGAGAGGACATACTAAAGATAAGACAAGTACAAGCTAAGCGATAAAGGAGAAATCAAAAGACATACCCTCGAAAAGAAAAGGGTATAATGAACGCATCTTCGCTTCCGTCTCTCAAGTAGCGTTGCTCTCATCATCTCCCCATTGCACTTTGACTAGTTTGACCTCTCGATTCCTCAACTTCTTAATCTCCGACCCAAGACTGCACGTAGGAGCTCGTCGAATCATCGCATCGTGCTCTATCTCAACCTCTCTAAGCAAGCTCAGCTCTACCACCTCCGCGGTCTCGTGCAAGAACTTCCTCAAATATGATACATGGAATACGTCGTGTACACCACTAAGTCTTTCGGGCAACTCCACTCTATACGCCATCTGCCCAATCCTTTCCTTAATAGGAAACGGCCCTACGAACCTTGGTGCTAATTTCCTAATGGACCCAAAGCGAACGACGTTTCGTAATGGAGACACCATGACAAAGACCATGTCCCCAATATCAAACTCAAGATCTGATCTCCTCTTATCCGCATAAGATTTCTGTTTATCTTGTGCCGTCTTCATCCTCCTTCGAATCAAATCGATCTTTTCCGAAGTCTCTCTAATCATATCGGGTCCAAGCAAGATCTTATCCGTAGATTCCCATCAACATGTAGGCGAACGACACGGCTGTCCATAAAGAGATTCGAACGGTGCCATGCCAATGTTAGACTGAAAGCTATTATTGTATGTGAACTCTACCAACGGAAGATGTTCCTCCCATGTACCTTCGAAATCTAAGACACATAATCTCAATAGGTCCTCTAGAATACGATTCACTCTCTCGGTCTTGCCGTCTGTCTGAGGATGATATGCTGTAACACCCCACGTCCATTAATGTCACTCACAAAGGGAATGCATTAACTTCCATGGAGGTTTTAGGTGAATATAGAACAGTAAAATTACAACAAGACAGATATAAAATAGTACTTGGAAATTCAAAAACTTTATTTCATTGTAGCAGAAGTCAAAACATGTTTGATTACATCATAACACCATATTCAATGTCAAGTACAATATCTATCTTGATAAAACAAGTACATAATCCCATTACATGAATAGCCATTAAAAAGAAAGATAACAAGCTGGACTTTACTTCAGCAGTCCAAGCTTTCCAGAAGATAAGCGATCCAACTAGACTCCACTAGAACTTGGCCCAACCTGCGGACCTGAAGGGAGAAAAAGGATGGAAAAGAGGGGGTCAGACATAAAGTCTGGTGAATATGATAATTCTACAATACTATTACCAAAATAACTGGACTAAGGCATAAGCTGGAAAACAAGAAAATGTCTATGAAGAGCAGATTAAGGACATAGACAATCGCTAAAGGCAACGTTATAGGCGCTCCTAAATACTAAAGGATAAACACTATACTGCACCACACCAGTCACCCTAAAGATTCATCCCACTTAGCTTCACTTAGAAACTTTCCCAATGGCTTTACGTACCCCTAGCTGACTACATAGGTGCCGCCTGCCCCTATCTCCACTAGGTGTACCCTACTTCCCATTATTCGATCGGCTCCCTAACTCGTAGATACCCGTGCTGGCCCCACAGTGGGGTGTATCACTCCACTAAAGTGGCAACCTGATACAACGGACATGCACGGCTTATACCTACACGATGCAACAACGTCTTACCTACCAGCCCGGGTCCACACACGCATATGAAACCCGTTGGACTTGCATTGCCACCGCTCCCTGTTTTGGCCTCTTATAGTCAAACCCAGTATGCGTGTCCCGTCCTCGACTTGGGTCGAGCCCACAAAGATACGTTTTGGGATACTGGTTGAAATCGGCCCCCACTATTTACCACAAGCATTCCACCTAAGCTTGTCCCCATTAGTCCATCCCACTTAACCCACTTAGTCATGTTCATTTACATGTGTGTTTGGTTAAGTCTAATCGTATTTCAAATGCCTCTAAAGGCAACCACCAGATTCCTCATGCCACCCAAGGCACCTACTTAACCCCCATGTCCCACCTTACATGATTATCTGGTTAAGTATTTCTTAGTTCATTAAGGCCATAACCTCATAAAGACCTCTCACATTAGACTGGCATTTATGGCGGCTGGATTTGCCGGGCAGGTCCGGGCAGTCTTACACCATAAAAGAGTCTAACCTCGTGTCTTTACAACTGTTATGCTTTAGTTTGGGCCTAGGACCTCTCACATTGGGCCGACATTTGTGACTACTGGATTTGCCGGGCGGGTCCGGGCAGGTTTACATCACAAACGGGTCCAACCTCGTGTCCTAAGCATTGATTATTAATAATAATCCACTTTCCCCCAATTTTAATAATTCCCTACTTGAATTATTAATTACTTCCAATTTTTAACAATGTCCATAATTGACTCAATTATGGACATTCATTCATGGTATGCAACATCTTACAAAATTGCACCCAATTTATTAATTCCTAATATTACCCCTACCCCACGTTTGAACGTTTATTCGCAAAATATATGTTAGACTCGAATAGCCTAACTCATAGCATAAAAGAGATTATCATAATAACAACATGTATATGTGACCAAATGAATCATAATAAGGGGTGAAACTTGCATATGTCCAACTTGCATAGATTATACATGTCATGGACCTAAAGGTGTCAACTTGTTCAAAATTCACCTAATATAATCTCAATCAATTTTCATAAACTTACATATGAACATGTGTGAATCAACATCATCTATTTTTTTTTTTAACAACATGGTTTTATATGGGTACACCTAACTCAATAGGCAAATTCCCATAATCAAGTTTTATTTAATTATAGTTTCAAGTTTATGGGTACACCTAACCTAATAGGCAAATTCCCATAAACAAGATCCATTTAAATTAAGAAAAAAAAACATAACTTTAAGCATGATCCAACAACATCATGATTTTTCAACATAATATAACATGGCATAGTATGATAGTATAACATAGCTTGACATGATTCTCAACATAGCACGACATAGCATAAGAGAATTTACAACATAGCATGACATAGCATATATAATTTACATCATACGACAGCATAATAACATAATAAGAGATCCACAATATATAGAATTTACAATTACAAATCACATCACTTTCTTGTGATCCATACATAACTGAGTCAAATTAGTTTGTAATAGTCTTGTGAGAATCATCATACTCACCAACAAAAGAAAAGAATTAGAGAAAGAGAGATCTTTTGATTTGATTTGTGTAGATTTAGTTGTAGATGATTAGGCTTCCTCTTCTTAGTTTGTGACGGCTATGCTGAACTCCATGGAAGCAGCATGACGGTAGCTTCTCTAATTTTACAAATGATTTAGGTCTAGGGTCTACCCACTTATTTATAGATTTTAGAATTCATTTAGGCCATTAGATTTAACCTAGAAATAACCGCAGCCGTTCAGACAAGATGGGGTTTATCTTGTTGACTCAGCAATGAGTCAGAAGTGACTCAGCAAACACTCAGCATATTAATAAACTTCTATTCATGTCATGAATATATATATATTTTCTACAATGTACATATTAGATACATCCCCCTTTACTTATTATTGTTTTTATATACATATTAGATACATCCCCTCTCTCACACACTTATTAATATTTTTATATTCATATTAGATACATCCCCTCTCTTACACACTTATTAATATTTTTATATTCATATTAGATACATCCCCTCTCTTACACACTTATTAATATTTTTATATTCATATTAGATACATCCCCTCTTCTACACACTTATTATTATTTTTATATTCATATTAGATACATCCCCTCTTCTACACACTTATTATTATTTTAGCAACTTTAGTGTTAATAGAAAATTCGGGGTGTTACATATGCGGTGCTCAAACATAACTGAGTCCCTACCGCCTCTTGTAAGCTCTTCCAAAATTCTCTAGTGAAAATGGGATCACGGTCGCTCACTATGCTAGAAAGAACACCTTGCAAACGGACTATTTCTCAAATGTATACGGAGGCTAACCATGGAGCAGTTCTCTTACTCTTCACGGGAATGAAATGGGCGCTCTTAGTAAGTCTGTCTACCATGACCCAAATCCCCGTATTACCCTTCCTCGATCTCGGTAATCCGTCAATAAAGTCCATCGAAACGCTTTCCCACTTCCATTGTGGGACCTCCAATGGGTGAAGCAATCCACCGGGCTTCTTTTGCACCGCTTTTACTTGTTGGCACACCAAGCATCTAGCGACATACTCAGCCACATCTTTCTTCATGCCGGCCCAAAAGTAAACTCGTCTCATGTCCATGTACATCTTGTCCCTGCCGGGATGAATGGTCATCTTCGAACGATGGGCATCATCAAGAATGGTCTTCCTCAGATTCTCGTCCCGTGGTACACAAAGTCTACCGTCCCTACGCAACCAACCCTTATCATCTAGGTTATACCTACGGAGATGGCTCGATGACTCCCCTCCTTTGAGCTTTTCTACTAACTCAACCAACTATGGGTCATCTCGCTGTGCCTCCCCAATCCGTCCCAAAAGCGTAGGTTTGACCTCTAAGGATGCTAGCAAACCGGGTACGAAGTCAATGGAAGGTCTGAAGTCAAACATAGAGATGAACTCTAAACTTCGCCGCTCAACAAACAACAGACTTAAGGATAACCTTTTTCTACTTAAGGCATCTGCCACCACGTTACCCATGCCAGGGGTGTATGCTATCTCGAAGTCGTAGGATGCTAAGAATTCCATCCACCTTTGCTGCCTTATGTTCAAGTCCTTCTGAGAGAACAAATATTTTTGCGATTTGTGGTCAGTGAACAATTCGAATTTCTCGCCAAGAAGATATGACGCCAAGACTTAAGCGCGAAAACAATAGCGGCCAACTCTAGGTCATGTGTACGGTAATTTCTTACATGCACTCTCAACTGCCTTCCACCATAGGCTATTACCCTTCCCTCTTGCATTAAGATTGCGCCTAGTCCTGTCCCACATGCGTCGGTATAAACGTTAAATGGCTTACTCCCATCTGGCAACACTAAGACTGGGGCTGTGGTCAAAGCTCTCTTTAAACGTTGGAATGCATCATCACAATCTACGTCCCACATGAAAACTAAGTTTTTCTTCGTCTAGCGTGTTAATGGAGCTGATATTTTTGCGAAGTCTTTAATAAACTTCCTATAGTAGCCAGCCAACCCGAAGAAACTCTCACCTCGGTAGTATTTTTAGGAACCTTCCAATTTGGATGGCCACTATCTTCGCGGGATCCACGGCTATCCCTTCTTTAGAAACCACATGCCCTAAGAATCGCACTTCCTTCCTCCAAAAGTGACGTTTAGAAAATTTAGCTTTAAGGCTATGCGCTCGAAGAGTCTCCAACACTTCCCTAAGATGTAGGGCATGCTCTTCTTCGCTTTTAGAAAAGATCAAGATGTCATCTACAAAGACTACCATGAATTTATTAAGGTACTCCCTAAACACCCTACTCATCAAATCAACAAAGTATGCGGGGGCATTTGTCAAACCGAAGGGCATCACCAGCCACTCGAAGAAGCCGTCTGGAGTCCTAAAGGCAGTCTTGTATATGCTATCCTCAGCCACTCTCAACTGATGGAAACTCGTGGCTAAGTCCAACTGCGAAAACACTGAGGCGCCAACTAACTGATCGAAGAGATCTTCGATTCTTGGCAGTGGGTGTCTATTCTTCTTAGTAAGCTTATTAAGTTCTCTATAGTCCACACAAAGTCTAAGGGACCCATCCGCCTTCGTGGAAAATACTACTGGAGCACCCCACTCTGACATACTACGTCTGATGAACCCCTTCTCAAGCAATTCTTTCACTTGCTTACTGAGTTCTCTTCTCTCTCTTGGAGCCATGTGGCGCACTGGCAATGCAACTGGCTTTGCATTGTCCACTAGATATATTCGAAAGTCTATCTCATGTTTTGGGGGTAAACCCCTCACCTCATCGAAGACATCAGCATATTCACGGACTATGGGAACAGAATGTAAATCATCATCGGATGCGTCAAGGGATTCTAGGTAACTAAGCATTACTGGACCTCTAGGGTCACAAGAAATATCAAGGGTCTTTCCCGAACGAGTCAACAATCTAACTACCCTTCTTTCACAATCTAGGATGGCCCCATATCTAGTTAGCCAATCCATACCTAGAATTAAACCGTAGCCCATGAAGCCAAGCACAAAAGCGTTGCACTCAAACACAACGCCCAATATAAACACTCTCAAATCCCGACAAATCATAAAAAGATGAGCCGAACCACCAATAGGATTTCAGACTACTAAGGGATCAGTAACTAGACTAGTATCAAGGTGCAGTGTTTCAACTAACGATGTAGAAATAAACGAATGTGATGCGCCAGAATCGAATAAAGTACGGACAGGATGATCAAACAGAAAAACTAAACTTTCAACGGAAATTGCTCTACCTCGTTCTTGCAGCGGTGGGACCACGAGAGCCTGAACTTATCCCCTTGCTTGCCCTGGTGCCATAAGAGCTTGCACCTGTCCTCCCGAGGTAGACCCTGCCCTCTGCCCTTTCTTTGGGCAGTCCTTAATAAGATGTCCCGCTTTGCCACAGTGGAAACAACCAGTCTTCTTTTTCTTTCTACAATCTTTGCTTAGATGGCCTGGTGTCCCACAGTTAAAGCATTTCTTCTTCCCTTTAGCATTATTGCCTTTGCCACCTTTCTTGTTCTATTGTTGCTGTTGCGACTTCTTTTGATCCCCTTTCTTCTCGGGTGCCTTATTAGCATTGGCGCCCTTCTCCTCTTCATGCATGAGTGCCATGTCAACTAACTTCTCAAAGGTAGCTCCCATGGGAATGTGGATCATAGCTAACCCATGAAGCAACTCGTTTAAACCCTTAATAAATCTTAGAGCCTTCTTTTATGGAGTGTTCACCAAGTCTAAGACAAACCTTGTCAATTGGTTGAATTTGTTAACTTACTCTTTCACCGATAGATTCCCTTGCTTCAGCGACAAAAACCTTTCCATGTATAGGTTCTCTTCAGCCAGCGAGAGAAACTTATCCTCAAACCTCTACCTAAAATCTGGCCATGTATCGACTGGACGTCCCCCATTAGTGACCTCCCACAAAAACGAGGCCTCATCCTTCATTAGCCAGGCAGCCAGCTAGACATTTCTTCCATCATCCACTTCAAAGATTCCAAACAATTCTTCCACCTCCTTTAGCCAGTTACGAGCTTCAACAAATGTCTCCGTCCCGTGAAAAGGTTTTCCACCCATTGCTCTAAAGTCCTTACATATCTTTGCGAAATTATCGACATGAGGAGGAGGAGGATTTGCTGGACCTGCGGCGGCGGCCCTAGCCTCAAGATATTGACGGAACCAACCGGGCACATGAACGCCCTCTGGTATCTCAGATGCTTCAGACATGCTGAAACAAAAAAGGAAAGATTCAATACAAAAAGGACTGAAGGAAAGATATATGGCTCTTGGGGTTATGCTTTCCAAAATATACTTTTCTCTTGAAAATACTTTCCTTAAATCATACTTTTGAAAGTACTTCTTTATAAAAATTGCTTTGAAAAATAATTTTTCAAAAATTCATATTTGTTCTGGTAACCTTCAGCTCTGATACCACGTGTAACACCCCACGTCCATTAATGTCACTCACAAAGGGAATGCATTAACTTCCATGGAGCATTTTAAGTAAGTATAGAACAGAAAATCACAACAAGACAGATATAAAGCAGTACTTGAAAATTAAAACTTTATTTCATTGCAGCGGATAAATCCATATGTTTGATTACATCATCCAAACCATAAACCAATGTCAAGTACATCATATCCATCTTGATAAAACAAAGTACATAAACTGAAAGACATAATCCCCAACATTAAAATAGCCATAAATAAAGAGAAGCTGAACTTTACTTCAGCGGTCCAAGAAATCTTCTAAAAGCAATCCCAAAATCAAGCTCCACTGGTGCTAGTTCTAACCTGAGCACCTTGGGGGGGAGGAAGGAAAGAGATGGAAAAAGGGGGGTCAGACATAAAGACTGGCGAGTGCGATAATTCTAACAATACAATTAACAAAGTAACTAGGCTAAGGCATAAATTGGAAAATAAGGAAATGGTCATGAACCATTGAGTATAAAAGAGTAATCAAGGAAACAAGATGAACAACGATATCGTTAAAGTGCACCTAACCCACTAAGCTAAATTTACTAAATTACACCAACACTATAGGATAATTGCTATAATGCGCCGCCACTAGTATACTGCACCACCACTAGTCACCCTAAGGTTGATCCCGCCTACAAACTTAATAATGATATTGGTAGTTTCGTGCACCCCCAGCTGCCTTCATAGGTGACGTCTGCCCCTATCTCCACTAGGTGTACCCATTACCCCTAAGCGATCGGCTCCCTAACACGTAGATACCCGTGCTGGCACCACAGTGGGGTGTATCACTCCCCAAAGTGGCAACCCGATACCACCAAGAATGCACATCTTATACCTACACGATGCAACAACGTCTTACCTACCAGCCCGGGTCCACACACGCATATGAACCCGTTGGACTTGTGTTGCCACCGCTAACCCGGTTTGGCCTCTTAATGTCAAGCCCAGTATGCATGTCCCGTCCTCGACTTGGGTCGAGCCCACAAAGATACGTATGGGTTACTGGTTGAAACGGGCCCCCATTACTTGACACAAGCTATCCACCTAAGCTTCGTCCCCTCTAGTACATCCCACTTAACCCACTTCTTATTCATGTTTCAATTTGGTTAAGTGTTTCTAATCGTATTTCCAAATGCCACCCAAGGCACCCACTAGATTCCACATGCCACCCAAGGCACCCACTTAACCCCCTCATGTCCCACTACATGCTTATCTGGTTAAGTGTTTCTTAATTCATTAAGACCGTAACCTCATAAAGACCTCTCATATTAGACTGGCATTTGTGGCAGCTGGATTTTCCGGGCGAGTCCGGGCAGTCTTACACCACAAAAGAGCCTAACCTCGTGTCTTTACAACTGTTACGTATTTAGTTTGTGCCTAAGACCTCTCACATTAGACTGGAATTTGTGGCAGCTGGATTTGTCGGGCGGGTCCGGGCAGTCTTACACCACAAAAGAGCCTAACCTCGTGTCTTAGACGATTAATTACTCCTAATTAATCATTCCCCAATTTGAATTACTTTCCCCATTCAAATAATCAATTCCAAATTTAACAATGTCCATAATTGACTCAATTACGTCCATCCATTTATGGTATGTAAAATCATACCAATTTTCACCACAATTATATTTTATGCCTTTTAAGGCATTTATGCCAATTAAATCTTTTTAATATTATCCCCTTTTTACCCCATGTTGTATGTTTGTTCGTTTAACGTAAAATATATGTTAGACTCGAATAGTCTAACTCATGAAATAAAAGAAAACATCACAACATACACACATAATTAAAACATAGATCTAACATAGGGGTGAACTTGCATATGTGAATGATGTTCTACATCTAAAACTTGCATAGGCCAAAGTTACAACTTGCATAAACAACATATGTCATGGATCCAATCTAAAGGTGTGAACTTGATGAGAAAATGGCCACAAACTTGCATAAACATCGTATGTCATGGATCCAAATCTAAAGGTGTGAACTTGATGAAATAATGGCCACAAACCTGCATAAACAACATATGTCATAGATCTATATCTAAAAGGGGTAAACTTGCATAGGTAATAACATAACATGATTCATATCCAACTCATAAACTCACATATGTGATTTATACATCGCAATAATGGTGTAAACTAATATCTAACATGTAAAGTATAATGTCATAGCCTAACTTACAATTAAATTCTCACATAAACTAGGTGCCATAATCATGTATGGTCACATATAATTCTACCCAAACTTGTATACGGTTCATGTTTGAACCAACATCTAAACTTTTCTACATATGATTTATCATATGAATCAACTAACATATGAATCATGATGATTTGATTATATATAAAATTTCAACATGGATGATAGCAACTTAACTTTACATCATAAATGATAACATAACATCATAGATATTGTAACACCCCGCCTCCGCTAGGGTCACTCGCAAAGGAATGCACTAGCTTTAGAGGGGCATTATTGGTAAACATGCACAGAAATATCACAAGACAGAACATATATAAATAGCAGAAGTAAAGTCAAACTTTCATAACATGAATAAATAAGGTCTAAAGCCTTTTACATCAGAGTACATCAAAACCTGTCTTGCAATAGTAAAGAAGCATAAAGACTTTTTAGTAAATTATTCCCCAAGTAAAACAGTAAAGTAGCCATAGCCAAGAGAAGTCCAAGCCATCCATGATGACCTTCAAGCGGAAGAAGTCCGAACTAAACAGCATTGTTTCCTCCCTGAAACCTGGGGGGAAACGGAAGAAAAGAGGCGAAACAAAACGGGTCAGTCAAAAAGACTGAGTAAGTCCTATCTACTTCCAGTATAAAAACAGGTAAAGGCAACATGACATGCATAAACTGAAAGTAAACATAAGGATAACTACAAGATAGATGAACCAGGATAGCCGGTTGAACTACTGTGGCAAAGTAAACTAAGGTATCATGATAAACTACGGTGTTATGATAAGTCAAGGTATCACATCGTCAGATTTCTAACGAGTACATTATCCCAAGGTATCTACCCCGTCTAACATCCCACGGTATCTATTATGTATATTCTTCCTAGTTCTAACATGTATATTTGCTCTGCACCTCTCGTACTAGTATCCCTAACCGCGTCATGTGTTAACCATGAATGTCCCTTGCTCAAAGTCATGTAATGGTCCATGTCAACCTAATATATTGCATATATAGGTTACTCCAATCATATGTTCCTTTCCATGTATATAAGTTCAGTCCTTTGCCGTACCTCGTACGGGCTTCCTCATGTCGTATTATCCTGGAAATCGTTTGGACTGTCACACTTGTTCTAGCTAGGCTCTTCCATACGAATCATCGTTAGAACTACTAGGACTTACGCCACCTAGCACCACTAGGGATTACGCTTACCTATTGCACGTTTTCGTATTTCGGTTTGGGTTAAACCACCTAGGCCACTAGGGATTACGCTAAACCTCAACCGCGCCCTTTTTCCCACGCATTCATCGTGAATCGTTTTTCTATTACTGCATGCACATGTATCACATCGTGCCACCCGAGTCCTGTCACAGGGCAAACCAAGAAATACAGGACTCGGTCGGGAGCTTTAGATTTATCTGCCGATGCAGATACTAAGGTCTGCTTTTCTACACGTGGCTATGGTCCCACGAGACCCCTCCCTCAACTAGTGAAAGGCAACACAAGAGAAAATCTTGCATGAGAACTACACTCCGGCCAGCCCACATCCTACGGCCTACCTCACCCATAATTAGATAGCAATTATGGTCTGTTGGGTGTTCCCTGCCTTTCCGTACGTACACGCTTGACTCAAGATGGTAGATGATCGACGAACTTGCTATCTCGGGCACCTTATGTATTCGTCGACTCACTGCTATCCACCCCAGTCTTTAGGTCGCTCGCATAGCAACCAAGGCATATTCTTGGTTCTTCTACCGCAGACCTTAACCTCTCGTGAGCCTAGTATAATGACCTGGCAGCTCACAGAGGGATCCCAAGAATATCCTCACGTTCCCCGAAGTCGCTGCTTCGTTACCCAATTCGTTGGAGCCTTTATCTAAATCAGATAGCCTGCTCCTTCACGCATACTTAAACGTTGACCTAACGTATCGGGTTACTAATCCATCTAAGAAATGGTCCAAATTTCCTTGACTAAGAATTATTACTTAGTTTCCCTTAACTAAGGTTTACCACTTAGCCTTATTTCCCTAATCCTTGTTAACTATGGTTATTTACCTAATCCTCCGAATTAGGGCTTATCTAATGGGTTATAAGTGTCACTTAAGTTCATAACTTAGCCCGTCTACAAACCATGTCAAAATTGGCTAAGTATACAAGTCCAAGACTTAACCCTACAAACCATGTAAGTATATCAAGGAATCCATGACTTAACCTCGTCTAATTATCATTTTAGATTGGTTAATTATATAAATTAACTTGACCTTGTCATCAAATCGGTCAAGCGTATTCAAGTAATTCGTGACTTAACCTTATCATATTTCCAAGTTAGATTGGTTAAGCATAGATTAACTTAACCTCATCAAATTAACGAGTTAGATTGGTTAAGTATAGGTCACTTAACCTCATCAAATCATCGTGTTAAATTAGTTAAGTGTTTAACTTAACCCCATTAAATTACCAAGTTGGATTAATTAAGTCTAGGCTAACTTAACCACATCTGATTACCATGTTTAGATTAGTTAAGCCTAATCTTAACCCCATCCATTAACTGTATTATACGGTTAAGTGTCATTAAGAAAATTTACTTAACCTTATCACGTTATCGTGTTGGATTGATTAAGTGTTGGTTAACTTAATCCCGTCCACTAGTCGTATAAAAATGGTCAAGTGTCATTAGGCAAATCAAGTTCCCAAGATTATCATGTTTTGTTAAGTATCATTAGCCTAATCAAATTACTTAACCCATTTGTCCATATCATATTTGGTTAAGCCTCATAAATCAAATTAACTTAACCCTATTATGTGGCATTAATTTAATTAATGCACCCTCAACCTCTCACATTAGACCTTGTTGTGGTTACTAGTTAAGCCGGGCGGGTTCGGGTAGATTTACACCACAACCTAGTCTAACCTCGGGTCTTAAGCGCGACATGACCAACTTCTCACATTGGGTCCTATTGTTTGCAACTACTAGTTAGGCCGGTCGGTTCCGGGTAGTTTTACGTTGCAAACTCAACCCAACCTCGAGTTGGCCATACTTATATTATCTAAGTTCATCATGTTTCCAAAACATGTTACAAGTTTTCAAGCATTTGGGTAGACCTAACTTAATAGGTAAATTCCCAAAGGGTAGACCTAACTTAATAGGTAAATTCCCAAGCTCATGTTTTTATGCATACTTACATGTCAACTTCCATGTTATCTTTCAAGTCACATTTTCAAGTATAAACACATGTCATATTCAAGTTAAGATTTCACGACATGTTCATGTTTATCTAACTACCCAAAAATCGTGTTTTCCCAACGCAAGCAAAGCGAGTCAACATAGTAAGAATACTATGTCACATATTGGTCTCAAAACACGCATGATGCCAAAAAGGGATTGGCTTCCACATGCATAACCTCATAAAGGGATTAGCCATGAACATACATAGTGTCATAAGGTAATTTGGCCACAAACATGCATATTACCAAAAAGGGTTTGGCCATAAACATGCACAACTTAAAAGAGGGGATTGGCCACGAGCATGCATAATCTCATAAAAGATTTGGCCACAAACTTGCATGTTAGCATAAGGGGTTTGGGTTCATAAACATGCATAAGCCCCAAAATCTTGTCTTAGCCAATGTTTCACACATAAAGTGGTTCCTAAAGGTTCATGCTAGCATTTTATGCATAAAGATCCAAACTTGCAAGTTAAACTAGGTTATGCATAGCATGAGAGGCATGATTAAGTCACTCACATGGCCTAAAATCATAAACATGAACACAAGAGGCAAGGTAAGGTTCATATAGGTTTGCATAATCATGTTTAGGCTCATTTTATCCCATGTCATTATCAAAACTACCGTTTCCATCTAAAAGTAGCTAGAACTTACATAGTTAGGCCTAGGGAAAGGAGCATGAATCATCTTGGCTAAGAAAGGTGCCTCCTTTGTAGAAGAATCGTCATGGAACTCACATAGCAATGTTGATTTGGCCTTGATTTGGTGTAGCAAGCTTGCACCTTTTGATTTGAACTTGATTTGAGTGCATAGGCTCTAGGGATTTGAGATGGAGGCCATGAGAGTAGAAATTTGGCCATAGTTTAGTTACATGAGTGAATAATGAGGGTTTAGGGGTAGGTTTAGGGTCTTTTTATAGAGATTACGATAGTTTTAGGCCCTTAGATTAACCCTAGGACCAACCTGAACCGTCAGATTTCAAACCAGGCCCAAAAACCTAGCCAAGATAGAAAATAGGTGCACCAGATCAAAATCAGCCGACAGGGCAAGTCGACAGCCCTGTCGACATGCCTGTCGACATGCCTGTCGACATGTCTGGGCGGGAATTTTCCCGCCTGGCCCCATTTCTGCATGTTTCGAAATTCAAATTTCCCGAAAACTTCTTTGGGCCTTAACCGGGTCATACGGACTCCGATTTTCGAAAACTCGGACTCTATTTCGCGTATTTTTCCGAGACGAACGCAATGGCATAGCCCGTTTTACTTGATTCAGAATTTAAAATTAAATTCTGCCTTGATTCTCGTTTTAACATGTTATTGAAATACGGGTTGTTACATTCTCCCCACCTTTTAGGATTTCGTCCCCGAAATCTCTAAGTTAGGAAGAACATATCCTACCATCCATCATCCATCTACTCAAAACATCATCCACAAGCAACCATTGTCCTTAGATGATTTCTAATGCTGTATGAATACATGCAAAATGTGTGTGTACATGTTCCTTAGCTAACGCTAATGATCAGGCCTGGATAATCTTTCTAATGCAAAAATATGTATAGTGCCATGAATCCAACATGTATGCAAATAGTCCTAGCCATATAGATACTATATGCGTGCACAATCATTCATTCATATGCAACAACCGCATGATAACACATTCGATTTCATCCATAACCAAGTATAAATACTCGTGCATATGCAATATGAAATGTGACCGAGTCGAGCTAGTATCTAATGTGTATTCGCGCATCCACGAGCAACCACTTGCAACCATATCAATCATAACATGTTTTAAATACATGTTTACATCCATAGGGTTCTACCTAAGATTCCCTGAAACAGGGTCGAGAAGATAAACAGGACAAACTCCTTACGGGGTTTGTAACAGAAAATAGGGCCGAGAGGATGTCCACAAAAGATAGCCTACAAGTAAGCTCTACAGAAAACAGGGATCAAGGATATACTCCCAAAAAGAGATATCATGCGCGTATCTAGTCTTTGACCATCAAAGTCGTACTTCCTTGAGCTCAATTTCCTTGTGCCTTGACCGTCTTTGCGATTTCGTAGCTTCTTATTTCCTGTTTCCATAACATGAGCTGGAACTCATTCCTTCGTCGCCTCTCGTTCCACTTGCACTTATCCTTTTTCTAAAATACTTGACGCAAACATGAATGCGTACTCATGATCTCATGCAAGCTTTCCAAAATTCACTAATGAATCTCGGACCTCGTACCACAAGGTATACCACATAGAAGAACTTTCTCTTGAAAGTAAACAGATGCCAACCAGGTTATCAAACGCACTTACTAAGGTGATTTCTATAACCCATGCATAAGTGAAATAAACCATCCGTCTTATCGGCGAACACCACTCGATTGGGCTTCCAATTTCCCATAAAGGCATCAAGGGATTCTAAGTAACTAACCATGACCGAACCCAAAAGGTTACACGAGACTTCAAGGGTATTACCAAGGCTAGTCAAGAGTCTAACTACCCTCATATCAAAACCGAGAGTGGCACCCCTTACTGGATAACCACTTCATCCCTAGAATCCATCCATAGCTTATAAACATAAGCATTATTTCCAAGCTCAATGCTTGGCATAGACGTTCTCAAATCCAAACAAGTCATGAATAAATGGACCGATCTTCCAATAGGACTTGGGACAAAACAGGATCCTCTATTACACTAGTACTAAGGTGCAGAGACTCAACTATCGAAGCGGACTTAAAAGATGCGGTGATCCAAACAAAGTCCCGACGGGATGATAGAGAAGAAAACTAAACCTTTAACCAGATCGTTACCCTCCTTCCGAGGTAGCCTAGAAATGAGAGCATACTATTGCCCTCCCAATGATCTTGTCCTTGTCCCATGATACTTAACTATCCGTCCCGTTTCACCATGCCAAAGGTACCCTCTCGTCATGGGTTTCATTGTTCATCTTTCTCTCTCATTCTGGGTTGAGCCATACCAACAAGTTGTTCATCCTTAAACTCGCATCCTTTATCCTCTTTCTCACTATCCTTTCTTATAACGCGGCCACTGGTCTCTCGAGAACCACCTCCACCGCTTGGAAAGCACTTCCGTAGATAGAAAAGACTAGTCGCATTTAAAACCACTGTGACTACAGATGGAGGAAAGAAAGGAGAAGAGATTCAATCAAGAAAACAAGGATAATGCTAATGGCCTTTGGGGAATAGCCTTTTTCTTTTTAAAAGAAAACTTTCTTGAAAAATGCTTCTTTGTAAACAGTTTTTCAAATAATTTTCAGAAGGTCTTTAAAAACTTTTGCCCAGTCCGGTAACCTTCTGCTCTGATACCAAATGTAACACCCCGCCTCCGCTAGGGTCACTCGCAAAGGAATGCACTAGCTTTAGAGGGGCATTATTGGTAAACATGCACAGAAATATCACAAGACAGAACATATATAAATAGCGGAAGTAAAGTCAAACTTTCATAACATGAATAAATAAGGTCTAAAGCCTTTTACATCAGAGTACATCAAAACCTGTCTTGCAATAGTAAAGAAGCATAAAGACTTTTTAGTAAATTATTCCCCAAGTAAAACAGTAAAGTAGCCATAGCCAAGAGAAGTCCAAGCCATCCATGATGACCTTCAAGCGGAAGAAGTCCGAACTAAACAGCATTGTTTCCTCCCTGAAACCTGGGGGGAAACGGAAGAAAAGAGGCGAAACAAAACGGGTCAGTCAAAAAGACTGAGTAAGTCCTATCTACTTCCAGTATAAAAACAGGTAAAGGTAACATGACATGCATAAACTGAAAGTAAACATAAGGATAACTACAAGATAGATGAACCAGGATAGCCGGTTGAACTACTGTGGCAAAGTAAACTAAGGTATCATGATAAACTACGGTGTTATGATAAGTCAAGGTATCACATCGTCGGATTTCTAACGAGTACATTATCCCAAGGTATCTACCCCGTCTAACATCCCACGGTATCTATTATGTATATTCTTCCTAGTTCTAACATGTATATTTGCTCTGCACCTCTCGTACTAGTATCCCTAACCGCGTCATGTGTTAACCATGAATGTCCCTTGCTCAAAGTCATGTAATGGTCCATGTCAACCTAATATATTGCATATATAGGTTACTCCAATCATATGTTCCTTTCCATGTATATAAGTTCAGTCCTTTGCCTTACCTCGTACGGGCTTCCTCATGTCGTATTATCCTGGAAATCGTTTGGACTGTCACCCTTGTTCTAGCTAGGCTCTTCCATACGAATCATCGTTAGAACTACTAGGACTTACGCCACCTAGCACCACTAGGGATTACGCTTACCTATTGCACGTTTTCGTATTTCGGTTTGGGTTAAACCACCTAGGCCACTAGGGATTACGCTAAACCTCAACCGCGCCCTTTTTCCCACGCATTCATCGTGAATCGTTTTTCTATTACTGCATGCACATGTATCACATCGTGCCACCCGAGTCCTGTCACAGGGCAAACCAAGAAATACAGGACTCGGTCGGGAGCTTTAGATTTATCTGCCGATGCAGATACTAAGGTCTGCTTTTCTACACGTGGCTATGGTCCCACGAGACCCCTCCCTCAACTAGTGAAAGGCAACACAAGAGAAAATCTTGCATGAGAACTACACTCCGGCCAGCCCACATCCTACGGCCTACCTCACCCATAATTAGATAGCAATTATGGTCTGTTGGGTGTTCCCTGCCTTTCCGTACGTACACGCTTGACTCAAGATGGTAGATGATCGACGAACTTGCTATCTCGGGCACCTTATGTATTCGTCGACTCACTGCTATCCACCCCAGTCTTTAGGTCGCTCGCATAGCAACCAAGGCATATTCTTGGTTCTTCTACCGCAGACCTCAACCTCTCGTGAGCCTAGTATAATGACCTGGCAGCTCACAGAGGGATCCCAAGAATATCCTCACGTTCCCCGAAGCCGCTGCTTCGTTACCCAATTCGTTGGAGCCTTTATCTAAATCAGATAGCCTGCTCCTTCACGCATACTTAAACGTTGACCTAACGTATCGGGTTACTAATCCATCTAAGAAATGGTCCAAATTCCCTTGACTAAGAATTATTACTTAGTTTCCCTTAACTAAGGTTTACCACTTAGCCTTATTTCCCTAATCCTTGTTAACTATGGTTATTTACCTAATCCTCCGAATTAGGGCTTATCTAATGGGTTATAAGTGTCACTTAAGTTCATAACTTAGCCCGTCTACAAACCATGTCAAAATTGGCTAAGTATACAAGTCCAAGACTTAACCCTACAAACCATGTAAGTATATCAAGGAATCCATGACTTAACCTCGTCTAATTATCATTTTAGATTGGTTAATTATATAAATTAACTTGACCTTGTCATCAAATCGGTCAAGCGTATTCAAGTAATTCGTGACTTAACCTTATCATATTTCCAAGTTAGATTGGTTAAGCATAGATTAACTTAACCTCATCAAATTAACGAGTTAGATTGGTTAAGTATAGGTCACTTAACCTCATCAAATCATCGTGTTAAATTAGTTAAGTGTTTAACTTAACCCCATTAAATTACCAAGTTGGATTAATTAAGTCTAGGCTAACTTAACCCCATCCGATTACCATGTTTAGATTAGTTAAGCCTAATCTTAACCCCATCCATTAACTGTATTATACGGTTAAGTGTCATTAAGAAAATTTACTTAACCTTATCACGTTATCGTGTTGGATTGATTAAGTGTTGGTTAACTTAATCCCGTCCACTAGTCGTATAAAAATGGTCAAGTGTCATTAGGCAAATCAAGTTCCCAAGCTTATCATGTTTTGTTAAGTATCATTAGCCTAATCAAATTACTTAACCCATTTGTCCATATCATATTTGGTTAAGCCTCATAAATCAAATTAACTTAACCCTATTATGTGGCATTAATTTAATTAATGCACCCTCAACCTCTCACATTAGACCTTGTTGTGGTTACTAGTTAAACCGGGCGGGTCCGGGTAGATTTACACCACAACCTAGTCTAACCTCGGGTCTTAAGCGCGACATGACCAACTTCTCACATTGGGTCCTATTGTTTGCAACTACTAGTTAGGCCGGTCGGTTCCAGGTAGTTTTACGTTGCAAACTCAACCCAACCTCGAGTTGGCCATACTTATATTATCTAAGTTCATCATGTTTCCAAAACATGTTACAAGTTTTCAAGCATTTGGGTAGACCTAACTTAATAGGTAAATTCCCAAAGAGTAGACCTAACTTAATAGGTAAATTCCCAAGCTCATGTTTTTATGCATACTTACATGTCAACTTCCATGTTATCTTTCAAGTCACATTTTCAAGTATAAACACATGTCATATTCAAGTTAAGATTTCACGACATGTTCATGTTTATCTAACTACCCAAAAATCGTGTTTTCCCAACGCAAGCAAAGCGAGTCAACATAGTAAGAATACTATGTCACATATTGGTCTCAAAACACGCATGATGCCAAAAAGGGATTGGCTTCCACATGCATAACCTCATAAAGGGATTAGCCATGAACATACATAGTGTCATAAGGTAATTTGGCCACAAACATGCATATTACCAAAAAGGGTTTGGCCATAAACATGCACAACTTAAAAGAGGGGATTGGCCACGAGCATGCATAATCTCATAAAAGATTTGGCCACAAACTTGCATGTTAGCATAAGGGGTTTGGGTTCATAAACATGCATAAGCCCCAAAATCTTGTCTTAGCCAATGTTTCACACATAAAGTGGTTCCTAAAGGTTCATGCTAGCATTTTATGCATAAAGATCCAAACTTGCAAGTTAAACTAGGTTATGCATAGCATGAGAGGCATGATTAAGTCACTCACATGGCCTAAAATCATAAACATGAACACAAGAGGCAAGGTAAGGTTCATATAGGTTTGCATAATCATGTTTAGCCTCATTTTATCCCATGTCATTATCAAAACTACCGTTTCCATCTAAAAGTAGCTAGAACTTACATAGTTAGGCCTAGGGAAAGGAGCATGAATCATCTTGGCTAAGAAAGGTGCCTCCTTTGTAGAAGAATCGTCATGGAACTCACATAGCAATGTTGATTTGGCCTTGATTTGGTGTAGCAAGCTTGCACCTTTTGATTTGAACTTGATTTGAGTGCATAGGCTCTAGGGATTTGAGATGGAGGCCATGAGAGTAGAAATTTGGCCATAGTTTAGTTACATGAGTGAATAATGAGGGTTTAGGGGTAGGTTTAGGGTCTTTTTATAGAGATTACGATAGTTTTAGGCCCTTAGATTAACCCTAGGACCAACCTGAACCGTCAGATTTCAAACCAGGCCCAAAAACCTAGCCAAGATAGAAAATAGGTGCACCAGATCAAAATCAGCCGACAGGGCAAGTCGACAGCCCTGTCGACATGCCTGTCGACATGCCTGTCGACATGTCTGGGCGGGAATTTTCCCGCCTGGCCCCATTTCTGCATGTTTCGAAATTCAAATTTCCCGAAAACTTCTTTGGGCCTTAACCGGGTCATACGGACTCCGATTTTCGAAAACTCGGACTCTATTTCGCGTATTTTTCCGAGACGAACGCAATGGCATAGCCCGTTTTACTTGATTCAGAATTTAAAATTAAATTCTGCCTTGATTCTCGTTTTAACATGTTATTGAAATACGGGTTGTTACATTCTCCCCACCTTTTAGGATTTCGTCCCCGAAATCTCTAAGTTAGGAAGAACATATCCTACCATCCATCATCCATCTACTCAAAACATCATCCACAAGCAACCATTGTCCTTAGATGATTTCTAATGCTGTATGAATACATGCAAAATGTGTGTGTACATGTTCCTTAGCTAACGCTAATGATCAGGCCTGGATAATCTTTCTAATGCAAAAATATGTATAGTGCCATGAATCCAACATGTATGCAAATAGTCCTAGCCATATAGATACTATATGCGTGCACAATCATTCATTCATATGCAACAACCGCATGATAACACATTCGATTTCATCCATAACCAAGTATAAATACTCGTGCATATGCAATATGAAATGTGACCGAGTCGAGCTAGTATCTAATGTGTATTCGCGCATCCACGAGCAACCACTTGCAACCACTTGCAACCATATCAATCATAACATGTTTTAAATACATGTTTACATCCATAGGGTTCTACCTAAGATTCCCTGAAACAGGGTCGAGAAGATAAACAGGACAAACTCCTTACGGGGTTTGTAACAGAAAATAGGGCCGAGAGGATGTCCACAAAAGATAGCCTACAAGTAAGCTCTACAGAAAACAGGGATCAAGGATATACTCCCAAAAAGAGATATCATGCGCGTATCTAGTCTTTGACCATCAAAGTCGTACTTCCTTGAGCTCAATTTCCTTGTGCCTTGACCGTCTTTGCGATTTCGTAGCTTCTTATTTCCTGTTTCCATAACATGAGCTGGAACTCATTCCTTCGTCGCCTCTCGTTCCACTTGCACTTATCCTTTTTCTAAAATACTTGACGCAAACATGAATGCGTACTCATGATCTCATGCAAGCTTTCCAAAATTCACTAATGAATCTCGGACCTCGTACCACAAGGTATACCACATAGAAGAACTTTCTCTTGAAAGTAAACAGATGCCAACCAGGTTATCAAACGCACTTACTAAGGTGATTTCTATAACCCATGCATAAGTGAAATAAACCATCCGTCTTATCGGCGAACACCACTCGATTGGGCTTCCAATTTCCCATAAAGGCATCAAGGGATTCTAAGTAACTAACCATGACCGAACCCAAAAGGTTACACGAGACTTCAAGGGTATTACCAAGGCTAGTCAAGAGTCTAACTACCCTCATATCAAAACCGAGAGTGGCACCCCTTACTGGATAACCACTTCATCCCTAGAATCCATCCATAGCTTATAAACATAAGCATTATTTCCAAGCTCAATGCTTGGCATAGACGTTCTCAAATCCAAACAAGTCATGAATAAATGGACCGATCTTCCAATAGGACTTGGGACAAAACAGGATCCTCTATTACACTAGTACTAAGGTGCAGAGACTCAACTATCGAAGCGGACTTAAAAGATGCGGTGATCCAAACAAAGTCCCGACGGGATGATAGAGAAGAAAACTAAACCTTTAACCAGATCGTTACCCTCCTTCCGAGGTAGCCTAGAAATGAGAGCATACTATTGCCCTCCCAATGATCTTGTCCTTGTCCCATGATACTTAACTATCCGTCCCGTTTCACCATGCCAAAGGTACCCTCTCGTCATGGGTTTCATTGTTCATCTTTCTCTCTCATTCTGGGTTGAGCCATACCAACAAGTTGTTCATCCTTAAACTCGCATCCTTTATCCTCTTTCTCACTATCCTTTCTTATAACGCGGCCACTGGTCTCTCGAGAACCACCTCCACCGCATGGAAAGCACTTCCGTAGATAGAAAAGACTAGTCGCATTTAAAACCACTGTGACTACAGATGGAGGAAAGAAAGGAGAAGAGATTCAATCAAGAAAACAAGGATAATGCTAATGGCCTTTGGGGAATAGCCTTTTTCTTTTTAAAAGAAAACTTTCTTGAAAAATGCTTCTTTGTAAACAGTTTTTCAAATAATTTTCAGAAGGTCTTTAAAAACTTTTGCCCAGTCCGGTAACCTTCTGCTCTGATACCAAATGTAACACCCCGCCTCCGCTAGGGTCACTCGCAAAGGAATGCACTAGCTTTAGAGGGGCATTATTGGTAAACATGCACAGAAATATCACAAGACAGAACATATATAAATAGCGGAAGTAAAGTCAAACTTTCATAACATGAATAAATAAGGTCTAAAGCCTTTTACATACGAGTACATCAAAACCTGTCTTGCAATAGTAAAGAAGCATAAAGACTTTTTAGTAAATTATTCCCCAAGTAAAACAGTAAAGTAGCCATAGCCAAGAGAAGTCCAAGCCATCCATGATGACCTTCAAGCGGAAGAAGTCCGAACTAAACAGCATTGTTTCCTCCCTGAAACCTGGGGGGGAAACGGAAGAAAAGAGGCGAAACAAAACGGGTCAGTCAAAAAGACTGAGTAAGTCCTATCTACTTCCAGTATAAAAACAGGTAAAGGTAACATGACATGCATAAACTGAAAGTAAACATAAGGATAACTACAAGATAGATGAACCAGGATAGCCGGTTGAACTACTGTGGCAAAGTAAACTAAGGTATCATGATAAACTACGGTGTTATGATAAGTCAAGGTATCACATCGTCAGATTTCTAACGAGTACATTATCCCAAGGTATCTACCCCGTCTAACATCCCACGGTATCTATTATGTATATTCTTCCTAGTTCTAACATGTATATTTGCTCTGCACCTCTCGTACTAGTATCCCTAACCGCGTCATGTGTTAACCATGAATGTCCCTTGCTCAAAGTCATGTAATGGTCCATGTCAACCTAATATATTGCATATATAGGTTACTCCAATCATATGTTCCTTTCCATGTATATAAGTTCAGTCCTTTGCCTTACCTCGTACGGGCTTCCTCATGTCGTATTATCCTGGAAATCGTTTGGACTGTCACCCTTGTTCTAGCTAGGCTCTTCCATACGAATCATCGTTAGAACTACTAGGACTTACGCCACCTAGCACCACTAGGGATTACGCTTACCTATTGCACGTTTTCGTATTTCGGTTTGGGTTAAACCACCTAGGCCACTAGGGATTACGCTAAACCTCAACCGCGCCCTTTTTCCCACGCATTCATCGTGAATCGTTTTTCTATTACTGCATGCACATGTATCACATCGTGCCACCCGAGTCCTGTCACAGGGCAAACCAAGAAATACAGGACTCGGTCGGGAGCTTTAGATTTATCTGCCGATGCAGATACTAAGGTCTGCTTTTCTACACGTGGCTATGGTCCCACGAGACCCCTCCCTCAACTAGTGAAAGGCAACACAAGAGAAAATCTTGCATGAGAACTACACTCCGGCCAGCCCACATCCTACGGCCTACCTCACCCATAATTAGATAGCAATTATGGTCTGTTGGGTGTTCCCTGCCTTTCCGTACGTACACGCTTGACTCAAGATGGTAGATGATCGACGAACTTGCTATCTCGGGCACCTTATGTATTCGTCGACTCACTGCTATCCACCCCAGTCTTTAGGTCGCTCGCATAGCAACCAAGGCATATTCTTGGTTCTTCTACCGCAGACCTCAACCTCTCGTGAGCCTAGTATAATGACCTGGCAGCTCACAGAGGGATCCCAAGAATATCCTCACGTTCCCCGAAGCCGCTGCTTCGTTACCCAATTCGTTGGAGCTTTTATCTAAATCAGATAGCCTTCTCCTTCACGCATACTTAAACGTTGACCTAACGTATCGGGTTACTAATCCATCTAAGAAATGGTCCAAATTTCCTTGACTAAGAATTATTACTTAGTTTCCCTTAACTAAGGTTTACCACTTAGCCTTATTTCCCTAATCCTTGTTAACTATGGTTATTTACCTAATCCTCCGAATTAGGGCTTATCTAATGGGTTATAAGTGTCACTTAAGTTCATAACGTAGCCCGTCTACAAACCATGTCAAAATTGGCTAAGTATACAAGTCCAAGACTTAACCCTACAAACCATGTAAGTATATCAAGGAATCCATGACTTAACCTCGTCTAATTATCATTTTAGATTGGTTAATTATATAAATTAACTTGACCTTGTCATCAAATCGGTCAAGCGTATTCAAGTAATTCGTGACTTAACCTTATCATATTTCCAAGTTAGATTGGTTAAGCATAGATTAACTTAACCTCATCAAATTAACGAGTTAGATTGGTTAAGTATAGGTCACTTAACCTCATCAAATCATCGTGTTAAATTAGTTAAGTGTTTAACTTAACCCCATTAAATTACCAAGTTGGATTAATTAAGTCTAGGCTAACTTAACCCCATCCGATTACCATGTTTAGATTAGTTAAGCCTAATCTTAACCCCATCCATTAACTGTATTATACGGTTAAGTGTCATTAAGAAAATTTACTTAACCTTATCACGTTATCGTGTTGGATTGATTAAGTGTTGGTTAACTTAATCCCGTCCACTAGTCGTATAAAAATGGTCAAGTGTCATTAGGCAAATCAAGTTCCCAAGCTTATCATGTTTTGTTAAGTATCATTAGCCTAATCAAATTACTTAACCCATTTGTCCGTATCATATTTGGTTAAGCCTCATAAATCAAATTAACTTAACCCTATTATGTGGCATTAATTTAATTAATGCACCCTCAACCTCTCACATTAGACCTTGTTGTGGTTACTAGTTAAACCGGGCGGGTCCGGGTAGATTTACACCACAACCTAGTCTAACCTCGGGTCTTAAGCGCGACATGACCAACTTCTCACATTGGGTCCTATTGTTTGCAACTACTAGTTAGGCTGGTCGGTTCCAGGTAGTTTTACGTTGCAAACTCAACCCAACCTCGAGTTGGCCATACTTATATTATCTAAGTTCATCATGTTTCCAAAACATGTTACAAGTTTTCAAGCATTTGGGTAGACCTAACTTAATAGGTAAATTCCCAAAGAGTAGACCTAACTTAATAGGTAAATTCCCAAGCTCATGTTTTTATGCATACTTACATGTCAACTTCCATGTTATCTTTCAAGTCACATTTTCAAGTATAAACACATGTCATATTCAAGTTAAGATTTCACGACATGTTCATGTTTATCTAACTACCCAAAAATCGTGTTTTCCCAACGCAAGCAAAGCGAGTCAACATAGTAAGAATACTATGTCACATATTGGTCTCAAAACACGCATGATGCCAAAAAGGGATTGGCTTCCACATGCATAACCTCATAAAGGGATTAGCCATGAACATACATAGTGTCATAAGGTAATTTGGCCACAAACATGCATATTACCAAAAAGGGTTTGGCCATAAACATGCACAACTTAAAAGAGGGGATTGGCCACGAGCATGCATAATCTCATAAAAGATTTGGCCACAAACTTGCATGTTAGCATAAGGGGTTTGGGTTCATAAACATGCATAAGCCCCAAAATCTTGTCTTAGCCAATGTTTCACACATAAAGTGGTTCCTAAAGGTTCATGCTAGCATTTTATGCATAAAGATCCAAACTTGCAAGTTAAACTAGGTTATGCATAGCATGAGAGGCATAATTACGTCACTCACATGGCCTAAAATCATAAACATGAACACAAGAGGCAAGGTAAGGTTCATATAGGTTTGCATAATCATGTTTAGCCTCATTTTATCCCATGTCATTATCAAAACTACCGTTTCCATCTAAAAGTAGCTAGAACTTACATAGTTAGGCCTAGGGAAAGGAGCATGAATCATCTTGGCTAAGAAAGGTGCCTCCTTTGTAGAAGAATCGTCATGGAACTCACATAGCAATGTTGATTTGGCCTTGATTTGGTGTAGCAAGCTTGCACCTTTTGATTTGAACTTGATTTGAGTGCATAGGCTCTAGGGATTTGAGATGGAGGCCATGAGAGTAGAAATTTGGCCATAGTTTAGTTACATGAGTGAATAATGAGGGTTTAGGGGTAGGTTTAGGGTCTTTTTATAGAGATTAGGATAGTTTTAGGCCCTTAGATTAACCTTAGGACCAACCTGAACCGTCAGATTTCAAACCAGGCCCAAAAACCTAGCCAAGATAGAAAATAGGTGCACCAGATCAAAATCAGCCGACAGGGCAAGTCGACAGCCCTGTCGACATGCCTGTCGACATGCCTGTCGACATGCATGTCGACATGCCTGTCGACATGTCTGGGCGGGAATTTTCCCGCCTGGCCCCATTTCTGCATGTTTCGAAATTCAAATTTCCCGAAAACTTCTTTGGGCCTTAACCGGGTCATACGGACTCCGATTTTCGAAAACTCGGACTCTATTTCGCGTATTTTTCCGAGACGAACGCAATGGCATAGCCAGTTTTACTTGATTCAGAATTTAAAATTAAATTCTGCCTTGATTCTCGTTTTAACATGTTATTGAAATATGGGTTGTTACAGATATTTCAATCACAATCGTACAACATAATTACAACAAGCAATCAATACTTCATATCACATCCATACATTCCGCATTATAACTAAATCTAATTAAATTACTAATTATCTTGTTAAAACTATCGAACTCACAAGTCAAAAGCAGTGTTGAATTCTGAAGTCTGATTTCTGGAGTTGAATTAGCTCTCCTTTGATGAAGATTCGCTGTTAGGGTTGAATAGTTCTGATTTGGTTGTTGTTCTTCCTCTTTAATTTGGTGGCGGCTGCTCTAGGGTTCAAGACAACAGCATGACTGCCATAGTTTTAGTTTTAATTCTGATTTAGGGTTTGAGTCTATGGGTCTTTTTATAGAGTTATGAATTAATTTAAGCCATCAGATGATCTTAGGGTTAATCAAAACCATTCAATCATGATAGCGTGATGAGTCAGCCCTAATGACTCAGCAAGGAGTCAGAAAGGACTCAACAACAAGGGTCAGCCTGAACCAGAAAGCTGTGCAGGCTTTTACCTCGGTCTGGGCGCACTTGGCAGGTGCGCCAGTGTAAATATGCACTGGCGCACTTCCCAAGTGCACCAGTGCATTTTATTATTATTATTTTCTCTACTTTGCCACCAAACTTTGTTCGTCCATAACTCTTTCATCTGGTACTCGTTTCCCGCAAACTCGGACTCTATTTCAACCAGAATTCCGAGACGAACACAATGGCGCAACCCAATCCCCATAATTCTCACGTCTGAGATTAATTATTCTTTAATTTAGTTAATTCGATTATTCAAAAATCTGGGGTGTTACAGCCTTGGTTCACGTTGGAAATCCAACTTCCAGTACGTCATGGTGCGGTTTTGATTGTAAACCTATACTTGGCGGCATAGTAGCATGGAACGCTCATGTCGTCTATGATTGATGTTATGATTGAAATTGTTTTGAAACATATATACACTAGTAATAATATCAAATGACTTTGTTTTATACGTATCAAGCATATTTTAGCCAATATAAGGTAAAATTCTATCCTCCGGTTTGCGTTGCACTGTGTGATGGGACTTGAGTCTTATATTGGCTTCATTTTTCCAAAAAGCATTATGTTGTTTAAATAATTTACGTTATTTCATGCACTGTCAATCACTTGAGTAAACCCGTTCCATGAAAGCAGCGTGGTCCTATGATTTGACATATTATGATTGTTTAACCAGTTAAGTAGATTTCTCATACCAGTCCCATGACTGTCTAGAAGTTTGTTTCACTTTGCAAACTCGAGTGCCCATATTTCTATAATGGCAACCTGGTATTCAGGTTTAGCAGGCTCATTCTAGATAGCTATGGAGATGGTGATGAACTTTATCATTTCTATTACTGTTTCAGACACTGTTATGTATATTATGTTTGATTCCGCTGCAGACATTTTATATTGAACTGAAACTGTATTTGTGCTAAGTGTGATCCTATCTTGCTAAGTAACTCTGATGATTATACTACTTTCAGTGTATTTTGATGTACACTATCTGGTGTAATTATATATTTCTGATCTGCAGTTATTTATTTATGTGTTATATTCCACATATTATCCTTGCCATCGTCGTACGGGGGTTTGGGTCGTCTCAACGTTATTGTGGACTTTATGGTATCTATATAGACTATGGTATTATAAATGGTGTAAGGGTAATAATGGTAATCCCGCTTATGCTATTTTAATACTTTATATTTAAACGTAGACACTATTGTAATTGCGTATTATATTATATAGTATCTAGTTTAACGGATCCTTAGGAGATGGAAATTCCCATAACATCTCTTAAGTTATTGCACTCATATTAACGCATGAATTTGATTTAACTAATATGAGAATATTTTAGTTCTAATCCGAGTATTTTTGTCTTTTCATTTGTGCTCGTATCAGCCTGAGTTTTTAGTTAATGAAGACACGGTTATGAAGATGAAGATGCAGCCTGATTGACGTATTCATTTATATTATTCCATTGCATATATTGGTAAGTTGTATGTTAATTAACTGATAATCATTGTAAATGTATAATCGAATGTATGTTTTAACAGCTTCATGAACTGTTATTTAATGTGAAATTTTTTGATTGTTTTTCTTATTTCTTCTTATCTTATTTTAATCCCAACAACTATATGTATTTTTTATTTGTTTAAGTCGACATTTGAGGATCATTGTTGATTTGAATGGTCAAAAATACGGATTATTATATTTGATATCATAGCTTTGGTTTAGTAAAAACCTTGGCTCTATTTGGGATTAACTCATTAGAGATAGGGTAGTAATAACCTAGAATGAGTTTGAGTGTATATGAGAGTGCGTACTTGTAATTTTGATATAAAATGATTTGATATTGTTTTGATTCGTTCTGTTGAGTTTTTATGAATTACGGTCGGTACTGGGGACGCCAAGGCATCGATAGGGATTTCTAAACACTCGAATAGGGCTTATTGACTTAATATTCTTTGAATTATATTTTTCTATATATAAAGAATTATTTGAAAATATATGAATTTTGATTTTGTTGATGATAATATTATATTTTCATCATATGTTACTCGATTAATCAATAATTAAAACTATTGGTTATTGAGTGGTTTAAAGAAAATTGAAAGCTAATTGGTAATGAAATAAGAAGTTAAATATGAATTCGAGAATCTAATTTCGGGCGGTTTTATAATATTTATTTAAAAATGGTTTTGAAATAATATCATTATATGGTAAATTTTGTTTCATATAGAAATTGTTTCAAATGAATTTTAGAATTAGGTGTATACTCTCCTCTTGTCTTTGGGAAATGACTTCGGTGATGAGTGCACGAATCATCGACGTTTATTTTCGAGAGTCTGAGTAGGGGAGATGTAACGTCCCGTATTTTGGTAGCCGAATATTTAATTAATTTATTTTAAATATTATAATTGGGAATATAATGGTTTTTAATATTTAATTCGATAACAAAACGAAGTTTGAACGTTATATAATTTATATAAAATAAAACGAGCTCGAAATCGCGCGGCAGTCAGTAATATTTGGTTTTGAACTTCTACTGAGAATACAGGATTCGATATAAGTCGGATTTCTGTGAAACAAGAAACGCTGGGACCGTATTGACGATAATTTTCATATGAAAGAGAAAAATCTAGATTTTGTGTTATAAATTGTAAGTTATGGCCAAAACAAAATTTGAAATAATCGTTGTGAAATCGTTATTCAATTATAGGCCTTTAAAATGGTCGTTTTGCAAACGGACATTGTTTTCGATGAAATCAAATTCATTGGAACCGTATCATTAAATTATTGTATGGTGGTGAATTGCGTGGCAAACCGTATGTGACCACGGTAGCCGTAAACGCCCAGTTATTTTCTATAGCATGTAATTAAATTAATTTAATTTAATAAATGGATATTTGGGTGTAACTTGAGCAGACGATCGAATCAGGCCACGAAACCAATCCCGTTGAGTTCGTATCGTCGATTAGAGTCAGGATTGGTATATATTTGTTATTTTTAGAGACCGGCAAATTTGGTGTTCAGAATGGCATTGTGGTGCGCGTAAAAATAGCCTACCGGGGACACAGTCTCAGAATGCGACGAAACTGGTGCCGTTGGGTTCGTATCAATAAACTATTGTAGGATTTCAAAGTTTCAAGTTGATTTGATTTATCTGGTGACCGTGGAAAAATTAAACGCGTGTTTATTTCTGGTTTTATAAAGGAAATTTTTTCAAACGAAGTCAGAATTCGACGAAACTTGTTCCATTGGGTCCGGAATATCTTTTTACACTAAGATTAGCCTTTTTATCAGTAAACAGAGATCGTTTGTAGTAGTTTTAATCAATTACTTCACGTTGAAGTTTCGTTATATATTATTTAATTCGAATGGCACAATATATATATACCCCCTTAAGATCATTTTAACCCTAATTTATGTGAGCACCTTCCGCCGCCACTATTATTTGAACGAACCATATTTCATAATGATTCTCCTCCAAATCCTTCCGATTCATTCACCATTTCTGAAACTCTTCCACACCAAATCAGTCGAACTCAATGAGCTCTTTCATCTGAACGAACACGATTTGTTTTCGGTTATGGGTGTGGCCAGGTATCCGTTTGAAAGTACTATACTTTGCGGCTTTTTGCTGTCGAGTGGAGTTGAATGAAACGACGAGGCTCTTGGCATGGGTTACGGACGTTGGGCCGCGGGTCTGGGGTACCTCCGATCAAAACTCGGTGAAGAAATTGGCGGCGCGGGGTGGTTTTTCGAAGCGGGGATAGTTTGAAGGCTGTGAGGAAATTGGTGACAGCGTGGGTTTGTGGTACTGTAAGAGGGAGGATTGATAGCGAATGGACTTGGGGAGGAAATGGTTAAGTACGGCCTGACCCTGTCTTAACGTAAGAAGTAATCATGTGTAATTAACTACAGGGTTTTTAATAAAGTTTTAATACGTTGCAGCTTTGTTTGGGAATGGTTTTGTGCCTGGATTTGAAAGAAGGCAAGATTTTACGAAGGACTCGGTAGAGACAGACTTACTGGGAGGAAGCAATAATTTAAAAGGGTTGGGTATTGGCTATCATGTTGGGTAGTGACTGAATGAGGGAACAAAATGACGGAGGGACGGTGTAACAACTTGATAAGGGAAGTGGGCCTTGTGAAGGACAGAATGACGAGCAGTAGTAGGGTATAAACAATAATACTTAGTTTAATTTAATTTGTTAATTAGTTTAATTTAGTCTTACAATTAAAACCCATGATTATTGTGCAGGGCTGGAAGCCAGCATCGCGATTTCATATGAGATGAGAAACGAGTTAACCGGCCTGAAACTCTTAAAATAAGTAATGAACCATTATTAACCATTAATTAAATTAGGGTTGAGAAAATTAGTTTTTTTAATTTGGTGAATGTTTATAATTGTGTGTCTTTCGTATTTATGATCAGAATTGGATGGAACGGACTACGTTGGGATCATATGACCAAACACTACGTTATAGAACAAATGTGGACACAATTAGACTCAACCGGGATTCTTGATTAAATTAAACACTCGTTTAATTTAATTAAACTCAACCGTCTGAACAACAAATCAAATCAAGGTGAGTTAAACTCACTCAGTTTTCCCATTTATGTTTTATATAAATTAGGTTTTTATTTTGTGTGCCCTGCTTGCTGATGGTTGCCTGTTTGCTAGTTACACATTTGTTTGTTGATTTAATTGATGAAATTAAACTGTGTTCAATTTCAGTGAAATACTAAATCGTTATTTTTAACGATTAGTTCCAATAAAGGTAACTCACCTTTGTTAGTCATGTTTATTTTATAAACATGTTTAATTTGTTGAATTGTTTGTATTTCTTGTGGTTGATGTTAAATGGCCGTTATTTATTGTTATCAGTTAAATGAAACTGAATGATCTGGTTTGTGATAACCGTTTTGAATACAGGGAAGAACAGGTTGGAGGGATCCAACCGGATTCCTCAAATATATTATTTATTTTCATATTATCATATATGAACTGTCATGATTGGTGATTGATTTGGTTTGTGATCATTTACTGAAAAGTCAACCGGTGTTTTGTTTAAACCAATGGGCAGTATTGGTTGAGTATTTGGCAGCATATGGCTTATAAAAATAAATCGTTTTATAGATATTGATTCACCATCAGGTGAGTCGATAGAGATGCAGTTATAAAATTTATTTTATAAATGGAGCTAGATTTTGAAATATATTATTTTGAATAAAAGTTATAAAAAGGGAATCAAAAAAATATTTTATTTATTTAAGACTTTGATTTATTTATAAAGAAAATTCTGATGGTAATTAGATTTATAAGTACAAGGATAAGGAATAAATCGAATGGTTAAATCTTGATAACTGTTTTGTAAAGAAAAAAATTAATGGAATTGTTTAAATTAATTATATTTTTAATTAATTTAAAGTGAGGACTAATTAAAATCGGTTAATGAGATAATCGAGTTTGGAGTTAATTAAATTGACCAGTTTGAATTGAAATTGATTATCAAATTGATGTGTTTCGATTAAAGTAGTTTAATGAATACTGTTTAAATGTAAATAAGGTCTCTAAAAAGGATTTATTATTTATTTTAATTAATAAAGAAATTAACTACCAAATGTAGTTAATGATTAAGATAAATTATTATTTTAATTATTAATAATTTAGAAAATTACATTTCAAAAGTAATCGAAGTGAATTGAAATCTAATGGGATGGTGTAAGGAGTCTATGAATGAGTTTTATATTTAAAACCTGAATTTTTATAACGAAGTTATAAAGAGAAGTTGAAATGAATACAATAGAGTAAATTAAATAGTTGCTTAATATTTGAGTTAAGAAAATGTAATTGAGAACATAAGGGTTTATAGAAAACCAGGGTTATGTAAATGAGATTTTAAGTGTAAAAGCGTTGATATTAGATTAACGTTATTTGAAATTGAAATCAAGTAAAAAGGGGAGAATTGAAATAGGATTTCAAAGTGGGGAATGGTAGAATAGATTTTAAAGGAGAATTAAGTGGAAAGTGAATACGGTTATAAGTTATTTTACTAATTATTATAAAGAATTGGTTTTTGAGAACTTTAGTATATTAAATAAGAATCCAAATATCGTATTTTAAAATATTAAAAGTGTTAGAAGTTTTATTAAACAGAAGTGAACTAGTTTGGTTTAATGTTAAAGGCCAAGGGATGCCGAATACTGAACCAGTGAACTCATTGGAGTGTCATGATTGAAACACTGTATATTTTGATAGTTAAATGACCGACTATCAAACCTGTCCAATACGATTGTTGGTACAGAAAGACCGGGATCGAATTTATATTCAAAAACCATTCCGACCTGAAAATACGTGAAGATCTCAGAAGATGATCGAGATGGTGCATTGAAGACCATGCATTTTCATAAACGAAAGAACCACTAATATTCTCTGCCTGGCAAGTAGAGATAAGTTGTGATTCTGTCGTGGTTGGAATCTACGGGTTGCAAGGACTTCTCGCTACTAATCCATGGGGTGATTCCTATATGAGATGAAGTAGGAGAGTACCTTCGGTTCATACTTTCCCTGGATGACGTGTATGGACGGATGTCTGACAGAGTATTTCAAAAGGGTCACGTACGTTGATTTCTTCAAACGTATCATAGTTGGTGGCGGAGAATAGCCGTTCTCTTAGCTTCCAGCTAGAGTATTTTTGAGGACGTCAATTAGTGATATTTGGCGGATTTGGCGATGTGGTATTCAAAGAGAATAATGACCAAGTGTTCAAAAGTTAATCTAAACATCAAGCCTCATCAACTGGAAAATGACAAAAATCGGGCAGGCAACATGGCTATGTGGGTCGCTCCCATTAGGTTGTATAATCACCTATCTAGAGAAATTCCGATTTGCTTCTTTAATCTATATTTCGATGCTGTCCCTTTCCGGGAGACGGTTGTTGATCCCAACCGTCGGTGATATACATTCAATACACTCAAGCGAAATGAGTGGTCAGTCAAGTGTTGGCCGGGTTACAAGACGTTCTTGTTGAACCTAGTGTATTCGTCTCTAGAGATACACTATCGGCTGGTGGTCCCATACCTTGTCATAGTTAGAATCCAATCTCCAACAAGTGCCCGCGGTTTTGTTTGTGTACTATATATGTAGAACATGAGATACAAGCGTTCTACTAGATTTCTATTTACTTGTATTTAGACATTATTATAATATCAGACAAGATATTGGTTTCAAAAATGTTTGGGTTATCGTAAGGTAAAAACCATCCGTATTTATGTGTGGATTTGGTCTTACGATTATCCTTTTCCTTTGAAATAATTTTAACTTTAAAATCAAGTTGTGTGATACCCTTAATATTATGCGAGTTTATCTCACTCTGGTTCACCAGACTGACCCGATGTTTTGTAAATGCTCGGGTTAGCCCGAGGTGTACAAGTTCAGGTTATTGAATGTTGTGAAGTCCAGAGACGAGCTGGAAGGGTCCAGATGTATGATATTATATAGCTACCATTCTGGTGTGTGTTGTATATGGGAACAGGTTATTATAATTGTCTCAGTGTGTGATGTACCATGATGATTGTAAGTATTTTTAAAGCTCTCAATAAAGATTTATTTTTGTATTATATTTTGTTCCGCTGCGATGTGAGACTCTGTGTTGTGTTGTTTCTTCTTCTTCTTCTATTCTAATATTTCTTTCTTTCTTATCTCACCCTCTAATTGCTTTCTAATAATTATCCAGTGTTTTCGGTGCTTGGAGGAACGGCATGAGTTATGGTAAAGGTATTTATGTTGATTTTCGGGGCTAGAAATCCTTGGGTCGTTACAGTGGTATCAGAGCTGAAAGTTAAGTGATTACCTTGGCTCTGTGGCGTGACTCAATAGAGATGGGGTTAGCAATAACCTAGATCGAGTTTGATTGTATATATAAGAGCGTGTATTTATTATTTGGTATAAAAAAAAATTGTTTTATATTGTGGAGATTTATTGGTTGAGTTGTTTATGATTTCTGGTCGATCAGTTTGATCCACTGTATCGATAGGAGTTTCTAAACACTCAAGTACGATAAACCGACGCAGTATGTTTTGGGAAGAGGGTATATGAAATAATTTTGCCCAAATTATATTTTAATATAAAAGAATATTAATATTTGAAGTATTATAGTATATTGGATGTGTTGGTTGATTATAATTGAAATGGTTATGTAAATGACCAATCAGAATTCATATCAGTATAAAAATATGGAATTAGATGAATTAAATCTGAAATCTAAATCAGAATTGAAATTAAAATTCCTAAATGTGGGAAAGGTGTTTGCAAATGAACTTGGATTGAATATATGGGAAGTTTAAAATCCTGGGAGATTTTAACTTGTTTTACGAGCATTGTGTTTGGTATTTTGAAATAGATTTCAAAATGAAAATGTTTAAATATGATTTTGAAAAGTTATATAGTATTGAACTAACTTCGATAGCTGGGGAATAACTCTGATGATGCTGGCCACATCATCAGTGTTCATTTCTGAGTTCTAAGTGACGGATTACTACCAAAGATTTCGTTTTGAATTTCTTTGAGAAAAACAAGTTGTTTTGAATCCTGAAAGGGAATATTTGAATTTTCTTTTAAGAGCTAAACTGTTTAAAAACTCCCAGGGAGATTGTTTGAACAAAAACAAAATTAAATAGAAATTTGTGAAAGCAAATATGAATTTAATTGAAACCAATTAACTGGAAATTGAATTGGGATATAATATATTGAGTAGAATCAGATTTTGAATTTTGAGACAGGAATTTGAAATGATGTTGGACTGGTAAGTTAAGAGTTGAAGTTGATAATGGATGGAAATTGAGTTAAGAATGGGATTTGGCTTGGATGCGTAAAGGATTTGGTTTTGAGGATAAAGTTGGAATTTTGTTTGGAATGCATTTGTATATGCTGACAGGGCAGCGGATGGAAAGGATATAATGATATGCCCGACAAAAAGGTACACGTTTATTTTTATGGATTTGGTGATTTATGAGCCTATTTGGCAAGCCGCTTGGCTATTTTATGTTCTTTTGGATTGGAGAAGGCCCAGAAAGGCGAGTTGTAGTTGTACCGATTGAGCCGTATAAAGGAGGTGCTGGCGAAATTTTTCGGAAATTTAAGGTGTTAGAAAATTTTCAATATTTTTGAAAATATTTATTTACAGTATTGAATTGATTTTTGATTTAAACTAAATTGGATTTGGAAATTAATGGGTTTATAACGTTCTTTCTTACCTTAGCAATTTCGAGGATGAAATTATTTTAAGGGGGGAAGAATGTAACATCCCGTATTTTGGTAGCCGAATATTTAATTAATTTATTTATTTTAAATATTATATTTGGGAATATAATGGTTTTTAATATTTAATTCGATAATAAAACGAAGTTTGAACGTTATATAATTTATATAATATAAAACGAGCTCGAAATCGCGCGGCAGTTCGTAATATTTGGTTTTGAACTTCAACTGAGAATACAGGATTCGACATAAGTCGGATTTCTGTGAAACAAGAAATGTAGGGACCGTATTGACGATAATTTTCGTATGGTAGAGAAAAATCTTGATTTCGTGTTATAAATTGTAAGTTATGGCCAAAACAAAATTTGAAATAATCGCTGTGAAAATCGTTATTTAATTATAGGCCTTTAAAATGGTCTTTTTGGAAACGGACATCGTTTTCGACGAAATCAATTTCATTGGAACCATATTGTTAAATTATTGTACGGTGGTGAATGGCGTGGCAAACCGATATCGTATGTGACCACGGTAGCCGTAAACGCCCAGTTATTTTATATAGCGCGTAATTAATTTAATTTAATTTAATAAATGGATATTTGGGTGTAACTTGAGCAGACGATCGAAGTAGGCCACGAAACCAATCCCGTTGAGTTTGAATCGTCGATTAGAGTCAGGATAGGTACATAGTTTGTTAATTTTAGAGATCGGCAAATTTGGTGTTAAGAATGGCATTGCGGTGCGCGTAAAAATAGCCTACTAGGGAAATAGTCTCAGAATGCGAAGAAACTGGTGCCGTTGGGTTCATATCAACAAATTATTGTAGGATTTCAAATTTTCAAGTTGATTTGATATATCTGGTGACCGTGGAAAAATTAAACTCGTGTTTATTTCTAGTTTTATAAAGGAAATTTTTTCAAACGAAGTCGGAATTCGACGAAACTTGTTTCATTGGGTCCGGAATACCCTTTTACACTAATATTAGCCTTTTTATCAGTAAACAGAGATCGTTTGTAGTAGTTTTAATCAATTACCTCCCGCTGAAGTTATTTAATTCGATTGGCACCATGTATATATGCCCTTAAGATCATTTTAACCCTAATTTTTGTGAGCACCTTCCGCCGCCACTATTATTTGAACGAACCATATTTCACAATGATTCTCCTCCAAATCCTTCCGATCCATTCACCATTTCTGAAACTCTTCCACACCAAATCAGTCGAACTCAATGAGCTCTTTCATCTGAACGAACATGATTTGTTTTCGGTTATGGGTGTGGCCAGGGATCCGTTCGAAAGTACTATAGTTTGGAGGATTTTTGCTGTCGAGTGAAGTTGACTGGAACAACGAGGCTCCTGGCATGGGTTGCGGACGTTGTGCCGTGGGTCTGGGGTACCTCCGATCAAAACTCGGTGAAGAAATTGGTGGCGCGGGGTGGTTTTTCGAAGTCGGGGATGGTTTGAAGGCTGTGAGGAAATTGGTGACAACGTGGGTCTGTGGTACTGTAAGAGGGAGGATCGGTAGCAAATGGACTTGGGGAGGAAATGGTTAAGTACGGCCTGATCCTGTCTTAACGTAAGAAGTAATCATGTGTAATTAACTACAGGCTTTTAAATAAAGTGTTAATACATTGCAGCTATGTTTGGGAATGGTTTTGTGCCTAGATTTGAAAGAAGGCAGGATTTTACGAAGGAATCGGTGGTGACAGGCTTACTAGGAGGAAGCAATAATTCAGAAGGGTTGGGTATTGGGTATCATGCTGGGTAGTGACTAAATGAGGGAACAAAATGACGGAGGGACGGTGTAACAACTTGATAAGGGAAGTGGGCCTTGTGAAGGACAGAATGACGAGCAGTAGTAAGGTATAAACAATAATACTTAGTTTAATTTTATTTGTTAATTAGTTTAATTTAGTCTTACAATTAAAACCCATGATTATTGTGCAGGGCTGGAAGCCAGCATCGCGATTTCATATGAGACGAGAAATGAGTTAACCGGCCTGAAACTCTTAAAATAAGTAATGAAACATTATTAACCGTTAATTAAATTGGGGTTGAGAAAATTAATTTTTTTTAATTTGGTGAATGTTTATAATTGTGTATCTTTCATATTTGTGATCATAATTGGATGGAAAGGACTACGTTGGGATCATATGACCAAACACTACGTTATAGAACAAATGTGGACGCAATTAGACTCAACCGGGATTCTTGATTAAATTAAACACTCGTTTAATTTAATTAAACTCAACCGTCTGAACAGCAAATCAAATCAAGGTGAGTTAAACTCACTCAGTTTTCCCATTTATATTTGATATAAACTGGGTTTTTATTTTGTGTGCTCTACTTGCTGATGGTTGCCTGTTTGCTAGTTACACATTTGTTTATTGATTTAACTGATGAAATTAAACTGTGTCCAATTTCAGTGAAATACCAAATCGTTATTTTTAACGACTGGTTCCAATAAAGGTAACTCACCTTTGTTGGTCACGTTTATTTTATAAACATGTTTAAATTGTTGAATTGTTTGTATTTCTTGTGGTTGATGTTAAATGGCCGTTATTTATTGTTATCAGTTAAATGAAACTGAATGATCTGGTTTGAGATAACCGTTTTGAATACAGGGAAGAACAGGTTGGAGGGATCCAATCGGATTCCTCAAATATATTATTTATTTTCATATTATCATATATGAACTGTCATGATTGATGATTGATTTGGTTTGTGATCATTTACTGAAAAGTCAACCTGTGTTTTGTTTAAAACAATGGGCAGTATTGTTTGAGTACTTGGCAGCGTATGGCCTATAAAAATCAATCGTTTTATAGATATTGATTCACCGTCAGGTGAGTCGATAGAGATGCAGTTATAAAATTTATTCTATAACTAGAGCTAGATTTTGAAATATATTATTTTGAATAAAAGTTATAAAATGGGAATTAAATAAATATTTTATTTATTTAAGACTTTGATTTATTATTAATTTATTTATAAAGAAAATTCTGGTGGTAATCAGATTTATAAGTATGAGGATAAGGAATAAATCGAATGGTTAAATCTTGATAATTGTTTTGTAAAGAAAAAAATTAATGGAATTGTTTAAATTAATTATATTTTTAATTAATTTAAATTGAAGACTAATTAAAATCGGTTAATGAGGTAATCGAGTTTTGAGTTAATTAAATCGACCAGTTAGAATTGAAATTGATTATCAAATTGATGTGTTTCAATTAAAATAGTTTAATGAATACTGTTTAAATGTAAATTAGGTCTCTAAAAAGGATTTACTATTTATTTTAATTAATAAAGAAATTAACTACTAATGTAGTTAATGATTAAGACAAATTATTATTTTAATTAATAATAATTTAGAAAATTACTTTTCAAAAGTAATCGAAGTGAATTGAAATCTAATGGGATGGTGTAAGGAGTCTATGAATGAGTTTTATATTTAACACCCGAATTTTTATAACGAAGTTATAAAGAGAAGTTGAAATGAATACAAGAGAGTAAATTAAATAGTTGCTTAATATTTGAGTTAAGGAAAATGAAATGAGAACATAAGGGTTTATAGAAAACCAGGATTATGTAAATGAAATTCTAAGTGTAAAAGCATTGATATTAGATTAACGTTATTTGAAATTGAAATCAAGTAAAATGGGGAGAATTGAAATAGGATTTCCAAAGTGGGGAATGGTAGAATAGATTTGAAAGGAGAATTAAGTGGAAAGTGAATACAGTTATAAGTTATTTTACAAAGTATTATAAAGAATTGGTTTTTGAGAACATTAGTATATTAAATAAGAATCCAAATATCGTATATAAATTATTAAAAGTGTTAGAAGTTTTATTAAACAGAAATGAACTAGTTTGGTTTAAAGTTAAAGGCCAAGGGATGCCGAATACTGAACCAGTGAACTCATTGGAGTGTCATGATTGAAACACTGTATATTTTGATAGTTAAATCACCGACAATCAAATCTGTCCAATACGATTGTTGGTATGGAAAGACCGGGATCGAATTTATATTCAAAAACCATTCCGGCCAAAAAATACGTGAGGATCTCAGAAGATGATCGAGATGGAGCATTGAAGACCGTGGATTTTCGTAAACGAAAGAACCACTAATATTCTCTGCCTGGCAAGTAGAGATAAGCTGTGATTCTGTCGTGGTGGGAATCTACGGGTTGCAAGGACTTCTCGCTATTGATCCATGGGGTGATTCCTATATGAGATGCAGTAGGAGAGTACCTTCGGTTCATCCTTTCCCTGGATGACGTGTATGGACGGATGTCTGACAGAGTATTTCCAAAGGGTCACGTACGTTGATTTCTTCAAACATGTCATAGTTAGTGGCGGAGAATAGCCGTTCTCTTAGCTTCCAGCTTGAGTATTTTTGTGGACGTCAATTACTAATGTCTGGCGGATCTGACGATGTGGCATTCAAAGAGAATAATGACCAACTGTTCAAAAGTTAATCTATACCTCAAGCCTCATCAACCGGGAAATGACAAAAATCGGGCAGGCAGTATGGCTATGTGGGTCGCTCCCATTAGGGTGTATAATCACCTATCTAGAGAAATTACTATTTTCTTCTTTAATCTATATTTCGATGATGTCCCTTTCCGGGAGACGGTTGCTGATCCCAACCGTCGGTGATATACATTCGATACACTCAAGCGAAATGAGTGGTCAATCATGTGTGGGCCGGGTTGCAAGACAATCTTGTTGAACCCAGTGTATTCGTCTCTAGAGATACATTATTGGCAGGTGATCCCATACCTTGTCATAGTCGGAATCCAATCTCCAATAAGTGCCCGCGGTTTTGTTTGTGTACCATATATGTAGAACGTGAGATGCAAGCGTTCTACTAGATTTCTATTTACTTGTATTTAGACATTATTATAATATCAGACAAGATATTGGTTTGAAAAATGTTTTGGTTATCGTAAGGTAAAAACCGTCCGTATTTATGTATGGATTTGGTCTTACGATTATCCTTTTCCTTTGAAATGATTTTAACTTTAAAATCAAGTTGTGTGATACCCTTAATACTGTGCGAGTTTATCTCACTCTGCTTCACCAAACTGGCCCGGTGTTTTGTAAATGCTCGGGTTAGCCCGAGGTGTACAGGTTCAGGTTATTGAATGATGTAAAGTCCATAGATGAGCTGGAAGGGTCCAGATGTATGATATTATATAACTACCATTCCGCTGTGTGTTGTATATGCGAACAGGTTATTATAACTGTCTCATTGTTTGATGTACTCTTATGATTGTAAGTATTTTTAAAGCTCTCAATAAAGATTTATTTTTGTATTATATTTTGTTCCGCTGTGATATGAGACTCTGTGTTGTGTTGTTTCTTCTTCTTCTTCTTCTATTCTAACATTTCTTTCTTATCTCACCCTCTAATTTCTTTCTAATAACTATCCAGTGTTTTCAGTGCTTGGAGGGTCGGCATAAGTTACGGTAAAGGTATTTATGTCGATTTTCAGGGTCGGAAATTCCTGGGTTGTTACAGGAGACCACTTAGAAATTTTTACCTTGATTTGAGAAAACCGAGTTTATTTGGATAATTTGAAGTATGGTTCAAAAAAAGGTATTATATATAATATTTAAAAAAATTGATTTGAAATTGAACCCGAAATTTAATTCTTAAAATCTTGAATAATTAATTAAATGAAATAAACTTAAATTTTAAAACTTCTGAATATTATGAATCTAAGAGAGTTATAATTAAAATAAAACTCTTAAGATTAGATATAATAAATTGAAACGAATGTTTACCATTGAACTTGTGTAATAATCAATTCTTTTTTATAGCATGAATAACTTATCAATTAATTAAGAAGTTAAATGTTATAAGAATAAACAATTAAATAATACACAAGTATTAGAATGGATAATGAAAGTGAAAAAAAATTATTGTTTATAAATATAAATAAAATTTAAGTTATTTAATAAACGATATATACTTAGTTATGTTATGAAATTTAATTTAACTATGTAACATGAATAAACTGAATCAATGAAAAATTAATTAAGAAAATTATTGGTAATAAATTAAATTGTCGGCTTATGAAAACAAATAAAACATAAATCACGACTATAAACGATGTATACTTAATTTGGTATGAAATTGAATTCGACTAAGTAAGGTTGATAAACTGAATCAATGAAATAAGTTGATAAAGTAAGTTGTGTGGTTATGAGTTAAATGTATTGAAATTGATGTCTGGTTTTGTGAAAGCAATAAAAGAATAGGTTTATAATTTATAAACTTAAAGAAGTAAACAAATTAATTAAATTAATAAAAGTGGGCTCGTCGCGTAAGCTAGTTCGTAATTTTCCAAATTAAAGTTTGAATGAATGTATAGGATCCAAAATAAGTCAGAATTCTTTGTAACAAGAATCTTTGGGATATACTGGAATATAATTTGTTAATGGAAGAGAAAAAAATCCGACTTGTAGATTTTAAGATATGTGTAATTCAAACTTTCAGAAAAATCGCGGTCTGGTAGTTCACGATTTAGAACTAAAGTATTAATGAAATTAGTTATGTAAATTAAAGTACGAGACAAGTTGAATAAGAAATTATATAGTTAAACATATATAAATTAACAACTTTCTTATTGCATCTTTTTGAGGATGAAATGTTTTAAGTGGGGGAGAGTGTAACATCCCGAGATTTTGTGACAATTTAAAATATTAAATTTAATGAGTTTTCGAACAAAATTTGTTTTAAATATTAAAATTTATGATTTATGTCATATATTGATAAGGTATGAACTAAACTTGTCTTGTTAAACAATGAAATTCAGTAGCTATAAGATAATGATTTATGTTTGATAGATTACTTATGTTGCAATTAAAGATCTATACTGAATTAACAATATAAAATAAATTAACTTATTTTGAGATTTATTTTATATTGATAATACTAATTTGTGGATATGAATAATATAAATCGTTTGATTATGTAACGAATTCCTAGTAGTTATAAATTGTAATAATTTGCATTGATTGTAAATATAAATACGATTTGGTATATACGGTTAAATGTGGGGATTTGGGCTTTAATATTTAATTTTATGAATTAAATTGAATATTTTAATATATTAATGAACTGATTAAAATTGGCATTTTGCAAACGATCTCATAATTCTATGAAATAAATTTTTTTGGACCCGGGATAATAAATTATGGTACGGTTTAAAATTTCATAGCGTTTGGATTTACCGTTTGTCCGTGAGAATTTAAAACACAATGAAATTTGTGCATCGTTTATTTTAAAATATTACATCATTGAAGGAACATGCTGTAGACTTTAGAACTAGGTCCCCTAACCTATTTCATTGCGTCCAGAATGCGTCAAAACCCCTAAATTGACCTTTTGTTCAGCCCATTTGGAACCTGTTTGGTCTGAAAACTATATAAACACGTTTTAACTGAAAATAATATAAAAATATTCATTCTGAAACCCTAATTTACGTCAACCGCTATTTTTATTTCGATGGCTACGAATTCTTCAAACTTTGAATCTCAATATCTTCCAATGTGTGAATCGTTTCGTGAATCATCCAAAGCGAAAATTGTAGAGCACTTCGAGATCTTCGAATTCAACGGTCATGATCGGATCTGGCGTAGCAGAGGACGAGTAGTTGAGTTGTGTTCGTGAGCCGGTTTCGTGGCTCTTGGGAGCACTAGGGTTGACCTAGTTCATCGGCGTTCTTGGTGCCCGGGGAGTCGACGATGGCGAACACGGTGGTATCATCGAAGCCGGTTTCCTTTTTGGTAGTGCGTGATTTATAAAATAAAATGGAGTGTGGATTCCTTCGTGTATTGGCTGTTGTTTACGTTGAGAAGGAGGAGAGCGGGCCAAGAAAGGTGCTGATGTGGCGCTAGATAAATGGTGAGATTTTATTTTATAATAATTTAAAATCCATACTTTTAAACGTGTATAACTTTCTGCTACGAGGTTGGTTTTGGAAGAAATAAATTGCATTGGAATCGTATCGATGAGCTCTTCACGATGGCACTAATTTGGACAAATTTTGAGATAGTTTAATTTTGGGGCTTATTTTGGATTTCAAACACGTTTAGAACCTTAGGTGAGTGATTAAACCCACTCACGCCTAACTAAAGTATTCTAATATTAGTTAAGTTAATATCATGTCATGATATGATTGTATTGATTGATGTTTGGTAATTTAAATTACATATTTAAATTTATTTGCATCAATAGTAGTTTAATTTGGCTGTTAAACTTAATTTACAGTTAAATTAAAATTTGACATTTAATTTCTAGTTTAAAAACCCGACATATGATAACTAGTAAATTTATACGATATTGAACTGTTTGGAGGTATTGATATGATGTATGGCTTGAATTTGATATGTTTGACATCATGATGTTTAATTGTGTGAAGTTACACGTCATTCACCTTGATTATATATAACCATTGTTTGTATTGATTAATCCCAAACATTTACCCTAGATGTTATGGACATCAAATAAACCCGGGATTAATCATTAAAATGAATTAAGAATATAGGTTGAAATGATAAATACCTATGACCCTGATTTGGATTGAAACGATATATATCCTTTCCCAAAATACTAAAATTAAATTTTAAGTATTACTTGGCCATAGGATAGAAAATTATATATGGGTACCGGTTGGTTAAATAAAATTTATTTTAACCTTGAATTTTGGAATATTGTTTAAAAACAATATAAATGATATTATAAATTGATTTTCTTTGAATTTGAACTTTGAGCTTTGAAATTTAAAATTTTCAATTTTAAAAGATTTGTAAATGTGGATAACCGAGGCTAAAACTGAATTAAATATGTACTGAATTTATCGAAATTGAATTCGTTATCCATCTTTGAAATTTTCTTTAAATTAACTTGATTTAAAGGTTTATATAGATTGTGAACTTGAGATTTTATAAGATGAAATAATTCAAAGTGAGAATTATATTTGAAATATCAAATATTTGAATTTAATTGTTAAGTAAAACTGTTTGAATCGAACTGTTGAATCGATTGAAATAGAAATGAGAAGTTGAGTCCTTTTGAATTGAGATAGCGAAATTTGTTCGAGTTGATTTGAAACTGGAATATGATTCCACTTTGTTTTTTTGAAACGATTCTAATTCCAGCTACAGTATTTTAAACTGTTTTATAAACTATTTTAATAATAATTGTTTTTCTTTATAAACTATTTTTCTTTATAACTATTTTATTTTATTAATTGTTTTTAATAAACCATTTTAATATTTAACTATTTATTTTATAAACCACTTTAATATTTTGACTATAGATTTTACTAAATTTGATAATTTTATTTTAAATACAAACTATTTATATCCACACTATTTCAATTATATATCTAAACTATTTTAAATATACTTTTAACTATTTTAGTATCCAAATTATTTTAAAGTTGGAATTGTTTCAAGATTTTAAGTTTGGTTAAATGGAGATTTTATTATGAAATATTCTATTTTGACTATTGAAAGGTGTTTAAAGCAAAATATGATATTTTGATATGAATTATGAACCCCTTTGAAATGTAAAGGACTGGCCGGTGTGAAAAATGTAAACATTTGGTTGTTAAAGAGACAAGGATCGGATATTGTCATACTCTCTGCCAATACCGAAAACCACTTTAACAGCTGTGTTCGCGGTGGAGTTCCAGACTGAAGAAGGTTGGTTTGGCGAACGCTGCTAGAATGAAGTAAGAGAACGATGATGGATGTCCTTGACCTTCGCGTCATAATTAAAATGACTAAAACAGGGCTATACCGGACCAAGTGGGTTAGCTACCTCCATCGGCAACACTTCTTCTTTCCTACTATAGTCCCTCGGTTTGATTGATTTGATTTGATGTGCATCCGTGATTTCAGAGTGTTGTTCGAGGTGGGCGGTTATCGCGGCTATGCGTTACCACCAGTCCGGGCGTGCAACTAGTATATTCATACTCTGGGCATTCCTCGTGTGCCTTGTCATATCGTCCTGATCGATCACCTACGACTTTGATTTATACCGTACCAATGGAGTCCCCTCTGATAGCCACTACGTTACTGTGGACTTTACGGTATTTGTATAAACTACGGTATTATAAACGGTGTAAGAGTAATAATGGTAATCCCGCTTATTCTATTTTAATATTTTATATTTAAACATAGACACTATTGTAATAGTGTATTATATTATATAGTATCTAGTTTAACGGATCCTTAGGAGATGCAAATTACTGTAACATCTCTTAAGTTGTTACACTCATATTATCACATGAATTTGATTTAACTAATATGAGAATATTTCAGTTCTGATCCAAGTATTTTTGACTTTTCATTTGTGCTCGGGTCAGCCTGAGTTTTCAGTTAACGAAGACACGGGTATAAAGATGAAGATGGTGCCTGACTGACGTATTCATTTATATTACTCCGTTGCATATATTGGTTAGTTGTTTGTTAATTTACTCTGATAATCGTTGTAAATGTATAATCAAATGTACGTTTTAATATATTCATGAACTGTTATTTATTATAATATTTTGTCCTTCCGCTGTGAGATTCTGTGATTGTTTTTCTTCTTTCTTCTTTTCTTATTTTAATCCCAGTAACTATATGTATTTTTTATTTGTTTAAGTCGACATTTGAGGATCATTGTCCATTTGAATGGTCAAAAATCTGGGTTATTACACATCACATTGATGTTATGATTAAGCAGAAGATGTTTCCAATACAACATATAATATAGATTTTCATTTCCCTTTGAAATTTTGTGAATCATTTTGTAATGGCCTGAATTTCTGTACTCTTCGAGTCGACTAATAACACCACACGTCCAACCCAAATTGCATAGAAATACGAATCATTATTAGAAAGAAGTTAGAGGATGAGAAATAGAAAGAAAGAAATTTTAGAATAGAAGAAAACAAAGATCACAAACTCACTGCGAAACGAATAAAATATATTAGATAACATAAACTTTGAAATACAATTCAGTAACTTTTTATACATACCATCATCAGAGCGCAACAGCTATTTCTGGAACAGTTATAAATACCTGTTTTCAGATATATCATAGTACACAGCGGAAAATATAATAGTCTATAGCTAACTTGTAATGACCCGCATTTTCCAGGGGTAAAATTAATTTATTTAATTGTTTAAAATAGTGATATAGGGAATTTAATCGTCGTTAATTAAATAATATGGAATATTTAATTAAATTAAATAATTAAATAATATATTTAATTCAGAAATAATCAAAAATATTGGAAATCACAATATAATGTGAATAGGGTCATCCCCAAGATTTAATTCAGCTTAGAGTTGAATCATATTGACGAATATATTCAATCGACGACAGTTTGAACGTATAATTATATTATAATTAAAACCGAGCTTGAAATGGCGCTGCAGTTCGTGATTTGGAGATTTGAACTTCAACTGAATGTACAAGATTCGTTTTAAGCCGGATTTCTGTGAAACAAGAAACGTGTGGAGCTGGTGGAGTATATCTTTTTAGTGGAAGAGAAAAATCGGGATTTCGTCGTGTAGATTTTGATTTATGTCCAAATCAAATATTCAGAAAAACAACGGCATATTCATTTATGGCCATAATGGTTATTTAAGTATATTTAAATATCGGATTCGAATAAGGGTAGGGTTCTTTTGAGACATAGAATAATTTAATTTTTAGAATTTTATTTTAATTTTTAATTAATTAAATAAGCAACTTTTATTTCGGAGTGTATTGCACCCTATATCAATATTTTGGGGTTTTGAAATATGAGTTAACCTACCGACGTTATTACATTTTTGGGATCGTGGGGCATCGCTGATTACAACGGTATGTTTATTTCTGTCTCTAGCAGTTCATAAACAAACGAAATTTCATGAAATGAAGTACCCTAAATATCTAAATATCCTAGTATGATACTAAACCTCATTATATCATATTTCAGATCAAAAAATTGGCCACACACCCCCTTTCCTAGCCACATCCTTTCTCTCCTTCTTCAAGGACGTAGAGACCGAATCCTCCACAGAAAAATTCACCAACAAAGATCCAAACAAAACTCAAATAAAACACTATAAATACCCTACCCTTCTCTAACCTAATTTCCATTCTTTCTCTCTGGTCAAACTGATTCACGACCGCCAGTTCTTCCCTTTCTCAAAAGCAAACCGCACCTTCAGAAAATCATACAACTCAAATTAAAATCCTTAAATCTAAATACCCATATATTTGAAATCGTTGGTTGAGGCTCTTCGTTCTGGTATGCTGTTTGATGGGTTCGGCGTCTTCTTTCTGGCCTCGGATTCTTCTACAGGCCGACTAGGGCTGGACTTCGACGGCAAAAAGGGGTGGCGTTGGGTCGAGTAGGGGTCAGCGTGGTGTTCATGAGGGGGGAGGCTAGGGGCTTGAGGATATATGAAGAGGAGTGGAGCAGGCGCTCAGCAACGCAAGGAAGAAAAGAAATAAATACAGTGGAAATTTGGACCGAGAGTTTGGGTTTGGAAATACTGGAATAGCGGAAACGTTGTAGTTCACGGAAGGGAAAATGGAAAGGTTGGGAGACCGTTTGCTGAGGAGTCGGAAACGAGATAGTGAGAGGGGAAGGAAGCACTAGCGGATTTGTTGTGGGAGAAAGAACAAGGTGCAGTCATGTTTGGTGGCGGTTGTATACATGTATACTGGAGTTTTCGCTTTGGAGTTTATTTTCAAATGGTGGTCTGAGTTTTCAAATATGTGAGGTGTAGAGTGTGTTGGAGATGTAGGAAGAATCAGCCATGGAAATTTTGTTTTTATTATACATGGGCCGAGCGTATACAAGGGTAAGGCCCAAATTCTAAATTAATTCAAGTTTATTTCAATTTTTAATTTATTCAAACTTGTAAATGTAATAACTTGTTCATACGGGGACGAAACTCAGCGAAACAAGATCCGTTGGGATCGTATGGACGGGAGGAACACAATGAGACTGACCGGGAGAGAAACAGTGCTCATTACAATTTATGGAGAAATAAATTGTCCGACTGAGTCAAATAACGCAAACCGTTATTTAACGGTTAACGCGCCAAAGTGAGTAAAACTCACCAACTCTGAACAGTTATATTTTTATAATGTATTCTTAGAACTGTTAATCATCTGTTGATTGCTGTGTGTTGGTTGATTGATTGAACTGCTAGTCAGTTAGTGAAAATTATATATATATATATATATATAAACCGTTAAATATTTATATATTGATTCTGCTATCAGAATAATTTATATTGAACTGAAAATGATGATAATCATATTGTGTAACATCTGTGGATGCAGGGAGACAGGTTGGAGGAATCCGACTGGATTCCTCAACAGTTATTTTATTGTTTTTCATATATTGTTATATGATGTGATATAAAATCTATGGGCGGTTATATGTACTTGGACGATATTGAACATCGTGATTTGATATGATTGAATACCATAACATACCGAAATGTTGATAAGGGGATTTTCAAAGTGATACTGAAAATAGAATATTTATAAAATGGGATATTTATAAATAAGAGATATTTATAAAGTGGAATATTTATAAATAAGAAATATTTATAAATTGGAATGTTTATAAATAGGAGATATTCAAAAAGGAAATAATTACAAATCATTTTCTTTTTGAATGGAATGGCCTGTGTGGCGGGTTTGGGGATTTTCCCGATGCTCCCGTTACAAGGAGGTTATGGCGAATTTTTCAGAGAATTTAAGGAGTTAGAATATTTCAAGAATAAATTTGAAAAGGAAATATTTGTAAACCATTTACAAATAGAATTGAAAAGGAAACGTTATAAAAAGGAAATCATTTTTAAAGTGTAGAACCGTTATTTAAAAGTAAATCTTTTCAAATGAATAAAACGTTGTTAAAAAGGAAATCTTTATAAAGTGAGTAAAGTAAATCGAATATGGTATTCGAAAGGAGTTAAATCGAATATGGTATTCGAAGGGAGTAAATCGAATATGGTATTCAAAAGTTAGTAAAACGAATATGCTATTCGAAAGGGGTTAGTCGAGTCGAGTTTGTTGAATAGAGTTAACTAGTTCAGTAGAGTTAACCAGTTCAGTGGAGTTAACCAGTTCAGTAGAGTTAACTAGTTCAGTAGAGTTAACCAGTTCAGTAGAGTGTACCAGTTCAATAGAGTTAACCAGTGAGTTTAGTAAGTCAAGTTAACCAGTGGGTTAAGTAAGTCAAGTTAACCAGTTGGGTTAAGTAAGTCAAGTTAACTAGTTGAGTTAAGTTAAGAATTACTTAGCTCTGTGGCGTGACTCGGTAGAGATAGGGTTAGTAACACCCTAGATTGAATTGAGTGTATATATACGAGTGCGTATTTGTATTTGATATAAAAATGGTTTTATATTGTGGAGATTCATTGACTGAGTTGTTTATGAGTTCTGGTCGATCAGTTTGATCCACTGTATCGGTAGGAGTAAATAAATACTTGAATACGATGGACCGACACAGTATGGATATGTAATATATTATCATATATTAGATATATTGGTTGTAATTATAATCGAATGAGATTATAAAGTGAAATGGTTATATATAACCAATCAGAATCATATAAGTAAAGTATATGAAATAAGATGAATTAAATATGAATTTAAATCAGATTTGGAATTAAAATAAGGAAATTTTAAGTTCCTGGGAGATTTTGAGATGTTTTCAAAATGGATGTATTTAGTAAGGGTTTTGAAATGATATAGTATTGAAATCACTTGGGTCGCTGGAAAATAATTCCGATGATGACTGCGCAGTATTATCGGTGCGATTTTCGAGTTCTAAGTTGTGGATTACTACCAGAGATTTTGATTTGAATTATTTTGAGAAAACACGTTGTTTAGAAATTCAAAGGTTTTGAATTGGTATTATGATTTCAAATTTGATTTGAAATAAAACCAGGAATTTAAGTTCTAGAAATTAAAATTTAACTTGTGAAGTTAATTCAAATGGGATGGTAAAAGTAAACAATAAACCAGAATTTAACTTGAGATGATAGGTTAAGAAAAACTGAAGTGATTAGAGAATAATCTGGATTTGAAATGATAAATTGTGAGTTTGGAATTTGAAACTCGAATTTGAAATTAAATTCGGCTTGAATAAGCGAATGGTTGTGTTAAGAATAACTTGGTTGGAGTTGATTGGGTGGCATTTGTATATGCTGAGTTGATAACAGATAGTAGGGATATAATGATACGCCCAACAAAAAGGTACAAGTTTATATTTTATATGAGTTTGGAATTTATGAGCCGAATTGGCAAGCCGTTTGGCGTTTTGATTTTCTTTTGGGTTGAAGAAGGCCTAGAGAGGCGAGTTGGAGTTTGAGCTATTGACCAGTACAAAGGAGGTGCTGGCGAAATTTTCCAAAAATTTAAAGTGTTAGAAAATTTTCAGAATTTTTGAAAATTTTAGTTAGTCGGAATGAATAAATATTTTAGTCGATATTAATTGGTTCAATTAAAATCAGAAATAAGGGGTAAACAAATCTTAGGAATTCCAATAAGTAGGGTCGTCCTCTAACTTAGCAATTTCGAGGACGAAATTATTTTAAGTGGGGAAGAATGTAATGACCCGCATTTTCCAGGGGTATAATTAATTTATTTAATTGTTTAAAATAGTGATATATGGAATTTAATCGTCGTTAATTAAATAATATGGAATATTTAATTAAATTAAATAATTAAATAATATATTTAATTTAGAAATAATCAAAAATATTGGAAATCACAATATAATGTGAACAGGGTCATCCCCAAGATTTAATTCAGCTTAGAGTTGAATCATATTGACGAATATATTCAATCGACGACAGTTTGAACGTATAATTATATTATAATTAAAACCGAGCTTGAAATGACGCTGCAGTTCGTGATTTGGAGATTTGAACTTCAACTGAATGTACAGGATTCGTTTTAAGCGGATTTCTGTGAAACAAGAAACGTGTGGAGCTGGTGGAGTGTATCTTTTTAGTGGAAGAGAAAAATCGGGATTTCGTCGTGTAGATTTTGATTTATGTCCAAATCAAATATTCAGAAAAACAGCGGCATATTCATTTATGGCCATAATGGTTATTTGAGTATATTTAAATATCGGATTCGAATAAGGGTAGGGTTCTTTTGAGACATAGAATAATTTAATTTTTAGAATTTTATTGTAATTTTTAATTAATTAAATAAGCAACTTTTATTTCAGAGTGTATTGCACCCTATATCAATATTTTGGGGTTTTGAAATATGAGTTAACCTACAGACGTTATTACATTTTTGGGATCGTGGGGCATCGCTGATTACAACGGTATGTTTATTTCTGTCTCTAGCAGTTCGTAAACAAACGAAATTTCATGAAATGAAGTACCCTAAATATCTAAATATCCTAGTATGATGCTAAACATCATTATATCATATTTCAGATCAAACAATTGGCCACACACCCCCTTTTTCTTCTTCAAGGACGTGGAGACCGAATCCTCCACAGAAAAATTCACCATCAAAGATCCAAACAAAACTCAAATAAAACACTATAAATACCATACCCTTCTCTAACCTAATTTCCATTTTTTCTCTCTGGTCAAACCGATTCACGGCCGCCAGTTCTTCCTTTTCTCAAAAGCAAACCGCACCTTCAGAAAATCATACAACTCAAATTAAAATCCTTAAATCTAAATACCCATATATTTGAAATCGTTGGTTGAGGCTCTTCGTTCTGGTATGTTGTTTGATGGGTTCGACGTCTTCTTTCTGGCCTCGGATTCTTCTACAGGCCGACTAGGGCTGGACTTCGACGACGAAATGGGGTGGCGTTGGGTCGAGTGGGGGTCAGCGTGGTGTTCATGAGGGGGGGAGGCTAGGGGCTTGTGGATATATGAAGAGGAGTGGAGCTGGCGCTCAGCAACACATGGAAGAAAAGAAATAAATACAGTGGAAATTTGGACCGAGAGTTTGGGTTTGGAAATACTAGAACAGCGGAAACGTTGTAGTTCACGGAAGGGAAAAAGGAAAGGGAGGGAGACCGTTTGCTGAGGAGTCGGAAGTGAGATAGTGAGAGGGGAAGGAAGCACTAGCGGATTTGTTGTGGGAGAAAGAACAAGGTGCAGTCATGTTTGGTGGCGGTTGTATACATGTATACTGGAGTTTTCGCTTTGGAGTTTATTTTCAAATGGTGGTCCGAGTTTTCAAATATGTGAGGTGTAGAGTGTGTTGGAGATGGAGGAAGAATCGTCCATGGAAATTTTGTTTTTCTTATACATGGGTCGAGCGTATACAAGGGTGAGGCCCAAATTCTAAATTAATTCAAGTTTATTTCAATTTTTAATTTATTCAAATTGTAAATGTAATAACTTGTTCATACGGGGACGAAACTCAGCGAAACAAGATCCGTTGGGATCATATGGATGAGAGGAACACAATGAGACTGACCGGGAGAGAAACAGTGCTCGTTACAATTTATGGCGAACTAAATTGTCCGACTGAGTCAAATAACGCTAACCGTTATTTAACGGTTAACGCGCCAAAGTGAGTAAAACTCACCAACTCTAAACAATTTTATTTTTATAATGTATTCTTAGAACTGTTAATCATCTGTTGATTGCTGTGTGTTGGTTGATTGATTGAACTGCTAGTCAATTAGTGAAAATTATATATATATATATATAAATATATATATAAACCGTTAAATATTTATTTATTGATTCTGCTATCAGAATAATTTATATTGAACTGAAAATGATGATAATCATATTGTGTAACATCTGTGGATGCAGGGAGACAGGTTGGGGAATCCGACAGGATTCCTCAACAGTTATTTTATTGTTTTTCATATATTGTTATATGATGTGATATAAAATCTGTGGGCGGTTATATGTGCTTGGACGATATTGAACATCGTGATTTGATATGATTGAATACCATAACATACCGAAATGTTGATAAGGGGATTTTCAAAGTGATACTGAAAATAGAATATTTATAAAATGGGATATTTATAAATAAGAGATATTTATAAAGTGGAATATTTATAAATAAGAAATATTTATAAATTGGAATGTTTATAAATAGGAGATATTCCAAAAGGAAATAATTACAAATCATTTTCTTTTCGAATGGAATGGCCTGTGTGGCGGGTTTGGGGATTTTCCCGATGCTCCAATTACAAGGAGGTTATGGCGAATTTTTTAGAGAATTTAAGGAGTTAGAATATTGCAAGAATAAATTTGAAAAGGAAATATTTGTAAACCATTTACAAATAGAATTGAAAAGGAAATGTTATAAAAAGGAAATCATTTTTAAAGTGTAGAACCGTTATTTAAAAGTAAATCTTTTCAAATGAATAAAACGTTGTTAAAAAGGAAATCTTTATAAAGTGAGTAAAGTAAATCGAATATGGTATTTGAAAGGAGTTAAATCGAATATGGTATTCGAAGGGAGTAAACCGAATATGGTATTCGAAAGTTAGTAAAACGAATATGCTATTCGAAAGGGGTTAGTCGAGTCGAGTTAGTTGAATAGAGTTAACTAGTTCAGTAGAGTTAACCAGTTCAGTAGAGTTAACCAGTTCAGTAGAGTTAACTAGTTCAATAGAGTTAACCAGTTCAGTAGAGTTAATCAGTTCAAGAGAGTTAACCAGTGAGTTAAGTAAGTCAAGTTAACCAGTTGGTTAAGTAAGTCAAGTTAACCGGTTGGGTTAAGTAAGTCAAGTTAACCAGTTGGGTTAAGTAAGTCAAATTAACCAGTGAGTTAAGTAAGTCAAGTTAACCAGTTGGGTTAAGTAAGTCAAGTTAACCAGTTGAGTTAAGTAAGTCGAGTTGATCGAGTTAGAGTTACTCAGTTAGAGTCAATCGATTAGAGTTAAAACGAACTGGAGTTAATCAAATATAGTTATTTGAGACAGAGTTAGTCAAACATAGTATTCAGGGTAAGTTTCCATCTCATACGACTGCTAGCATAATTTGCAGGGCTGTAAATAGCCTAAGGCGGTCGGATGTTGCCTAAGGGAATCAGGCGTAACCATTGTGATCGTTGCGATCTAGAGTCAAGCAAATGGAGTTAAATCGAATCTAGTTATTTGATAGGAGTTAATCAAGATGAGTTAAATAAGTTAAGTTAATCGAATCTAATTATTCGATAGGAGTTAATCAAGTTAAGTTAAATAAGTTAAGTTAATCGAATCTAGTTATTCGAGAGGAGATTATCGAATATAGTTTATTCGAAGGAGTTATCAATTATTAGTTATTCGAAGTGAGTAGTCGAATATTGGTTATTCGAAGTGAGTTAATCGAATATTGGTTATTCGAAAAGGGGAGTTATCAAATCGAATAGATTAATGGAGTTAATCGAATATAGTTTATTCGAGTAGAGTTAGAGGAGTTATCGAATATAGTTTATTCGACAGGAGTTAAGTGAATAGTTAGATTAATCAAAGTGAATTAGTTAAGTTAAACTAAGTGAATTAGTCAAGTGAATTGGTTAAGTTAACCAAAGTGAATTTGTCGAGTTAATTAAAGTGATTAGTTCAGTTAATCGAGTTGAATTTGTCAGTCGAGTTAATAAATGGAGTTAGTCAAACCAAGTAAAACCAGTTAGAGTTAATTAATTAAGGTTGACCAGTTAGAGTTAATCGATCAGAGTTAATCAAATAGAGTTAAGTAAACTTAGAACTGACTAGAGATTAGTAAATTGAATGGTTTTCTAAATGCCTATCTGATGTTGGTTTCGGCCTTCGGGATTTATACTTAGGGAATTGTTCTCATACTAGTTCACAGTCAGGGACTGATAGTTGGGGAAGAATAGTGATTTGTAAATAAGCAAATGGAAAACGTTTTCCAGTGTTAATAACATATATTTTCTAAAAATAAAAAATAAGGCAATGTGAATATATATATAGATATATTTTGATGATTTACCGATATAATTTCCATCTGGAAATAATATCGTTGTTTGCACACTTGTTTTTCTTTGATGTTTAAATCACAGACTATCGAAGTTTTGACCATTTTAACGTTGTTAATATGGAGAGACCGATTGGATTATTATCCAAAGAACCACTCTTTATTGGCATAAGCGTTGCGAATCATTTATGCCAAAGATAATTGAAGACGGAGTAAAGTACAAGGGCTATTGTATAAGTCTTAGATAACAGTGACTAAGATGGATATACTGAATAGTGCCTTCGGTTTGTCCAGTCCCAGGACAACTTGTATGGACGAAGGTCTGACAGAGTATATCCAATGGATCGCGCAAGTTGATCTGTTCAAACATATTCATGTTTGGTGGCGGAGGAATTCGTTTCTCTTAGCTGTATACCCGTGTTATTTTTGGATAAGTCAATTTGTGATTTGGCGGGTATGACGATTTGACATTTTAAGTGAATGAAGATGGATGTCTGACAGAGTATTTTCAGAAAGGTCACGTACATTGATTTCTTCAACCGTACCAAGAGTGGAAGTGGAGAAGGAAACTTCTTTAGCTAACACGTAATGTACTGTTGTAGGCGTCAATTAGTGATTTTCGATGGATCTGACAATGTGGCATTCGAAGTGAATCTGATGTGATGATAAAGCGTAGCTTCTAGCCTCATCATCCGATAAATGACAGAAATCGGGCAGGCAGCATGGCTAAGTCGGTCGCACCGAAGTAGGGTGTATAATCACCTATCTAGAGAATTTTCATTTGTTTCTTAAATCTATCAATGTTGTCCCATATATATACGGGAACGGTTGCTGATCCCAACCGTTGGTGATATACATTCGATACACTCAAGCAAAATGAGTGGTCGGTCATGTGTGGCTGAGTTACAAGATGTTGTTGTTGAACTCCAGTGTATCGTTCCTAGAGTACACTGATCAGAAGGTGGTTCCATACCTTGTCATAGTTGGAAATCCATTATCCAATACGTGCTTTCGATTTTGATTGTATACTATATATTAGAATGTGAGATGAAAGCGTTTCTGCTAGTTGATATCTATTTGTACATAGACATTATTATAATATCAAAAGGGTTTTTGATATAAAGATATTTTGGATTCTCATAAGGGAAAAACCCATTCTGTTCTGCGGCGTGGTCTTATGAGATATCGTTTACTTGTTCATATACCTATTTAAACTGTTTTACTCACACCAGTCCCATGACTGACCCGGAGTTTACTTTGTTGTTTTCCCTAAACTCTTGGGTGTCCAATTTTGTATGGGCAGTCAAGTAGTTAGGATTTTACAGATATACTTGGAGAGCATGGAGCAGGAGGCTTCAAGATCATATAGCTATAGTTATTTCTGCTGTGTTGTAAGTGCTGTACTCTGATAAGTGCTATTGTATACATAACTGTTATATTTCAAAGTTATGTTATCTATTATATGTTATTCGTTCCGCTGTGAGGTTCGTGTTACTCTGATGTTGTGTTCTTCTTCTTCTATTCTAGGTTTCTATCTTATCTATTCTCACCTTCTAATTTCTTTCATTAATTACCGGGATTTTTCGATGTTTTGGTTATCGACATCAAGCTTATGTCGATAACCAAAGTCGCTCGAAATCCGGGTCGTTACATAACTGATGAAGCCTCCTGCTTTCTGCTCCTCCAAGTGAATCTGAAAAATCCCGAATACTTGACTGCCCGTACAAATTTGGGCACCCAAGAGTTTAGGGTACAACAAAACAAAATAAACTCTGGGTCAGTCATGAGACTGGTGTGAGTAAAGCTCCAATCATTTGTTTAACTTTCAAAATCCTTTCAAAAGAAATGATAATCATTAGACCGATCCACACATAAACACGGATATTTTTCACCTTACGATAACCAAAAATATTTTTGATATCAAATCCGGTGATATTATAATAGTGTCTACAACAAATAAATAGAATCTAGCGGAGCGTTTGCATCTCACGCTTCATATATAATATAAAATCAAAACCGCAGGGCACTTATTGGAGATTAGATTTCCAATATGACAAGGTATGGAACCACCTTCCGATAGTGTATCTCTAAAGAGGAATACACTGGGCTCAACAAGAACGTCTTGCAACCCGGCCCACACATGGCTGGCCACTCATTTAACTTGAGTGTACCGAACATATTATCACCAACGGTTGTGATCATCAACCGCTACTGAAAGCATATAGCAGCGAGTAGAATTAGAAGCAAATGAAATTTCTCTAGATCATGTGATAATACCACTAATGGGAATGACCCACACGGCCATGCTGCCTGCCCGATTTCTGTCATTTTCCGGTTGATGAGACTTGAGGTCACGATTATCTTTCAGAACATATTTCCATCATTTACTTTGAATGCCACATCATCATCATATCCTTCCATATACGTTGTACTGGGACTGGACAAACCGAAGGCACCATTCTATTATTCCATCTTGGGAGATTTCTATCAAGGATTAACATAACAGACCTTGCACTTTACTCCGTCTTCAATTATCTTCAGCATAAGTTGATTGTACCGCTTATGCCACTACAGAATGGTTTTCAGATAATTAATCTGATCCTGGTCTATCCGTATTGACAACAGAGGTATAAAATAAACCAAAACTTCGATAATCGGCGATTTAACTATCAAAGAAGCATCCATACAATCAACGGTCCTATTTCCAATTGGAAATTTCTACCGATCAACCATCAAACAATACTAGCCATTTTTTATTAGTTCCTTATTATATTATCAATTCCAAATTTCCATCTTTCCTATTTTTTTCAAAGATTGATTGTCTCCCTCGATTCTTGGAAAACATTTCCAATATCCTAATTTCTTTATTCAAGCAAATATCTCTTATTCCAGTAAGAAAACATTTCTAAATATTCACGAACCCTTATTTTCTATATTCAGAAAATATCCCTTATAAATATCGGCAAAATATTTCCATATTCCATTTATTAATTCCTCGTTGACCAACTCATTTCATTTTCTATGCGTAGAAAATATCTCTCATTTTATTTGGGGAAACATTTCCAAATTCTTTTAAATTAACGCGATGTTATAAAACATCGTTATTATAACTCAAACCATTAACCATTTATTAACTAGCCATATTGCTAACAAATCTTCACTATCGAACCTTAACCATTCCTCTGTCAATCATGAAGTCAATCAAGTTGGGGTATAATTATCTCTCGGACCTTAATTGAACAACATTCTCAACTTTGAAATAGTCAAAGCTCACAACTTCAAATAAAACATTGCTTACGCGACTTTCAGATTCAATATAAGAATCCACTTCTTTTACAGAAAACATTGATTATACGGTAGCGTTATAATCGTTGTTTCCAAATATTTGATTTATAAAACATTTATTTTAACGATAGCGTTAAAATCGCTTTAGATTTACAAAACATTTATTATAACCATAGCATTATAATCGCTTTTTAGATTTATGAAAACATTTATTATAACGACAATGTTAAAATCGCTATTTCCAAATATATGGTTTATAAAAATATAACTTGTACTTAATAAATAAATAAATAAGTAAATAAACAATTAAATTTGATCAAAATGGAAAGTAATTATAACTACTTCCCTAAATTCGATATGATCGAATTCCAGTAACTAACTTTCTCTCTAATAAACTATATTCGATTATATTCAAAACTTCGGAATTTATCTACCATTTTAGGTTAATTCAAATTCCCAATTTCACTTTTGAATTTATCCTTTCCAAATCATTACCAAATTTCTTTATAACCATTCCAGTCTACAAAACGTTATCACACTTTATTTTACATTCTGAGTTTTGAACTAAAACGATTAACCATTTCCCTTTTCATTTAATTTCCAATATGGATTCATATTTCAAAACTAAATTCCTTCAGAGATAGTTCATTTGCAAAATATTTCCTTTAAACCATTATTCATTTTAATCATGAATATATTTCTTTTATACATAACAAAATCAGTTTGATTTCGTACTTATAAATATATCTTAAACCCAAATTCTATTTATAACATCTATTCAGAATTTTACATACAAATTTCATTTTTATTCCAATCATTTAACACCTTTTTTACCATTTCCTTTAAAATTTTCTAAGTTCAAATCTATTTTCAAATATGTTTCAAAACCGATTTCACTTTCCCATATAAATTCATATTTGAACTTATATTTCAATTTATCCAATGATTTGTAATCCACTTAATTTATATTTTTATTTATAACAACTTCTTGATTTATCCACTTGAACAGATTTCTATTTTCAACTCTATTCGAAATTTTATTTCTATTTTGGAAATAAACTCCATTTTTAAATCCCAATTTCTTTTCCACATTCAAAAATATTTTACGGTATCTAAAATACCAAGTTCCTTGGGCCAGGGTAAATCAAACATAACATATCCAATTATGGATTATATAACACATCATATATCACAATAAATAAAAAACGGTAATATAAATGTTGAGGAATCCAGTTGGATTCCTCCAACCTGTTTCCCTGCATCCACAGATGTTAATCAACATTTATTTCATATAAACATGAAATATTATAGTAAACTAATAATCGATCAGCGATATGACTGTATCAACCATTTCAACCAATTTTGTCAACCATCCATCCAAACAACCATCACACAGTATAAAATTACTCTAAATAAATTTAAAACCCGTTTACATAAAACTATAAACTAGCCAGAGTTAGTGAATTTACTCACATTGGTCCGCAGTTGTCGAATCTTCTTTTGTTTCGATTTAAAATCAAACAGGCGTTTGATTTTACCATGAAATTCCAATATCTCCGTTCTCAGCCACCTCGGTTCCATCATGTAGACCTCATTTCTACTATTCCTATGTGACTGGTCTCGTTACATTCTGACAATGTATGCGTAAGTTATTAATATTACAATATTTAATCAGACTAAAATAATATTAAACCGTTAATAACAGTTTGGTAACTAGTTAATTACCCCTTAATGATACTTATGCCGTTAACCATGATTTTAAAGCTGTCCTTTCTCTTGTGAATGTGTGATGCACACTACAATAAACACTCAATTCCTTTGTTCTTACCTTCAACTTTTATCCCATAAATTTTCAAACTGAATCCACATCCTTCATTACATCCTTTCTCTGTCCATACCAGATATATACAACTTGACACCATCACGTTCTAGTACCCAGGCACAACTCAGTACAAACCACTTTTGTTCGCATTCAGCTTTGAAATTGAGACCACCAACAACGTTTTTAATTCCAACAATCTTATCCTCTTTGCATCCGCTTTCTCATGCTACTGCTTTCCGCACCATCAACTTCACCAAAAAAAGTGCCAAGCCGACGCAGTGTTCAACTCCACTTCCCGAGCCCCTTCATTTTCTGAAACCATTTGAATATGGTGCTCCCCTTTTTACAGGACATGACCGATTTTCCACTCCTTTCACTGCATAATTCTTTACGCAATTGTGAGTCCACACCACCACTCTTCTCCTCAACATTAACACCGTACCCTCCATTTTAAAACTAATGTATCCCATTAGTCTTCTCCTTCCTAACACACATGCCCATTCGCAAAATCCTGGTACCATACCCGTACAGTAGATCAGCGATTTACCTTTTACAGCATATTATCCATTTCTTTTATTTATGTCCATCCTCTCCAATCCTTGATCTTATACAGATTTTATTTCTTCCCTCATATTACTTACTCCTCCATACCCCATATTTTTATTATTTCCAGATTAACTTTGATTCTCCTGCACCCAATTCCAAAGATTCACACTACTTTGCCACATATTTCATCACCGCAACCGCCTTCACTTGCCACCATGTCGCCTACCACTATGACAACACAGTTCTGACCCTTCCCACGCCAAGAGCATACCACCAGAATCGATTGACTGCCCCCTCCATCAAAATCCCGTTCCTTCTTCATCTTACCCCCCATCTTCGTCTCCATTTAAAACATCTCGACATCCCTCCCTGATGTTGCATTTCAGACCGCATAAACCATCTGCTACTCTAAAAAATGATTAGCTCCTTTATTACTTTAGCTAACCACATTTATATACTGCTCCATGTTCGAACAGAGCTCTACTCCTCCAAAAATCACCCCCGCCGTCAACAGGGTTCACCAGAGTCAGCCTCTGACACCAGTGACGCCAAGAAACCCTAACCACCGAACCAATTTGGCTTGAAACCCATAACCCGTATATGAGTATGATGAGAAATCAGGGAGGAATTCGAATACATACATGTTTCGATTTATAGAATTTTATTTTGTTCTTGGATTTTTTTGAAATCGCCGATCCAATTTTGATGGCAAGGTTTCGTTTTTTTTTTTTTTGAAAGGAAGAAAAGGTCGGCTTGCTTTTGAGGAAGATGATGCCCAGTATTTAAAAGAGAAATAGTTTCCTACCACGGTATTAAATGACTTTCCGTGCACGGGTGATAAGCGTGTAGAGCACGCTGTTCTCAAAAGCTTGGATAACACGGATATAATAACTTGGATGTATGTTCTTCTGAAATGTATAAGGAAAGATAGTTATAAATTTTCTTTGTTCAAAAAGTTAGATTTATGCAGTGCCCGTTACACAGCTATAATGTTTACTTGTTGAATGCTACGAACGAAAATAAAAACACCTTTATGTTGAGCAAAGTGTTACGATTTAAGAAATATAACAAAATAGGCTAATTAACCTATGCCGTGAAGCCCCAAAATACAAATATAGGGTGTAAAATACTTTAGATAAAAAAGTTGCTTATTTTTCAAAATAGAATTTTCAGAAAAATTCTGTGACGGCCCGCACCGCACCAGCTGGCATTTCCTCCGAAAGTGCGCTGTACACATGCCCATCTAGCACAGAACGGTCGCCAAAGAAAAGAAAGAAGAGAATGAACTAATCGAAAACCTGTAGAATGTCTCACAGCGCATGAAACAAAATATAATAATAACATACGTGACATAAAACAGGTGAGACATTGCATAAGCTGATAATTAAACCATCATAGCAGCGGAAATTCAAATACAGCTTATGATCCAACATTATCCTTATTACAACTTTAAAACTGTCTCTAAAGCAAAAGAAAGAAAAAGTAAGGATACAATACTAATGCCCAAGAAGTGATCTTCAACAACACAGTGAGAATATATATATATATATATCATACGTGGAAGCCTCCTGCTCATCCCCGGATCAGCTACTCATGCATACCCAGCTAACATGTCTCTAGTCTGCTCGTGAGAGCACCCAAAGTAATAAGAAGAGACATAAAACTCTGGGTCAGACAAAATGTATGGTATGAGCGATAAGCAGCTAAACAGAACAATAACAGGTATACTAAACCATACCTGAACCTGGACCTGCAACCAAAGAGTTAGCACTACATACCGTACAATACTCCAAGGTGGAACTAAACATGGTGTAAAGAATAAGGGGTGGGGGTGTGCATGTCATAATGATAGCAAACAAATAAAGCATGGCAACCATCCTCACATCTCTCACTCAGTGCGTAAAGCGTACGATGTTCACCACTGTCAATCACTAGACCAATCGAAGTAGTGACGGAGTTCGACTTGTACAACTACTACTACTACCAAGCTTACCCCATGGAGTCATGACCAAATCTTTACAAATGACCCCACCTCATTAGTCTATAGCTCTTTAGTCATACCTAGGCCACTAGGGCCCTGAATCCGTTTATGTACTCCCTACACATAGTGATTCAAAGTTACAGACATCGGCAACCCCTTAGCACACGTCCCGCAGCAAAGCCCAATCACGAAGCTCACTCATTGGTTCCCATCTGGATCCTGAGTCAAAGCTCCTCATTTGGGCCTCCTTTGCATCTCGGGTTTTGGTCGAATTGGAGTTGGCCTTCAGAAGAGTCGTCATGTAGAAATAGAAGTACACGTCCGGTTCGGTTCGGTCACCCACGCTCGGTTCGGTTCTGTCACCCATGCTCGGTTCGGTTCGGGTTCATCTCCTCCATGCGGTTCGGTTCAGCTTCTCACATGTGGCTCGGTCCGGTCCGGTGGTAAAGTGCCAAGGTCCTCCTTATAGTGTCAATTTCCGATCCGATCCAACCTTCATTGTCTCTTTCGTTTGCACGCCTCAGCAGATGCCAGCTCCGGTTCGGTTCGGTAGCCGATCTGATCCCACGCCCTAGCTCCGATCCGATCCCCTTTTTGTCTCTCCGATCTGATTCTCTGCCCAACTCCAATTCTAAGCAAATGGCCTTCCTTCTCGCCAAGCCCCTTATGCTAAGTTCCAATCCAAATCTAGTCCACTTGCCCGGTTCTCCAATCCGATCCGAGCCCAGTAATCCGATCCGGTTTGAAACCCTGCACATTTCCTGCAACTTTCCGGCGACTGTTTTACGCCATTCGACGGCGTTTTCGACCAATCTATCACTTCTAGACAATCACAACGCATACCATATAGTCATAGCAACATGTATAATCATTCACAAACACCAAAACAATAATTTGGTAGGTTAAAACGGATCAAACATAGCCAAAATCTCATATTTTCCCTTAAACATGTTTAAGAAAAACTAATCATAGGATTAATAAAACTTAACCAAATCAACCCAAATTTCTAACAGAGGTATAAAACAATATTTCAGAATTTATAAATATTTTTCCTGAATTTATTAATGTATAAATTCGCAAATTATCACTAATCACCTTAATTAACTGTAATTAGTGTCAAAACAATGCTAATCACTCACCTTGGCCACAAATGAACTTTAGATCTGAAATAATATGCTATTATGGCGTTGTTCCCAATGCAACACAGCAGCTCTAACCTTGCTTTGGCGCTATTCCTCCTTAATTTGTTGTGGTTTAAGCCAAAACTTGATTAAGAAGTGATTAGATGTGTTTTTAGAAATTGGAGGCCATTGTTAGATTGAAGAGAGAGTTTGTGGCGGCTGGAAAATGAGTGAAAAACCGAAATCCTAACCCTAGCAACCCTTAAATACCTCTAATTCTGAAATCCCCCATTGGGCCTAGCTGTTAATCACTCGGTCAAGCAAATTAAGCTGTTTTTCACCATCTGAAACTTGTTTCAGCCATATCTCCCAAACGGTGAGTTCGTTTGGTAAATGTGACCACTCTACGGAATGGTAAACCATCATCCGGAGCCAATGGATATGGTTTCAAGTTAAAACTCCTTTCCAATCAAAAGTTATGGCCAAAACAAGATCAGCTAGGGGCAAAACGGTCATTTAAAAATGGGGAAAAATCATGAATATGGGAAATGACCCCAATTGTCGTCTTCTAAAGTTACATGACCATACGACTTCGTATGTGAAAGAAATAAATATTCTACGATCCTACGTTGCGTAGAATGCGGGTCGTTACACTCTCCCCTCCTTAAGAAATTTTGTCCACGAAATTCCTTAACCCAAAACATACAAAGGATCCTGCATGCCTACCAATCATATATATAACAATCAAACATGCAAAACAACAAGGCAAACCTATCCTAGCATGCGGAAAGACTAAATCGAAGTTAAAATCTTACTAGGTGAAGAGTTCTGGATACGTCTTCCTAATGCTATCCTCTGTTTCCCAAGTACAGTCATTCTCATTCTCGCCCCACTGAACTTTGACTAATTTCACCGCCTTCCTTCGAAGCTGCTTCGTATCATTGCCAACAATACGCATAGGCCTACGGTTCCCAATCGCCTCGGGTTCAACTTCGACATTATCCAACTGATCAGGTGAAATAGTCACATCTGGGTCGTGTACGATCTGCCTTAACTAAGAAACGTGAAATACGTTATGAACTCCTGCCATCTTCTCTGGTAATTCAACTTTATATGCCAAATTCCCAATTTTCTCAAGAACTGGGAATGGACCAACAAATCTTGGTGCTAACTTGCCTCTCCGGCCAAATCGTATCACGCTCTTTAACGGAGAAATCTTGACAAACACCAAGTCGCCAATGGAGAACTTTAATTCTCTTCTCCTCTTATCAGCATAACTTTTCTGCCTATCCTGGGCGGCCTTCATTTGCTGTTGGATAACCTTAATCTTGTCTGATGTTTCTCTTATTACTTCTGGTCCAAGCACATATTTCTCACCAGTCTCTAACCAACATGACAGTGAGTTGCACGGTCTTCCGTACAAAGCTTCAAATGGAGCCATACCAATACTAGATTGGTAACTATTATTATATGCAAACTCTACTAGATGCAAATGGTCATCCCATGATCCACCAAAATCTAATACACAGGCTCTCAAGAGGTCTTCTAATATACGATTCACCCTATCTATTTGACCGTCGGTTTGAGGATGATACGCAGTACTGAGATGTAATTCTGATCCTAACTCCTCTTGTAAGCTCTTCCAAAATCTACTAGTGAACAACGGATCTCGGTCACTCACAATGTCTTTGGGTATTCCATGAAATATCACTACCCACTTTATATACAGTTCCGCTAACATAGCTGCCGTCCTGTTCGACTTGACGGGTATAAATCTTGCACTTTTGGTCAATCGGTCCACAATCACCCAAATGCTATCATGGCCCGATCTAGTCCTTGGTAACCCATCAATGAAATCCATTGACACTTGTTCCCATTTCCATTCTGGAATTTCTAATGGTTGCAACAAACCACTAGGCTTCTTTTGCTCAGCTTTAACTAGCTGGCAATTCACACATTTGGATATAAACTTCCCAACGTCTCTTTTCATCCCATCCCAGTAGTAGGTCTGCTTCATGTCTTGGTACATCTTGTTACCACCGGGATGTATAGCCAGTTTTGAGTGATGAGATTCTCTAAGCACTTCATCTCTCAATTCATTGACATTGGGTACAACTAGTCTTCCATTCGTCCTAAGCCATCCATCTCGAACGAGCCCATACTTGTTCATCTCTCCGTCGATTCCCATCTCTAACTTTGAGATAATTTCCAATAGGTTAGGGTCGTCCCTCCGAATGGAACCAATCCGCTCAATCAAAGTGTTTCTGATCGTCAAACTTGCTAACACTTCTGGATCCTATTCGCACTTTGGTCTGAAATCATACCCACCGATGTACTCCAGTTGCTTCCATTCTAGAAACATAGCCCCTAAACTGGCATCTCTCCTACTCAAGGCGTCAGCTACCGCATTGCCCTTTCCTGGTGTGTATGTGATATCGAAATCATAGGAAGCTAAGAATTCTAACCATCTTTGCTGTTGGAGATTTAGATCCTTCTAAGAGAAGAGATACTTTAACGATTTATGATTGGTAAACAACTCGAATCTTTCTCCCAAGAGATAATGTCTCTACATCTTTAATGCAAACACGATCACTTCCAATTCCAAATCATGGGTAGGGTATCTTCTCTCGTGCGGTTTCAATTGCCGACTTGCATAAGCTACAACCCTACCTCCTTGCATCAACACAGCACCTAGTCCGGCACCACATGCATCCGTATATACTGTCATCTCATCATTCCCCTTAGGAATGACTAACACCGGTGCACATGTCAACTTTTCCTTTAGACTCTTGAATGCATTCTCGCACTTTTCGTCCCAGACAAAAGCTTGATTCTTCTTAGTCAACTGAGTCAATGGTGCTGCTATCTTGGAAAAGTCTTGGATAAACTTACAATAATATCCAGCTAATCCCAAGAAACTTCTTATGTCCGTTGCATTCTTGGGCGTAGACCAATCTTGTACCGTAGCCACTTTCGTAGGATCCACGGCGATACCATTCTCTGAAACAACATGGCCCAAGAACCTCACTTCCCTCCTCCAAAAGTGACACTTAGAAAATTTCGCTTTCAGTTGGTGTTTCCTTAACACCTCCATCACTATCCTCAAATGTTCCTTGTGTTCTTCCTCGTTCCTCGAGTAAACCAAAATATGATCCACGAACTCAAGAACAAACTTATTCAACTGATCTTTGAATACCCTATTCATAAGATCCACAAAATATGCTGGGGCATTGGTCAGCCTGAATGGCATGACCAACCACTCATAAAATCCAGATGGCGTCCGAAATGCCGTTTTAGCTATGCTCTCAGCTTCCACTCTAAGCTGATGAAAACCTTTCGCGAGATCCAACTGAGAGAATACTCTCGTGGCACTCAACTAATCAAACAAATCTTCTATCCGCGGTAGAGGATATTATTCTTCCTCTTCACTGTATTCAACTCGCGATAGTCTACACACAAACGAAGGGAACCATCCGCCTTGGTAGCAAACACAACTGGTGCTCCCCATTCAGAAATACTCCTTCTGATAAATCCCTTCTTCAAAAGATCGCTGACTTGCACCCCGAGCTCTCGCTGCTCCCTTGGTGCCATACGACGAAGTGGCATCACTGCAGGTCTGGCATCTCTCACTAAATCAATACGGAACTCAATCTCTCAGTGTGGTGGAAGCCCGGTCACTTCCTCAAAGACATCTGGATACTGGCCAATCACGGGCAAACCTGACAACTCACCTTGTGGGATGTCGAGGGAATTTTGAAAACTAGCCATTACCCCATCACTAGGTAGACCATCAAACACTACCCTCTGCCCATCATCTGCTCTAGCTGTCACCAAAAAGCCCTCACAGTCTACCACCACCCCATATCTTTGGAGCCAATCGACTACCAAAATAATGCCAAACCCAGTAAAGCCCAAAACAAAGCAATCACAAACAAACATGCATCCATGACTCGATAAGACAACATTCCAACAAATCATGCTAAGGTTTGTCGAACCACCAATCGAGTTTTTCACTACTAAAGCTATATCGACAATCTCGGGCTCCAATCCCAACCTATCTACCAGGTCACTAGATATGAAAGAACTGGAAGCTCTGGTATCAAACAAAATTCTAACAGGAACATCATAAACGGAAAGCATACCTTGGATAACAACATTCTTTTCCTTTCTCCGCCGTAGTTGGGGCATTCGACGAAGAAGGAATAGCATTAAGGGCATATGCTTTCACCGTCTGCTTTTCTTTAGGGGGTTGCGGACACTTGTCCTTGTGATGTCCCACTTGGCCACAGTTGAAGCACTTCCTGTCTGCTGGCTTGGCTCGACAATTACTGGCATAATGGCCCTTCTTACCACAGCTGAAGCACTCAACATCCTTCTTATTCTTTTTCTTCTGGCCATCCTTAGTCTGATTCTGCTTTCTCTTATTCTAAGAAACATTCTTGTCTCCACCGCTTGCTTGCGTCTTTGGCTCCTCTGCAGATGCAACCTCAATCTTCGACTTAGGGTAAAAACTCTCTGACCCCAATGCTTTCCCCACAATCGATTCAAATGTCTCATCGATGTGGTTAATAAGTTTTTCCCCCAAGTACTGATCCAAACCTATTATAAACTTCTCGTTCTTCTTCTCGGCAGTATCTATTAGGGATAACCCATATTTCGACAAAGTGTCAAATTCAGCAATATACTCCGAGATAGCTCTGCCATTCTGCTTGAGCTCCAAAAATTTCTTAAACAACACTGATTTCTGAGCAGCCGGAATGAACTTGTCGCTAAAGCGAGCCTTAAACTGATCCCAAGTAATTTGATCCTCGGGGGTAGCTGCCTTTATAGCATTCCACCAATTCATTGCATGTCCTTGCAGCTGACGGGATGCTAGCCTTCTCTTCATCGCATCCTCGATACCAAGTCTTCGAAGATACGCTCGCAGCTATCCAGCCAATCCTGAACATCCGTAGCCGACTTCGTTCCATGGAACGGCTTCCCACCAAGACTAGTATAATCCTTATTCAGCTTGGCGAAATCGGCCCTAGGTACCTGCACTATTGGACCACCACCATTACCAGCATTGGGAGCTGCCCTATGAACATCCCTAAGCATCTCTCTTATGAGGTCAGTAAACATCGTCCTCATCTCAGTAACATTCCCATTATTGGCTCCTCTACCGGTACCCCTTGCGTATCGGCTCATCATTTAATCTGCACGGAGAAAACGATTAACCATCATTATAGTGGTGCCAGTGCAGTGCGACTTCATCCTTAGCTATAATAATATATATATATATAGCTTTTAAAACGAAAATAATCACAAATACGTGCTCTCATATACGTATACTATCTCTCCCTGATAACTTACCCAGGTGAACTACGCAACCTAGAGCTCTGATACCAAGTGTGACGGCCCGCCCCGCACCAGCCGGCATTTCCACCGAAAGTGCGCTATACACATGCCCAACTAGCACAGAACGGTCGCCAAAGAAAAGGAAGAAGAGAATGAACTAATCAAAAACCTGTAGAATGTCTCACAGCACATGGAACAAAATATAATAATAACGTACTTGACATAAAACAGGCGAGAGAGTGCATAAGCTGATAACTAAACCATCATAGCAGCGGAAATTCAAATACAGCTTATGATCCAACATTATCCTTATTACAACTTTAAAACTGTCTCTAAAGCAAAAGAAAGCAAAAGTAGAGGATACACTACCAATGCCCAAGCAGTGATCTTCAATAACACAGGGAGAATATTTATACATACATATATATATATATATATATATATATCATACGTGGAAGCCTCCTGCTCGCCTCCGGATCAGCTACTCGTGCATACCAACCTAACCTGTCTCTAGTCTGCTCGTGAGAGGTCCCAGAGTAATAAGAAGAGACATAAAACTATGGGTCAGTGGTATGAGCGATAAGCAGCTAAACAGAACAATAACAGGTATACTAAACCATACCTGAACCTGCAACCAAAGAGTTAGCACTACATACCGTACAATACTCCAAGGTGGCACTAAACATGGTGTAAAGAATACGGGGCTGGGGGTGTGCATGTCATAATGATAGCAAACAAATCAAGCATGGAAACCATCCTCACATCTCTCACTCAGTGCGTAAAGCATACGATGTCCACCGCTGTCAATCACTAGACTCATCGAAGTAGTGACGGAGTTCGCCTTGTACAACAACTGCTACTACCAGGCTTACCCCATGGAGTCATGACCAAATCTTTACAAATGACCCTACCTCATTGGCCTATAGCTCTTTAGTCGTACCTAGGCCACTGTGGCCCTGAATCCGTTCACGTACTCCCTACACATAGTGATTCAAAGTTACAGACATCGACAACCCCTTAGCACACGTAACGTAGCAAAGCTCAATCATGAAGCTCACACATTGGTTCCCATCTGGATCCTGAGTCAAAGCTCCTCATTTGGACCTCCTTTGCATCTCGGGTTTTGGTCGAATTGGAGTTCGCCTTCAGAAGAGTCGTCATGTAGAAACAGAAGTACACGTCCGGTTCGGTTCAGTCACCCAAGCTCAGTTCGGTTCGGTCACCCATGCTCGGTTCGATTCGGGTTCATCTCCTCTATGCGGTTCGGTTCAGCTTCTCACATGTGGCTCGGTCCGGTCCGGTGGTAAAGTGACAAGGTCCTCCTTATAGTGTCAAGTTCCGATCCGATCCGACCTTCCTTGTTGTCTCTTTCGTTTGCACGCCTCAGAAGATGCCAGCTCCGGTTCGGTTCGGTAGCCGATCCGATCCCACGCCCTAGCTTCGATCCGATCCTCTACCCAACTCCAACTCTAGGAAAATGGTCTTCCTTCTCGCCAAGCCCCTTATGCTAAGTTCCAATCCGAATCAAGTCCACTTGCCCGGTTCTCCTATCCGATCCGAGCCCAGTAATCCGATCCGATCCGGTTTGAAACCCTGCACATTTCCTGCAACTTTCCAGCGACTGTTTTACGCCATTCGACGGCGTTTTCGACCAATCTATCACTTCTAGACAATCACAACACATACCATATAGTCATAGCAACATGTATAATCATTCACAAACACCAAAACAATAATTTGGTAGGTTAAAACGGATTAAACATAGCCAAAATCCCATATTTTCCCTTAAACATGTTTAAGCAAAACTTATCATAGGATTAACAAAACTCAACCAAATCAACCCAAATTTCTAACAGAGGTATAAAACAATATTTCCGAATTTATAAATATTTTTCCAGAATTTATTAATGTATAAATTCGCTAATTATCACTAATCACCTTAATTAACTGTAATTAGTGTCAAAACAATGCTAACTACTCACCTTGGCCACAAATGAACTTTAGATCTGAAATAATCTACTGTTATGGTGCTGTTCCCAATGCAACACAGCAGCTCTAACCTTGCTTTGGCGCTATTCCTCCTTAATTTGATGTGGTTTAAGCCAAAACTTGATTAAAAAGTGATTAGAGGTGTTTATAGATGTTGGAGGTCATTGTTAGGTTGAAGAGAGAGTTTGTGGCGGCTAGAAAATGAGTGAAAAACCGAAATCCTAACCCTAGCAGCCCTTAAATACCTCTAATCCCGAAATCCCCCATTGATCCTAGCTGTTAATCACCCGGTTAAGCCCAATTAAGCTGTTTTTCACCATCTGAAACTTGTTTCAGCCATATCTCCCAAACGGTGAGTCCGTTTGGCAAATGTGACCACTCCACGGAATTGTAAACCATCATCCGGAGCCGATGGAAGTGGTTTCGAGTCAAAACTCCTTTCCAATCAAAAGTTATGGCCAAAACAAAGTCAGCTAGGGGCAAAACGGTTATTTAAAAATCGGGAAAAATCAGGAACATGGGAAATGACCCCAATAGTCATCTCCCAAAGTTACATGACCATACGACTTCGTATGTGAAAGAAATAAATATTCTACGATCCTGCGATGCGTAGAATGCAGGTCGTTACAAATTCTATAAATCAAATTATAATTGCATCTCAAAAATCTTTTCCAAATTCGAAACCAATATTTAATTATATTAAATAAACCGTTGTGGCTTATACATAAATTCACAGCGACTTTCTGAAAATTTGATTTAGACGTAACTCATTGTCTATAAAACGAAATCTCGATTTTTTTCACTTCCGTTAGAAAAATAGATTCAAACATTTCTTGTTTCCAAGAAATCCGATTTACATTGGATCCTGTATGTTCAATTGAAGTTTAAATCGAAAATTACGAACTACCGCAACTATTTTGAGCTCGTATTAAATTTAAATAAAATTTAATATGTACACCATTCGTTTAATATTTAAATTTGTTATTATAATCCATTATATTATTCCATTTTGATATTTAATACAATTTAAATACTCTGAATTTAATGCCAAAAAATATGGGTCGTTACACGTTTAAACGAAGTAATATATAAAATACAATTGCTTACTGTGTTATAACTTGTCCAAATATGGGGACAAATCCAACAAGCATTGTACCAAATGAATATAAATGGTCGCTTTTAATCAAAACGACTATTTATATAAGGATCATGTATAATACCCATCAGTCTGGACCAAAAACTCTCTAAGGGACATAAGTCATGATGTGATTTTATTTAGAAATATATATTTTAATTTATCATATTTGTTCTACGTATTTCATCGACTTAAGGTTTCTTTAGTATTGTTGTCATTTTTCAATGAACTCGACTCGCTTTTACACACATGCATTCATCTTTGTTGTATAAGTCAAGATGGGTACAATATAATATTCCTAACTCATGCATGCATTTTATCTTATTCCAAGTAAAACAGTACAATGATAGCGCTTACACATATATAAGACAATTTACATATACAAAAATAACCATAAATTGTACACACATTTTTTAGTTTGACAATATCATATAGATATGCACATAAGTGAATATAACTAAATAGCCATAATTTAACAATTTATGCATGTGTAGGTTTAGGGTAAAAACTTGATTTTTATTGAAAATAAGATATTATACCAAAAATAGATCGCTTTGAAATTGATATTGAAGGTAGGAAGGTTCGATGATCAAGAAAATGGCATTTGGATGTTGGAAATTGGGTTTGGGGTTTTTTGGGATTTAGCTTCATGTTGGAAAAAAGGGAAACGGGGAAGAAGATAGGCTTGGGCTGCTATATGATTCATGATTTTCCGACGATTTCCAACCGACGTCGACCATCCGTCGAAAGCTGTCGGGCCCTCTTGTAGGATTACATGAATTTTCTTGTAGTGGAATCACCATTCGATGATTCACTAGCAAAAAACACAAATTAGCGAACGGACGCAGTAGTCTCCAATGTATTACATGTGCACGGAGACAATCTAGTGCCCTAACTATCGCCCCAACTCTTGGACCAGTTATTTACAATGATTTAGCAAAACCGTGTTTGGTCTCAATCGCATATCATAGATCATTAGTCCTTGACTAGAAAGGGCATGCTGCTGGTACGGATCCCTAACAACCAATATTCTAATTGTGTCCCTTCCTCATTTTGTTATACTATTCTTTTGGCCAGTCATTTTTCTATTTTAGCATAGCTTGTCCAATCTCAATTCCAGATCTGCAGTCCTTGACCTAGAAGGGAATGCAACTAAGAATGAGTCCTATCTAATAATCTAAGTTTTTTTCTTTGTCTTATCCCATATCTAAGCCTAACCTGTTGACATAATCCCTTACCTAAGCCTATGATATTATAATTTTATCATAATATGTTCTATTATTTTCGTTCTAATTTGTTTTATCATATTGTTCTGAGTTTTAATATCATAATAAGCTTTACATCTTACTTTTTAAATTATAATGCTTATCCAAGTTTATTAAAAATCCCTACAATTTTCCTGTTTCTGTTTAATTCCTTTTTATTGTAGATCTAAAAGTTGTATCAATATTTTTTGAAAATTTAGTGTTCTATTGTTTAATCAGTATTCGTGAAATATGCTTTCTTCATATTATTTCACCACAATAAAAATGCCCTTTTACAACTGCTAAAAACAGTTGTAATATGTCTGTTACAACTGACACCCATCCATCCTTATATCAATAGTTGTAATAGAGCTATCTATTTTACAATTGTTTATAACAGTTGTAAGAGGTACTTTTACAACTACTTATAGTAATTACAAAAAACTTCTTCACAATTTTTTTTTTTTTTTTTTTTTGCAATTGTAGAACACAATTTCACAACTGCTTTATGATGTTATAAAATGCTATTTTTCAACTGTTGTTTCTAGTTGTAGCAAAGTTTATCTCAACTACTGTAAATTGTTCTTATAAGATCCTTTGGCAATAGTTTCAGCTGTTGCTAAAATCTTACTAACGGTTTTTTATAACAGTTGCAATTAACATTTCAACAACTATTTTCGCCGGTTGTGTTAGCAGTTTACAAGCGCTTGTAAAAGTTGTAGCAGGACCTTCTACAACTAATAATGATAATTACAACAAATATTTTTACAGCTGCTATTAACCACGAATTTCATAATATTATAAGTAAAACCAATATTTCATTAAAATAACCATATTCATTTCAATTACTCGAAACAACACGAACCGTTCGCATCCATAATAATAAAAAACATCTCAAGTTACACTATTTTTGAAATCATAACTCCAGTAAAAAACGTAACTAGATCTATGATAAATATTAATAAAATAGAAATATATACATGTACCAATCAAAAGAGATAAACTCTTTATGCTAAGCAACAGTCATGCCAACCACTTGCCCAATAGTACACATATCTGAAGTAAGCCTGTGTAAAACAACTTCGGGATCGACTATAGGATCAACCCAAACGTTCCGTGAATCTTCTTCTAATGGCACATGGTGCAATAGAATAGCAAGATCAGTAGATGCAATTGGTTCTTATGCAACAACATTCCTTTGGCAATCCAATAATTTGCACTTACTAGAATGATTCTCATCTTGTAAATTACTACATTTTGAGACGTTATTGCTACTCCGATATGGCTACACACAAAAAAAACAAGCAATTAACCATAGTTAGCAGTTAAAGTTACCAAAATATATAATAACAAGCCATTTTCGAAATGCTTGGACTGGTGGATACATTGCTAAAACAAGAAAAAACAGAATACACAGCTAGATACACAAACTATTGCTACAAATAATTCACATTCTTGCACAGTAAAATTAATCTTTTTTGATAACTATAACTAACGACCACGAATTGCATACCCCTTCAATGATTATAACTTTTTCGTTTTACAGTTCAGCCTAATATTTATGTTTCTATTCATTAGTTCTCTATTTGCATTTATTGGTTCATTTCTTTTAAACTATTGCACTTCAATTACTGCTACCAAAATTCATTAAAAATAATTTCCTTTTCACCAAACTACAATTAGCTATTCCCCGCTAGCCAAATACAACTACAACCACCTTCCATCTCAACCAGCCTGAATCACACAAAACCACAGTCTCCATCTCCAAAACCACTTTACCATCACTTGATGTAGCAAAAAAAACTTCCTTATCCACTGACACACCATCAGCCAATTTCAACCGCAGTCGGATCCTTCAAAAATCACCTTAACAAAAAAAAACTAACCCACTTCCACTAACCAACCTCCTCTATAACAACCTACAAACACCCAGACCCTCTTTTTTATTAAATGTTGGCAATAAAAAGCCAATAACAGCTGTCTACTTCACCAACCATCATCACTTACGACTTCCTTTCAACTCCAACCCAATACACGCCCTCAACCCTCAACCTGGTCGCTTCTTTTCCGTAAACAACCTATACATTGCAACAAACCTCCCAAAACCTTCATATCCACAATCTAAATCACCCGGCTTCCTCTAAAACATCCTCAACACCGACAACTATTTACAACCTTCACCACAACTTCACTAAGTCGTAGCAACCATTTCGACCATCTCCAACATAATCCTAAGTATGCAAGATAATCATCAACTCCATCCCACGTGCAAATCAAGTAACAAGCACAATCTACCGTTGACATCAACCCACTATCATTCAATCAAACCTCCATAAATCCATGTGCCATAGCTAATTCACTCCAAACTGCTCCACCAGCGTCGACATCTAATTCTAACCCAATTTCGATTTCACAAACCAAATTTTTATAATTCACCAACAGTGCAGTCAAATCACACGAACTCAACTCCTGTCAAAACCAACTCAAAATTTGCAACCTCTAATGCAATTGTTGCATCCTCTGTCCGAATCGTAAACCTTATATCACATCCACCTTGTCACTTCTCGTTCACAATCGAAGCTTAACTCAACATACAACCACCCCCACCCCCATCAAACTGTAATTCTAACATGTAAAAGATCAAGAAACTAGAGGGTTGTCCAATTTTCGATTTAAATAGAAACATGGCATATGGATCCACTGTCTCTAAAATCTATATGTTAAGGTTTCTTTAGGTGTACAAAAAATTAGGTATCCAACAGAATTAAAACTATTAAGTGAGAGATCAAGAAACTCCGGATTAATGAAGTTGTAACAACAAAATGTCATGTTTTGTGAAAACACTCAATTTAAAATGTAAAAAAAAAATATTCCGTTTTTTATAAATCCCAAAGGTTTATGTCAAAATTATGGTTTAGCTACAAATCCGGATTATTAAATAAATTTGTTAGTTGCATAGTGCCTTCGGTCTTAGTTTGAAAGTAATAATTACATTCTTAAACTGATTTGGATATAAATAGTTCGATAAAATCATTTATTATAGGCAAACTAGATCAATAAAACAATGTTCACCGGTTAATTCAATCTGTCCACTTATTATAGGTAAACTGGACTTGAAACTAATAATAACATTCTTAAAGTATACACTTATTTTAGGCAAACTGGATTATTGGCACAATCATTCAATTAAATCATTTATTATAGGCAAATGAGGAAAAGGAAACATATCACAGCTGATGATTTTTGCTTATGTATTTCGTAAATGCTACATACTACTTCAAATACCTCTATACTAACTCTGTATAGCTTATTTATTTGTGAGATACTGATGATAAAAATATACGCTTAACTCACTTGCCCAGAGTAATGATAGTGGAGCGAGCACCTAATTTATGTTTGGTTCCCGATTGATAAGAATATAGATAAGTGATATGCTGCTACGCTCACTACAGCTTTGCATTTTTTGTATGATTTTGAAACCTTTTAACATCCTTTATACACACACATGCGTACGCACATATGTGTGTGTCTACATATATCGGATTGAAATTATATTGTCGGCACATATGACAAAGTCTATAATGCTATTATAATTAAGTTATAAAACTTTAAGTGATATTCATAATTTAATGTGGGGCTAAATTGTATAAAATAAAAGATTTTTTATCAGTTAATATAAAACCTTTGGGTCTCGAAGAATACATAGGCTTCTTATTTCTTTCTTCTCCGTTAGAAAGAAACATAAAAAAAGAAGAAACCGTATTCTTGGAAGTTCACATTCTTCATACAAAGTGAATCAATAGATTTGGGTATGCTTCCGCTAATGTCTATTTTTGTATTGTTTAATTTCTGTCGAATTAATTAGGGCATAATTCAGATTGGTTTAAAACCTAGATACATACATTTAGTCCACTTGGTTTTTTATGCGATTATTCTAGTTAAGAACTTATTTCATGAACTTGATTTTCAAATTATATATATTTGTTTAGCTGTTGAACTACCTATGTTATTTTTTAGTTTCGCCATAAGAACTTCTTTTTTTGATGGGTTTATCTCCAATACCCAATACTGCATTAATACCCCGAACACAACAGATTTCTTACTCATTCTTATTAGATGGTACATCCAATTTCTTACGGTATCTTGTAGATGTTACATTAGTGTATGTAAACGCCTCAGAATGCAACAACTGAGATATGTACTTTAGTTTCCTGTGTAGTTAGATTTCATTTCTACATTATTCTTCATCTAGTTACTTAGGTAAAATAATACCGATCGTGTGTTCATATGATTATTTATAGCAAAACCATATTATATGTGTAGAAATATCCATAAAATAGATCACGGACTGCACACCCAAAGGTTAATATCAAAACTACTGAAATGACAGCATCTAGGTATGGCCTAGGTATTGGTATCACTAGAAGATATGCTATCTTTGGAGCTAACAAAAAGATTTAAAAAGTTAAGAAATACTTGTGGTGTATTAACACGTGGAGTCACTGCTTCTTTTGCGACATTTTGTTTTCTTTTCATATTCTATTAAGAAAATAGACATGCACCGATAAATTTTTAAATGCATATCAGTTGCTATTAGTATAGTGTATCGATAATAACTTACAACCACGAGAAAATTAGGATGCTCTCTCATTTTAACCAAGGTAGAAATTTTATTTCCCATTTCACATACTTTTTTAAACTACACACACGACCTCCAAGCTGAGTTGGTGCAACCCCCAAAACCTAGTCCTCTTATTATGTCTCTGTGTTTGCAACCAAAAACCTTTGACACACCATCTTTATCCAATGGTACTGTTCTTTGAGAACTTAGGGTGCTTTTATATACTTTTATCTTGTCTTTCAAATTCAAAAATAACATTTTTCATATGTCATAAAATTTAGTGTAAGGTTCGTATATTGGAAACAATTGGGAAAATACATGCCGATTAAAATATATCAAATTCAATTAACTAGTAATGGAAAAGCCAATTTAATAAAAGAAAGTGTAAAATAAAAATTGAAATGGAGAAATAATTTAATGTATTATCTATCCTTACTATGTAATCGGTGAAAACAAAATTAGGTGGTTTTCCATTTTCCACTATACCACAAATCCTTCCTAGTTCCTACTGATATTTGATGAACAACAACTTTCTTTTTTCTATAAAAAGTTCTTTAAAACTAAATCTTAAACTATAGTGGATAAATACTTTTTTCAAATAGAGACAATGAATAAACTGTATAAGTCGTTTTTTCTTGCCATCTCATATGCTAGTCTTGTTTGTACCCCTTTCGACTTATGTTGTGCGGAACTATAACTGGTATTGCTTTGTATTTATTGCTTGCCAGCTACATAAGAGAATTTCATTAAAATTAGGTGAAATAAAATGGACTAAAAAATTACAACTTGATCATTAAAATAAAACCAACTACCTCAAACTATTCCGTTGGTCTCTTATTGATAAAATCATTCCACTCTTGAGCACTTTTGATATTATTTGGTTTTAACATGTTTACTTTGTTGGAACCATGGGGAAACCTTGCTACAACTTTCATTGTTTTGACTAACCTTGACTTCGATTCTTTTCGTTGTAGTTCCAACATTTGAAGGAAGATATCCTAATATACGTCATCCCAGTTGAATCTTGCTTGAGGGATAAATAATGTTAAGACTAATAGATAAATTTGATTATAGAAATTTATCTTAATTATAGAAATTTATTTCCTACAGAAATTAGATCAGCCAAACATGCCCAACTAAACATAATTTAATTGCATGTTATATATTAATGCTAATTAAGAGGAGATGGAAGAAGTTGATTGGTGCTTGTGAAGTTTGGAAATAGGAACGACTTCCTAGTTTTCAATTTTTTTAGACCTACATGCATGAAGGAAAAGGAAGAGAATATAAATGTGATTTGAACATAAAAGGAGGGATTAAAAGAAATAGGCAAATTATATTTATACACTGTATATTACTTTACCTACATCATTACAAAAATTAAATAAATTAAAGAAAAATATACTCTTATTAAAAATAATCAAAATATACTTAAATAATAAAAATTTCATATGTCCACATCATACACAATCGTTAAAATTCTTTTATAAAATAATTGAAATTTCTATGTATTATCAAGTGAATTTAATTTAACTTCTACTGAAGCGCTAAATTTTATTCATATTCTTTCATGTTATATTCATGTTTAATCAGTTCTAACATTATGTATTCCAAATTAGTCACAAAAATAATTTACAAATGAAGTGCTAGAATTAGTATGGTTCATTGTGTACTAAGTTCTCAATTTTTTTACTATATTTAAATCGGTTTTTTAATTTAAAATTGAATTTTAAGTAGATTAATACTTTATTATTCAAAATTTAAAGTTAAATTCTAATATATGAATAACTAAATAAATATAACTCCAATTAAGGATTTGAATTTGAGTTGCAAAAGTGAATTCATTGATTTTAGAAATCAATATTCCTTAGTTCGATCAATGAACATGAGAAATATTTTAAATGAGAAACTGATTTTGTTCTATTTAGGCTTGAGGGTAGTTTAGTAATATGAATGGTGTATACAAAGCAAAAACTAATGAATATGATTTAAAATAAAAAGGTGTATCTAAAGCAATTTAAGGTGTACAAATAGGATTTGCCGAAGAAATATCCTATTTATTGCTCATTTGGATAACAAGTATTCCATGAATTTTGTTCTCTTCTCTTTATTTCCATTTCTCCTAACGTAAACATATAAAGGAGAAAAGAAGGCTTTTTGTAATATTTAATTTCAATAAAGAGGGAACGTATCGATGGAATAAATTGAAATGTTCCAGATTTTGTTTTGAAACGTATTCCATCCTTCCTTTTCATTGACCTTTTTTTTCAGACTGACATTTTTGTTTCTTTCTCAAATTCTTCTCCTCTCCTTTAATGTCTGACATAAAGGTAAAATGTTCATTAAACAAATTCAGGTTAAACAAATAAATTTAAGATCGTTCTTGTCTTTTGATCCTTGCAACATATAGAGGTTGATTTCTAAATCTAGGAGATTTGATTCGCTGTTTAAGAAGTGATTCGTTAACTACATTTAAAAGAAAATTTCATTGAGAAGCTTTGGAACTGATGTATGATCCTTTTGCTTTAATCATTTTGATGTAATTTTTAGTAAATAAAATTGAATACCATAATGAATATGAGCATAGTATTGTCTCATTTGATTTGAAAATGGTTTACATAGTTTGAATTATTTATTGTATGATTTTTTATTTTTTTCTTAAGATTAATCAAAATTGAAACTTGTATATGATTAAACAATGTTTAAACTTAGGCCTATATTTAAACAATCAAATCAAAGCGTGATTTTCACATTTCAAAGATCGAATGCCCTTATCATTTGTGTTTCTACGGTAATATCAACTTACATATAACTAAATGTTGTTTTGATAATAAATTGAGTTTTCTGCTAAGGACACTTCATTTTCTTCTTCTTAATACCATTACTAAAAATACCATAAGATTTTATACTACATTCTTTCTTATACCAAACTATATAAGGGGCTACCAAGTACATCATATTTTCGTATGGCGAACAATTGTCGACCAACACTGTTTTCTGCGGTGATTAACCATCGATCAGCAGTAGTTCGGCGATTGGTGACCTTGTAAATTAGTGTCGGTCGGCGGTTTTTGCCGTGCAAAATGATTTTGCACGGTGGTTTATTGCCGTGGGAATTCTATGTGGTATTAGAAAGACATAAAATTTATGGTGCTTATTATTTTTATTCGTGATATTAGAAAGAGGAAAACTCCGTGCTTTTAGCATCACACAATTGAAGTACATAAATTGATTACACTAACATAATAGAATCGCTACCTTATATGACATCACTGTTATCCTTCCTTAAATGTTCATTTATTTTTAAACATATTGCTTTGTTTAGTATGTTTCATTTTTGGTTTTATAGTATAATATTTTTATTCATATAGATTGAATCTATTTGGATTTGAAAATTATATTTTCTAGGTATTTGCATTTGCATTGTAATAGAACCTATGCATGTTAAAAGGATGTTTCGATAATAAATTGATTACGATAAATTTCATGTTACCCTACTGGACATTAAGCATCTTTTTAAGTAATCAAGGAATGCTAATAAATTGCATAGTTTAGTATGTTTCCCTTTCGATTTTTTTTCAAAAATCATTATTCATATAGGTTATTTTTAATTGTGCACACATTTTTTTTTAACTAATTTAAGTTTGCATAAGTTCATATTTACATCAGTAAACTTGATCGTAACATGGTTGATTATAAAGAGGATTTTCTTTTAAAGGACAAACATAACAATTTTTTTGAATTAAATATGCAGTTTTTAATACAAGGCAAGTGTATTCTAGAAAGTTATGTATTTGAAGATGAAGTATGCAAATTTCTGAATTACTACGCTTTTTTAAGATTATTTTCTAAGCCATCATGATCTGATTTTTAAAAATTATTTCCAAGCCGTCATTAGTTCATATTTTTTCGTCCATTTTACATTTCTTCTTGGTATTCACTAATTTTTTTATGGTAAAGTTTCCATAAAAGCATGTTACGTTTCCCTCATTTTTTTAATATTCGATGCCTTAGCATTGTTGAAAAAAGAAAAATAATTTTGACGTAATTTTTAGTCATAATCCTCAAAACAAATTTATCATATTAGTTTATCGTCAAAAAGACTAAAAACTGTATAGGATTTTTTTTTTGTTTTTTACTTTTGATAATTGTTGTGGCTATAAATAGTTTATCATCTTAAAAAAAAAAAAACCTCTATGCTCACTATTTTTTTATTAAACACAATTTTATCAACTGTTTTTCTGGTTAAATCCATCAAAAATGGTTTTTGTATAAACCATTATCATTTTTTTTTCATATTTTCTAAATAATTTTGGTTTACACATGCGGGAAAATTGCAAGTCAATTTCATTTCGATGGGGTCTCAACGTTGTATTTTTATTTATTATTAATTTTTTTTTTTTCTTAAACAAGACCCACTATAATTTGCCGTCAGTTTTCAAAATTGAATTTATTTTATTTCCTGGCTATTCCGAAGCCGATGCACCCAAACGTCGATGGGTCTCAACGTTGTTACCAACCCCAAGCAGGTTCAAATAAATCATACGAATAAAATAAATCTCCCGCTAAATTGAATCGCTGGCTCCAAAATTTTTGCCGTCCACCAATTCACCAAAATGGCGGACTCCAGATTCATTTGTTCTAATTCATTTTCCCTAATTCTGGTACCAAAATTTTTAAATTCTCCCTCCCTATCTTCGTCGTTTCAAAGAAAAAGTTATTCCATTGTATTCTCATTCTTCAGCATCGCTCCTTCTCTCACAGATATATTTTTCTCCCAATTTCAGCAGCCATGGCGGACAAAGAAAACTCCTACCCTTTCACCGTGGCTCAACCCACGAAGAGATCGGCAGACGTTCTCGAATCTTCTCCCATCGTTACTTTTAACAAGAAACGTGTCACTTTGACTGAGATTTCAGTTGGTTCGAAACTCGAACCTAGCTTTAGCACTAACTTGCTGAAGAAGGAAGAGAACAAGAGAGAGATCGATGATCCCCAGCTTTACGCACACGTTGCTTTAGATATACATTCATATCTTAGGATAATGGAGGCTGATGTTATGGAGTGGTATTAAATGGAATGGGAGAGTCACTGTTCATGCGGTGGGCCGACGTTAAATTACAAGCCCAATCATAAAACATTAAAAAAAAAGTTTGTTAAGTGCGGTTATGGGAAGGGGATTAATGGAAGGGCGGGACATACGTTCTGAAGGAAGGGGTTTGCGATGGGTTTGTTTCCTCTTTTGGAATGGGGATGGGCTGAGGCCTAGGAGGAAAAGGAAAACAATAAAAAGGAAAAAAAAGAAATGAAGCTTGCTGGTATTATTCCAATTAGAAGGATGGTTGAAACCATAATGGCTGAAGATGGGTTTTGTTGATAAGGAAGGTGGCACGGTGCATGATTCATGGGCGGATTAGTTCCCATGGTGGGCCGAGGAAAATATGGCAAGGCCCACAATTAAAAATAAATATTGTGTAAGTCTAATATAATTAATGTTTTAACTTGTAGATTTGAAATCTGGTCGATTCAACGTTGGAATTTCGAATGCTCTGATCCATTGGGATCGTACGAACACAAACTACGCTATTAAACTGGTTCAGAACCCTTTGGAGAACATGCCTATTTTAGGCAAAATAAAAAGTTAGATTTAATCAATTGACGTTAACCGTTTTTCAACGATTAACGGGCAAGGTGAGTAAACTCATTAACTCTGTCCAGTTTTATAATATTACAAACATTATTTAATACCGATAAAAAATGATTAAAGGTTTGTGTGATGGTTGGTTGGTTGTTTTGTTAATAAATTGGTTGATGATTATATATATATATATATATAATAATCGTTGATTTAATACGGATTCTATTTATTTTAATATCACATGTTAATATGAAATGAGTGTTATTCATGTTGATTAACATCTGTGGATGCAGGGAAACAGGTTGGAGGAATCCAAATGGATTCATCAACAATTATATTATTACTTTCCATATATTGCATTATATGATGTGACCAAAAATTTGGTGTTGATTATTGTGTGGAAATGTCTGAACAACATTGGGCCTGAAATAATTAATATTTAAATACTGTAAAATATATTTGAATATATTGGAAAGGAATTGGGATTTTAAAAAAATGGGGGTTTCTATTTTAAAAATAAAGATCGAATTTCGATTGTTTGGAATATAATAACTTGGTTAATTATATAAATCAAGTATTTTGGTTTACAAACGATATTTATAAATGGGAAATAATTGTTATTAAATAAATTGGAAATATAATTAAGGAAAGGGCTAAAATGGCAATTGGGAATTATTTTCGAAAGGAGATAATGGAATTTATTTCGATGTTCGAAATGTGAACAGAACTAAATAAATTCTTAATGATTTATAATTAGAATTCGACTTTGTTGAATATTATAAAAATAATTTATTCTCATAAATTATATGTATATTGAAATTCAGAATTTGACGAGATAATTAATATCAGATTTATTATTGAGTAAGAAATCGAGATTTAATTTATAACTTGCAAAATGTGGTTATGAAATGAAATATTAGTATGAATTAATAAAATAACTAGATAGGTGAAAATTTAAAACTGTGACGGTATTTATTATTTAAATCAAGATTGGATTTAACAAAAATGAGTTCAGATTTTTGTAAAGGAGCAGTATTCATGTTTTAAAATGGATTATGATTTAATAGCAAACATTTTGTAAATTGGAATGGTTATAAAGGGATTTGGTGATGTTGTGGAAGAGAAAAAAATATCAAAAATGAATTTAAAAATGGAGCTAACCTGAAACGGTATACTATTTCAAACAACAGAATGATAATGGAATAGAGATTATTCTGAAGAGAGTCATACGTTGAAATTCGATTCTATCAAATTCACGAAAGTACCATTTATTTTCTGGTTATAATCAAGATTTATTCATCTAATTAATTAATTAATTGTTTATTTGTTTAAATAAAAGTTATATCTTTAAATTAAATATTTCAAAAGCAGAGATTATAACATTATCATTATAATCAAAGATTTCCATAAACAGGTGGATTCACAAATTGGATATGAGAGTTCTGTAAACAATTTTGCAAATAAGAAATTAAGAAATGAAGTTAAAGAAATTGAGAACTAACTGGAGACTAGTTAAGTTGAACGACTTTCTGGGTATCGATCTGATGTTGGTTTCGGCTTTCGGGGTTGATACTTAGGGAGTGTTCTCTTTCTAGTTTACGGTTAGGAACTGATGGATAGTGATGCGTGAATAATTAATGGAAATGTTTTCCGATGTTAAATAGCGTATACTTTCTAAATAAGTAAAATAAGAGTTGTGAATATATGGAATAAGTTTACGGTGTTAAAAAGAGATATTTTCTAAATATAGAAAATAACTTGTTTAAAATAGATGGAAATGTTTTCCAAGGATCGTGTGAGGCAAAAAAGTTTTGAGAAATATTTGAAAAAATATGGGAAAACAGGAAATTGGGGAAATGAATAAATTATTAATTAAAGGGGCTCAGCGTTAAGGGATGGTTGATCGATAAATTTCCATTTTGAGATAACATCTTTGTGTGTATAGATGTTTTCCTTTGATAGTCAAATCATCGGCTATCAAAGTTTTTGACCATTTTTCCGTTGTCAATACAAAGAGACGAGGATCAGATTTATTATCTGAAAACAACTCCGTATGGGCATTGCGTTGCAAATCAAATGTGATAAGATAACTGAAGACGGAGTTTATGCAAGGGTTGTTCTGTCAATCCTAGGTAGAAATTGCCTAAGATGGATTTGCAGAATAGTGCCTTCGGTTTCTAGTCCCAGGACAACTTGTATGGACGGATGTCTGACAGAGTATACCTAATAGATCGCATAAGTTGATCTCTTCAAGCGTATTCACGTTTGGTGGCGGCGGAATTCGTTTCCCTTAGCTTTATACCTATGGTATTTTTGTGGAAATCAAATTTTGATTTGGTGGGTATGACGATGTGGCATTCAAAGTAAATGGAGATGTGATCGGTCAAAAGATACGTTATGACCTCAAGCCTCATCAAACAGGAAATGACTAAAATCGAGCAGGTAGCATGGCTATGTAGGTCGCCCCCATTAGGGTGTATTGTCACCATTTAGAGAATATTCATATTTATTACTTCTTTTCGCTTCTGTATCTCCCGGGAATGGTTATGTTGCTGGCAACCGTAGGTGACAATATATTCGACATATTCAAGAGAAATGAGTGGTCGATCATGTGTGGACCGGGTTGCAAGACGTGCTTGTTGAACCCAATGTAATCCTCTCCAGAGATACACTGTCGGCAGGTGGTTCCATACATTGTCATAGTCGGAATCAAATCTCCAATAAGCGCCTGTGGTTTTGATTGTATACTATATATATGGAGCATGAGATGTAGCATTCTGCTAGATTGCTATTTATTTGTATCTAGACACTATCATAATATCAGAAAAATGTTGTTTCCAAAAATGTTTTGTTTTATCTTAAGGAGAAAAACCATCTGTATTTATGTGTGGATCAGTCTTAAGATTATCTTTTCTTTGGAAAAGGATTTTGAAAAGTTAAACCGAAATGTTTGGGGTTTACTCACACCAGTCCCATGACTGACCTAGAGTTTGTTTTATTTGTTATCCCTAAACTCTTGGGTGCCCAAATTTGTAAGGAAAGTCAAGTAGTTGGGATTTTACATATATACTTGGAGGAGCTTGGAGCAGGAAGCTTCAATACTGGTTATATATAGAGTTTATTTCCGCTATGATATACATGTGATGTACTCTGATGATATATGCAAGTACAAATACAGTTTATATTTTAAAGTTATGTCATATATTATATTTTATTCGTTCTGGTGTGAGATTCGTGCTTACTCTGATTCTATTCTATTGTGATCTTCTTCTATTCTAAGTTTCTTTCTTTCTATTTCTCATCCTCTAACTTCTTTCTATTAATGATCGGGTACTTCCGATTCTTGAATATTTGACATGGTGTTTTGTGTCGATTTTCGGGGTCGAAAATCCTTGGGTCGTTAAAGTTGTATCAGAACGAGGTTAAGTGATTCGTTGGCTCTGTGGCGTGACCCAATAAAGATGGGGTCATTAATACCCTAGATTGAGTTGATTGTATATACATGAGAGAGCATATTTGCAGATTTATTAAAAATGGTTTTATATTGTGAAGATCTTTTGGTTGAGTGGCTTTCGAATTCTGGTCGACGGTGGGGGCACCACAATATCGATAGGGGTTTCTAAACACTCGAATATGGTGAATCGACACAGTATGTTTTAAAAAGAGGGTAAATGAAATAATTTTACCCAAAATTGTTTTGATATTAAAGTAAAGCATATATATATATATATATATATATATATATATATAGGGATAAATGTAGTATATTGATTGTGTTGGTTGTTATTATAATCAAGTCAGATTATGATGGAGATGGTTATAAATAACCAATAAGAATTCGTTTAAGAGTATATAATAAATCAGATGAGCTAAATCTGGAATTAAATCAGAATTTGGAATCAAAATCCTGGAAACTGGGGGAAGTGTTTATGATTTTTGAATTGAATGTATGGAAGTTTTAAGATCCTAGTGGAACTTTGAAATATTTTACAAGTGTTAAAAAGGGATTTTTGAAGTAATTTCAGAAATAGAAGTGCTTGAAAATGTGTTTTGAAAGTGATATAGTATTGAACTCACTTCCATCAATGGAAAATATTAATAATAACTGCAGCATCATCAGTGTTCATTTTCGAGTTTCTATGTGATGGATTACTACCAAAGATTTTATTTTGAATTATTTTAAAAAAAAACAAGTTGTTCGAATTCCGGAAAGAAATATTTGATGTTGAGAAAAGCGAAGTTGCTTAAAAACCCCCTAGAAGAGATTGTTTTAAAAACAAGTATAAGAGGAAGTTGTAATGATGGAAATTAGAATTTAACTTAAACAAGTTAAATAATGATTACGAAAGCAAGTGAAAATTTAACTGAAAACCAGTTAAGTAGAAATTGAATTGGTTGGAAACGGTATTGCAATGAAATTGGATGGGATTAGAAATATTTTGTAGTGAAACTGGATTGTTGAGTCAGAATTTGGAATTGAGATTGGAATTGGAGTTGAATGGGATTTGGCTTGTTATAAGCGAAGGATTGGATTGGGAATGAACTGGTTGGAGATCGATTGGAATTGGTTGGATATATGCTAAAGTGATAACAAACGGCTGAGATAGAGTTGGATGCCCGACAAAAGGTACATGTTTATATTTTAATTGGGTATGAGATGTTTATGAGCCTGTTTGGTAAGCCGCTTGGCTGTTTGATTTTATTTTTGATTGAAGAAGGCCCAGAGAGGCGAGTTGAGATTGTACCGATTGAGCCATGCAAAGGAGGCGCTGGCGAAATTTTCTGAAAATTTAAGGTGTTAGAATATTTTAAGAATTTTTGAAAATTTTCGTTAGTACAAATGAATTAATATTTTGATTGAAATTAATTGGTTCAGTTGAAACTGGAATTAAGGAGCAAAACAAAATATTTTTAATCTAATTATAATAGAGTTTGTAGCATCTTTTCACCTTAGTAATTTTGGGGATGAAATTCTTTTAAAGCGGACGGAATGTAATGTCCCAGAATTTTAGAGATAATTTTAACTATTTATATAGTGGTTTGGAAATTTAATTTCTTAAATCAAATAATTTTGATTACTGAATTAATATAAAGATGACATAATAGATTTAATTTTCGAAATAGTCGAAAATGAGTTGAATTGACAATATTGTATGAACTGGATATTGTTAGCGATTTAAATGAATTTATATTCGTGTTATTATAACGAATATATTATTTGAATGGAGTTGAACGTAATAATTATAATATAAATTATAATCGAGCTTACAACGTCGCGGTCGTTCATACTATTACGATTTGAACTTCAACTGAGTGTATAAGATTCGTTATAAGTCAGATTTCTTTGAAACAAGAGACATTCGAACCTGTTGAGCTATATTTTTCTAACGAAAGTGAAAAATCGAGATTTCTGCCTATATATTGAAAGTTATGTCCAAATCAAATTCTCAAATAGTAGCTATGCAATCTTTTATAAACCATAATGACTATTTAATTTTAATAAATTATTCATTTCGAATTTGGATAAGACTTTCAAGACGTTTCACCAATTTTATTTATAAAAAAATTCTGTAATTTTTATTTCGGAAAATATACAACTTTTTAACTGAGGTGTTTTGCACCCTAAATCAGCATTATTGGAATTTCACAATATAGGTTAACTTGTTTATTATATTATATTTTTGAGATCATGGAACATTTCTTGTCATAACGATATTTTTTTTTGTCTTTAGCAGTCCGTAAAAGGGATGAAAGTGTGAAACGGAGACCATGCAAAACGGCACTTCGAAAACAAAGATAAGCTGAAATACGAAGGGTAGAGAAGGCATGTGATACTATTAGGAGCCCATGATCAAAAATAAATAACTTTTCATAAAAACATATTTGATTATTTACCTTGAAAATCAAGTAATGGTACGACGTCCTCTCAACACAGGCCTTGTATTTCTTTTCCTAGCTGACTAATCACGCAGCCTTAAGTGACTTCAGCACATGCCTACTCTAAGGAAATAATACTGTATCTGTTCATAGCTGCAAGACGTGGGGGAATAAAGTGCTCCGAGCATTCAAAGCAATTGTACAAAACTATACCATTTTCAACCTGGCATTTTTAGCTTATCACTGTATCCCTAACTAATATCTTCAATGCGTCCATTCACACAGACCTAATCACCCACGTATTCAAATACTTCATGCCTCAGTAAACTCTGCCATGAATTTTCTAATCAACACAAGCAGCTACCTTAATACCCTATAACTCTGGAACGTGATGGCCAAGGATTTTAAACTTTATAAATACTAGTGCCTTCCACCATTGTTTTTCACAAAAGAATTTCAAGCTTCAGAATGAAAATGAGCACAGCTCGAAAAAAAAAGAAAAATGAAAATTTAAAATCAATTGAAATCTTCCATAAGAAATTCCAAAACCCTGATCATTGATCTTCTTGACTCAAGCACTTCATCGTGGTACGTTTTTTTCTTGGATTCAAACCCAAAAACATTCACTGGGTTTAACTACAGTAGACAAGCGTTGATTCAATTGTAGACTCGAAGCTTGGAAGCTCGTTTTGGTGACTGTATTTTGATTGAAGGCAGGCAATAACATTAGTTAGTGAAGTTTGGAAGGATTTTGTGACAAAAGATGTCATTGCCTTGTGTACAACGTGATTTTAAGGGTTGACGTCGCACTTGCGGAGCGCAGGCAGTAGGCATGGTGACGAACAGGATGTGAAGAGAGCATTTCTATTGGTTTTTATTCGATTTTAAATAAAGAAATAGGGTAAGCAGAAGCATAATAATTGTTGGCAATGGCCATTGGTTTCCTTGCGTGAAATTCTTAAGCGGTATTAAATAGAAGGGGAGAGTCACTGTTCATGTGGGTTTAAAATGAGCGATGGGCCGACGTTAAATTGCAAGCCCAATTATAAAACCTTAAAAAACAAAATTTGTTAAGTGCAATTATGGGAAGGGGATTAAAGGAAGGGCAGGACATATGTTTTAAAGGAGGGGATTTGCTACGGGTCTGTTTTCTCTTTTGGAATGGGGATGGGCTAAGGCCCAAGAGGGGAAAAAAAGAAAAAAAGAAATGAAGCTTGCTTGTATTATTCCAATTAGAAGGATGGTTGAAACCAATATAATCGAAGACGGGTTTTGTTGATAAGAAAGGTGGCACGATGCATGATTCATGGGCGGGTTTGTTCCCATGGTGGGCCGAGGAAAATATGGTAAGGCCCACAATTAAAAATAAATATTGTTTAAGTCTAATATAATTAATGTTTTAACTTGTAGATTTAATATTTGGTCCATTCGACGTTGGAATTTTAAACGGTCTGATCCGTTGGGATCGTACGAACATAAACTACGCTATGAAACTGGTTCGGAACCCTTTGGAGAACATGACAATTTTAGGCAAAATAAAACATCAGATTTAATCAACTGACGTTAACCGTTTTTCAACGATTAACGACCAAGGTGAGTAAACTCACTAACTCTATCCAGTTTTATAATATTACAAACATTATTTAGTACTAATAAAAAATAATTAAAGGTTTGTGTGATGGTTGGTTAATTGATTTGCAAATAAATTGGTTGATGGTTATATATATTAATCGTTGACTTAATACAGATTCTATTTATTTTAATATCACATATTAATACGAAATTAGTGTTATTCATGTTGATTAACATCTACGGATGCACGGAAACTGGATTCCTCTACAATTATATTATTATTTTCCATATATTGCATTATATGATGTAATCAAAAATTTGGTGTTGATTATTATGTGTTTGAAATGTTTGAACAACATTGGCCCTAAAATAATTAATATTTAAATACCGTAAAATATATTTGAATATATTGGAAAGGAATTGGGATTTTTAAAAATTGGGTTTCTATTTTTAAAAATAAAGATTGAATTTCGAATGTTTGGAATATAATAACTTGGTTAATTATATAAATCTAGTATTTTGGTTTATAAACAATATTTATAAATGGGAAATAATTGTTATTAAATAAATTGGAAATATAACTAAGGCAATTGGGAATTATTTCCAAACGAAGATGATGGAATTTATTTCTGAGACAACCCGAACTTCCCCGTGAAGGAAAGCACGGATGGCATTGAGGACAAGATGCATCAGAAAACGAACAAAAGAACATTTCATTGTATATTACAACAATTCCATCAGAATATAAGAATATACAGAGTATGAATAAATATTACACATTTGACAAATATCGGAGATTGCAGTAAATTACATAGCAGCGGAAAAACAATACAAAACACAACTAGAAGTAATACACGGATACAGAGCTTTCCGAGTATCGTTCCAGCTATAAACCAGGATCCTATGAATATAAATCTGCAAAACCAAAACTACTAGTTGCCCATGTCGAAAATAGGGGCACCCAGAGTTTAGGTTAAAACAATAAACTCCAGGTCAGTCATGTGACTGGTGTGAGAACTACAACAGTTATTAATCTTTATTTTAAAAGATAGTAATTCAAGGGACCACGTCGTATAACATGGAACGGGTTTCCTCCCAAGAATACCAGTGCATAAAACAAACAATGCAATGCTAAATAAAGAAAAATGAAGCTATTATAAGACCCAGGTCCCATCACACAATGCAACGCAAGCCGGAGGATAGGGTTTTTACCTTATAATAGCCAAAGCATGCTTGATACGTTTAAAACACATTATCTTGATATTACTATAATTGTATAGTGTCAAAACAATTTCAATCATAAATATCAATCATAAGCGGCATGAATGACCCATACCACTATGTCACCATACTAGGTTCTACAAATAAAACCGCAATATCACGTATTGGAAATTGGATTTTCATCATGAGTCGAGGCAAGGAGCAAGCTCCTCTCCGATTCGAGACACTCTAGCAATGTCTCAGGACCCCACTATGATCCTTGGATCTTCAGCCGGTCCTCACCTAACTTTGGAGGATTGACAATTCCTAAGCACACGTTTCTCGGTCCTAACAGACCTATATCCGAGGCGCGTCGCATTCCAACAACCACATAGGTGAAAAGTATATAAATGTCAGCCAGTTTAAGCACTGACACCACCACTAGCTAGAAAGAAACGTCGTGCTCTCCCTGCAGTCACTATCCCGTTTTTGACTCATACCGAGGTGTGAGGCTCGCGAATTAACGCCATACACAAAGCTGCGCCACACAGGCTGTTCTTTGATCATCAATGTAATAACCCGAAAATCTGAGCCAATTTAAAATTTTTATTTTGGCAATTTTAGCGAAGTTTGAATATTTAAAATGAATTATTTTAAACAATAACGACGAAAAATTTATTTTGAATAGAATTCGAATGTATATATTTATTCGAATCGTCGTTAGAATATAAATAATTATTTATATATATAAAAGGAATTGAAAATGGCGCGGTAGTTCGATAATTCGATTTCAAAATTCAAATGAATGTACCGGGTGCAAATTAAACCGGATTTTAGTGAAACCAAAAATATTTGAATCTATTTGTGAATATCTTTCCAACGAATCCAAAAAATTGAAATTTCATCGCGGGGATAAAAAGTTATGTCCAGTTGAAATTTCAGAATAGTCGCTATGGAATTTCGGCCCTTGAAAATTGCCATTTTGCAAACGACATCGGATTTCGACGAAACCACTTTTGTTGGATCCGCGATGCCAATTATTGCTAGATTCCTAATTTCATAATTTTTCGAATCAGTATGTGAGCGTGGTGAAGTAAAACGCGTTTGACCATTTTCAGTTGATTTTAATCGACTGGAAATTAGCCATTTTTCAAATGGTCTCAGAATTCGACGAAATTAGTTTTTTTAGTACCGTATCGTCAATACGAGGCTAGAAAATATTTTTCTGGAATTTTTTGAGTCAGTATGTGACCCCGGTAAATTGAAATGCGCGTTCAAATTCAATATATAGAGTTATATGTTGATTTTGGCGAAAACTGATCGTAACTATCGAATTGGCCTATGAAATATATCCCATTGTGTTCGGAATGGGGGTAATTAGCTATGGCGACAGGCGGTGGGTTCGATTTCGTGGTCGAAATAAAAAGTTGCTTTTTGAAATTAATTAAATAATATAATATATATTATTATATATTCCTTATAACTCCCCCTCTCCCCTCTTCACTTTAATTTCCCCGAATAGAGAAAAAAAAAGAAAAAAAACCGGCAAACCAGATCTCGTCGACCCCCCCACCACCGCGACTCGCCACCGCCCGCCGCGAGCTCCGGCGAAACCCCCCCCTCCGATCTTCTTCCCTCCTCGTTCCCCTTCTTCTGAACCGCGACGCTGCCCCCCTTCTTCTCCATTCGCCCCTCAGCCCTAAATCGAACCTCCCTCCTCCAGCGCGAAGGCCGAGACCCCCTTCCCGTGCTCCGCTCCCCCAGTGCCAAAACCGACACCGCCACCCACTCTGACGCCCCCCTCCGCTTCAGAACCACCTGCTTTGCCTCCGATCCCCCATTCACCAACGATTATAAAGGTATGTTTTTATAATTTTATTTATATATTTACTTAATTATAAAAACTGATTTTTGCTTGGTATTAAATGAATTTATAATCGTTAAAAACTGAATTTTTACGATGTTAATGATGAGATTTTTAAAGTGTTAAAGATCGATATTTTTAAAGTAGAAAAGGCGGTATTTTTAATGTATAGAGAGGTATGATTTTTTTTCTCTATAAAAAGATATGATTTTTGAAAAGATAAGAGGTTTATATTTTTAATTAGGAAAAGATTATATTTTTATCTATAAAAATATGGTTTTCATATTATAGCAAGGTATAAAAATTCGATTTTTATATATTGAATAGCAAAGTAAAAATTCGATTTTTATATATTGAATAGCAAGGTATAAAAATTCGATTTTTATATATTGAATAGCAAGGTATAAAAATTCGATTTTTATATATTGAATAGAAAAGTAAAAATTCGATTTTTATATATTGAATAGCAAAGTAAAAATTCAATTTTTATATATTGAATAACAAAGTAAAGAGAATATAAAAATGTGATTTTTATATATGTAGTGAAAATGGGCAACGAAAGTGACAAAAGACGAAAAGGTGAAGATTTCCTACATAAGAAGAGTCGCGGTGAATTGGTTTAGCAAGTCGGTGAGAACTTCTCACTTTTAAATTTGATTTCTATTTGAAATATATACTAGGATGCAGACGGTGTTTAGTAACACCCGACACCCGTCGTCCATAGACCATGGACGGCTTATATGCTTGTTTGTTTGATTTTGATGTGTAGTTGATTGTGTGATGTGATGTGAAATGAAATAAAATATTTTATAGTGGAAAATATTTTATGGTTAAAAATAGAATTTTTAACGTGTATTGAAAATAAATATTTATAAACAAATCGGAGATTTGTTTATATACACTGATTTGATTGATAATGATTGGGGCGATAAATTTTACACATCGCCCAACCGCACAAATAAAATCTGTATTTGATTGTTTGAAACCAAACACGGGTATTGGGATGATATATGACATACACTAATCCCAATAATTAGTTTTAGGTCGATCGATTGATTGACAGACTATTATGAGCGTTAAATATTTATATTTGATGCTTATACAGTGTGGAATGCACTCTGGATGATGGTTGATTATTTATTGTTGTTATTTTATACATTTGTTGTAGAAAATCCGTATAATTAACATTATATGGTAATTGATTGGGCCTCATTCCAGTTTTGAAAATATTTGAATAGATATAAAATAACATTATATGGTAATTGATTACCATATAATGTTAATTAGATTGACGCCATTTTGACTAATGTTCACGTATAAAATAACATACGCTATATGGTAATTAGATTGACGCCATTTTGACTAATGTTCACGTATAAAATAACATTATATACGTCAATCTAATGTTCACGTATAAAATAACATTATATGGTAATTAACATTATATGGTAATTGATTGGTCGCTGTATGTAACACCCCACATCCGTTAGTGTCACTCACAAAGGGAATGCACTAAGTTCTGTGGAGCATTTTGGGTAAAAGATGCAGATAAATTACAAGACAGACAAATATTAAACAGCGGAAAATAGAACTTTGCTTTATTGATAAAATAGTCTGTACAAGATTCTTTTACAATATCAGAGTATCATCTGTCTTTACAAGATAAAGTAGCATAGAATAACATTTTATATTCCCCAATGTAGCAAGAGCCAGCCATAGCATCTGAAAGAGAATCCAAGGACGACTTCGTCAAATCTTCAAGCTGGGGAAACAACAACGGTCCAATCTAATCCTGAGTTATACTATTCCCTCCTCAACTACCTGGGGGGGACGAAAGAAAAGAAGCGAAAGAAAAACAGAGTCAGACATAAAGCCTGAGTAAGTCAGTAACTTCTAGCATGTGAACAGGGAAAAATGAAACGACATGAATCAACTGAATACAAGACAATACCATGATGATAGGGTCAACAGGATAAGATAAGATTACCACAAGATATACTAAGGCAAGATAAACTGGATATACTTTAATACTTTCTCTGCTTCGCTATTACCTTATTATTCTGGTTTCTATATCTCTGCACCGCCTAACTAGCGTCCCTACTAGTAACGATAACGTGATCCCAATCCCTGTAGTTTCCGTCGCCTTCAGGTATTCATTTATTATTTAATTACTTAGATCTAATCTAGGGTTTTCTATCAAGTGCCTTCTAGATTCAACTAGAACTTACGCTATTTTTCTGAATGTTTCTTGGATTCAGGGTTTATGCCACCTAGTTCCAAACTAGGGATTATGCTACCTGTCGAACGATGCCCTTTAGTCTAGGACACACCACCTAGGGTAGTACATGTTCCTAGACTTTTCCCACGCATGTATCGCGAATCGTCATCGCTTGTCTAGATGCACATGTCCAGTAATGTGCGGTCCGAGTTCCGCTGTCAGGGCTACTCTAGAAATATGGAACTCGGTCGGGAGCTTTCAATATCTGCCGATGCAGATGCTAAGGTCTGTTTTTCCAGTGGCTATGGTCCCACTCGACCCCTCCCTCAACTAATGGAAGGCCACCCTTGTAAAATGAGAACTGTACGAAGGCCCCTATCTGCCCCACTAATTCTATGGCCAACAACACCCCGCAACCACAACTAGATAGCAAGTATGTGGTCCGTATGAGTCCTCCAGCCTTCCCGCTTCACATGTCTCGCTTGACTGAAGATGGTAGGTAGACGACGAGTTGCTATCACAGGGCTTCCGTCTTCTCGCCGAATCACGCTGGTCCATCCTAGTCTTTTGGTTGCCATATATTGCAACCAAGGCATACCTTGGCTCTTCTACCGCAAACCTTAACCTCTGTGCGCCCAGGCGGATCATCTACAGCCTCACAGAGGGATACCAAGAGTACCCTCACGTCCCCTCGAAGCCTCGGGCTTCGTATCCCAATTCGTTGGAGTCTTCTTTAAAATAAGATGGACGTCCGCTCCTTCGTGTTATACAAGAATTACTACTTAGTTCTACTAACTAAGGTTTACCACTTAGTTTCCAAATTCCTTGTTTTCTTAACTAAGTTTTACTACTTAGTTCTCTTTCCCGTTAAGTTGGATTGGTTAAGTGTCTTTAGTCGATTCAAGCTAACTTAACCCTCTTCCCTTATCCTGTTAAACTGGTTAAGTGTTGTCAGTATTCATGTTGACTTAACCCCACCACAAACCAAGTCATATTGGTTAAGTATTTCTTAACCCTACCCATTCATCTTGTATTGGTTAAGTGTTCCCTTTTTAACTTAACCTTTCCCACCGGTTTCAACTAAACCTGTTATTAATGGTTAAGTATCATCTCTTCGTGTCTTAGACTTAACCCTATTCATTTATCATATTCTGATGGTTAAGTGTTCAAGTTTACTTAACCCTACGGTCCAACCCAGCTAACATATTAAATTGGCTAAGTGTATTGCTTAACCCCAACCTCTAGTCTAATTAACATGTTAAATTGGCTAAGTGTATTAACTTTACTTAACCCCACCTTCTAGTCTAGTCAACATGTTAATTTGGCTAAGTATTCCCATGGACTTAACCCTCCCATTCTAGCTTTAACTGTGTTAAGTTGGTTAAGTGTTTCTATGGACTTAACCCTACCATTCTAGCTTAACAGTGTTAAGTTGGTTAAGTGCTCCTATGGACTTAACCTTCCCATTCTAGCTTTAACTGTGTTGGTTAAGTGTTCCTTTGTACTTAACCCTCCCCTTCTTGTTCTAGCTTTAATTAATAAATTAAAGCCGCAACCTCTCACATTAGACAGATATTGCTGTGGTTACTGGATGTGCTGGTCGGTTCCGGGCAGGTTTACACCGCAACTCAGTCTAACCTCGGGTTAGGCATATTCATGTTTTCTAAGTTCAAAGGGTTTTCTGATTAATTTCCAAACCTGGTTTTGAAAGCAACCATCCTGTTCGTCGGATCAGTTAGGGATAGCCAGGGAGGGCAGGAAACTTATATTTTCCAAACCCAAGCCTAGACACTATCCTCTCTGTCACCCTAGAACTTTCTGGTACGAGTTATAAAAAGGGGTGTTATCAAAATATCTTTCTTTTGTTTATAAAATTGTTAACAATTTATCTTACGGCCCATTTCCCCCTTTTTAAACAAATTTGGCCTATATTCATTTGTCGCTAACAGACTAATATTCTAGGCCCAAATCTTGATTTGCCTAACCTACAGTTCATAGCAATTTAGATCTATCATCTTTATTTTCAGTTTATGCTAAACTAGATTTTATATGCCAAACTAGATTTTCTATTCTAGTTCACCGTTTATGCCCAAAAACTAGATTTATTCTTCTAGTTTACAGTCTACATACAAACTAGATTTATTATTCTAGTTTTTCAGTTTACAGGCCAATACTAGATCTAAATTTCATAACCTATAATCCATGTCAAATCTACCCAATTCACATGTCTTAACACATGTTCTAAAATTGTATAAATCAGAATCATGTTCGTTTCCAAACTATGCCAATTTCAAGCTTACAACTATATTTATGTTTATTTTTGTGTTTTTCCCAAATCACATTCCCACCGTTCGTATAATCGTGATTCAACCAAGATTGTAAATAAATCTAGATTCGTAGAAAATAGGGAATGAACCAAAGATGCTATGAAAAAGGGTGGACATAATAATTGGCATAAAAAGATTTTGAATAACGACGCAGGTTCAAGAATATGGGTAGACCTAACTTAATAGGTAAATTCCCACGGCCTAAATCCAAGAATAGACAGAATAGGTTCGAGAACATGGGTAGACCAAACTTAATAGGTAAATTCCCATAGTCTAAAACCAAAGAAAATCAAGAACAGACAGAATAGATAAATCGGGTTTTAGACCCAATTTCATAGTCACAAAACCTAAGCAACAATTTTCCTAGTCATGAATCATAGGTGTTTAAATCACCGTTGTTATGTCGTAGGTAATACTTTATGTCCAAATCAAAGGCTTGTGTTCATAGTCATAGGCAAATGTCCATAGTCATAGGCAATATTCATAGTCAAAAGGGAAAATAATTCCCACAGCCATAGTCACCGTCATAGGCAATGTTTTATGTCCCAAAATCAAAGGCTTATGTTCATAGTCCAAAGGCACATGATCTCAGAATCCATAGTCATAGCCAACGGTCTTAGGCAAAGTCTTATTTGTCCTTGAATCATAACAGTTCTTAATTTAGTCCAAGAGTATAAACACAGATTCGAATAGAGAGAGAGAGATTTGGCATATTCTTTTATTCCTTTAATTTCATGTCACAAAATAAAGCAAAAACGTTCAAATCTGGAAACAACTGACTTACAGAGATTAGATCTAGAATAGAAGAACGGCGATGCTAAGATTCGTATGTCGTTGCTCGAGGTTTGTTGATTTAGCCTTTGAATTCTTCACTTTGATTTGAATCTTCTCTTGAACAGATTTAAGCAGCATCTCCATGTCTTGAATTTATATTTTATTTTAATTATTTAAGATAATTTAGAGGAGGGGAAGAAGCCATGAATCTTAGCAGCATAAGGATAGAAGAGAATTGGTGCAAAGAGAATGAAGACTAGGGCTGTTTATATAGCTGCTCAAGACCTTATCGTACACGCAGCGCTGAGTCAGCATTGAACCCAGTTAAGAAAATAGTCCAGGTACGTAGATGAATCTAGCCAAACCTTATCATACACGCAGTGCTGAGTCAGCATTGGGTCCCACAAGCTATTTTGGCGTAGAAATTTGAATTTTGAATGAAGAATTTTGGCGTAGAAGTTTGATTTTCGAACTTTTGAATTTCTGGAATTTATTTAACTGTTTATTCACCTGAAATATTCTTATATGTATACAATTCCTCTAACGACCATTTTACGCGTATATATATACGCACAACTTTCATTTTATTTTCAAAATTCAAATGATGTTGCCATATTTCATTGACTGTAGCCTTATCTTGAATTTTATCTTTCATATACATATATTTTTGCATATATATATTTATATTCTCATATGTATATATATATATATTTTTTTTCTTTATTTCCTTATATGTACGTTCTTATCCTTTCAAATTTTGAATTTGTATATGTACATATATTTGCATGTTCAGTTAGCCCTCTCTAAAACAAAGATAAAAAATTATGTCGCCGCCGGGGTTCGAACCCCTGACCTCTATGCTACAAATCCAATGCCTTAACCAACTGAGCTACAGAGGCTTTTGTTAATAAGTCTTAGAACAATAATAATTATTGTTCTCTCCTTACTTCTCTTTTTCATGTTAGTTACGATACTTAAATTAAACAACTGCATGGATCTTTTTTTTTCTTTTAAAAATTAATTGTGCTTTAATTTGTGAATCTTAATGTCACAGAATTACGGGGTGTTACATTCTCCCCCACTTAAAAGGATTTCGTCCCGGAAATCTTCAAGTTAGGAAGAATGTGTCCTACCATTTAATCACCCATCTACTCAACCATTCAATCACAGGCATTCATTGTCCTTAAAAGATTTCTAATGCTTTCATGTTCATATGCATAGTGTGTGTATATGTCTCTATCTAATGAAAAATCAGGCGGTCTACTGATTCAGTTGACCTCCTTAATGCAAATCATGTTAGTGTCATGCGTCCAATCATGTATGCAAGCATCCCTAGTCATGTAAATACTACATGTGTGCACAACCATACATCCATATGCAACGTCCATATGATATCATATAAAGTTCAACTTACAAACAAATGCATATATGTAAATGCTATATGAAAGCGTTCGAACTTGATCTAGTGTCTAATACGTATGCATATGCATCCACGAGCGACCATTTGCAACCACTTGCAACCATTCAACCATAACATGTTTCAAATACATGTTTACATCCATTGGCTTCTACCTAAAGATCGCAGATTTGATCTAGAGGATATACTTTGGAAAGAGAGAAACAACTATGCGTAAAGCTCCTAAATAAAGAAATCAAGGATGCACCCCTAAGAAAAAGGGTATGTTGCTAGTATCTAGCCTTCTTGAGCTTTACTCCACTGTATCTTAACCAATTTTTACTCCACGATTGTGAAGTTTCTATGCTCCATCTCCAAAATGAACAAATGTCAACCAAGTGTATATACTAGGATGATCAGAGGTCTCTCCTCCTATCTTATCCATCGTGCCATAATTATAACGGTCAAAAGGTCACTACGCACTTTTTAGAGTGCTTGCCACAACTATCCATCTCTCACGCAAACCATCCTAGTCGAACTTGACATTCCTCAAGTACAAGCCCCAAAGGCCTAAACCAATATCAGACAAGCACCCAAGGAATATCTCCTTTAGACTATCTACGTGATATGATATAAGCAAACTCGATGGCTATTCAAACCCCTACTAACCAAAAATAAACGGGTCGAACCAGCCACTGGGTTTGAGACTGATTGGGATCTTCTTACTATACAAGTACTAAGGTGCAGAGACTCAACTATGGAAGCAAATATGAACAAATGCGAAGCGCTAAATCCGAACAGAAAAACTAGATTCTTCCAACAGAAACTTTTACCACCTATCTCCTAGGTACGCTCAGCATGTACTTTCCCTTCTGAAAATCTTGTCCTTTGTCCTTAATTATATGCCCTATCATACCATAGTAAAGATACTTCCTCTTTTATAATTTTCTTCCTCCTTCGTGAGCTAAACCTACATCCATGATTTCCTCATCCTGGGGTTGTGCTCCCTTTTGCCAAACTCCTCACCTTTTTCTGTGTATAACCATGTTGGCAAATCCCTCGAAAGCTGCTTCCATCATACCGAAGACCCTACTAAGCTTGAAAGAAGACTAGCCGTAAGTGAAACAACTATGGCTATAGATGGAAGTCGGGCACTACTTCGCCCTTCGATGAGGTTATCTCCCAGAAAGCCAGGAGCCCCAGAGAGTCAAGAAAGAAGGAGACAAGAATTCAAACAGAGGAAGAAGAGACAATGCATATGGCTTTGGGGAATATGCCTTTAAAACAAATTCTTTCTTTTAAAAATGCTTCTTTAAAAACCGTTTGAAAATAATTTTTCAAATCTTTTATCTGATCCGGCAACCTTCAGCTCTGATACCACGTGTAACACCCCACATCCGTTAGTGTCACTCACAAAGGGAATGCACTAAGTTCTGTGGAGCATATTGGGTAAAAGATGCAGATAAATTACAAGACTGACAAATATTAAACAGCGGAAAATAGAACTTTGCTTTATTGATAAAATAGTCTGTACAAGATTCTTTTATAATATCAGAGTATCATCTGTCTTTACAAGATAAAGAAGCATAAAATAACATTTTATATTCCCCAATTTAGCAAGAGCCAGCCATAGCATCTGAAAGAGAATCCAAGGACGACTTCGTCAAATCTTCAAGCTGGGGAAAGAGCAACGGTCCAATCTAATCCTGAGTTATACTATTCCCTCCTCAACTACATGGGGGGGGGGGGGGGGACGGAAGAAAAGAAGCGAAAGAAAAACAGAGTCAGACATAAAGCCTGAGTAAGTCAGTAACTTCTAGCATGTGAACAGGGAAAAATGAAATGACGTGAATTAAATGAATACAAGACAATACCATGATGACATGGTCAACAGGATAAGATAAGATTACCACAAGATATACTAAGGCAAGATAAACTGGATATACTTTAATACTTTCTCTGCTTCGCTATTACCTTATTATTCTGGTTTCTATATCTCTGCACCGCCTAATTAGTGTCCCTACTAGTAACGATAACGTGATCCCAATCCCTATAGTTTCCGTCGCCTTCAGGTATCCATTTATTATTTAATTACCTAGATCTAATCTAGGGTTTTCTATCAAGTGCCTTCTAGATTCAACTAGAACTTACGCTATTTTTCCGAATGCTTCTTGGATTCAGGGTTTATGCCACCTAGTTCCAAACTAGGGATTATGCTACCTGTCGAACGATGCCCTTTAGTCTAGGACACACCACCCAGGGTGGTACATGTTCCTAGACTTTTCCCACGCATGTATCGCAAATCGTCATCGCTTGTCTAGATGCACATGTCCAGTAATGTGCGGTCCGAGTTCCACTGTCAGGGCTACTCTAGAAATACGGAACTCGGTTGGGAGCTTTCAATATCTGCCGATGCAGATGCTAAGGTCTGTTTTTCCAGTGGCTATGGTCCCACTCGACCCCTCCCTCAACTAATGGAAGGCCACCCTTTTGAAATGAGAACTGTACGAAGGCCCCTATCTGCCCCACTAATTCTATGGCCAAAAACACCCCGCAACCACAACTAGATAGCAAGTATGTGGTCCGTATGAGTCCTCCAGCCTTCCCGCTTCACATGTCTCGCTTGACTGAAGATGGTAGGTAGATGACGAGTTGCTATCACAGGGCTTCCGTCTTCTCGCCGAATCACGCTGGTCCATCCTAGTCTTTTGGTTGCCATATATTGCAACCAAGGCATACCCTTGGCTCTTCTACCGCAGACCTTAACCTCTGTGCGCCCAGGCGGATCATCTGCAGCCTCACAGAGGGATACCAAGAGTACCCTCACGTCCCCTCGAAGCCTCGGGCTTCGTATCCCAATTCGTTGGAGTCTTCTTTAAAATCAGATGGACGTCCGCTCCTTCGTGTTATACTAAGAATTACTACTTAGTTCTACTAACTAAGGTATACCACTTAGTTTCCAAATTCCTTGTTTTCTTAACTAAGTTTTACTACTTAGTTCTCTTTCCCGTTAAGTTGGATTGGTTAAGTGTCTTTAGTCGATTCAAGCTAACTTAACCCTCTTCCCTTATCCTGTTAAACTGGTTAAGTGTTGTCAGTATTCATGTTGACTTAACCCCACCACAAACCAAGTCATATTGGTTAAGTATTTCTTAACCCTACCCATTCATCTTGTATTGGTTAAGTGTTCCCTTTTTAACTTAACCTTTCCCACCGGTTTTAACTAAACCTGTTATTAATGGTTAAGTATCATCTCTTCGTGTCTTAGACTTAACCCTATTCATTTATCATATTTTGATGGTTAAGTGTTCAAGTTTACTTAACCCTACGGTCCAACCCAGCTAACATATTAAATTGGCTAAGTGTATTACTTAACCCCAACCTCTTGTCTAATTAACATGTTAAATTGGCTAAGTGTATTAACTTTACTTAACCCCACCTTCTATTCTACTTAACATGTTAATTTGGCTAAGTATTCCCATGGACTTAACCCTCCCATTCTAGCTTTAACTGTGTTAAGTTGGTTAAGTGTTTATATGGACTTAACCCTACCATTCTAGCTTAACAGTGTTAAGTTGGTTAAGTGCTCCTATGGACTTAACCTTCCCATTCTAGCTTTAACTGTGTTGGTTAAGTGTTCCTATGGACTTAACCCTCCCCTTCTTGTTCTAGCTTTAATTAATAAATTAAAGCCGCAACCTCTCACATTAGACAGATATTGCTGCGGTTACTGGATGTGCCGGTCGGTTCCGGGCAGGTTTACACCGCAACTCAATCTAACCTCGGGTTAGGCATATTCATGTTTTCTAAGTTCAAAGGGTTTTCTGATTAATTTCCAAACCTGGTTTTGAAAGCAACCATCCCGTTCGTCGGATCAGTTAGGGATAGCCAGGGAGGGCAGGAAACTTATATTTTCCAAACCCAAGACTAGACACTATCCTCTCTGTCACCCTAGAACTTTCTGGTACGAGTTATAAAATGGGGTGTTATCAAAATATCTTTCTTTTGTTTATAAATTGTTAACAATTTATCTTACAGCCCATTTCCCCCTTTTTAAACAAATTTGGCCTATATTCATTTGCCGCTAACAGACTTATATTCTAGGCCCAAATCTTGATTTGCCTAACCTACAGTTCATAGCAATTTAGATCTATCATCTTTATTTTCAGTTTATGCTAAACTAGATTTTATATGCCAAACTAGATTTTCTATTCTAGTTCACCGTTTATGCCCAAAAACTAGATTTATTCTTCTAGTTTACAGTCTACATGCAAACTAGATTTATTTTTCTAGTTTTTCAGTTTACAGGCCAATACTAGATCTAAATTTCATAACCTATAATCCATGTCAAATCTACCCAATTCACATGTCTTAACACATGTTCTAAAATTGTATAAATCAGAATCATGTTCGTTTCCAAACTATGCCAATTTCAAGCTTACAACTATATTTATGTTTATTTTTGTGTTTTTCCCAAATCGCATTCCCACCGTTCGTATAATCGTGATTCAACCTAGATTGTAAATAAATCTAGATTCGTAGAAAATAGGGAATGAACCAAAGATGCTATGAAAAAGGGTGGACATAATAATTGGCATAAAAAGATTTTGAATAACGACGCAGGTTCAAGAATATGGGTAGACCTAACTTAATAGGTAAATTCCCACGGTCTAAAACCAAGAATAGACAGAATAGGTTCGAGAACATGGGTAGACCTAACTTAATAGGTAAATTCCCATAGTCTAAAACCAAAGAAAATCAAGAACAGACAGAATAGATAAATCGGGTTTTAGACCCAATTTCATAGTCACAAAACCTAAGCAACAATTTTCCTAGTCATGAATCATAGGTGTTTAAATCACCGTTGTTATGTCATAGGTAATACTTTATGTCCAAATCAAAGGCTTGTGTTCATAGTCATAGGCAAATGTCCATGGTCATAGGCAATATTCATAGTCAAAAGGGAAAATAATTCCCACAGTCATAAGTCACCGTCATAGGCAATGTTTTATGTCCCAAAATCAAAGGCTTATGTTCATAGTCCAAAGGCACATGATCTCAGAATCCATAGTCATAGGCAACGGTCTTAGGCAAAGTCTTATTTGTCCTTGAATCATAACAGTTCTTAATTTAGTCCAAGAGTATAAACACAGATTCGAATAGAGAGAGAGAGAGAGATTTGGCATATTCTTTTATTCCTTTAATTTCATGTCACAAAATAAAGCAAAAACGTTCAAATCTAGAAACAAGTGACTTACAGAGATTAGATCTAGAATAGAAGAACGGCGATGCTAAGATTCGTATGTCGTTGCTTGAGGTTTGTTGATTTAGCCTTTGAATTCTTCACTTTGATTTGAATCTTCTCTTGAACAGATTTGAGCAGCATCTCCATGTCTTGAATTTATATTTTATTTTAATTATTTAAGAAAATTTAGAGGAGGGGAAGAAGCCATGAATCTTAGCAGCATAAGGATAGAAGAGAATTGGTGCAAAGAGAATGAAGACTAGGGCTGTTTATATAGCTGCTCAAGACCTTATCGTACACGCAGCGCTGAGTCAGCATTGAACCCAGTTAAGAAAATTGACACGACCCGAACTTCCCTGTGAAGGAAAGCACGGATGGCGTTGAGGACAAGAAAAAATCAGAACGCAGACGAAAGAACATTTTATTGCTATTACAACAATTCCATCAGATACAAGAATATACAGAGTATAAATGAATAAATTACATTCGATAAATATCAGAGATTACAATAAATTACATAGCAGCGGAAAATAATATAAAGCACAACTGAAGGTGATATACGGATACAGAGCTTTCCGGATATCATTCCAGCTGTAAACCAGGATCCTGTGAATATAAATCTGCAAAACCAAAACTACTAGCTGCCCGTGCGGAAAATAGAGGCACCCAGAGTTTAGGTTAAAACAATAAACTCCAGGTCAGTCATGTGACTGGTGTGAGAACTAAAACTGTTATTTAACACTTTACTTTAAAAGAAAGTAATTCAAGGGACCTCGCCGTATGACACGGAACAGGTTTCCTCCCAAGAATACCAGTGCAAAGAATAAACAACGCAATGCTTTTTCGAAAAATGAAGCTATTATAAGACCCAGGTCCCATCACACAATGCAACGCAAGCCGGAGGATAGGGTTTTCCCTTATAATAGCCAAACATGCTTGGTACGATTAAAACAAATCATTTGATACTATAATAAGTGTATAGTGTCAAAACAATTTCAATCATAAATATAAATCATAGACGGCATGAGTACCATATATCATGTCGCCATACTAGTTCTACAATTAAAACCGCAATACACGTATTGGAAATTGGAATTCCGTCATGAGTCGAGGCAAGGGGCAAGCTCCTCTCCGCGTTCGAGACGCTCTAGCAAATGTCCCAGGGCTACGCACTCTGGGCAACCCTTGGATACTTCAGGGCCGGTCCTCACTTACGTTAGAGGATTGGCAATTCCTGAACACACGTTTCCCGGTCCTTACAGACCTAAAATCGAGGCGCCTCATCCAACAACCACAAAGGTGAAAAGTATATTGTAACACCCCGAATTTCAGTTAACACTGATATTCACTAATTACAGAGTTAATAATCTTAGATGTGAGAATCAGGGGAAACGGGTTACGTCATTGTGTTCGTCTCGGAAAAATACGCGAAATAGAGTCCGAAATTTTGTAAATCGGAGTCCGTATGACCCGGTTAAGGCCCAAAGAAGTTTTCGGGAAATTTGAATTTCGAAACATGCAGATATGGGGGCCAGGCGGGAAAACTCCCGCCCAGCCAAGTCGACTTGGCTGTCGACAGGGCTGTCGACTTGCCTGTCGACATGCCTGTCGACTTGGCAGTCGACAGGGCTGTCGACTTGCCCTGTCGGCTGATTCTGTCCTGGGTGCACCTGGTTGAGTTTTGGGCTGGGTTGGAGGGCTTGGGACGAAATCTGACGGACCTAAACTAACCTAGGGTTAATCTAAGGGTCTATAACACAACCTAATCCTATAAATACACCCTAAGACTACCCTAATCCATACTAAAAATAGAATCTATGCCATCATGCTGCCAAAATGCAACTTAGAAGGAGCCTCCACTAATTAGAGAAGAGGATTGCAAGATAATCAACTACTAATCCATCTCTACTTCAACTCCAGCAACTATCTAAGGAGCTAATCTTGGAGTTTGTGAGTTTCTATCACTTTAATAACCAATTGCTAAACTAAGTAGATGAGATGTGATGAGATCATATGGTTTTGCTTGCGGATCAATGGGTTTTAGGTCATATGTTATGATGCTAGTTTGCTAATCACTATGTTTAACACTTATTCATGATGACACTATGTTTATGCAAGTTAAGCGTTTGGGTTTATGCATGTTAAGTGGTGGGTTTTATGCATGCTAAGTATTTGGTTTTATGCATGCTAAGTGTTTGGGTTTATGCATGTTAAGTGGTGGGTTTTATGCATGCTAAGTATTTGGTTTTATGCATGCTAAGTGTTTGGTTTTATGCAAGTTAAATGCTTGGTTTTATGCTAGAATCATGTGTGAAATAAGTGACATGACATGCAAGTTTAACCTATGAGTTTGGATCTATAATATGCATAATCTATGCAAGTTGTTTGGATTAGTGATATGCATAACATATGCGAGTTTACCTTTGTATGTCATACTTACATATGCAAGTTTACCCCTTTTGTATGACATAAGTACATGTGCAAGTTCATCCCTTTTAGACCTATGACATGTATGCAAGTTGACACCTTTATGATAGGTCTATGACATGAACATTTATGCAAGTTAGCATCTTTATGACATATGTGATTCATGCAAGTTTGGGTTGGTTATTTATGCAAGTTGGGTTTATGGTCATATATGCAAGTTGACACCTTTTAAACCCATGATAATGCTAATGATATGCTAAGTTGAACCCATTGTGTGTATGATGAATCTCCTCTTTTAAAGTATGTCATGTTAACGTATTTACGTGGGGACGATGGGGTAAAAATTAATGAACACATAAAATTGTGTGAAGTTGGTATGATTAAACATACCATAAAGTGGATGGACATAATTGGGAATTTACCTATTAAGTTAGGTCTACCCATATTATGGAATTGGGAATTTACCTATTAAGTTAGGTCTACCCATATTATGGAATTGGGAATTTACCTATTGAGTTAGGTCTACCCATATTCTTGAAATTGGTAATTAATTAGGGATAATTAATACAAATTATGGGGGTGATTAATTAGGTGTAATTAATCGACTAAGACACGAGATTGGACCCTTTTGTAGCATAAGACTGCCCGGAACCGACCGGCAAATCCAGCGGCTACAAATGATTGGCCCAATGTGAGAGGTCTTAGTCATAAACTAAATACGTGACAAGTGTAAAGACACGAGGTTAGACTCTGTTATGGTGTAAGGCTGCCCGGAATCAACCGGCATATCCAGCTGCCATAAAAGAGAGTCTAATGTGAGAGGTCTTTACAAAGGTTACGATTTTAATTAATTAAGAAACACTTAACCAAATTAGCATGTAGTGGGGCAAGAGGGGTTAAGTGGGTGCCTTGGGTGGCATGTAGTAACTAGTCGGGGTGCCTTGGGTGGCATGAGGAAACTAGTGGGTTGCCTTGGGTGGCAATAGAAAATACGATTAGAATACTTAACCAAAGTGGAACATGTAATTAAACATGATTAAAGGGTTAAGTAAGTGCCTTGGGTGGCATGAGGAAACTAGTGGGTTGCCTTGGGTGGCAATAGAAAATACGATTAGAATACTTAACCAAAGTGGAACATGTAATTAAACATGATTAAAGGGTTAAGTAAGTGCCTTGGGTGGCATGTGGGAATCAAGTAAGTGCCTTGGGTGGCATGTGGAAATCTAGTGGGTGCCTTGAGTGGCAATTAAAATATGATTAAAAGACTTAACCAAAATTTATAACATGTAAGTGGACATGGTTAAAGGGTTAATTGGGATTCACTAGAAATGACAAGCTTAGGTGGGTAGCTTGTGGGGCCCCATTTCAACCAATATCCCAAACGTATCTTTGTGGGATCGACCCAAGTCGAGGACAGGACACGCATATTGGGCTTGACTGTAAGAGGCCAAAACGGGTTAGCGGTGGCAACGCAAGTCCAACGGGTTTCATATGCGTGTGTGGACCCGGGCTGGTAAGTAAGACATTGTTGCATCGTGTAGGTATAAGCCGTGCACCGTTGATATTATCAGGTTGCCACTTTGGGGAATGATACACCCCACTGTGGGGCCAGCACGGGTATCTTCGTTAGGGAGCCGATCGCTTGGGGAGTAGTGGGTACACCTAGTGGAGATAGGGGCAGACGGCACCTATGTAGTCAACTAGGGGTACACGAAACCACTATTAAAAATTACTAAGTACACTTAGTGGGATCAACCTTTAAGTAGGAATTACCCTTAGGTGGGTAGAACTGGTGTGGTGCAGTGTAGGAATTACCCTTGGGTGGGTAGATCTGGGGTGGTGCAGTGTAGTAATTATCCTTGGGTGGGTAGATGCGTCTTTACGGTTATCTTAGTTCATCCTAAGTCTAGTTGGCTGCTTAGTGTAGCCATTTATCCCCAGTCGTTACCGTATATCAAGCTTATGTCTTACTCTGGTTACTTTAATGATTGTATTGTTAAAGTTATAGGACTCGCTCAGACTTATGTCTGACCCCGTTGTTTTTATCTTTTTTCCCAACCCTCAGGTTATCAGAGTGGGCCTAGCACTAGTGGGCTTTGATCAGACTGCTTTATCTATCTTTTGGAGCTTGGACCGTGGATGTAAAGCTCAGTTTATCTTTTCTATTATGGCTATTAAGTTATGTAGTGGGATTATGTACTTTTGCTTTATCAGGATGGATATTATGTACTTGACTCTTGTTTATAGTTTTGGTGTAACCAAACATGTTTTACTTTCCGCTGCAATAAAATGATGTTTTAAATTCTCGAGTATTACTTGTATCTGTCTTGTTGTAATTTTTCTGTTCTATATTCACTTAAAATACTCCACCGATGTTATGGCATTCCCTTAGTGAGTGACCGTAGCGGGTGTGGGGTGTTACACGTGGTATCAGAGCTTAAGGTTACCAGAACAGATATTTTTTTTAGAAAAAACTATTTTCTAAGAATATTTTTGAAAGGAGTATTTTCAAAAACATGTCTTTTAAGAGAAAAGTTTTTGAAAGAAAAGAATAATCCCCAATAGCCATATCTATATCTTTCAAATTCTCCGTTTTGAATCTCTTCCTCTCTCGTTTTGAGTTTCCCCTCCGCGTATAGATGATCTTTCTAAGATAGATAAGAATGGAAAACCACTTCAAGGGACTTAGACATTAGTCGGACTAGAAGTTGGTTCAAGAAGGAGGAGGACTTGTAGGTACCTATTGGTTAGACGATGGGAGGAAGGCTCAAATAGTTGTTTGGTTAATGGAGAGCGAAACCTCATTTTGATGGGAGGTTACGAGTGGAGAATGGGAAGAAGAGGGCTAGTAGTTATCCTTTTGGGAGGAATAGGACACCTTATTAGGATTGTCCAAAGAGGCAAGGGCAAGGTACGGAATCTCCTGGAGGGTAGTTGTATCCCCTCACGGTTAGTGTACCAGATGGGGATAGGACCGTCTAGGTTGGAATTTGGATTTCTTTGTTATCCGGTTCGAACTTTATTTGATTCTGACGCATCGAGTTCGTTTATCTCATCATTGTTAGTTGAGTCACTGCACTTAGACACCAGTTTAGTAGATGATCCCTTAGTTGTTTCAAACCCAATTGGGGCTCCATGATGAGTTTGGGTTTGAAAGTTTCTACACTTAGCGTTGAGTTTAGATGTGATGCTTTTTGGGCTTCACGGGCTGTGGGTTAGTTTTGGGCATGGACTAGTTATCCAGTAGTGGTGTCGTTCTTGATTTTGAAGGGAGAGTTGTTAGGCTTATGACCCGCTTGGGTAACACTCTCCAGATCTCTTGTACTCCCATGGAATATGTTATGCTAAGTTATCTAGAATCGCTTGACACGTCGATCGAGAGTTTGCGATCTGTTAGAGTGGTCCGAGAATACTCGGATGTGTTTGAGGAGGTGAAGGGCTTACCTCCGGAGCGGGAGATTGACTTCCGAATATATCTGGTAGACAATGCCAAACCAGTATCTTGGCCAGTGTGCCACATGGCTCCTCGTGAGAGGAGGGAACTCTATAAGCAAGTAGGCGATTTGCTTGAGAAGGGGTTCATAAGACGAAGCATATCGGAGTGGGGTGCTCCAGTAGTTTTTGCCACGAAGGCGGATGGGTCCCTCAGACTTTGTGTATGCTAAAGAGAACTAAATAAACTCACAAAGAAGAATAGACACCCATTGCCGAGGATTGATGATCTCTTTGATCAGTTGGTTGGCACCTCAGTGTTTTCGTAGTTGGACTTAGCCACGGGGTTTCATCAGTTGAGAGTGGCTGAGGATAGTATAGAGAAGACTACATTTAGGACTCCGGATGGTTTTTATGAGTGGCTGGTGATGCCATTTGGTTTGACGAACGCCCCTGCATACTTTGTTGATTTGATGAGAAGGGTGTTCGGGGAGTACCTAAATAAGTTTGTGATGGTCTTTGTAAATGACATCTTGGCATTTTCTAGGAGCGAAATGAGTTTTCGTGTGTGCTTAATAGGTTGAGCAAAGCCACTTATGGGAAAAACGGTGGTTTTGGAGCGAGACTGGCGAGGACATCCAAAGTTGGTCAAAGGCTTAATTGTTTAGCCATTTTTACTAGTATCATCTCACGTAGGTCGTCTGAACTCGAAGGAGATATCCCTTGGGTGTTTGTCTGATATTGGTTTAGGCCTTTGGGGCTTGCACTTGGGGGATGTAAAGTTCGACTAGGATGGTCTGCGTGAGAGATGGACAGTTGTGATGATTTTGGATGGGGTAATATCCTGGTTTTCTCTAAAAGTGGAGAAGAGCATGCCCTACATCTTAGGGAAGTGTTGGAGACTCTTCGAGCGCATAGTCTTAGGACAGAAAAAGTGGATGGGATTCTTAGCATCCTATGAGTTTGAGATAGCGTATACCCATGGCAAGGGTAACGTGGTAGCGGACGCCTTAAGTAGAAAAAGGTTGTCCTTGAGTTCATTGTTCGTTGAACGACGGAGCTTAGAGTTTATTTCTATGTTTGACTTTAGACCTTCCATTGACTTTGTACCCGGTTTGCTAGCCTCCTTGGAGGTTAGGCCTACTCTTTTGGGGCGGATTGGCGAAGCACAGCGAGACGACCCACAATTGGTTGAGTTAGTAGAGAAGCTCATGAGGAGGGGGAGTCGTCCAGCCATTTGAGTAGGTACACCCTAGATGGTAAGGGGTGGTTGCGTAGAGACGGTAGACTTTGTGTACTGCAAGACGAGGGTTTGAGGAAGGCTATACTTAATGATGCACATCGTTCGAAGATGACCATTGATCCCGGTAGGGACAAGATGTACCAAGACATGAAGCGAGTTTTCTTTTAGGCCGGTATGAAGAAAGACGCGGCCGAGTATGTCGCTAGATGCTTGGTGTGCCAACAAGCAAAAGCGGAGCAAAAGAAACCCGGTGGGTTGCTTCACCCATTGGAAGTTCCGCTATGGAAGTGGGATAGTGTCTCGATGGATTTTGTCGATGGATTACCGAGATCGAGGAAGGGTAATACGGGAATTTGGGGTGTGGTAGACAGACTTACTAAGAGTGCCCATTTTATACCCATGAAGAGTAAGAGGACTGCTGCAGAGCTAGCTTCAGTTTACATTCAAGAGATTGTTAGTTTACATGGTGTACCTTCCTGTATAGTGAGCGATCGAGATCCTATCTTCACTAGCGAGTTTTGGAAGAGTTTGCAAGAGGCGATTGGGACTCAGTTATGTTTGAGTACCGCATATCATCCTCAGACGGACGGCCAGACCGAGAGGGTGAACCGTATTTTAGAAGACCTTTTGAGGCTATGTATCTTGAATTTTGGAGGTACAGGGGAAGAGTATCTTCCATTGGTGGAGTTCGCGTATAATAACAGCTTTCAGTCTAGTATTGGCATGGCTCCTTTCGAAGCTCTTTATGGAAGGCCTTGTCGATCACCTACATGTTGGTAGGAATCTACGGATGAGATCTTGCTTGGGCCCGATATGGTTAGAAAGACTTCGGAAAAGATTGATTTGATTCGAAGAAGGATGAAAGCGGCGCAAGACAGACAGAAATCTTATGCAGACAAGAGGAAAGCAGAGCTTAAGTTTGATGTTGGGGACATGGTTTTATCAAGGTATCTCCGTTACAGAATGTGGTTCGCTTTGGATCTGTTGGAAAGTTAGCACCAAGGGTTGTTGGGCCGTTAATTAAGGAAAGGATTGGACAGATGGCATATAGAGTGGAGTTGCCCGACAGGCTTAGTGGTGTACATGATGTATTCCATGTGTCACATTTGAGGAAGTGCCTACATGAGACCGCTGAGGTGGTAGAGCCGGGCTTGCTTAAAGAAGTAGAGATAGAGCGTGATGAGACGATTCGACAAGCTCCTACTCGCATCCTTGGCTCAGAGACTAGGAAGTTGAGGAATCGAGAGGTTCAACTAGTCAAAGTGCAATGGTGAGAAGATGAGAGAAACGCTACTTTAGAGATGGAAGAGAAGATGCGTTCATTATACCCATTCCTTTTTAGGATATGCCTTTTAATTTCTCCTTTATCGTTTGACTAGTACTTATCTTATCTGTAGTATGTCCTCTCGTTAGTACCTTTGACCTTTAGATAGGGTAAACCTATGGTTGAAACATGTGTTTGAGACATGTTATGATTGATGGATGCATGTGGATGCAAGTGTTTGCTAGTGGTTGCTCGTGGATGCATATACACACACTCTTGACACTAGATCGGCTCAGTCACTTCATATTGCATATAATTGTGTGTAGGTAGCTATATTTATGGATGTATAATGGTTGTGTTATCATATGGATGATGCATTTTGGTGAATGATTGTGCACTCATGTAGATATATTATGTGTCGATAGGGTTCTTTCGCATACATATTGGATGCATGGCACTATCACGGTTTGCATATGTTCATACATTATATAGGGAACATATACACACACTTTTTGCATATGCACATACATCAGTAGAAATTGGTTTAAGGACAATGGATGCCCGTGGTTGATGAATTGAGTAGATGGTTGTTTGGATGGTAGGATATGCATTCTCCTTAACTTGGAGATTTCGGGGACGAAATCCTTTAAGGAGGGGAGAATGTAACACCCCGAATTTCAGTTAACACTGATATTCACTAATTACAGAATTAATAATCTCAGAAGTGAGAATCAGGGGAAACGGGTTAAGTCATTGTGTTCGTCTCGGAAAAATACGCGAAATAGAGTCCGAAATTTTGTAAATCGGAGTCTGTATGACCCGGTTAAGGCCCAAAGAAGTTTTCGGGAAATTTGAATTTCGAAACATGCAGAAATGGGGGCCAGGCGGGAAAACTCCCGCCCAGCCAAGTCGACTTGGCTGTCGATAGGGCTGTCGACTTGCCTGTCGACATGCCTGTCGACTTGGCAGTCGACAGGGCTGTCGACTTGCCCTGTCGGCTGATTCTGGCCTGGGTGCACCTGGTTGAGTTTTGGGCTGGGTTGGAGGGCTTGGGACGAAAACTGACGGACCTAAACTAACCTAGGGTTAATCTAAGGGTCTAAAACACAACCTAATCCTATAAATACACCCTAAGACTACCTTAATCCATACTAAAAATAGAATCTATGCCATCATGCCGCAAAATGCAACTTAGAAGGAGCCTCCACTAATTAGAGAAGAGGATTGCAAGCTAATCAACTACTAATCCATCTCTACTTCAACTCTAGCAACAATCTAAGGAGCTAATCTTGTAGTTTGTGAGTTTCTATCACTTTAATAACCAATTGCTAAACTAAGTAGATGAGATGTGATGAGATCATATGGTTTTGCTTGCGGATCAATGGGTTTTAGGTCATATGTTATGATGCTAGTTTGCTAATCACTATGTTTAACACTTATTCATGATGACACTATGTTTATGCAAGTTAAGTGTTTGGGTTTATGCATGTTAAGTGGTGGGTTTTATGCATGCTAAGTATTTGGTTTTATGCATGCTAAGTGTTTGGGTTTATGCATGTTAAGTGGTGGGTTTTATGCATGCTAAGTATTTGGTTTTATGCATGCTAAGTGTTTGGTTTTATGCAAGTTAAATGCTTGGTTTTATGCTAGAATCATGTGTGAAATAAGTGAAATGACATGCAAGTTTAACCTATGAGTTTGGATCTATAATATGCATAATCTATGCAAGTTGTTTGGATTAGTGATATGCATAACATATGCGAGTTTACCTTTGTATGTCATACTTACATATGCAAGTTTATCCCTTTTGTATGACATAAGTACATGTGCAAGTTCATCCCTTTTAGACCTATGACATGTATGCAAGTTGACACCTTTATGATAGGTCTATGACATGAACATTTATGCAAGTTAGCATCTTTATGACATATGTGATTCATGCAAGTTTGGGTTGGTTATTTATGCAAGTTGGGTTTATGGTCATATATGCAAGTTGACACCTTTTAAACCCATGATAATGCTAATGATATGCTAAGTTGAACCCATTGTGTGTATGATGAATCTCCTCTTTTAAAGTATGTCATGTTAACGTATTTACGTGGGGACGATGGAGTAAAAATTAATGAACACATAAAATTGTGTGAAGTTGGTATGATTAAACATACCATAAAGTGGATGGACATAGTTGGGAATTTACCTATTAAGTTAGGTCTACCCATATTATGGAATTGGGAATTTACCTATTAAGTTAGGTCTACCCATATTATGGAATTGGGAATTTACCTATTAAGTTAGGTCTACCCATATTCTTGAAATTGGTAATTAATTAGGGATAATTAATACAAATTATGGGGGTGATTAATTAGGTGTAATTAATCGACTAAGACACGAGGTTGGACCCTTTTGTAGCATAAGACTGCCCGGAACCGACCGGCAAATCCAGCAGCTACAAATGATTGGCCCAATGTGAGAGGTCTTAGTCATAAACTAAATACGTGACAAGTGTAAAGACACGAGGTTAGACTCTGTTATGGTGTAAGGCTGCCCGGAACCAACCGGCATATCCAGCTGCCATAAAAGACAGTCTAATGTGAGAGGTCTTTACAAAGGTTATGATTTTAATTAATTAAGAAACACTTAACCAAATTAGCATGTAGTGGGGCATGAGGGGTTAAGTGGGTGCCTTGGGTGGCATGTAGTAACTAGTCGGGGTGCCTTGGGTGGCATGAGGAAACTAGTGGGTTGCCTTGGGTGGCAATAGAAAATACGATTAGAATACTTAACCAAAGTGGAACATGTAATTAAACATGATTAAAGGGTTAAGTAAGTGCCTTGGGTGGCATGAGGAAACTAGTGGGTTACCTTGGGTGGCAATAGAAAATAAGATTAGAATACTTAACCAAAATGGAACATGTAATTAAACATGATTAAAGGGTTAAGTAAGTGCCTTGGGTGGCATGTGGGAATCAAGTAAGTGCCTTGGGTGGCATGTGGAAATCTAGTGGGTGCCTTGAGTGGCAATTAAAATATGATTAAAAGACTTAACCAAAATTTATAACATGTAAGTGGACATGGTTAAAGGGTTAAGTGGGATTCACTAGAAATGACAAGCTTAGGTGGGTAGCTTGTGGGGGCCCATTTCAACCAATATCCCAAACGTATCTTTGTGGGCTCGACCCAAGTCGAGGACGGGACACGCATATTGGGCTTGACTGTAAGAGGCCAAAACGGGTTAGCGGTGGCAACGCAAGTCCAACGGGTTTCATATGCGTGTGTGGACCCAGGCTGGTAAGTAAGACGTTGTTGCATCGTGTAGGTATAAGCCGTGCACCGTTGATATTATCAGGTTGCCACTTTGGGGAATGATACACCCCACTGTGGGGCCAGCACGGGTATCTACGTTAGGGAGCCGATCGCTTGGGGAGTAGTGGGTACACCTAGTGGAGATAGGGGCAGACGACACCTATGTAGTCAGCTAGGGGTACACGAAACTACTATTAAAAATTACTAAGTACACTTAGTGGGATCAACCTTTAAGTAGGAATTACCCTTGGGTGGGTAGAACTGGTGTGGTGCAGTGTAGGAATTACCCTTGGGTGGGTAGATCTGGGGTGGTGCAGTGTAGTAATTATCCTTGGGTGGGTAGATGCGTCTTTACGGTTATCTTAGTTCATCCTAAGTCTAGTTGGCTGCTTAGTGTAGCCATTTATCCCCAGTCGTTACCGTATATCAAGCTTATGTCTTACTCTGTTTACTTTAATGATTGTATTGTTAAAGTTATAGGACTCGCTCAGACTTATGTCTGACCCCGTTGTTTTTATCTTTTTTCCCAACCCTCAGGTTATCAGAGTGGGCCTAGCACTAGTGGGCTTTGATCAGACTGCTTTATCTATCTTTTGGAGCTTGGACCGTGGATGTAAAGCTCATTTTATCTTTTCTATTATGGCTATTAAGTTATGTAGTGGGATTATGTACTTTTGTTTTATCAGGATGGATATTATGTACTTGACTCTTGTTTATAGTTTTGGTGTAACCAAACATGTTTTACTTTCCGCTGCAATGAAATGATGTTTTAAATTCTCAAGTATTACTTGTATCTGTCTTGTTGTAATTTTTCTGTTCTATATTCACTTAAAATACTCCACCGATGTTATGGCATTCCCTTAGTGAGTGACCGTAGCGGGTGTGGGGTGTTACATATATAAATGTCAGGGCTGGTAAGTCACTGACACCACCAAAGCTAGAAAGAAACGTCGTGCTCTCCCTGCAGTCCGTATCCCGTTTTTGACTCATACCGAGGTGTGAGGCTCGCGAATTCACGTTATACACAAAGCTGCCACGTAGGCGTGCTTTGATCATCAACCACAAGACTTTTCTTTTCAACAGAAGCCTTGATCATTGCATCTTAGCGTGCCACCCAGACAATTCATGCCATGCGATTGATGTCCATCGATATACAACCTCTGAGCTCGTACGTCTCAGAGAAGGGCGTTAAGCAAAAGAATAAATTCTCCGCCGCCAAACAGATGTATATTTAATAGAAATCAATCAACACAGAATAAAATCCAATGTCAGACACACAATCCATTTACAAGTCCGTTTTGGGTCTGAACGAAACCGGAGGCACTTTCCTCGCATATCCATCCATCTCCAAGTACGTCTGGACGACCACCAACTATTTCCATCCTCTTGGGTGTACAGCCCAATCAGGATCGTCAGTAATTATCCCAACGATGTGAAGACTTCCGGTCTTCGACCACCGTCTTCATCTTCGACATATCGTCGAATTGGTTATTCAAAATGGGTATAAACCCGGCCCTTCCAAACAACCCGCGTATATTAAAAACAGTGCTAGAAAACACAACATACGCCTCTTTCCAATTCAGAATATTCTTTTATTCACAAAATCACACTTTTAGGGAAAGGTTCCCATTAATTTTATCCAAGATAAATTCTTTCAAATTTATCCTTTAATCTTCCTTTGGATGTCATTTCAAACCAAATTATGGTTTTCTAAACTAGTCGAGATTAGCGAACCACACCGAAGCAATTATTTATTTTATTTCCCAATCCCAACCTATTCATCCCATGAAGCAAAACTGGTGATACTCCCTATCTAATACTATGGTGTTATCGGTAAAATTAATTACCATTTCACGTTCAAATCTAATTAAAGATTTAACTATCGCTTTGGAGCAAAACTGGCGATACTCCATTCTCGCTCGTTTTCTAAATTTGATAATTTAGATTGTAGATTCACATTTCAATCTAATTGCAGATTCGTTAAAACTCCTTTTACTGGGTTAAAGAACTAGGTGTTATTTAAAACATAGTTCACGACAAACCCAAATCACATTCTATTTATCATCGGGTTAAAGAACTAGTGTTGTTTAAAACACAGTTCACGATAAACCCACAAATCAATTATAGTTCCATTCAAATCAAATATATTAGGAATTCCGATTATTTAAAACCCCTTTTTAAATCTAATTTATTTATTTAAAAATAAAAACCCGGGTTTTAAATTTAGTTCAATCTAGTTCATTTCGATAAAAATCAATTTTTATCTTTCCAAATATGGAGTTTTCCATCCCAAATTTTCCCAAATCATTTCTTATGATTTTACACAAATTATTGATATTTTTAATAATTTTATCAAGGCCCGTACAGTCGATTTCCATCAATGGCCATCGAACTGCACTTACAACGACCTTTTACAAATTTGATTTGGACGTATATCCAAATCCAACCATTAGATTTCAAATTTCTAATATTCGTTAGAAAGCTCTTTTCGATACGAACCCAACGGTTCCGGTTTCAGGAGAATCCGACGGTCGGATCTCCCGTAATGTTCGTTTGAAATAAATGGTCGAAATTTACGAACTGCTGCGGCGCGGCGCATTCTATTCAGGCCATTATATTATATATATAATATATATAATATATATTTCGTCGATTTCTATTTAAAACGAATTATATAAATAGTTTTAAATTCATTTCAAAAGCAATTTCAACTTCCATTTCAATTCAAATCAAAATTGAATTCTTCTTTATAAATTCGTTTTAAAATTCGTTTCTATTCAATTCAAATTGGTTTTCTATTTGATTCAAATTCGTTATATATTCAATTGAAATCAAATTCGTTTTATAATCAATTTGAATTCAATTCATTATATATTCGATTCGAAATTGTAACACCCCGCCTCCGCCAGGGTGGCTCTTGCAAGCACTATGACTTTGGAGGGGCGTTTGAATCAGGTAAACATGCATAATGATATATCAAGGCAGAACAAGAACATATGTATATATGTAAACAGAGTAAATAACATAGATAAAACAGCGGACGATTTCATACTATTTCAAAACAAGTCTGGTACAACATAGCTTTCCAAATAAACAAGTCTAGATAAAACAACATTGCTGAAAAACTGAAATACATAAGTACTATCCCTAAAATAAGTGATAACCACAGCTAGCTTCATGTCAAGACCGTACATGAGCTAAAATCCCACAAGCAAGCGATCAGAAATCCAAGCTAAGCTCCAATATTCCCTCCCTGAGAACCTGGGGGGGAAACGGAAGAAAAGAGGCGAAAGAAAACAGGTCAGTCAAAAAGACTGAGTAAGCCCTACTACAATCAATGTAAACTGATAAAGTTAACTGTCATGAGCAGCAGGGATGAACATAAGGATAACAATATAATAGCATGATGATTAACTAACAAGGTAGATAAAGGCGTCATCGCATAATCAGGTTTAAGGGTTTTGCACCACAGGTGTACTAGCAAGCTAACATGACTTGAATACAAGTATTGATCCCTTGGCCCAGGCTTTGGCCCAATAACATGAAGTGACCCTAACACAAGGTCCAATAACATGAAGTGACCCTAACACAAGGTCCAATAACATGAAGTGACCCTAACACAAGGTTCAACCAAACGGTCTAGTCGATCGGCTCCCTATAAGCCTAACTCGTCACGTGTTGGTGTCAATACGGCCCAAACATGATTGTAGTCGAACTGTGCCGGGTCCACCCTTCGGGTGTATCAAGCCCTAGGGTGCCAACCCCTGGACACCATAAACATGAGTGCACAGTCTCGATCTACTGGTACCCATGGGTGACTTCTCCAAATACGGACTACGTGCACGACCATAGTCCGTCCGGAACTACATCGGCGTACCACCCGGCCGTCGTTTATTGGTCGCTTACCTCCAGCCCAGTAATTCGTGCCCCACACCCTAACCTAGACCCTAGGGCCATGATGATACAAACTTGGGATTACTGCTGGAGTGGACCCCCATTGCTAGGATTTTCTAGTGGGTTAAGTACGGTTTAACCCTCTTGCTAATCATGGATTAACTTGGTTAAGTGTAACGATGAGTTCACGACTTAACCCTGATTAATCTACCAAGCCCAAATTGGTTAAGTATTAAGTGGACCATGACTTAACCCTAATCACGAGGCATTAATTAATTTAATGCGCCTTAACCTCTCACATTAGACCTTGTTGTGGTTACTAGTTAAGCCGGGCGGGTCCGGGTAGCTTTACACCACAACTTGGTCTAACCTCGGGTTCAAGGTACAACATGGCCAACTTCTCACATTGGGTCCTATTGTTTGTAGCAACTAGTTAAGCCGGTCGGTTCCGGGTAGGTTTACGCTACAAACTCAACCCAACCTCGAGTTGGTCACACTTATATTTTCTAAGTGTCATGTCCATCATGTTTCCAAAACATGTTACAAATTTTCAAGCAATTGGGTAGACCTAACTTAATAGGTAAATTCCCAATGGGTAGACCTAACTTAATAGGTAAATTCCCAAGCTTATGTTTTTATGTCTTTTAAGTTTACCCAACCCCAAACGCAATCCCATCGCTTACATATCGCAATAGCGCATAAAGGATAGAAAGAGGGAACTTGGCATAATCATGACATAAAGGTATTGAAGCCACAAGTTTAACATGGTGGCATATGAAATGTTCATATGTTCATACACTTGCATATTACATTTTTAGGCCTCAAAAGCATGCATAAAACCAAACTTAGCATATTGGTGATACATGGTGATAAATGACATGTAAAAATGGCCATAAGTTCGCATCTAGCCTCACATGCAAGTTATCATAAGAGATATGATAACTTACATGTTGCCAAAATGCAACCTTTAGCATAAAGCTTGAAGCTTTATGTTCATAAACCCAAGATAAGCTTTCATAACATGATAGCATGAACAAAATGTTCAACCCAAACTTGCATAACATAACTTGCATATCGTATGACAAACTTGCATATCAAACTTGCATAACATAACACGATAAACTTGCATATCATGACATGGCATACTTTCATAACATAACATGACGAACTTGCATATCATAACATGGCATACTTGCATATAAACTTGCATATCACAACATGATAAACTTGCATATCATAGCATAGCAAACTTGCATATAAACTTGCGTATCACAACATGATAAACTTGCATATCATAGCATAGCAAACTTGCATATAAACTTGCATATCATACATTTAACTTTAGAGTTTAAGTATGAAAGTAGAATAGGGCTTACAAAGCTTATGAAGACTCAAAAATATGACAAAGCCCTTATGCAATCAAATAGACCCAAAATGCAAGCTCTAATAGAAAATCCCTTGAGCCAAAATGATCAAAACCCTTGCTTTATGATGTAAATATGGAAACTTGACCTTGAATGCAAGCTAATGATGCTCATACAAGCTTGAAAACACTTGTATGCATGGAAAATCTCTCATAGAAATTTATTTAGGAATTTATGAAGAGAGTGGAGGCCATGAGAGGAGTGATTTTGCCATAGTTTAGTTGTATGAGTGAATAATGTTGATTTAGGCTTAGGTTAGGGTCTTATTTATAGAGATTAGGATTAGTTCTAGCCTTAGGATTAAACCCTAGTTCCAATCTTAGCCCTTAAAACCGAATCTGGCCCCCAAACTCAACACAAACCCAAAATGGTGCACCAGGCAGAACTGCCCGGCTGGACCAAGTCGACAGCCAAGTCAACAGGGCTGTCGACTTGGGTCCAACCAAGTCGACTCCCAAGTCGACAGGGCTGTCGACTTGGGTGCTCTGGCGGGAATTTTCCCGCCTGGCCCAAACTCCCTAATTTTCCAAATTCAAACTTGAATTTGAAATCTGTTTTTACTTTGAATTTTTCTGAAAACTTCGTTGGGCCTTAATCGGGTCATACGGACTCCGATTTTCGAAAACTCGGACTCTATTTCGCGTATTTTTCCGAGACGAACGCAATGGCATAGCCCGTTTCCCTTGATTCAGATTTATAAATTAAATTCTGCCTCGATTTACGTTATAACAGGTTATTGAAAATACGGGTTGTTACATTCTCCCCTCCTTAAAGGATTTCGTCCCCGAAATCTTCAAGTTAGGAAGAACGTATCCTACCATCCAACATCCATCTACTCAAAACATCATCCACGAGCAATCATTGTCCTTACAAGATTCTAAATGTTGTATGAACATATGCAAAGGTGTGTGTATATGTACTTATCTAATGCAAATATCATCAATGCAAATTATGTTAGTGAAATGAATCCATATGTATGCAATTCCTAACATAATGTATAACATCTATATGTGTGCACATAACATACATCCATATGCAACATCCATGTGATAACACAAAAATTTTCATCCATGAATAAGAATAAACACTCATGCATATGCAATATGAGGAGTGTGTGAGCCGATCTAGTGCCTAACGTGTTTAATGCATCCACGAGTAACCACTTGCAAACACTTGCAACCACTTGCAAACATCAAGCATAACATGTTTCAAACACATATTTCATCCAAAGGGTTTCTACCTAAGGTTCTCATGACAAGATTAACACGATAAACTAGATAATCAAGACAAACATGGATAGCAAAAGATATGCTACAAAGAGATCGGGAAGATAAGCAGGATATACTCCTCTTTCGGATTACAAGAAATCCCTTCCTAACCCAACCCATATTCTATAAAAGCCCAAAAGGTTTAGTCAACCTAACGGACCCCCTTCAAACCCTGACATGTATTACTAGCCAATAAGTCATACCTCCCGTCAGAAATAGGACCGAAAATGGGACCGAGAGGATATACATAAAAAGATAACATGCGAGTAAGTTCCGCAGGAAAACGAGGATCAAGGATATACTCTTAGAAAGAGATATGATGCGCGTATCTAGCCTTCAATCTTCTAAGTCACGTTTCCTTGAGTTTAACTCCACTGTGTTTTGACTGTCTTTTACTTCATGATCTCTTAGCTTCTTTAACTCTTATTTCCAAATATGAGTTGGAACCCATTTCATTGTCGCCTCTCGTCTTCCTCTTTCACTTACTCTACTATCATTCTTGGCTAAAACATAACCATGACCTCATGATTTCATGCAAGCTCTCCAAAATTCACTAGTGAATCCTGGATCTCGTTTACTTACTATAAAGTATTCCACGCAGCAGAACTTTTCTTGAAAATACCAATCCACGTTGCCAATTGCTCTTACTAACGTGATTTTCTATAACTCATGCTTGAACAAAATAAACCATCCGCCTGCGAATGATAGGCCGGACTTAGATTCCGTTGCTTGCCCATGACTTCCCGTAGACTATCCCAAAACTGGCTAGTGAAGATTGAGTCATGGTCACTAACTATCCTTTAGGGAACCTCGTGCAACTGCTTTATTTCTTGAAAGTAAACTGTCGCTAGTTACGATGCAGGCCTTTCGCTCTTTACCGGAGTGAAATGAGCACTCTTCGTGAGTCTACCTACATGCTCGTATTCCCTTTTCTTGATCTAGGCAGTCCATCCACGAAATTCTTCGTGACGCTTTACTACTTCCATTGCGGGGACCTCCAATGGATGTAACAGCCCACCAGGCTTCTATGACTCGGCCTTTAACCTGTTGGCACAACATGCACCTTGGGACAAGCTTGGCCACCTCCTCGGGCGATGTGCATCATCAAGAACCTTCTTTCTCTCATCGTGTCTTAGCCATCCCTTGTTGTCTATAGCGAGGAGACTACTATCTCGCCTTGAATCAACTTGTCCCTGATCTCGGCTAACTGCGGGTCTTCTTTCTGCGAAGTCCCTACTTGATCCAGAAGGGTAGGTCTAAGCTCAAGGGACGCTAACTGAGAGAACTTCTTACTTCAGTTGCATTCCTTGGAGTCTTCCAATCCTGAACTGCAACTACCTTAGCGGGATCCACCGCTAAGCCTTGCTTAGATACTATATGCCCAAGGAATCTAACTTCCTTTCTCCAAAAGTGACACTTGGAGAACTTGGCCTTTAACTGATGCGCTCTAAGCGTATCCATCACCTCCCCGAGATGCCTTGCGTGCTCTTCCTCATCCTTAGAGAAGATCAGAATATCATCTATGAAGACCACGACAAACTTGTTCAAGAACTCCCTGAACACCCTACTCATCAAGTCCACTAAGTAGGCGGGTGCATTAGTCAAACCGAATGGCATGACCAGCCATTCTAAGAATCCATCCGGAGTTCTGAACGCAGTCTTGTCTATACTATCTTCAGCTACTCTGAGCTGATGGAATCCAGTAGCAAGATCAAGAGAGAACAGATGTTCCTACAAGCTGATCGAACAAATCATCGATCCTTGGCAGTGGTTGTCTATTCTCTTTGTTTAACTCACGATAATTGACACAAAGTCGAAGAGAACCATCTGCCTTGGTAGTAAATACTACAGGCGCTCCCCATTCAGATATACTTCGTCTAATGAAGTTCTTCTCAAGCAACTACTTGACTTGCTTTCTTAACTCTCATCTTGCGGGGCCACGTGCCTAACCGGCCACAAAACTATCTTGGCACTATCAACCAGATAAATGCGGAAATCTATCTCTCGTTTAGGGGTAACCCCCTTCACTTCACCCAAGATATCAGGATATTCTCTGTAACACCCCACACCCGCTACGGTCACTCTCTAAGGGAATGCCATAACATCGGTGGAGTATTTTAAGTGAATATAGAACAGAAAAATTACAATAGGACAGATATAAGTAATACTTGAGAATTTAAAACATCATTTCATTGCAGCGGAAAGTTAAACATGTTTGGTTACACCAAAACCATAAACAAGAGTCAAGTACATAATATCCATCCTGATAAAACAAAAGTACATAATCCCACTACATAACTTAATAGCCATAATAGAAAAGATAAACTGAGCTTTACATCCACGGTCCAAGCTCCAAAAGATAGATAAAGCAGTCTGATCAAAGCCCACTAATGGTAGGCCCACTCTGTTAACCTGAGGGTTGGAAAAAGATAAAAACAACGGGGTCAGACATAAGTCTGAGTGAGTCCTATAACCCTAACAATACAATCATTAAAGTAATTAGGGTATGATATAAACAAGGTACGGTACCTCTGGGGATAATGACTACACTAAGTAGCCAACTAAACATAGGATATACTAAGATAACCGAAAAGACGCATTTATCCACTCAAGGATAATTACTAGATTGCACCACCCCAGATCTACCCACCCAAGGGTAATTCCTACACTGCACCACACCAGTTCTACCCACCCAAGGGTAATTCCTACTTAAAGGTTGATCCCACTAAGTGTATTTAGTAATTCTACCCAGTAGTTCCTTGTCCCCCTAGCTGACTACATAGGTGCCGTCTGCCCCTATCTCCACTAGGTGTACCCACTACCCCCAAGCGATCGGCTCCCTACCGTAGATACCCGTGCTGGCCCCACAGTGGGGTGTATCACTCCCCAAAGTGGCAACCCGATAATCAATGGTGCACGGCTTATACCTACACGATGCAACAACGTCTTACCTACCAGCCCGGGTCCACACACGCATATGAAACCCGTTGGACTCGCGTTGCCACCACTACCCCGTTTTGGCCTCTTATAGTCAAGCCCAATATGCGTGTCCCGTCCTCGACCTGGGTCGAGCCCACAAAGATACGTTTGGGATATTGGTTGAAATGGGCCCCCATAAGCTACTACCTAAGCTTGCCATTTTATCTAGTGAATCCCACTTAACCCGTTAACCATGTCCACCTACATGTTACAAATCTTTGGTTAAGTCTTTTAATCATATTTTAATTGCCACTTAAGGCCCCCACAAGCTACTACTTAAGCTTGTCATTTAATTATATTTCAATTGCCACTTAAGGCCCCCCACAAGCTACTACTTAAGCTTGTCATTTAATTATATTTCAATTTCCACCTAAGGCCCCCACAAGCTACTACTTAAGCTTGTCATTTAATTATATTTCAATTGCCACTTAAGGCCCCCACTAGATTTCCACATGCCACCCAAGGCACTTACTTGATTCCCACATGCCACCCAAGGCACTTACTTAACCCTTTAATCATGTTTAATTACATGTTCCACTTTGGTTAAGTATTCTAATCGTATTTTCTATTACCACCCAAGGCAACCCACTAGTTTCCTCATGCCACCCAAGGCACCCCCACTAGTTACTACATGCCACCCAAGGCACCCACTTAACCCCTCATGCCCCACTACATGCTAATTTGGTTAAGTGTTTCTTAGTTAATTAAGATCGTAACCTTTGTAAAGACCTCTCACATTAGATTGTCTTTTATGGCAGCTGGATATGCCGGTTGGTTCCGGGCAGCCTTACACCATAACAGAGTCTAACCTCGTGTCTTTACACTTGTCACGTATTTAGTTTATGACTAAGACCTCTCACATTGGGCCAATCATTTGTAGCCGCTGGATTTGCCGGTCGGTTCCGGGCAGTCTTATGCTACAAAAGGGTCCAACCTCGTGTCTTAGTAGATTAATTACACCTAATTAATCACCCCCATAATTTGTATTAATTATCCCTAATTAATTACCGATATTTAAGAATATGGGTAGACCTAACTCAATAGGTAAATTCCCAATTCCATAATATGGGTAGACCTAACTTAATAGGTAAATTCCCAATTCCATAATATGGGTAGACCTAACTTAATAGGTAAATTCCCAATTATGTCCATCCACTTTTACGGTATGTTTAATTATACCCACTTCACACAATTTTATGTGTTCATTAATTTTTACCCCATCGTCCCCACGTAAATACGTTAACATGACATACTTCAAAAGAGAAGATTCATCATACACACAATGGGTTCAACTTAGCATATCATTAGCATTACCATGGGTTTAAAAGGTGTCAACTTGTATATATGACCACAAACCCAACTTGCATAAATAACCAACCCAAACTTGCATGAATCACATATGTCATGAAGATGGTAACTTGCTTAAATGTTCATGTTATAGACCTATCATAAAGGTGTCAACTTGCATACAAGTCATAGGTCAAAAAGGGAAGAACTCGCACATGTACTTATGTCATATATAAAGGCCAACTTGCATATGAACTTGCATCATAAATTGCATATGAACTTGCATCATAACTTGCATATGAACTTGCATCATAACTTGCATATGAACTTGCATATGAACTTGCATCATAACTTGCATATGACCAAACACTTAGCATGCATAAACCAAAATACTTAGCATGCATAAATAAAATACTTAGCATGCATAAAACCAAATACTTAGCATGCATAAAACCGAATACTTAGCATGCATAAAACCAAATACATAGCATGCATAAAACCAATTACATAGCATGCATAAAACCAAATGCATAACTTGCATATCATGTTACATATAACTTGCATATACTCTCACATATAGTTTGCATAACATGTTACATATGCATAAATGTTCAACATAGTGTTTTGCATCCTAAAACATGGCATTAAACTTGCATATAGCATAAAACTTGCAAAACACATAACATACACTATACTAAACTTGCATAAACACATTTATCCACAAACATAGCCATCTCTTATCATATCCTACCATAACCAATTTAACAATTGATTATTAAAGCTATAGGAACTCACCACTAAGCTCCCATAAGCAAACCCTTGCTACAAATTACCCAAAAACTCTAGCCTTGGACATAAAGCTTGCAACTTGATGATGAATGCAAGCTAATGATTGCTTAAACAACTCAAAGATGCTTGTATGAACATGAAAGCCTTCATAGAAATAGTTTCATAAGAGGATGGAGGCTAGGGTTTTGGGTGGAGGCCATGATCATAGAAAATTTTGGCATAGTTTAGTTTGGAGATAGGATTATGATCATTTAGGGCTAGCTTAGGGTCTTATTTATAGGATTAGGCAAGTGTTTTAGGCCCTTAGATCAACCCTAGGTTAGATTAGGACCATCAGATCCCGGAAGCTTCCAGAAACCAGCCCCAAAACACAGCCCACACACTAAAATGGTGCACCAGGCCAGAATCAGCCGACAGGGCAAGTCGACAGCCTTGTCGACTTGCCTGTCGACATGGCAGTCGACAGCCCTGTCGACAGCCAAGTCGACTTGGCTGGGCGGGATTTTTCCCGCCTGGCCCCCATTTCTGCATGTTTCGAAATTCAAATTTCCCGAAAACTTCTTTGGGCCTTAACCGGGTCATACGGACTCCGATTTACAAAATTTCGGACTCTATTTCGCGTATTTTTCCGAGACGAACGCAATGAAGCAGCCCGTTTCCCCCAATTCTCACGTTTGAGATTATTTATTCTGCAATTAGTGAATTTTAGCATTAACCGAAATTCGGGGTGTTACATTCTCGGACCACCCTCACCGATTGCAAACTACCGATAGACGAGTTGAGGGATTCAAGATAACACAACATGACGGGACTCATTGGGTTACTAGAAATTTTTAGGGTATTACCAAGGCGAGTCATGAACCTCACAACCCTATGCTCAAAAATCAAGGATGGCTCCAAAACTGGACAACCCATCCATGCCCAAAATCAACCCATACCCCATGAAACCGAGAATATAAGCATCACGCGAGAACTCTATACTCAAGATAGAGATTTTCAAATCCACGTAGATCATAGACAAATGGGCGGAACCCCCAATTGGATTTGAAACACACACGGGATCATTAACTAGACTAGTACTTAGGTGCAAACTTTCAACTAGATCAGATGAAACAACTATGCGATGCGCCAGAATCAAACAAGGTACGAACTGGAAAATCAGAAATATATACAAGGCTCTCAACATAAATACTACCTCGATCGGTAACTGGAGCGGTATTGAGAGCATGAACTTGCCCTCCTGAAGGTCCAGCACGCTGAGTCTGACCCTGACCTTGCCCTTGCTTCTTCGGGCAATCCCTAGTGAAATGTCCAGTCTCACCGCAGAAAAAGCATTCACCATTCTCCCTTTTCCTCTTCTTACAATCCTTAATAAGATGCCCAACTGAACCGCAATAATAGCACTTTCCCTTTTTGTTATTGCCCTTGTTGTTGTTCCCCTTGTTGCCTTGATTCTTGTTCTTGTTCTTGTTCTGATTGCCTTGACTGCTCTGACCACTTGGATTACCCTGATTTCCTTTCCACTGGGAATCAGTCTTCTTGGCTTGAGTATCATTCATCTTGATCTCTTTCTTGTCGCTCCTATTCTCTTCATTGAGTAGGGCCATATTCACCAAACTCTCAAAAGTTGCCCCCAAGGGTATATGAGTCATGGCTAAACCATGTAATGGCTCGTTTAATCCTAGAGCAAAGTATAGGGCCTTCTTCGGAGCTGTGTTAACCAAGTCTAAACCGACCCGAGCCAGTTGATTAAACTTATCTATGTATTCCCTAATAGTCATGTCCCCTTGCTTCAGTGATAGGAACCTTAGTCCAAACTTTCCCCGAAAGTCATCCCAAGTCTCAATTGGCCTAGTAGCGGTGGTGACCACCCACCAACGTGCAGCTTCTTCCTTTAGCAACCACACTGCTAATAAAACCTTCCTACGGTCATCTATATCAAAGAAGGTAAAAAGATCTTCGGTTTCTTTCAACCAATTCCTTGCCTCTACATAAGTCTCGGTTCCAATGAAATTCTTGCAACCCATCGCCTTAAAGTCTTTGCAAATCTCCGCGAAATCCTTTTGTGGATGCTGAGGGGGAGGAGGAAGGGGAACCTCTGCGACAGGAGCCATCAACTACCGGAGGAGGAGTAATATTTGCAGGGCCGGCTTCGGTCGCCCTAGCCACCAAAAGTCTCCTATACCAAACAAGTACGTGTACTCCCTCCGGAATGGCAAAGTTATTGGCCATACTGAAAACGAAGAAAAAGGATAGATTCAGAATGGAGAAAAATGAAGGAAATTTGCTAATGGCTTTTTGGGGAATAACCTTTAAAATAAACTAGACTTTTCTTTGGAAAATACTTTATACTTGATTTTGAAAATAGTTTTCCAAAAGTTTTCTAAAAACCTTTTTGTTCCTTCTCGTAAACCATATGCTCTGATACCAAATGTAACACCCCGCCTCTGCCAGGGTGGCTCTTGCAAGCACTCTGACTTTGGAGGGGCGTTTGAATCAGGTAAACATGCATAATGATATATCAAGGCAGAACAAGAACATATGTATATATGTCAACAGAGTAAATAACATAGATAAAACAGCGGAAGATTTCATACTATTTCAAAACAAGTCTGGTACAACATAGCTTTCCAAATAAACAAGTCTAGATAAAACAACATTGCTGAAAAACTGAAATACATAAGTACTATCCCCAAAATAAGTGATAACCATAGCTAGCTTCATGTCAAAACCGTACATGAGCTAAAATCCCACAAGCAAGCGATCAGAAATCCAAGCTAAGCTCCAATATTCCCTCCTTGAGAACCTGGGGGGGGGGGGAACGGAAGAAAAGAGGCAAAAGAAAACAGGTCAGTCAAAAAGACTGAGTAAGCCCTACTACAATCAATGTAAACTGATAAAGTTAACTGTCATGAGCAGCAGGGATGAACATAAGGATAACAATATACTAGCATGATGATTAACTAACAAGGTAGATAAAGGCGTCATCGCATAATCAGGTTTAAGGGATTTGCACCACAGGTGTACTAGCAAGCTAACATGACTTGAATACAAGTATTGATCCCTTGGCCCAGGCTTTGGCCCAATAACATGAAGTGACCCTAACACAAGGTCCAATAACATGAAGTGACCCTAACACAAGGTCCAATAACATGAAGTGACCCTAACACAAGGTCCAACCAAATGGTCTAGTCGATCGGCTCCCTATAAGCCTAACTCGTCACGTGTTGGTGTCAATACGGCCCAAACATGATTGTAGTCGAACTGTGCCGGGTCCACCCTTCGGGTGTATCAAGCCCTAGGGTGCCAACCCCTGGACACCATAAACATGAGTGCACAGTCTCGATCTACTGGTACCCATGGGTGACTTCTCCAAATACGGACTACGTGCACGACCATAGTCCGTCCGGAACTACATCGGCGTACCACCCGGCCGTCGTTTATTGGTCGCTTACCTCCAGCCCAGTAAATCGTGCCCCACACCCTAACCTAGACCCTAGGGCCATGATGATACAAACTTGGGATTACTGCTGGAGTGGACCCCCATTGCTAGGATTTTCTAGTGGGTTAAGTACGGTTTAACCCTCTTGCTAATCATGGATTAACTTGGTTAAGTGTAACGATGAGTTCACGACTTAACCCTGATTAATCTACCAAGCCCAAATTGGTTAAGTATTAAGTGGACCATGACTTAACCCTAATCACGAGGCATTAATTAATTTAATGCGCCTTAACCTCTCACATTAGACCTTGTTGTGGTTACTAGTTAAGCCGGGCGGGTCCGGGTAGCTTTACACCACAACTTGGTCTAACCTCGGGTTCAAGGTACAACATGGCCAACTTCTCACATTGGGTCCTATTGTTTGTAGCAACTAGTTAAGCCGGTCGGTTCCGGGTAGGTTTACGCTACAAACTCAACCCAACCTCGAGTTGGTCACACTTATCTTTTCTAAGTGTCATGTCCATCATGTTTCCAAAACATGTTACAAATTTTCAAGCAATTGGGTAGACCTAACTTAATAGGTAAATTCCCAATGGGTAGACCTAACTTAATAGGTAAATTCCCAAGCTTATGTTTTTATGTCTTTTAAGTTTACCCAACCCCAAACGCAATCCCATCGCTTACATATCGCAATAGCGCATAAAGGATAGAAAGAGGGAACTTGGCATAATCATGACATAAAGGTATTGAAGCCACAAGTTTAACATGGTGGCATATGAAATGTTCATATGTTCATACACTTGCATATTACATTTTTAGGCCTTAAAAGCATGCATAAAACCAAACTTAGCATATTGGTGATACATGGTGATAAATGACATGTAAAAATGGCCATAAGTTCGCATCTAGCCTCACATGCAAGTTATCATAAGAGATATGGTAACTTACATGTTGCCAAAATGCAACCTTTAGCATAAAGCTTGAAGCTTTATGTTCATAAACCCAAGATAAGCTTGCATAACATGATAGCATGAACAAAATGTTCAACCCAAACTTGCATAACATAACTTGCATATCATATGACAAACTTGCATATCAAACTTGCATAACATAACACGATAAACTTGCATATCATGACATGGCATACTTGCATAACATAACATGACGAACTTGCATATCATAACATGGCATACTTGCATATAAACTTGCATATCACAACATGATAAACTTGCATATCATAGCATAGCAAACTTGCATATAAACTTGCGTATCACAACATGATAAACTTGCATATCATAGCATAGCAAACTTGCATATAAACTTGCATATCATACATTTAACTTTAGAGTTTAAGTATGAAAGTAGAATAGGGCTTACAAAGCTTATGAAGACTCAAAAATATGACAAAGCCCTTATGCAATCAAATAGACCCAAAATGCAAGCTCTAATAGAAAATCCCTTGAGCTAAAATGATCAAAACCCTTGCTTTATGATGTAAATATGGAAACTTGACCTTGAATGCAAGCAAATGATGCTCATACAAGCTTGAAAACACTTGTATGCATGGAAAATCTCTCATAGAAATTTATTTAGGAATTTATGAAGAGAGTGGAGGCCATGAGAGGAGTGAATTTGCCATAGTTTAGTTGTATGAGTGAATAATGTTGATTTAGGCTTAAGTTAGGGTCTTATTTATAGAGATTAGGATTAGTTCTAGCCTTAGGATTAAACCCTAGTTCCAATCTCAGCCCTTAAAACCGAATCTGGCCCCCAAACTCAACACAAACCCAAAATGGTGCACCAGGCAGAACTGCCTGGCTGGACCAAGTCGACAGCCAAGTCGACAGGGCTGTCGACTTGGGTCCAACCAAGTCGACTCCCAAGTCGACAGGGCTGTCGACTTGGGTGCTCTGGCGGGAATTTTCCCGCCTGGCCCAAACTACCCTAATTTTCCAAATTCAAACTTGAATTTGAAATCTGTTTTTACTTTGAATTTTTCTAAAAACTTCGTTGGGCCTTAATTGGGTCATACGGACTCCGATTTTCGAAAACTCGGACTCTATTTCGCGTATTTTTCCGAGACGAACGCAATGGCATAGCCCGTTTCCCTTGATTCAGATTTATAAATTAAATTCTGCCTCGATTTACGTTATAACAGGTTATTGAAAATACGGGTTGTTACAGAAATTGTTTTCAATTCAATTCATTTCGAAATCGTTTTCAATTCAATTCATTTCGAAATCGTTTTCAATTTAATTCATTTCGAAATCGTTTTCAATTTTCATTTCGAAATCGTTTTCAATTTTCATTTCGAAATCGTTTTCAATTTTCATTTCGAAATCGTTTTCAATTTTCATTTTAAAATGAATAAAATCGATATAAACATCGTTCACGTCAAAATGGCGCATCTCTAATCAACACGGCTTCTTATAATTCTATTTTCAAATATTTCTATTTCAAATATATCGTTCAACACATGACTAATCTCAACGGATGAGTACAGTCAACACATGAACCTTTATATTATATTGATAAAGATGTAAATTTTATTATTAAAATATTTCGTTCAACACATGACTAATCTCAACGGATGAGTACAGTCAACACATGAACCTTTATATTATAATATTCTTTATTTTCAAAATTGGAATGAGGCCCAATCAATCACCATATAAAATTAATTATATGGATTTTCATACAACACATGTATATAATAGCATTGAAAAATAATCAACCATCAACCAAAGTGCACTACACTGTATAAGCATCAAATATAGATATCTAACGCTTATAACAGTCTGTCAATCAATCGATCGACATATTTAATCAATCAGGATGAGTGAACTTCCAATTTCATCCCAACACCCGTGTGGGGTTTCAAATCAACAAACACAGATTTTATTTGTGCAGTTGGGCGATGTGTAAAATTTATCGTCCCAATCAATGTCCTTCAAATAGGTGTACATAAACAAACCGTCTGGTTTGTAAATGAATATTTATTCATTCACGTTAAAAATTTCATTTTTAACGATAAAACATTTTATTTCAACATATGAATTTCTATTCAGTTCATTCTTTAAATAAAATGATATTTTTATTTTCTAACTTATTTTAGAAAATTTCGGTGGCATAACGGCACGATACTAGAAACGGGACAAGGCCTAGCCTTATCCCCGGTCTAGTGAAGGCCCACGCCATTCACACATCAATCAAATTTACCAAACAACCAAATTCAAATCAAATCATCTAACTAATTTTTGCAATCAAACAAACAAGTCCATGGTCTGTGGACGATTGTGTCGGGTGCTACTAAACACCGTCTGCATCCTAGTATATATATATAACTAGAAAGGAAATTGAAAGGTGAGAAATTCTCACAAATAGCTATTCCAACTTCACGCCACTTCAAATGTAGAAGTCTTCGTCATTCTCGCCTTTTAGTCATCTTCGTTGCCCGTAGCCACTATATATATAAAAATCACATTTTTATATTGTTATTCAATATGTAAAAATCGAATTTTTACTACGATGTCATATAGATAAAAATTCCATTTCAAAAAAATATAGATTTCGCCTTTATAAAAATAAAGATTTCATCTTTTCAAAAATAAAGATTTCGCCTTTATAAAAATAAAGATTTCGCCTTTATAAAAATATCATTATAAAAATCACATTTTTATTTCAACGTATATATATAAAAATCAGATTTTTATTTTGCTACATACATAAAGATGATGTTTTTGCTATCTACATAATATAAAAATCGTATTTTTATACTTCTAAAAATATAAAAATCATATTTTTAAATATGCTACCTATATAAAACTGGTTTCATATATGGTATTTCTAATTAAAAATTCTATTTTTAATTACATGAATAAAAATAACTTAAAGAAAAACACACCTTTTTCTCAAACGAACGAGGGGCTTGCTGTGGACGGGGGTGGTGTTGATGGTCGGAGGCGGGGCTTCGAAATGGGGAGGCGGGAGGAGAGAGGGGCGGCGGGAATCGGTTGCGCGCAGGAGGGGGGGTGGTTTCGGTGCTCGATTTGGTTGCAGGGGGGGGGGGGTCTTCAGGCGTGGCAGTCGAGGAAGAGAAGGGGAGGAGGAGGAAGAAGAAAGGAGGAGGACGACGCGGGGGGGGCTGCGCCACCTCTGGCGGCGGCAGTGATGGGCGACAGGGGTTTCCCCCCTTTCCGTCGCCTTTTTTTTTCTCGACTGAATTTGAAAATGAATTATAACGGGGGGGGGGGGGGGGGCAACGTGATTTAAGGGGAGGGAGAGGAAAATTTAATTTATTTAATTATTTTAATTGCAAAAAGTTGACTTTCACAAACGACCTCTAAACGAGACCCACCGCCTTTCGTCCATAGTGTTTCACCCCCATTCCGAATACAATGGGATATGTATCGTAAGCTGATGCGCCTATTTCGATCAGTTTCTGTTGAATTTAAAGTATAATTCTTTATATATTCAATTTAAACGCACATTTCTATTTACCGGGGTCACATACTAACTAGAAAAATTCCAGAAAAATAATTTCTAGCTTCGTATTGACGATACGGTCCTAACAAAACTAGTTTCGTCGAATTCTGAGACTGTTGGAAAAATTGCCATTTTCCAGTCGATTAAAATCAACTAAAATTGGTCAAACGCGTTTTCCTTTGCCACACTCACATATTGATTCGAAAAAGTATGAAATTTGAAACCTAGCAATAATTTCACAACACGGATCCAACAAAAGTGGTTTCGTCGAAATCCGAGGTCATTTGCAAAATGTCTATTTTTAAGGGCCTGAATTCCATAGCGACTATTCAGAATTTTCAACTGGACATATCTTTTGATTCCCGCTATGAAATTTTGATTTTTCGGATTCGTTGGAAAGATATCCTCAATTAGATCCTATTGTTTTTGGTTTCACTAAAATCCGGATTGTTTTGCACCCGGTACATTCAATTGAAGTTTGAAATCGAATTATCGAACTACCGCGCCATTTTCAATTCTATTTATAATTATATATAAATTTTTATATTCTAACGACGACGTATATAATATATACGTTCTAATTATATTCAAAATAAATTTCTCGTTAATTTTATTTATAATAATCTATTTTAAATATTCAAAATTCGTCAAAATTGCCAAAATAAAAATTTTAAACTGGTTCAGAATTTCCGGGTTATTACAAAAATAGTCCAGGTACGTAGATGAATCTAGCCAAACCTTATCATACACGCAGTGCTGAGTCAGCATTGGGTCCCACAAGCTATTTTGGCGTAGAAATTTGAATTTCGAATGAATTGTTTTGGCGTAGAAGTTTGATTTTCGAACTTTTGAATTTCTGGAATTTATTTAACTGTTTTATTCACCAGAAATATTCTTATATGTATACAATTCCTCTAACGACCATTTTACGCTTATATATATAAGCACAACTTTCATTTTATTTTCAAAATTCAAATGATGTTGCCATATTTCATTGACTGTAGCCTTATCTTGAATTTTATCTTTCGTATACATATATTTTTGCATATATATATATATTTATATTCTCATATGTATATATATTTTTTCTTTATTTCCTTATATGTACGTTCTTATCCTTTCAAAATTTGAATTTGTATACGTACATATATTTACATGTTCAGTTGGCCCTCTCTAAAACAAAGATAAAAAATTATGCCGCCGCCGGGGTTCGAACCCCTGACCTCTATGCTACAAATCTAATGCCTTAACCAACTGAGCTACAGAGGCTTTTGTTAATAAGTCTTAGAACAATAATAATTATTGTTCTCTCCTTACTTCTCTTTTTCATGTTAGTTACGATACTTAAATTAAACAACTGCATGGATCTTTTTTTTTCTTTTAAAAATTAATTGTGCTTTAATTTGTGAATCTTAATGTCATAGAATTACGGTGTGTTACACTGTAAGTGCAGTTCGATGGCCATTGATGGAAATCGACTGTACGGGCCTTGATAAAATTATTAAAAATATCAATAATTTGTGTAAAATCATAAGAAATGATTTGTGAAGAATTGGGATGAAAAACTCCATATTTGAAAAGATAAAAATAGATTTTTATCGAAATGAACTAGTTTTGAACTAGAATAATAATTTATTTATTTTTTTTAAAATAAATAAATCGGATTTGAAATGGTTTTGAAAATAACCAGAATTTCCAATAATTGTATTTGAATGGATTTGAATCGAAATTGTCTTCGGAATATTTCGATGTTGGATTTCGTGATTATACAGATATTGTTATGGAAATTTGAAATATATATATATCGTTATTTCCAATACGATATTTGTTGGTCGTAGAATTTGATATTGAATATAAGCCAATATATTTTCTGTTCAGAGCCTTGTATTCAATATCAAATATGATTTGGGTTTGTCGTGAATGGTGTCTTCATTAACACTGTTCTTAAGCCCAGTTGAGAAAAAGATTAAATCTTTTTATTTAGATTTAATGAAGTGTGCCAATTAAATAATATTTAATTGGAATTGAATTGGTATTGATTTTTGGGTTTATCGTGAACAGTGTTTTAAATAACACTTGTTCTTTAACCCGATAATTAATAGAATGTGATTTTGGGTTTATCGTGAACCGTGTTTTGAATGACATTGGCTCTTTAACCCAGTAAAAAACAGGATATTGATTTCTGTGAATATTAAAACTAAGTGGAGTTTTAATGAATCTTTAATTAGATTGAAAAGATCAAGAATGAAGTATCACCAATTTTGCTCCAGGCGATAGTTAAATCTTTGATTAGATTTGAACGTGAAATGGTAATTGAATTTACCGATAACACCGTGGTGTTAGATATGAAGTATAACCAGTTTTACTTCATGGGATAAATAGGTTGGGATTGGGAAATAAAAGAAATAATTACTCTGGTGTGGTTCTCCAGTCCCGATTAGTTGGAAGTGATATTCAAAAGGAAGATTAAAGAATAAATTTACAAGAATTTATCTTTGATAAAATTAATGGGAACCTTTCCCAAAATGTAACAACTCGAAAATCTGGGCCAGTTTAAAATTTTTATTTTGGCAATTTTAGCGAATTTTGATTATTTAAAATAGATTATTTTAAATATAGTCAACGATAAATTTATTTTGAATATAATTTGAACGAATATATTTATACGCGTCGTCGTTAGAATATAAATATTTATATATAATTATAAATAGAATTGAAAATGGCGTGGTAGTTCGATAATTCGATTTCAAACTTCAATTGAATATACCGGGTGCAAAACAATCCGGATATTAGTGAAACCAAAAACATTAGGATCTAATTGATGATATCTTTCCGACGAATCCGGAAAATCAAAATTTCATAGCGGGAATCAAAAGATGTGTCCAGTTGAAAATTCTGAATAGTCGCTATGGAATTCAGACCCTTAAAAAAAATGGACATTTTGCAAATGACCTCGGATTTCGACGAAACCAGTTTTGTTGGGTCCGTGGTGTCAAGTTATTGCTAGATTCCAAATTTCATACTTTTTCGAATCAATATGTGAGCGTGGCAAAGGAAAACGCGTCTGACCAGTTTCAGTTGATTTTAATCGACTGGAAAATGACCATTTTTCTAACGATCTCAAAATTCGACGAAACTAGTTTTGTTAGGACCATAGCGTCAATACGATGTTAGAAAATATTTTTATGGAATTTTTAGAAATAGTATGTGGCCTCGGTAAATTGAAATGTGCGTTCAAAATTCAATATATAGAGTTATATTTTGATTTTGACGAAAACTGATCGAAATAGTCGAATCAACATGTGACACATATCCCATTGTGTTTGCAATGGGGGTAATTAGCTAGGGGCGACAGTCGTTGGGTCTCGATTGAAGATCGAATTTAAAAGTTGCTTTTTAGAGTAAATTAAATATAATTAAATATATATTATTATTATAATTCCCTCCATTCCTCTTTCTCCCTCTATTTACTCGGTCAACTCCCCGTTCCCTTTTCAAAATCGAAATAGGAAAAAAAATACGACGAGTGCCACCGCACCAGAGAACGCAACCGCACCGGAGCTCCGCCTGCGCGCTCCTCCGGCGAGGCCACCTGGCCGCCTCTGAACCCTCCCAAAGCCGCCGCCTTCTCTTCCTCCCTCTTCTCCTTAAACAAAACCCGTGACCCCCCTTCCACTATCGTCGATGCGCCGCCTTGTCCGCGCCTAGCCCCACCGCGAGACACCCCAGACCTCCCCCTCTTCTCCGGCGCTGATTTGAGCCCTAGCCCCAAACGACTTGTAAGTTTTTATATTTATTTACCTTTATTTTTTTTACGTTTCAGAGTATAAAACCTAAGATTTTCAAAGTATATTTGTTTTAACATGAAAGTTTATATTTTTATCAAAAATGAAAAAGAATTGATTTTTAGAAATGATAAAAGTTTTGATTTTTAGAAATGATAAAAGTTTAGATTTTTTTATGATAAACGTTTTGATTTTTAGAAATGATAAAAGTTTAGATTTTTAAATGATAAAAGTTTAGATTTTAGAAATTAAATAATTAAAGAAAAAAAATATATATATCTCCCCCTATTACCTTCTGGTCCCCCCTCTTTCTCGTTTTCAATCAAAAACCAGAGAAAAAAAAAAACGATCGGACCCGTGCCCTAATCACCATCGCCGCCGCTTCCGCCTCCACCCCGGCCACCCCACGCCTGCGCCTCCCCCTACCAATTGACGTTCGAGCCCCATCTCACTCAACCGAACCCCACAGGAACCGGAACCTCCTCCGACGAAGGGAAGACCCCCACCTCCGCCTGAAGCACCCTCTATCGCCACCCACGCCCATGACAGCCGCGTCGCCTCGTCCTCCGTCCTCCGCCATCTCCAGCGCCTCTGGCCACCACCCTCCGACGCAGAAGGCTGCCGCCGACAACCTCCATCCCCACCAGCGAACAACTCCTCCTCCCCCCTTCGATTGGTAGAAAAGTGTGAGTTCTATTTTGTTTATTTAGTTTATTAACAGTTAAAATTCAGTTTAGGGTTCAGTTTAGATTTGTTTTAAAAATATATAGACTTTGTTTAAAATATAGAAATAAAAATATGATTTTTATATATTGAACTTCGAATTAAAAAGGTGATTTTTATATATTGAACATCGAAGTAAAAATTCGATTTTTTTTATATATTGAATAACGAAGTAAAAATTCGATTTTTTTTTCATATGTAGTGGCTATAGCAACGAAGATGCGATAGCGATGAAGATTTCTATCAATGAAGTGTCGTGGAGCTAGGATAGCTATTTGTGAGAATTTCTCACCTTTCAATTTCATTTTCTAGTTATATATATATACTAGGATGCAGACGGTGCTTAGTAGCACCCGACACAATCGTCCACAGACCATGGACTTGTTTGTTTGATTGCAAAAATTAGTTAGATTATTTGATTGAAATTGAGTTGTGTGGTGAATTGAAATTGATTTGATTGATGTGTGAATGGCGTGGGCCTTCACTAGACCGGGGATAAGGCTAGGCCTTGTCCCGTTTCTAGTATCGTGCCGTTATGCCGCCGAAATTTTCTAAAATAAGTTAGAAAAATAAAAATATCATTTTATTGAATAAATGAATTGAATAGAAATTCATAGGTTGAAATAAAATGTTTTATCGTTAAAAATATAATTTTTAACGTGAAGTGAATAAAATAAAATATTCATTTATAAACCGGACGGTTTGTTTATGTACACCTATTTGAATGACATTGATTTGGTCGATAAATTTTACACATCGCCCAACTGCACAAATAAAATCTGTGTTTGATTGTTTGAAACCCCACACGGGTGTTGGGATGAAATATGAAGTTCACTCATCCTGATTGATAAAATATGTCGATCGATTGATTGACAGGCTGTTATAAGCGTTAGATATCTATATTTGATGCTTATACAGTGTAGTGCACTTTGGTGGATGGTTGATTATTTTTCAATGCTATTATACATGTGTTGTATGAAAATCCATATAATTAACTTTATATGGTAATTAATTGGGCCTCATTCCAATTTGAAAAATAAAGAATATTATAAAATAAAGGTTCATGTGTTGACAGTACTCATCCATGGAGATTGGTCATGTGTTGAACGAAATATTTTAGTAATAAAATTTACATCCTTATCAATATAAAATAAAGGTTCATGTGTTGACAGTACTCATCCATTGAGATTGGTCATGTGTTGAACGAAATATTTTGATAATAACAACTATTTTGAAAAAGAAATATTTGAAATATAATATTTGAAAATAGAAATTTATGAAGCCGTGTTGATTAGATTGACGCCATTATGATGTGAACGATATTTATATCGATTTTAACGATTTCGAAATGAATTGAATTGAAAACGATTTCGAAATGAATTGAATTGAAAACGATTTCGAAATGAATTGAATTGAAAACGATTTCGAAATGAATTGAATTGAAAACGATTTCGAAATGAAATGAATTGAAAACGATTTCGAAATGAACTGAATATAAAACGAATTCAAATTGAATTGAAAGCGAATTGAAATGAATTCAAATTGAATTGAAATTTGAATTGAATAGAAATGAATTTTAAAACGAATTTATAGAGAAGAATTCAATTTTGATTTGAATTGAGATGGAAGTTGAAATTGCTTTTGAAACGAATTTAAAACTATTTATATAATTCGTTTTAAATAGAAATCGACGAAATATATATTATATATATTATATATATAATATAATGGCCTGAATAGAACGCGCCGCGCCGCGGCAGTTCGTAAATTTCGACCATTTATTTCAAACGGACATTACGGGAGATCCGACCGTCGGATTCTCCTGAAACCGGAACCGTTGGGTTCGTATCGAAAAGAGCTTTCTAACGAATATTAGAAATTCAAAATCTAACGGTTGGATTTGGAGTTACGTCCAAATCAAATTTGAAAAGGGTCGCTGTAAGTGCAGTTCGATGGCCATTGATGGAAATCGACTGTACGGGCCTTGATAAAATTATTAAAAATAGTAATAATTTGTGTAAAATCATAAGAAATGATTTGTGAAGATTTGGGATGAAAAACTCCATATTTGAAAAGATAAAAATAGATTTTTATCGGAATGAACTAGTTTTGAACTAGAAATATACTTCTATTTATTTTTAAATAAATAAATTGAATTTGAAAAGGGTTTTAAAAATAACCAGAATTTCCAATGATTGCATTGGAGTGGATTTAAATCGAAATTGTCTTCGGAATATTTCGATGTTGGAATTCGTGATTATACAGATGTTGTTATGGAAATTTGAAAGATATATATTTATATCGTTATTTCCAATACGACATTTGTTAATCGTAGAATTTGATATTGAATATAAGCCGATATATTTTCTATTCAGAGCCTTATATTGAATATCAAATGTGATTTGGGTTTGTCGTGAATGGTGTCTTCACTAACACTGTTCTTGAACCCAGTTGAGAAAAGATTAAATCTTTTTATTTAGATTTAATGAAGAGTACCAATTAAATAATATTTAATTGGAATTGAATTGATATTGATTTTTGGGTTTATCGTGAACAGTGTTTTAAACAACACTCGTTCTTTAACCCGATAATTAATGAATGTGATTTTGGGTTTATCGTGAACTGTGTTTTTAAATGACACTGATTCTTTAACCCAGTTAAAGATTAAAACTAAGTGGAGTTTTAATGAATCTTTAATTAGATTGAAATGATCGAAAATGGAGTATCACCAGTTTTGCTCCAGGCGATAGTTAAATCTTTAATTAGATTTGAACGTGAAATGGTAATTGAATTTACCGATAACACTGTGGTGTTCGATATGAAGTATTACCAGTTTTACTTCATGGGATGAATAGGTTGGGATGGGGAAATTAAAATAAATGATTACTTCGGTAAGGTTCGCTAATCCCAACTAGTTTGAATTGAGATTCAAAAATAGAATAAAGAATAAATTCAAGGAATTTATCTTGGATAAAATTAATGGGGACCTTTCCCTTTGAATGTGAAATTTAGAAACTAACTGTCGGTTAGCCAAGCAGAATGGTTTTCTGGATATTGATCTGATGTTGGTTTCGGCCTTCGGGGTTAATATTTGGGAAATTATTCTCTTGATTAATTTACGGTTAGTGACTGATGAATTGGAATGAGGCGTATGTTGTGTTTGTGTAACACTTATTTAAAATATACGCGAGTTATTCAGAAAGACCGGGTTTATCCCATTCTGAATAACTGATACGACGATAAGTCGAAGATGAAGACGATGGTCGAAGACCGGAAGTCTTCACGTCGTTTGGGTAATTACTGATGATCTTGATTGGGCTGTACACCCAAGAAGATGGAAACAGTTAGTGATCGTCCAGACGTACTTGGAGATCGATGGGATGCGGGGTACTAGGTGCCTCCGGTTTCGTTCAGACCCAGAACGGACTTGTAAATGGACTGTGTGTCTGACATTGGATTTTAGTCCGTGTGATTGATCTCTATTAAATATATATCTGTTTGGCGGTGGAGAATTTATTCTCTTGCTTAACGCCCTTCTCTGAGACGTATGAGCTCAGGGGTTATATATTGATGGATATCAAACGCATGGAGTGAATTGCCTGTGTGGCATGCCTAAGTGGCAATTGATCGAGGCTTCTGTTGAAAAGCAAAGTCTTGTGGTGATGATCAAAGCAAGGCCTTTGTGGCGTAGCTTTGTGTAACGTTTACCTCGCGTGTTTCACACCCGGTATGAACCAAAAACGGGAGAGGACCTCAGGGAGGGCATGCGTTTCCTTCTAGCTAAAAAGTGGCGTCAGTGGTTTTACACGCCCTGACGAGTTTGACTTATGTGGTTGTTGCTGTTGCGAGGCGCCTCGGATTGATCGGTCGTTCTCGAACCGATGGAGTCATTTAGTTGGATCACCTACGCCCCATAGGGCGGGGAAACGCATGTTCAGGGTTTAAGTTTAATCCACATCGGTGGACTGGCCCTGACGATCCAAGGGTCACTCGAGCTCTGATCCTGAGACACGGGCTAGAGCGTCTCGAATCGGTTGAGGACTATCTTTTGCCTCGGTTCATAGATGGAAATCCAATTTCCAAATACGTGACATTAGCGGTTTTAATTGTAGAACTAGTATGGCGACATGATATATGGTACCCATGCCGCCTATGATTGATATTTATGATTTGAAATTGTTTTGACACTATACACTTATAGTAGTATCAAATGATTTGTTTTAAACGTACTAAGCATGTTTGGCTATTATAAGGGAAAACCCTATCCTCGGCTGCGTTGCATTGTGTGATGGGACCTGGGTCTTATAATAGCTTCATTTTTAGAAAAGCATTGCGTTGTTTACTTATATGCACTGGTGTTCTTGGGAGGAAACCCGTTCCGTGTTATACGGCGTGGTCCCCTGATTTACCTATCTTTAAAATAAAGATTAATAACTGTTTTAGTTCTCACACCAGTCCCATGACTGACCTGGAGTTTATTGTTTTAACCTAAACTCTGGGTGCCCTTATTTTGACACGGGCAGCTAGTAGTTTTGGTTTTGCAGATTTATATTCATAGGATCCTGGTTTACAGCTGGAACGATATCCGGAAAGCTTTGTATCCGTATATCTACTTCTAGTTGTTTATTGTATTATTTTCCGCTGCTATGTATTTAAATGTAATTTAAATCTCTGATATTTCTGTGTAATATTCATTGTTACTCTTTATATTCTTGCAATCTGATGCATTGTTGTAATATACAATGAAATGTTCTTCTGTATGCGTTCTGTTGTGGCTTGTTCTCGAACTATCCGACGCTTTCCTTTACGGGGAAGTTACGGGTTTTCACAGTTGGTATCAGAGCTTTGGTTTACAAAGCTCAGAGAACAAGGCACGTTAGGACCGTACGAAAGAATTCATCAGAAACTGGATTAGTAATATCCAACGGGAATGACTCGTTAGAGATGGGATCAGTAGTATCCTAGAATGAGTATGAAGAGTATATTTTTCAAATGAAAACAATTTTTGTTTTGAAAATTTAAATCAATTATTCGTATTTGATTATCTATTTATATTGAGTTGGACAGTCCAGTATATAAAGATTTTGCGTATACGTCTGATCCACGAGTATTTGAAATTTTAATATACTGGATAGATATAGAATCACACTCTAGTCGCCCGAAGATGATTCTGATGATAGTTCGAACATCATCAGAATGGGTATTCGTGTTTCGAAGGTGTGATATCTATATATTTCCTATTGGCTGGTGTGAGAACCAAAAATTAGATAGGGCCTATTGTTGTGATTTGGCATCAAAAACATGATTTTTGTATATGTATCAAAATTATGAATTTGAGACTCTAATTCACTAATTGATTGATGTTTGTATTGTTTGTTTATTTGGTTGATAATTGTGAACCATTTAGCCTAGTTGAACCAAATATTGAATTATATTGAAAATTGGTTGCATTTGCTTGCATATACATATATATCATTGAACAGGTCATAGCAAGGAGGCTAGAGCCAGAAAATAAAATTTGTTTGCCCGCAAATAGGTACATGTTTACTACATAATTTACTGTTTTGTTTGGGTGATGATGATTTTATGAGCCTATTGGCTAGCCGCTTGGCTTTTTCTTTTTCTTTTTGAGATCTGAAGGACCGGGGAAGCTACTTGAAATTCCCCGATGCTCCCGGTGCAGGGGAGATTATGGCGAAATTTTTCGAAAATTTAGGGTGTTAGCCAAATTTTTGAAATTTTTGAAAATTCTCAGAAACTGAAAGGTTGGAGAATGGAAGCCAGATCGAGCGTAGAGTTGAATGATCAAACCACTTTCGACTTTGTTCCTTTTCGGGGACAAAAAGTTTTAAGTGGGGGAGATTGTAACAACCCGAAAATCTGGGCCAGTTTAAAATTTTTATTTTGGCAATTTTAGCAAATTTTGATTATTTAAAATAGATTATTTTAAATATAGTCAACGATAAATTTATTTTGAATATAATTCGAACGAATATATTTATACGCGTCGTCGTTAGAATATAAATATTTATATATAATTATAAATAGAACTGAAAATGGCGTGGTAGTTCGATAATTCGATTTCAAACTTCAATTGAATATACCGGGTGCAAAACAATCCGGATATTAGTGAAACCAAAAACATTAGGATCTAATTGATGATATCTTTCCAACGAATCCGGAAAATCAAAATTTCATAGCGGGAATCAAAAGATGTGTCCAGTTGAAAATTCTGAATAGTCGCTATGGAATTCAGACCCTTAAAAAAAAATGGACATTTTGCAAATGACCTCGGATTTCGACGAAACCAGTTTTGTTGGGTCCGTGGTGTCAAGTTATTGCTAGATTCCAAATTTCATACTTTTTCGAATCAATATGTGAGCGTGGAAAAGGAAAACGTGTCTGACCAGTTTCAGTTGATTTTAATCGACTGGAAAATGACCATTTTTCTAACGATCTCAAAATTCGACGAAACTAGTTTTGTTAGGACCATAACGTCAATACGATGTTAGAAAATATTTTTATGGAATTTTTAGAAATAGTATGTGGCCTCGGTAAATTGAAATGTGCGTTCAAAATTCAATATATAGAGTTATATTTTGATTTTGACGAAAACTGATCGAAATAGTCGAATCAACATGTGACACATATCCCATTGTGTTTGCAATGGGGGTAATTAGCTAGGGGCGACAGTCGTTGGGTCTCGATTGAAGATCGAATTTAAAAGTTGCTTTTTAGAGTAAATTAAATATAATTAAATATATATTATTATTATAATTCCCTCCATTCCTCTTTCTCCCTCTATTTACTCGGTCAACTCCCCGTTCCCTTTTCAAAATCGAAATAGGAAAAAAAATACGACGAGTGCCACCGCACCAGAGAACGCAACCGCACCGGAGCTCCGCCTGCGCGCGCCTCCGGCGAGACCACCTGGCCGCCTCTGAACCCTCCCAAAGCCGCCGCCTTCTCTTCCTCCCTCTTCTCCCAAAACAAAACCCGTGACCCCCCTTCCACTATCGTCGATGCGCCGCCTTGTCCGCGCCTAGCCCCACCGCGAGACACCCCAGACCTCCCCCTCTTCTCCGGCGCTGATTTGAGCCCTAGCCCCAAACGACTTGTAAGTTTTTATATTTATTTACCTTTATTTTTTTTACGTTTCAGAGTATAAAACCTAAGATTTTCAAAGTATATTTGTTTTAACATGAAAGTTTATATTTTTATCAAAAATGAAAAAGAATTGATTTTTAGAAATGATAAAAGTTTTGATTTTTAGAAATGATAAAAGTTTAGATTTTTTTATGATAAAAGTTTTGATTTTTAGAAATGATAAAAGTTTAGATTTTTAAATGATAAAAGTTTAGATTTTAGAAATTAAATAATTAAAGAAAAAAAAAAATATATATCTCCCCCTGTTACCTTCTGGCCCCCCCTTTCTCGTTTTCAATCAAAAACCAGAGAAAAAAAAAACGATCGGACCCGTGCCCTAATCACCATCGCCGCCGCTTCCGCCTCCACCCCGGCCACCCCACGCCTGCGCCTCCCCTACCAATCGACGTTCGAGGCCCCTCTCACTCAATCGAACCCCACAGGAACCGGAACCTCCTCCGACGAAGGGAAGACCCCCACCTCCGCCTGAAGCACCCTCTATCGCCACCCACGCCCATGACAGCCGCGTCGCCTCGTCCTCCGCCCTCCGCCATCTCGAGCGCCTCTGGCCACCACCCTCCGACGTAGAAGGCTGCCGCCGACAACCTCCATCCCCACCAGCGAACAACTCCTCCTCCCCCCTTCGATTGGTAGAAAAGTGTGAGTTCTATTTTATTTATTTAGTTTATTAACAGTTAAAATTCAGTTTAGGGTTCAGTTTAGATTTGTTTTAAAAATATATAGACTTTGTTTAAAATATAGAAATAAAAATGTGATTTTTATATGTTGAACTTCGAATTAAAAAGGTGATTTTTATATATTGAACATCGAAGTAAAAATTCGATTTTTTTTATATATTGAATAACGAAGTAAAAATTCGATTTTTTTTTCATATGTAGTGGCTATAGCAACGAAGATGCGATAGCGATGAAGATTTCTTTCAATGAAGTGCCGTGGAGCTAGGATAGCTATTTGTGAGAATTTCTCACCTTTCAATTTCATTTTCTAGTTATATATATATACTAGGATGCAGACGGTGCTTAGTAGCACTCGACGCGATAGCGATGAAGATTTCTATCAATGAAGTGCCGTGGAGCTAGGATAGCTATTTGTGAGAATTTCTCACCTTTCAATTTCATTTTCTAGTTATATATATATACTAGGATGCAGACGGTGCTTAGTAGCACCCGACACAATCGTCCACAGACCATGGACTTGTTTGTTTGATTGCAAAAATTAGTTAGATTATTTGATTGAAATTGAGTTGTGTGGTGAATTGAAATTGATTTGATTGATGTGTGAATGGCGTGGGCCTTCACTAGACCGGGGATAAGGCTAGGCCTTGTCCCGTTTCTAGTATCGTGCCGTTATGCCGCCGAAATTTTCTAAAATAAGTTAGAAAAATAAAAATATCATTTTATTGAATAAATGAATTGAATAGAAATTCATAGGTTGAAATAAAATGTTTTATCGTTAAAAATATAATTTTTAACGTGAAGTGAATAAAATAAAATATACATTTATAAACCGGACGGTTTGTTTATGTACACCTATTTGAATGACATTGATTTGGTCGATAAATTTTACACATCGCCCAACTGCACAAATAAAATCTGTGTTTGATTGTTTGAAACCCCACACGGGTGTTGGGATGAAATATGAAGTTCCCTCATCCTGATTGATAAAATATGTCGATCGATTGATTGACAGGCTGTTACAAGCGTTAGATATCTATATTTGATGCTTATACAGTGTAGTGCACTTTGGTGGATGGTTGATTATTTTTCAATGCTATTATACATGTGTTGTATGAAAATCCATATAATTAACTTTATATGGTAATTGATTGGGCCTCATTCCAATTTGAAAAATAAAGAATATTATAAAATAAAGGTTCATGTGTTGACAGTACTCATCCATGGAGATTGGTCATGTGTTGAACGAAATATTTTAGTAATAAAATTTACATCCTTATCAATATAAAATAAAGGTTCATGTGTTGACAGTACTCATCCATTGAGATTGGTCATGTGTTGAACGAAATATTTTGATAATATCAACTATTTTGAAAAAGAAATATTTAAAATAGAATATTTGAAAATAGAAATTTATGAAGCCGTGTTGATTAGATTGACGCCATTATGACGTGAACGATATTTATATCGATTTTAACGATTTCGAAATGAATTGAATTGAAAACAATTTCGAAATGAATTGAATTCAAAATGATTTCGAAATGAATTGAATTGAAAACGATTTCGAAATGAATTGAATTGAAAACGATTTCGAAATGAATTGAATTGAAAACGATTTCGAAATGAATTGAATTGAAAACGATTTCGAAATGAAATGAATTGAAAACGATTTCGAAATGAACTGAATATAAAACGAATTCAAATTGAATTGAAAGCGAATTGAAATGAATTCAAATTGAATTGAAATTTGAATTGAATTTTAAAACGAATTTATAGAGAAGAATTCAATTTTGATTTGAATTGAGATGGAAGTTGAAATTGCTTTTGAAACGAATTTAAAACTATTTATATAATTCGTTTTAAATAGAAATCGACGAAATATATATTATATATATTATATATATAATATAATGGCCTGAATAGAACGCGCCGCGCCGCGGCAGTTCGTAAATTTCGACCATTTATTTCAAACGGACATTACGGGAGATCCGACCGTCGGATTCTCCTGAAACCGGAACTGTTGGGTTCTTATCGAAAAGAGCTTTCTAACGAATATTAAAAATTCAAAATCTAACGGTTGGATTTGGAGTTACGTCCAAATCAAATTTGAAAAGGGTCGCTGTAAGTGCAGTTCGATGGCCATTGATGGAAATCGACTGTACGGGCCTTGATAAAATTATTAAAAATAGTAATAATTTGTGTAAAATCATAAGAAATGATTTGTGAAGATTTGGGATGAAAAACTCCATATTTGAAAAGATAAAAATAGATTTTTATCGGAATGAACTATTTTTGAACTAGAAATATAATTCTATTTATTTTTAAATAAATAAATTGAATTTGAAAAGGGTTTTAAAAATAACCAGAATTTCCAATGATTGCATTGGAGTGGATTTGAATCGAAATTGTCTTCGGAATATTTCGATGTTGGAATTCGTGATTATACAGATGTTGTTATGGAAATTTGAAAGATATATATTTATATCGTTATTTCCAATACGACATTTGTTAATCATAGAATTTGATATTGAATATAAGCCGATATATTTTCTATTCAGAGCCTTATATTGAATATCAAATGTGATTTGGGTTTGTCGTGAATGGTGTCTTCACTAACACTGTTCTTGAACCCAGTTGAGAAAAGATTAAATCTTTTTATTTAGATTTAATGAAGAGTACCAATTAAATAATATTTAATTGGAATTGAATTGATATTGATTTTTGGGTTTATCGTGAACAGTGTTTTAAACAACACTCGTTCTTTAACTCGATAATTAATGAATGTGATTTTGGGTTTATCGTGAACTGTGTTTTTAAATGACACTGATTCTTTAACCCAGTTAAAGATTAAAACTAAGTGGAGTTTTAATGAATCTTTAATTAGATTGAAATGATCGAAAATGGAGTATCACCAGTTTTTCTCCAGGCGATAGTTAAATCTTTAATTAGATTTGAACGTGAAATGGTAATTGAATTTACCGATAACACTGTGGTGTTAGATATGAAGTATTACCAGTTTTACTTCATGGGATGAATAGGTTGGGATGAGGAAATTAAAATAAATGATTACTTCGGTAAGGTTCGCTAATCCCGACTAGTTTGAATTGAGATTCAAAAATAGAATAAAGAATAAATTCAAGGAATTTATCTTGGATAAAATTAATGGGGACCTTTCCCTTTGAATGTGAAATTTAGAAACTAACTGTCGGTTAGCCAAGCAGAATGGTTTTCTGGATATTGATCTGATGTTGGTTTCGGCCTTCGGGGTTAATATTTGGGAAATTATTCTCTTGATTAATTTACGGTTAGTGACTGATGAATTGGAATGAGGCGTATGTTGTGTTTGTGTAACACTTATTTAAAATATACGCGAGTTATTCGAAAAGACCGGGTTTATCCCATTCTGAATAACTGATACGACGATAAGTCGAAGATGAAGACGATGGTCGAAGACCGGAAGTCTTCACGTCGTTTGGGTAATTACTGATGATCTTGATTGGGCTGTACACCCAAGAAGATGGAAACAGTTAGTGATCGTCCAGACGTACTTGGAGATCGATGGGATGCGGGGTACTAGGTGCCTCCGGTTTCGTTCAGACCCAGAACGAACTTGTAAATGGACTGTGTGTCTGACATTGGATTTTAGTCCGTGTGATTGATCTCTATTAAATATATATCTGTTTGGCGGTGGAGAATTTATTCTCTTGCTTAACGCCCTTCTCTGAGACGTACGAGCTCAGGGGTTATATATTGATGGATATCAAACGCATGGAGTGAATTGCCTGTGTGGCATGCCTAAGTGGCAATTGATCGAGGCTTCTGTTGAAAAGCAAAGTCTTGTGGTGATGATCAAAGCAAGGCCTTTGTGGCGTAGCTTTGTGTAACGTTTACCTCGCGTGTTTCACACCCGGTATGAACCAAAAACGGGAGAGGACCTCAGGGAGGGCATGCGTTTCCTTCTAGCTAAAAGTGGCGTCAGTGGTTTTACACGCCCAGACGAGTTTGACTTATGTGGTTGTTGCTGTTGCGAGGCGCCTCGGATTGATCGGTCGTTCTCGAACCGATGGAGTCATTTAGTTGGCTCACCTACGCCCCATAGGGCGGGGAAACGCATGTTCAGGGTTTAAGTTTAATCCACATCGGTGGACTGGCCCTGACGATCCAAGGGTCACTCGAGCTCTGATCCTGAGACACGGGCTAGAGCGTCTCGAATCGGTTGAGGACTATCTTTTGCCTCGGTTCATAGATGGAAATCCAATTTCCAAATACGTGACATTAGCGGTTTTAATTGTAGAACTAGTATGGTGACATGATATATGGTACCCATGCCGCCTATGATTGATATTTATGATTTGAAATTGTTTTGACACTATACACTTATAGTAGTATCAAATGATTTGTTTTAAACGTACTAAGCATGTTTGGCTATTATAAGGGAAAACCCTATCCTCGGCTGCGTTGCATTGTGTGATGGGACCTGGGTCTTATAATAGCTTCATTTTTAGAAAAGCATTGCGTTGTTTACTTATATGCACTGGTGTTCTTGGGAGGAAACCCGTTCCGTGTTATACGGCGTGGTCCCTTGATTTACCTATCTTTAAAATAAAGATTAATAACTGTTTTAGTTCTCACACCAGTCTCATGACTGACTTGGAGTTTATTGTTTTAACCTAAACTCTGGGTGCCCTTATTTTGACACGGGCAGCTAGTAGTTTTGGTTTTGCAGATTTATATTCATAGGATCCTGGTTTACAGCTGGAACGATATCCGGAAAGCTTTGTATCCGTATATCTACTTCTAGTTGTGTATTGTATTATTTTCCGCTGCTATGTATTTAAATGTAATTTAAATCTCTGATATTTCTGTGTAATATTCATTGTTACTCTTTATATTCTTGTAATCTGATGCATTGTTGTAATATACAATGAAATGTTCTTCTGTATGCGTTCTGTTGTGGCTTGTTCTCGAACTATCCGACGCTTTCCTTTACGGGGAAGTTACGGGTTTTCACACAAAATATAAGAATATCTGAATAAAAGAATATTCTGAATTGGAATGAGGCATATGTTGTGTTTGTGCAACACTTGTTTATTATATACGCGAGTTATTCAGAAAGACCGGGTTTATCCCATTCTGAATAACTAATTCGACGTGGTGTCGAAGATGAAGACGGTGGTCGAAGACCAGAGGTCTTCACGTCATTTGGATAATTACTGATGATCTTGATTGGGCCGTACACCCAAGAGGAGGGAATCAGTTGGTGATCGTCCAGACGTACTTGGAGATCGATGGATATGCGGGGTACTAGGTGCCTCCGATTTCGTTCAGACCCAGAACGAACTTGTAAAGGGACTGTGTGTCTGACATTGGATTTCATTCTGTGTGACTGATATCAGTTACATAGAGTGGTCTACTTGGGTGGCATGCTAAGATGCAAATGATCAAGGCTTCTGTTGAAAAGCAGAGTCTTGTGGTTGATGATCAAAGCACAGCCTGTGTGGCACAGCTTTGTGTAGCGTTGATTCGCGAGCCTCACACCCCAGTTGTGAACCAGAAACGGGAGAGGACTTCAGGGAGGGCATGCGTCTCCTTCTAGCTAGAAGTGGCGTCAGTTTAACATGCCCTGACGAGTTTGACTTATGTGGTTGTTGCTATTGCGAGGTGCCTCGGATATATCGGTGACTATGTGGAGCCGATGGAGTCATTCGTTGGCTCATTGACACCCCATAGGGTGGGGAAACGCAGTGTACATGCATTTTAATCCACATCGGTGGACCGGCCCTGACGATACAAGGGATGATGCGTTCTGTTCCTGAGGGGCGGGCTAGAGCGTCTCGAATCGGTAGAGGACGATCCCTGGCCTCGGTTCACAGAGGGAAATCCAATTTCCAAATACGTGACTTTGCGATTTTGATTGTATAACCTATATATGGCGACATAGTGGTATGGGGCATTCATGCCGCCTATGATTGATGCTTATGATTTGAAATTGATTTCTTCACTTATAGTAATAATAAAAGATTTGTTTTAACGTATCAAGCATTCTTTGGCTATAATAAGGTAAAACCCTATCCTCTGGTTAGTGTTGCATTGTGTGATGGGACCTGGGTCTTATAATAGCTTCATTGTTCTTTATTTAGCATTATGCTGTTGGTTTTTGCACTGGTATTCTTGGGAGGAAACCCGTTCCGTGTTATACGGCGTGGTCTCTAAATTTACCTAACTTTAAAATAAAGATTAATAACTGTTTTAGTTCTCACACCAGTCCCATGACTGACCTGGAGTTTGTTGTTTTAACCTAAACTCTGGGTGCCCTTATTTTGACACGGGCAGCTAGTAGTTTTGGTTTTGCAGATTTATATTCACAGGAACCTGGTTTACAGCTGGAACGATATCCGGAAAGCTTTGTATCCGTGTATCTCCTTCAGTTGTGTATTGTATTATTTTCCGCTGCTATGTAAGGTATTGTAATCTCTTACATTTTCTGTGTAATATTTATTCATTTATACTCTGTATATTCTTGTATTCTGGTGGAATTGTTGTAATTAACAATGAAGTGTTCTTCCGTCTGCGTTCTATTGTGTGTTGTTTTCGAACTATCCGCGCTTTCCTCACAGGGGAAGTTACGAGTTTTTACATTTCGTATCAGAGCTTTGGTTTACAAAGCTCAGAGGACAAGACACATTAGAACCATACGAAAGAATTCATCAGATATTGGATTAGTAATATCCAATGAGAATGACTCGTTAGAGATGGGATCAGTAGTATCCTAGAACGGGTGTGAAGAGTATATTTTTGAAAGTGAAAACAATTTTTGTTTTGAAAATTTAAATCAATTATTCGTATTTGATTATTTATTTATATTGATTTGGACAATCCAGTATATAAAGATTTTGCATATACGTCTGATCCACGAGTATTCAAAGTTTTAATATAGTGGATAGATATAAAATCACACTGTAGTCGCTCAGGAATAATTCTAGTGATGTCGCAGCATCATCAGTATTTGTGTTCGAGTTTCGAAGGTGTGATATTTATATATTTCCTATTGACTGGTGTGAGAACCAAAATTAGATAGGGCCTATTGTTGTGATATGGCATCAAAAATGTGATTTTTGACTATATATCAAAGTTATGAATTTGAAAAGTTAATCAACTAATTGATTGGTGATTGTGTTGTTTGATTATAGTTGGATTAATTAAAATGTTTAACCTTTAGCCAATTTGAACCTAATAGTGAGTTGTATTGAAAATTAGTTGCATTTGCATGCATATACGTGTACTTATGTTGAACAGGTCATAGCAAGGAGGCTAGAGCAGAGAATAAAATTGTTTGCCCGACTAATAGGTACATGTTTACGGTAATTTACTGTTTTGTTTGGGTGATGATGATTTTATGAGCCGATTGGCTAGCCGCTTGCCTTTTTCTTTTTCTTTTGGATTGAAGAAGGCCATAGGAGGCTATATGAAATATCCCGAAGTCCCCGATTCAGGGGAGGTTATGGCGAAATTTTTCGAAAATTTAGGGTGTTAGCCAAATTTTTGAAAAATTTGAAAAGTTATTAGAAACTGAAAAGTTGAAGAACTTAAGCCGTAGTGAAAATGGTGAAAGTTGAGTTGATTAGTTAAACAACTTTCGGCTTCGTTCCTTTTCGGAGACGAAAAGTTTTAAGTGGGGGAGATTGTAATAACCCGAAAATCTAAGCCAATTTAAAATTTTTATTTTGGCAATTTTAGCGAAGTTTGAATATTTAAAATGAATTATTTTAAACAATAAGGACGAAATTTTTTTTTTGAATAGAATTCGAACGTATATATTTATTCGAATCGTCGTTAGAATATAAATATTAATTTATATATATAAAAGGAATTGAAAATGGCACGGTAGTTCGATAATTCGATTTCAAAATTCAAATCAATGTACCGGGTGCAAATTAAACCGGATTTTAGTGAAACCAAAAATATTTGAATCTATTTGAGAATATCTTTCTAACGAATCCGAAAAATTGAAATTTCATAGCGGGGATAAAAAGTTATGTCCAGTTGAAATTTCAGAATAGTCGCTATGGAATTTCGGCCCTTGAAAATAGCCATTTTGCAAACGACCTCGGATTTCGATGAAACCACTTTTGTTGGATCCGCGATGCCAAATTATTGCTAGATTCCAAATTTCATATATTTTTGAATCAATATGTGAGCGTGGTGATGTAAAACGCGTTTGACCATTTTCAGTTGATTTTAATCGACTGGAAATTGGCCATTTTTCAAACGGTCTCAGAATTTGACGAAATTAGTTTTGTTAGGACCGTATCGTCAATATGAGGCTAGAAAATGTTTTTCGGGAATTTTTCGAGTCAGTATATTGAAATGCGCGTTCAAATTCAATATATAGAGTTATATGTTGATTTTGGCGAAAACAGATCGTAACTATCTAATTGGCCTATGAAACATATCCCATTGTGTTCGGAATGGGGGTAATTAGCTATGGACGACAGGCGGTGGGTTCGATTTTGTGGTCGAAATAAAAAGTTGCTTTTTGAAATTAATTAAATAATATATATTATTATATATTCCTTATAACTCCCCCTCTCTCCTCTTCACTTTAATTTCCCCGAACAGAGAAAAAAAAGAAAAAAAACCGCCTCCGATCCCCCATTCACCAACGATTATAAAGGTATGTTTTTATAATTTTATTTATTTATTTACTTAGTTATAAAAACTGATTTTTGCTTGGTATGAAATGAATTTTCAATCGTTAAAAACTGAATTTTTAGGATGTTAATGATGAGATTTTTAAAGTGTTAAAGATCGGTATTTTTAAAGTAGAAAAGGCGGTATTTTTAATGTATAGAAAGGTATGATATTTTTTTCTCTATAAAAAGATATGATTTTTGAAAAGAGAAGAGGTTTATATTTTTAATTAGGAAAAGATTATATTTTTATCTATAAAAATATGGTTTTCATATTATAGCAAGGTATAAAAATTCGATTTTTATATATTGAATAGCAATGTATAAATTCGATTTTTATATATTGAATCGCAAGGTATAAAAATTCGATTTTTATATATTGAATAGCAAAGCAAAAATTCGATTTTTATATATTGAATAGCAAAGTAAAAATTCGATTTTTATATATTGAATAATAAAGTAAAAATTTGATTTTTATATATTGAATAGCAAAGTAAAAATTCGATTTTTATATATTTAATAGCAAAGTAAAAATTCGATTTTTATATATGGAATAGCAAAGTAAAGAGAATATAAAAATGTGATTTTTGTATATGTAGTGAATACGGGCAACGAAAGTGACAAAAGATGAAAAGGTGAAGATTTCCTACATAAGAAGAGTCACGGTGAATTGGTTTAGCAAGTTGGTGAGAACTTCTCACTTTTAAATTTGATTTCTAGTTGAAATATATACTAGGATGCAGACGGTGTTTAGTAACACCCGATACCCGTCCTCCACAGACCATGGACGGCTTGTATGCTTGTTTGTTTGATTTTGATGTGTAGTTGATTGTGTGATGTGATGTGATATGAAATAAAATATTTTATAGTGGAAAATATTTTATGGTTAAAAATAGAATTTTTAACGTGTATTGAAAATAAATATTTATAAACAAATCAGAGATTTGTTTATATACACTGATTTGATTGATATTGATTGGGACGATAAATTTTACACATCGCCCAACTGCACAAATAAAATCTGTGTTTGATTGTTTGAAACCCCACACGGGTATTGGGATGATATATGACATACACTAATCCCAATAATTAGTTGTATGTCAATTGATTAACAAACTGTTATGAGCATTAAATATTTATATTTGATGCTTATACAGTGTGGAACGCACTCTGGATGATGGTTGATTATTTAATGTTGTTATTTTATACATGTGTTGTAGAAAATCCGTATAATTAACATTATATGGTAATTGATTGGGCCTCATTCCAGTTTTGAATAGAAATATTTGAAAAGAAATATTTGAAATAGAATATTTGAAAATAGAAATATATGGAGCCGTGTTGATTAGATTGACGCCATTTTGATGTGAACGTTATTTATATCGACTTTATTTTTTTTAAAATGAATATTGAAAAGTAATTTCAATAATCGAATTAGAAATTGAATTGAATAGAATTCAAATCGAATTAGAAATTGAATTGAATAGAATTCAAATCGAATTAGAAATTGAATTGAATAGAAGTCAAATCGAATTAGAAATTGAATTGAATAGAATTCAAATCGAATTAGAAATTGAATTGAATAGAATTCAAATTGAATTAGAAATTGAATTGAATAGAATTCAAATTGAATTAGAAATTGAATTGAATAGAATTCAAATCGAATTGAAATTGAATTGAATAGAAAAGGAATTCGAATTAAATTGAATAGATTCGAAATTCGAAATAAATTGAAATTCGAATTAAATTGAAATTGATTTGAAATGAAATTAAAACGGATTTATGAGGAAAAATTCAATTTTGATTTGAATTTGAAATGAAGTTGAAATCGTTTCGAAAACGAATTAAAAACGATTTAAAAAATACGTTTTAAAAGGAAATCGGCGAAGAATATATTATTTATTATATATATATATATATATATATATATATATATATATATATATATAATGGCCTGAATAGAACGCGCCACGCCGCGGCAGTTCGTGAGTTTCGACCATTGACTTCGAATGGACATTGCGGGAGATCCGACCGTCGGATTCTCCTAAAACCGGAACCGTTGGGTTCGTATCGAAATGAGCATTCTAAAGAATATTAGCAATTAGAAATCTAACGGTTGGATTTGGAATTATGTCCAAATCAAATTTGGAAAAAGGTCGCTGTAAGTGTAGTTCGATGGCCATTGATGGAAATCGACTGTACGGGCCTTGATAAAATTATTAAAAATATCAATAATTTGTGTAAAATCATAAGAAATGATTTGTGAAGAATTGGGATGAAAAACTCCATATTTGAAAAGATAAAAATAGATTTTTATCGAAATGAACTAGTTTTGAACTAGAATAATATTTTTTTTTTAAATAAATAAATTGGATTTGAAATGGTTTTGAAAATAACCAGTATTTCCAATAATTGCATTGGAATGGATTTGAATCGAAATTGTCTTCGGAATATTTCGATGTTGGATTTCGTGATTATACAGATATTGTTATGGAAATTTGAAAGATATATATATATATCGTTATTTCCAATACGATATTTGTTGGTCGTAGAATTTGATATTGAATATAAGCCGATATATTTTCTATTCAGAGCCTTGTATTCAATATCAAATGTGATTTGGGTTTGTCGTGAATGGTGTCTTCATTAACACTGTTCTTAAGCCCAGTTGAGAAAAAAATTAAATCTTTTTATTTAGATTTAATGAAGAGTACCAATTAAATAATAATTAATTGGAATTGAATTGGTATTGATTTTTGGGTTTATCGTGTTTTAAATAACACTTGTTCTTTAACCCGATAATTAATAGAATGTGATTTTGGGTTTATCGTGAACCGTATTTTGAATGACATTGGCTCTTTAACCCGGTTAAAGATAGGATATTGATTTCTGTGAAGATTAAAACTAAGTGGAGTTTTAATGAATCTTTAATTAGATTGAAAAGATCGAGAATGGAGTATCACCAGTTTTGCTCTAGGCGATAGTTAAATCTTTAATTAGATTTGAACATGAAATGGTAATTGAATTTCCTGATAACACCGTGGTGTTCGTATAACTAGTTTTACTTCATGGGATAAATAGGTTGGGATTAGGAAATAAAAGAAATAATTACTCCGGTGTGGTTCGCTAATCCCGACTAGTTTGAAGTGATATTCAAAAGGAAGATTAAAGAATAAATTTAAAAGAATTTATCTTTGATAAAATTAATGGGAACCTTTCCCAAAGTATAAGAATATTTGAATAAAAGAATATTCTGAATTGGAATGAGGCGTATGTTGTGTTTGTGTAACACTTGTTTATTGTATATGTGAGTTATTCAGAAAGACCGGGTTTATCCCATTCTGAATAACTAATTCGACGTGGTGTCGAAGATGAAAACGGTGGTCGAAGACCGGAGGTCTTCACGTTGTTTGGATAATTACTGATGATCTTGATTGGGCCGTACACCCAAGAGGAGGGAATCAGTTGGTGATCGTCCAGACGTACTTGGAGATCGATGAATATGCGGGGTACTAGGTGCCTCCGGTTTCGTTCAGACCCATAACGAACTTGTAAAGGGACTGTGTGTCTGACATTGGATTTCATTCTGTGTGACTGATATCGGTTGCATAGAGTGGTCTGCCTGTGTGGCATGCTAAGATGCAAATGATCAAGGCTTCTGTTGAAAAGCAGAGTCTGGTGGTTGATGATCAAAGCACTGCCTGTGTGGCACAGCTTTGTGTAGCGTTGATTCGCGAGCCTCACACCCCGGTTGTGAACCAGAAACGGGAGAGGACTTCAGTGAGGGCATGCGTTTCCTTCTAGCTAGAAGTGGCGTTAGTGGTTTTACATGCCCTGACGAGTTTGACATATGTGGTTGTTGCTGTTGCGAGGCGCCTCGGATATATCGGTGACTGTATGGAGCCGATGGAGTCATTCGTTGGCTCATTGACACCCCATAGGGTGGGGAAACGCAGTGTTCAGGCATTTTAATCCACATCAGTGGAACGGCCCTGACGATCCAAGGGACGATGCATTCTGTTCCTAAGGGGCGTGCTAGAGCGTCTCAAATCGGTAGAGGACAATCCCTGGCCTCGGTTCACAGAGGGAAATCCAATTTCCAAATACGTGACTTTGCGATTTTGATTGTATAACCTATATATGGCGACATAGTGGTATGGGGCATTCATGCCGCCTATGATTGATACTTATGATTTGAAATTGATTTCTTCACTTATAGCAATAATAAAAGATTTGTTTTAACGTATCAAGCATTCTTTGGCTATTATAAGGTAAAACCCTATCCTCTGGTTTGTGTTGCATTGTGTGATGGGATCTGGGTCTTATAATAGCTTCATTGTTCTTTATTTAGCATTGCGTTGTTGGTTTATGCACTGGTATTCTTGGGAGGAAACCCGTTCCGTGTTATACGGCGTGGTCCCTTGATTTACCTAACTTTAAAATAAAGATTAATAACTGTTTTAGTTCTCACACCAGTCCCATGACTGACCTGGAGTTTGTTGTTTTAACCTAAACTCTGGGTGCCCTTATTTTGACACGGGCAGCTAGTAGTTATGTTTTTGCAGGTTTATATTCACAGGAACCTGGTTTACAGCTGGAACGATATCCGGAAAGCTTTGTATCCGTGTTTCTCCTTCAGTTGTGTATTGTATAATTTTCCGCTGCTATGTAATGTAATGCAATCTATGATATTTTCTGTGTAATATTTATTCATTTATACTCTGTAAATTCTTGTATTCTGATGGAATTGTTGTAATTATCAATGAAATGTTCTTCCGTCTGCGTTCTATTGTGTGTTGTTCTCGAACTATCCGCGCTTTCCTCACAGAGGAAGTTATGGGTTTTTACAATCAACCATAAGACTTTGCTTTTCAACTGAAGCCTTGATCAATTGCCACTTACACATGCCACACTGGCAATTCACTACATGTGATGTCCATCGATATACAACCTCTGGGCTCGTATGTCTCAGAGAAGGGCGTTAAGCAAGGGAATAAATTCGCCGCCGCCAAACAGATGTATATTTAATAGAGATCAATCAACACAGAATTAAATCCAATGTCAGACACACAGTCCATTTACAAGTTCGTTCTGGGTCTGAACGAATCCGGAGGCACTTTCCTCGCATATCCATCGATCTCCAAGTACGTCTGGACGATCACCAACTGATTCCCTCATTTTGGGTGCATAGCCCAATCAAGATTATCAGTAATCACCCAAACGATGTGAAGACTTCCGGTCTTCAACCACCGTCTTCATCTTCGACTTATCGCCGAATCAGTTATTCAGAAAGGGTATAAACCTGGCCTTTCCGAATAAACCACGTATATAATAAACACGTGTTACACAAACACGTCAAACGCCTCATTCCAATTCAGAATATTCTTTTATTCACAAAATCACATTCTTAGGGAAAGGTTCCCATTAATTTTATCGAAGATAAAGTCTTCTAAATTTATTCTTTAATCCTTCTTTGGATATCATTTCAACGTATTATGGTTTTCCAAACTAATCGGGATTAGCGAACCACACCGAAGTAATTATTTATTTTATTTCTCAATCCCAACCTATTTATCCCATGGAGCAAAACTGGTAATACTCCATATCTAACACCACGGTGCTATCGGTAAAATTAATTACCATTTCACGTTCAAATCTAATTAAAGATTTAACTATCGCTTTGGAGCAAAACTGGTGGTACTCCATTCTCGATCACCTTTCAGATTTGATAATTTAAATTATCAATTCACATTTCAATCTAATTAAAGATTTATTAAAATTCCACTTAGTTTTAATCTTTTCAAAAATCAATATCCTGCCTTTAACCGGGTTAAAGAACCAATGTCACCTAAAACACGATTCACGATAAACCCAAAATCACTTTTGATATTAAATACAAGGCCCTAAATAGAAAATATACCGGCTTATATTCAATATCAAATTCTGAAACCAAAAAATATCGTATTGGAAATAACAATATAAATATATCTTTCAAATTCCGGTAACAATATCTGTATAATCACGGAATCCAACATCGAAATATTCCAAAGACAATTTCGGTTCAAATCCACTTCCACTTTATATATATAGGAAATTCTGGTTATTTTCAAAACCAATTCAAATTCAATTTATTTATTTCAAAAATAAATTGATTTTAATTCTAGTTCAAAACTAATTCATTTCGATAAAAATCTATTTTTATCTTTTCAAATATGGAGTTTTTCAGCCCAATTTTTTCCAAATCATTTCTTATGATTTTACACAAATTATTGATATTTTTAATAATTTTATCAAGGCCCGTACAGTCGATCTCCATCAATGGCCATCGAACTGCACTTACAGCGACCTTTTCCAAATTTGATTCGGACATAATTCCAAATCCAACCGTTATATTTCAAATTTCTAATATTCATTGGAAAGCTCTTTTCGATACGAACCCAACAGTTCCGGTTTCAAGAGAATCCGACGGTCTGATCTCCCGCAACGTCAATTCAAAGTCAATGGTCAAAATTCACGAACTGCCGCGGCGCGGCGCATTCTATTCAGGACATTATATTATATATATAATATATATAATATATACTTCGTTGATTTCTTTTTAAAACGTATTTTATAAATCATTTTAAATTCGTTTTCGAAACGATTTCAACTTCATATTCAATTTCGAATCAAAATTGAATATTCCACATCATCGATATACAAATGATAATATTTTCAAAATGTTATAATTTGAAATCACTTCCTTTTCTATATTCATTATAAAAACGAATAATATCGATATAAATATCGCTCATGTCAAAATGGCGCAACTCTAATCAACACGGTTTTATATATTTCAAATAAATTCGTTATTCTATTCAGCAAATGAATATTTATTCTATTCAACACATGAATATATATTTCTTTCAACACATGAATATTCTCAACATCTGAGCACTGTCAACACATGACTATTTATATTATTTAATATAATTTATAAAACTATGGTATCTATCATTTGATTTTTAATCAGACTCCAACTGTAAAGTAGTAAGAGAATGATTTCCTAAGTATTAACTCCGAAGGCCAAAACCAACATCTGATCAATACCCAGGAAACCACTCATCTTATCTATTTTCCAGTTATTTTCTAACTTTAAAAATGATAAAGATGTAAATTTTATTGTTAAAATATTTCTTTCAACACATGATAATTTTTAACACACGATAATTTTCAACATATGATTATCGTCAACACATGACTATATATTCTATTTAACAAATGAATATATATTTTTCTATTCTTTATTTTCCCAATTGGAATGAGGCCCAATCAATTACCATATAATGTTAATTATATGGATTCCACACAACACATGTATATAATAGCACTGACAAATAATCAATCATCATCCAAAATGCACTACACTGTATAAGCATCAAATATAGATATCTAACGCTTATAACAGCCTGTCAATCAATCGATCGACATACAACTGATTATTGGGATTAGTGTATGCCGTATTTTAACCCAATACCCGTGTGGTGTTTCAAATCAACAAACACAGATTTTTATGTATTCACATACCCGTTAAAAATTATATTTTTAACGATAAAATATTTTTAACTATATAAATATTTTATTTCATCTCACAACACACAATAAATTTTCACCACAACAAACAATCAAACATATAAGCCATCCATGGTCTGTGGACGAAGGGTGTCGGGTGCTGCTAAGCACCGTCTGCATCCTAGTATATATTTTTAACTAGAATAAAAATTTAAAGTGAGAAGTCCTAACCGAAAGCTAAACCAAACGCCACGACTCTTCATATGTAGGAAATCTTCATCATTCTTCCAACGCAGTCTGTTTCATGAAGTATATGTTAAAAATTATATTTTTAGCAACGCTACTTCTTATATAAAGGTCTAATTTTTATTTCCACTTCATTTATATAAAAATCGAATTTTTTCCCTACTTCTAATATATAAAATTCGGATTTTTATTTCGCTAAAAAATATAAAAATAATATCTTTATCCTCACTACTTCATGATGTTAAAAATCTCAACCTTGCGATGTTAAAAATCCAAAACTTTGTGATGTTAAAAATCACAACTTTGCTCATGTTATTCATATATAAAAACATAAACTGTTCACATAAGAAAATCGATTCTTTTATCGTAAGAAAATCAAATCTTTTTAATGTTAAAAATAGGATCTTTTTAATTTTAAAAATACGAACTTTTTAATGTTAAAAATACGGTCTTTTTAATGTTAAAAATACGATCTTTGTCTTATTAAAAACTATAACTTTCTTTACATTAAAATCATCATTTTATTTTCAGTTTTATATAAGCAAATAATTAAAGAACTGAAATAAAATGAAATAAATAAAATTTACCTTTGTTTTGAATAAAGGGGGGGGCTGTTCACGTTGGTTCAGGAGGACGGTTTCAAAGGGGCGGCGCCGGAGTTTGCTGAGGTGGGGCTCGCGAAGAGGGTGCGGCAACAGCTTTGAACGGAGGGGCGTCGGCTATCTCGAACTGGGGTTCGATGCTTTGGGTCTTCGCGTCAGGAAGGGCAACTGGAGGGGAGATATCGGGGGGGCTGGGGCGGAGCGACCGGTGGCGGAGCACGACAGGCGCGGTGGACGGAGGAGCGATGTGGATCGAGATGCGTGCGGTTTTTTTTTCTTTTCCCAATTTCGATCTGAGATGGATTACATGGGGGGTGGACTGTATAAAGAGGGAAAGATGGTAAATTTGATAGTTTTAATTATTATTATTTTTATTTATTTATATTTTATTCTCCAAAAGGTTGCTTTAAAAATTCAAACTCAAAATTGAGCCCACCGACTGTCGCCCCCAGCGTATTACCCCCGTTCTGAACACAATGGGATATGTATCGCAAGCTGATTCGATCGTTTCGATCAATTTTCGTCAAAATCAAAATATGACTCTATATATTGAATTTGAATGCACATTTTAATTTACTAGGGTCACATACTAACTATAAAAATTCCCGAAAAATATTTCCTAGCTTCGTATTAACGATACGGTCCTAACAAAACTAATTTCATCGAATTCGGAGACTGGTTGAAAAATGGCCAATTTCCAGTCGATTAAAATCAACTGAAAATGGTCAAACGCGTTTTCCTTTGCCATGCTCACATATTGATTCGAAAAATTATGAAATTTGAAACCTAAAAATAATTTGACATCACGGATCCAACAAAAGTGGTTTCGTCGAAAACCGAGTTCGTTTGCAAAATTGCTATTTTTAAGGGCCAGAATTCCATAGCAACTATTCTGAAAATTCATTTGGACATAACTTTTGATTCTCGCTATGAAATTTTGATTTTTTCGGATTCATTGGAAAGATATTCTCAATTAGATTCTTATATATTTGGTTTTGCTAAAATCCGGTTTATTTTGAACCCTGTACATTCATTTGAATTTCGAAATCGAATTATCGAACTACCGCGCCATTTTCAATTCCTTTTATATATATAAATAAAATTTATATTCTAACGACCACGTATATAGATATATACGTTCGAATTCTATTCAAAATAAATTTCTCGTCGTTAAAATAATTCATTTTAAATATTCAAAATTCGTTAAAATTGCCAAAATAAAAATTTTAAACTGGCTCAGAATTTCCGGGTTGTTACAATCTCCCCCACTTAAAACTTTTCATCCCCGAAAAGGAACGAAGCCGAAAGTTTTTTAACAAACCAACTCAACTTCCATTATTTTCGCTACGGCTTAAGTTCTTCAACTTTTCAGTTTCAAAGAACTTTTCAAAATTTTCAAAAATTTGGCTAACACCCTAAATTTTCGAAAAATTTCGTTATCACCTCCCCTGCATTAGGGACTTCGGGATATTTCATATAGCCTCCCATAGCCTTCTTCAATCCAAAAGAAAAAGAATAAGCCAAGCGGCTAGCCAATCGGCTCATAAAATCATCATCACCCAAACAAAACAGTAAATTATGGTAAACATGTACCTATTTGTCGGGCAAACAAATTTTATTCTTCTGCTCTAGCCTCCTTGCTATGACCTGTTCAATGTAAGTACATGTATATGCAAGCAAATACGACCTATTTTCAATACAATTCAATATTTGATTCTACTAGGCGTAATGGTTCAAATTTTCAAACAAATAGACAAACAACACAACCATCAATCAATTAGTGGATTATCGTTTCAAATTCATAATTTGATATATATACAGAAAATCTTGTTTTTGATGCCAAATCACAACAATAATCCTATCTAGTTTTGGTTCTCACACCAGTCTAATGGAAATATATAGATATCACACCTTCGATACACGAAAATAAATACTGATAACGCTGCAGCATTATCAGAATTATCCCCGGGCAACTAGAGTGTGATTCTATATCTATCCAGTATATTAAAACTTCGAATATACGTTCATGACGCGTATACGCGAAATCTTTATATACTCGATTATCCAAATTCAAAATAAATAAATATTCAAATACGAATAAAATGGCTTAAATTTTCAAAACAATATTGTTTTTATTTGAAAAATATACTCTTCACACTCGTTTTAGGATACTACTGATCCTATCTCTAACGAGTCATTCTAATTGGATATTACTAATCCAATATCTGATGAATTCTTTCGTTCCGTTCTAATGTGTCTTGTTCTCGAGCTTTGTAAACCAAAGCTCTGATACCAAAGTGAGACGACCTGAACTTCCCCGTGAAGGAAAGCACGGATGGCGTTGAGGACAAGACGAATCAGAACACAAACAGAAGAACATTTCATTGTATATTACAACAATTCCATCATAATACAAGAATATACAGAGTATGAATAAATATTATGCATTTGACAAATATCAGAGATTACAGTAAATTACATAGCAGTGGAAAAACAATACAAAACACAACTAGAAGTAATACACGGATACAAAGCTTTCCGAGTATCGTTCCAACTGTAAACCAGGATCCTATGAATATAAATCTACAAAACCAAAACTACTAGCTGCCCGTGTCGAAAATTGGGGCACCCAGAGTTTAGGTTAAAACAATAAACTCCAGGTCAGTCATGTGACTGGTGTGAGAACTAAAACAGTTATTAATCTTTATTTTAAAAGAGAGTAATTCAAGGGACCACGCCGTATAACACGAAACGGGTTTCCTCCCAAGAATACCAGTGCATAAAACAAACAAGGCAATGCTAAATAAAGAAAAATGAAGCTATTATAAGACCCAGGTCCCATCACACAATGCAACGCAAGCCGGAGGATAGGGTTTTTACCTTATAATAGCCAAAGCATGCTTGATACGTTTAAAACACATTATCTTGATATTACTATAAGTGTATAGTGTCAAAACAATATCAATCATAGGCGACATGAATGACCCATACCACTATGTCGCCATACTAGGTTCTACAAATAAAACCGCAATATCACGTATTGGAAATTGGATTTCCGTCATGAGTCGAGGCAATGGGCATGCTCCTCTCCGATTCGAGACACTCTAGCAAATGTCTCAGGACCCCACAATGATCCTTGGATCTTCAGGGCCGGTCCTCACCTAACTTTGGAGGATTGGCAATTCCTGAGCACACGTTTCCCGGTCCTAACAGACCTATATCCGAGGTGCCTCGCATGCCAACAACCACATAGGTGAAAAGTATAGAAATGTCATCCAGTTTAAGCACTGACACCACCACTAGCTAGAAAGAAACGTCGTGCTCTCCCTGCAGGAACTATCCCGTTTTTTACTCATACCGAGGTGTGAGGCTCGCGAATTAACGCCATACACAAAGCTGCGCCACACAGGCCGTGCTTTGATCATCAACCACAAGAATTTGCTTTTCAACAGAAGCCTAGATCAATTGCCACTTACGCGTGCCACACTGGTAATTCACTCCATGCGACTGATGTCCATCGATATACAACCTCTGAGCTCGTACATCTCAGAGAATGGCGTTAAGCAAGAGAATAAATTCTCTGCCGCCAAACAGATGTATATTTAATAGAGATCAATCAACACAGAATAAAATCCAATGTCAGACACACAGTCCATTTACAAGTTCGTTCTGGGTCTGAACGAATCCGGAGGCTCTTTCCTCGCATATCCAGCGATCTCCAAGTACGTCTGGACGATCACCAACTGATTCCCTCATTTTGGGTGTACAACCCAATCAAGATCATAAGTAATCACCCAAACGATGTGAAGACTTCTGGTCTTCAACCACCGTCTTCATCTCGACTTATCGCCGAATCGATTATTCAGAATGGGTATAAACCCGGCCTTTCCGAATAACCCGCGTATATAATAAACACGTGTTACACAAACACAACAAACGCCTCATTCCAATTTAGAATATTCTTTTATTCACAGAATCACGTTCTTAGGGAAAGGTTCCCATTAATTTTATCAAAGATAAATTCTTCTAAATTTATTCTTTAATCCTTCTTTGGATATCATTTCAAACCGTATTATGGTTTTCCAAACTAATCGGGATTAGCGAACCACACCGAAGTAATTATTTATTTTATTTCACAATCCCAACCTATTTATCGCCATGGAGCAAAACTGGTAATACTCCATATCTAACACCACGGTGCTATTAGTAAAATTAATTACCATTTCACGTTCAAATCTAATTAAAGATTTAACTATCGCTTTGGAGCAAAACTGGTGGTACTCCATTCTCGATCACCTTTCATATTTGATAATTTAAATTATCAATTCACATTTCAATCTAATTAAAGATTCATTAAAACTCCACTTAGTTTTAATCTTTTCAAAATCAATATCCTGCCTTTAACCGGGTTAAAGAACCAATGTCACCTAAAACACGATTCACGATAAACCCAAAATCACTTTTGATATTAAATACAAGGCTCTGAATAGAAAATATACCGGCTTATATTCAATATCAAATTCTGAAATCAAAAAATATCGTATTGGAAATAACGATATAAATATATCTTTCAAATTACCATAACAATATCTGTATAATCACGGAATCCAACATCGAAATATTCCAAAGACAATTTCGGTTCTAATCCACTTCCACTTTATATATATAGGAAATTCTGGTTATTTTCAAAACCAATTCAAATTCAATTTATTTCAAAAATAAATTGATTTTAATTCTAGTTCAAAACTAGTTCATTTCGATAAAAATCTATTTTTATCTTTTCAAATATGGAGTTTTTCAGCCAATTTTTCCCAAATCATTTCTTATGATTTTACACAAATTATTGATATTTTTAATAATTTTATCAAGGCCCATACAATCGATCTCCATCAACGGCCATCGAACTGCACTTACAACGACCTTTTCCAAATTTGATTTGGACATAATTCCAAATCCAACCGTTAGATTTCAAATTTCTAATATTCATTAGAAAGCTCTTTTCGATACAAACCCAGCAGTTCTGGTTTCAAGAGAATCCGACGGTCAGATCTCCCGCAACGTCAATTCGAAGTCAAAGGTCGAAATTCACGAACTACCGCGGCGCGGCGCATTCTATTCAGGACATTATATTATATATATAATATATACTTCGTCGATTTCTTTTTAAAACGTATTTTATAAATCGTTTTAAATTCATTTTCGAACCAATTTCAAGTTCATATTCAATTTCAAATCAAAATTGAATATTCCACATCATCGATATACAAATGATAATATTTTCAAAACGTTATAATTTGAAATCACTTCCTTTTCTATATTCATTATAAAAACGAACATAATCGATATAAATATCGCTCACGTCAAAATGGCGCAACTCTAATCAACACGGTTTTATATATTTCAATATATTCGTTATTCTATTCAGCAATGAATATTTATTATATTCAACACATGAATATATATTTCTTTCAACACATGAATATTCTAAACACCTGAGCACTTTCAATACATGACTATTTATATTATTTAATATATTTTATAAAACTATGGTATCTATCGTTTGATTTTTAATCAGACCCCAACTGTAAAGTAGTAAGAGAATGATTTCCTAAGTATTAACTCCGAAGGCCAAAACCAATAACTGATCAATACCCAGGAAACCACTCATCTTATCTATTTTCCAGTTAGTTTCTAACTTTAAATATGATACAGATGTAAATTTTATTGTTAAAATATTTCTTTCAACACATGATAATTTTTAACACATGATAATTTTCTACACATGATTATCGTCAACACATGACTATATATTCTATTCAACAAATGAATATTTTTTTCTATTCTTTATTTTCCCAATTGGAATGAGGCCCAATCAATTACCATATAATGTTAATTATATGGATTCTGATTGACACTGAAAAGTGTTTATTTTATTACTCTTATGCTTTATCTTTTGTAAATAAATAAATGATACTTTGGTTACTTTTGTATGTTTTTACAGGATGTCAAGAAATGCCTCGTTCAATTCAAATCAAAGGCCAACTACAAGAAAGAACTACTTCCTCTCATCAAATTCATTTCAATTGCAAAAGAAGTAGTAGCTCACTGGTAAAGGCATAGGAATTGGTGCTGAGAGACCTGAGTTCGAACCCCGTCAAGCTCACTTTTTGCCAAAGAAACGGAGCGCGTTCACACTGGCCCCTTTGCTTTGAGGAATATTTGGATTAGTGTTATGTTATATACGTACACATATTCATGTAAGAATTTCTGATTGAATTGCTGCCAAGAAAAGATCCATTGTGAAGATTTTATCCTTTGTGCCTTGGGATTCTAATATGCATCCTTGTTTGGAAGAATCAATTACATGCACCAATCAATTAGCCACATGAGAGAATTGAAAGATATGGAAAATATTTACCCTAATATGCCAGATTTTCTCCAATCCAGTTAGTCAAGGAAGGCAAGAGATATTCATGAATGAGGAGGCTCATTTATTCATAGACCTAATTATGGTTTTCCCATTCTCATCTATAAATATGTGTTGTAACCATTGTAAAAATTCATTCATTCTTCTGTACTCTCTTTCAGTCATAATAAAGCTTTCTTTTCTTTAGTTTCTGCATTTTATTTTCATGGCATATTGTGTTGTCTAGTCAATTAGATTTGCTAGAACACAATTTGCTATTGCTTCTATTTTTCTTACTAGTGATTGACCGTCTGATTAGATTCAGCGGTAATCCTAGTTTTTATTTTCAGTTGTTGATTTCTTTTCTGCAATTTTATTTCCAGTGTTCTATTTTATTTTAATCATTGAATTTATTACAGATCCGATTAGATTCGAATCTGTAGTGAATTTAATTGCATCTTTTATTCGTAGTTTCAGTTTTTAGTTTGCTTTGCAGAAAAAATCAACCTCCAGCTTCGTCTAACACGCCCAAGAAAAAAAATAAATAATAATTTTTAATTAAACCTCCCTGTGTTCGACCTGTATGCTACACGCCTGTATGCTTGCAGAATTTATTACAAATGTCGCGCTTTTCTAATTCATAGACTAGCGTCGATCAAGTTTTTGGCGCCGTTGCCGGGGAGGCAAAAAAATTAAATTTTATTGTTTATTTAAATTCTGATTCGTGTTAGTTTTGTTTTATTTTCATTCTCATTTTCATTTTTATTTTTGTTTGATTTTTTTTTTAAAAAAAAAGAGTTTTATTTGATTTCTTTCCTTTTTCTTTTTCAATCTCTTTCTTTTCTCTCACATCCTTTTTTTCAATTCTAAGAAAAAAAACAAATACAATTTTTTTTTTCTTTCTGCTATTTGCTTTTCGCTCTTCTTTGAGTCACCCCATCAGTTCAAATCCATCCCCTTCCCGAAAGTGCCCATTCAAACCATCTTCCTTCAGACCCTAAAACAACCGTGACCCTGAATTCAGCTTCATAAATCATATAACTTCGCATCAACAATCATCCACCGTCACAGCAAGACCCAACCTCCATCCATAAAACCACCACCGTCCGCACAACCCTAAACTGCCACCCAACGCTTCATCACTCCTCCCCTCAACAATCACCCCTCAATCTCCATCTGTTTAGAAGACGTTGAAAGAAAAAAAAACACAGCTTGAAACGAACTCACAACCGCACTGCAGAGAACGATTGAATCAGAAAGGCCTTTGCAAAAACCACGCTGTCACCCTGTCCAAACAATCCACTTCCTTTTGCCATCATCCCAACAGTTCCTAGCTCTTACCTGATCCAAATCGCACCACATCGGGATCAACTTCAAGCATCCATCTTCCATCACATACCCTCACCGCAAAACAATTTCCGGTCAACACCACTTCAGCAAACCCGTGCCTCCCCTCAAACTCACTCTACAAACCTTTCTCCAATCATTACAGAACACGCACCCACAATTCCGTCCATAAGAGAAAAATCCAAAATCCCACTCCCAATCACACCCATCAAAACGAAATCCCCAAAAATCGTTCCACCACTGAACCCCGAAATCACAACTCGGTCATCAATCGCGTGCCGTAATCATTTGGATCGACTTCGAAAAAAAAGGGAAGAGGGTGTGTTTATTTTTTTTTTGGGTGAATCTGATTTCCTGAGAAAACAAGGGGTGTGAGTTTAAAGTTTGGGAACACTGAATTTTTATCTTGATTTGTTGCCCTTTGTTTCTGCGTGTGTGATCTTGTGGATAGATTTGATTGTTTGCAAAGAAATAAAATAAAAAAAGAGGGTAGCGACATTTTTTTTTTTGTTGATGCGTTCTACCTTGATTTGAGTGCGGCCCTGTTCTGGTTGAAGTAAGCTAGACCTTGTTTTCTTTTATTTATTTTGAAGCTTAGTTCTTTTTATGTTTTCCTTTTAAAAAAAAACTCTAGTTCTATTTTTTTTAGTGTTATTTAGTTCAATTTTCTTTTCTTTCTTTCTAGTCTAGCTTTCATTTTAATTATTATTTTTTTGTTTTATTCTTTTTAGTTTGTTTCATTTTTTTTTCTTCTCTTTTAAAAAAAATAAAAATAAAATAAAAAGTGAGTGTGTGCGAAGTTTTAATTCAAATCAAAGGAAAAAGAGAAGAAGCAGTTCAAGCAACAAAAATCAAAGCGAAAGCGTACAAAGTTCAAGCATACAAACAAGAAATTTGAGGTCAAGGAATTCAGCAAACAATTGATTTGAATTGTCAGTGCTACTCAATAACTCTGGACGGACTGCCATACCCCACGGTAATATTTTTCTAAAACACTACAGGTGCTCTGCTGTAAAGAAAAAAAATTATAGACAATTGTTGTAAAAAATTTCTGCAGGGGCAGCGGCTTTGAATGTACAATTTTTGATTTTTGCAATTATTTTGTGTGATTTCTGCACTTCCGTATTCATTCTGTTAAGGGCAGTACCCCAATTCACATAAGGTGAGGGATTTCATCACCCTTTCCTTGGCCCACAAATTGCATTTCATCGTAGAATCTGACTAATAAAAACGGTTAGACGTTGGACTTAAGGGAGTCACGGGCTCATATAGGGCTTAATTATATTGTGATAGTTGATTCATTTGGAACGAATTATTTCTTGGTGTCTAGACTACGGCAGAGAAATAACCGTTTATAAATATTACGGTGATTCGTAAATATTATATCGGTTGTTACTCTGAAGGTACTTAAACCTTCGGCTGCATTGCTAGGGTGATTCCTGGTGCACCGATAACTCCTGTCCGTTAACTGGCTGAGAAATCTTTTGATCTAAGTAATCAAACGCATCACTTTATAATTTTGGGTTAAGAGCCAATAAGGACAGAAAACTTCATTGTAGCTAATTTCTGTGCTTGCATTCAACAACAATGAGTGAAAAAAGTGTCAGCCAACAAAATTCTCCTAGGGGTTCTCGAATCAACCAAAATTTTCCAACCGAATTGGATCAAAATCGAGTGAATCAAAACTTTCCAAACTTTGGGGATCAAAACCCAATAAATCAAAATTTTCAAAATCTCAATATCCAAATGGATAGACCCTTGTCTCTTTGTGATCGATGTTATCCTACTAGGACCGTTCAACCATCTGTCATTGTGTTCCCACCAACTGAAGGAAACAATTTTGAGCTAAAACATTCTTTTATCCAAGGGGCACCAAAATTTACTGGGTCTGAAAATGCTTATGAATTTCTGAGTGAATTTGAATTGTATGCCTCCACAACAAAAATGCAACAACTATCTAACGAATCGATCAAGCTAAGGCTAATTCCATTTGCACTACTTGAAAGCGCTAAAAGATGGCTAAATTCTCTTCCACGACATTCCATAAGAAGTTGGGATGAATTTGTCACTGCATTCTTGAAAAAGTTTTTCCCTTTCCATAAAACTCTAAAAATTCGAACTGAGATAAACCAATTTTGTCAAAATGAGGGGGAAACTTTTTCAAAATACTTTGAGAGATTCAACCAGCTATTATATAGTTGCCCTCATCATGGAATTCTAAAAGATCACTTATGTCAAATTGCATATGAAGGGCTAAACTATCAGACTAGAACTCAACTAGAATCAATGTGTGGAGGAGACTTTATGTCTAAAACAGCCGATGAAGCTTGGCGGTTTTTAGAAGATTATTCTGAAAAGGACATGCAGCGGGAATCGATTCGTGTTCCCATTCGTACTTCTACTAGAGGAGTGCATGTCGTGGACCCAAGTCAAATTCCCTTAGAAAATCAAACTCCTCAAACCGGAGAAGGGTTACCCCACTATTACTCTCAAGACCAAGCCAATGCTATAGCTCAAAATAACCCTTACTCAGCCACATACAACCCTGGTTGGAGGAACCACCCAAACTTTTCTTGGTCAAACCCCAATAATTCGGCTAACCCATCTCACGTGCAACCCTTTATTCCCAATCCGAATTACCAAGGTCCACCCCCCAATTCTCAAACCTCTCAAGCTACACCTCAATCCAAACAACCTTATAGGCAACCCAATTTTCAATCATCAAACCAATCATCTCAATCTTCTCAACCATCACAAGATATTGGGCGTCTAGAAAAACAGATGAACTCTTACGAAGCTAAAATAAACTCGCAAGACGCTAAAATAGACCAAATGTTTAATATGATGAAGGAATTTATGAAAACTCATGAGAAGGGAAAATTGCCTAGTCAACCCGAGGTGAATCCAAAGTATAACCCTCGTGCTGTAAATTCTTGTGAGGACGAAAACCATAATCCAGTCAACGCTATTACAACCCTTCGATCTAGAAAGAGGGTTGATAATAACATGGGCGACCCTGACGAACCTTCTAACTCGACCCCAATCCCCAATCTTGATGACCACCCATTGGCTTCGAATGCCAATCCTTCTAAACCCCCATTTTCCTCAAATGTTGGCAATCCCAACAGTTCTTCTCCCAGTGTCGGCAAACCCGACCCACCTTCGAAAATTAATGTTGGTAATCCCAACATTTCATCTTCTACACCCCTACCACCTTCTTCTTCGAATGATGAAACTCATCACAGAGTCAAAGAACCAGTAGCTCCTTTTCCTCATAGACTCAATAATAAGAAGAAAGCGGCAAATTTCGATAAAATTCTGGAAATTTTCAAACAAGTCCGTGTGAACATTCCTCTTTTAGACACCATTGAACAAATTCCTCAATATGCTAAATGTCTTAAAGAACTGTGCACACAAAAACGTGCGACCAATGTCCCAAAAACAGCTTTTCTAACTGCAAATACAAGCTCTGTTCTTTCGAATCTTGCCCCAGTCAAGTATAAAGACCCTGGCTGCCCTACGATTGATTGTAAAATAGGAAACACTCACATCTCTCGTGCCCTACTCGACCTTGGTGCCAGTGTCTACCTTCTCCCTTATACTGTCTATCGTCAACTTGGACTAGGGGAGATTAAACCAACAAACATCACACTTCAACTAGCCGATCGATCTGTCAAAAAGCCATTGGGAATTATCGAAGACGTCTTGATACAGATCGAACAGTTCTGCTTCCCTGTCGATTTTATAGTTCTAGAAACAGAGCCTGTCTCAAATCCCAACATTCAAATACCATTGATCTTAGGACGCCCTTTCTTAGCAACCTCTAATGCTGTCATTAATTGTAGGAATGGTCAGCTTCGACTTTCCTTCGGGCACCTAACCATTGAGCTAAACATCTTTAATCTCAACAAGCAACCTGGGGATTTTGAGATCGATGAAATTGACATGATTCAAACCACAGTTGATGAAACCTCTAGTGACACTTCTGAAGCCTTGAAAATGTGTCATGACCATTTCGACCCCGATTTCGACGAACTCGAATACATTTCTGAACTAAACAAAATTCTTGACTCCGACACTTCGTCATCTGAATCTAACCAAGGAATGTTGACCAATGTTGATACACAAGAACTTCCTAAGTTTGACCTCAAACCCTTGCCACCAGACCTTAAGTATGCCTACCTAGACTCCTCCGAAACTTTCCCCGTAATCTTGGCCTCTGATCTTACCGAAGACCAAGAAGAAAAAGTTTTGGAAACTTTACGGGAAAATAAGGACGCCTTGGGGTGGGAAATTAGCGATATAAAAGGAATTAGTCCATAAATTGTGGAACATCGCATACACTTAGTTGATGAGGCTAAACCCACCCGTGAGGCTCAAAGGCGATTAAACCCAAACATGAGAGAAGTGGTCAAGGAGGAGATAATCAAATGTCTAGACAATAACATCATCTATCCCATCTATGATAGTACTTGGGTGAGTCCGGTTCAAGTTGTACCAAAGAAATCGGGAGTCACAGTGATCAAAAACGACAGTAATGAACTCGTCCCAACAAAAATCAAAACCAAATGGCGTGTGTGCATCGACTATCGAAAGCTTAACTCAGCCACACGAAAAGACCATTTTACCTTGCCTTTTATTGACCAAATGCTCGAACGCTTAGCGGGACATGAGTACTACTGTTTTCTCGATGGATACTCTGGCTATAAACAAATTCCTGTTGCTTTAGAAGATCAACATAAGACCACCTTTACTTGTCCCTTTGGAACCTTTGCTTATCGTCGCATGCCTTTTGGTCTTTGTAATGCTCCCACGACGTTCCAAAGGTGTATGATGAGTATTTTCTCTGACATGGTGGAAGAATTCTTGGAAATATTCATGGACGATTTTTCAATATATGGATCATCTTTTTCCCAATGTCTCACTCATCTAGAACTTGTCCTCAAACGTTGTAAGGAGAAATCACTCGTGCTTAATTGGGAAAAATGCCACTTTATGGTAAAAAGGGGGAT